>CAKASE010000074.1:3125000-3750000 GCA_916720795.1 Danaus chrysippus
TCTCTATAATTTGGTAAAACTCAAAGTTAATTAATAACTGAATGTAAAGAGTACGAATAAAGGAAAAGTTTCACAAAAATTATTTGCTACAATAAGAAACATGTCAAAGAAGCTCAAAGGAATGTCCCTCGATGACAGTGTTCCTTTACAAGAAATGTGACTTTTCTTTTCATTTCATGAGTTGGTGTAATGTTGACACTTTCGTATATATAACAATAGTAAATGATTTCAGTACTGTGGCTTTAATTAAAAATTATACACAAGATATTATTAGAAACAATATCAAAAGTTTACTTAAGTAAATTACATAAAAATAAAAACTCCAATTTGTGTAAACAATTGAAGTGTAACTCTATACTGTTTCAATTTATACTCATCGTGAAATTCGTTTGAATATCACACAAGCAAGGATTTAGATGACAATGAATATACATATTACAAAATATATGTATAAAGAACACAGAAGTGTGTGTTTATATATTTTCTCTTGTGTTACAAACATCAGGGGGATTGTACACTGTTAGATATATCTTGCATAAATACCGGTTTCCAGCTCAAACACAATGAATTTATATGAAGACAAATAGAAAGAATAAAATAATAAATGTAAAGTATAACAAATTTTAATAGAATTTGCTAAGACCAGGAGTTATCAATTGAAAAGGTCACAAAGAAACGGAAACTTGGTTAATAAAAGCCAGTAACTTTACGTGTTTTGTCAATCATATTAGCAGTTCCTTGTAAGTGTGTATGTTCCGATCTATGTAGATTATGATGAAAACCACCCGACAGTCAAAATATATAATTAAGTCAGCTAGTTTTCATTTATTTTTCCGAAAGTTAACTAAGGTTATAAATCTTATGCAATAGTTATAAGCATTTTTCTAAGTTATGTTATAGTTATTTCTAAGTTATGTAATAGTTATGAGCATTTTATTAGCTCTTTTAAAAAAATCATCGTCACTAGTTTTATTTTCATTTCATTATTCTTTAATTACACACATCTGAGATCAGTCATTATTTATGATTCACAGTACGATAATAACAAGTAATGAGGATAATGAGCTCCATCTCTAAATGTAACATATTGTGAGTGAAATTACACAAAAGTAAAATAATTATTAATGAGCATCCGACAGTTCTCATATTCTATTTTATAGTCAAATGTTGATTACAAATTTACTGATGATGTTACTTTTAATGGGAATTTGTTATTTCTTTTTTTATATCAGATAAGTTTTTGAATATCTGTATTGAATAAATAATTATACGAGTAACATCGAAACTTTATTAAAGTTACATCTTAAATATACATATATTTTCTTTTTCTTTTTATAATAAGTAATATTTTCTTTTTAACAATCTTAGTAAGTACATTCCTAAAGACTTAAGTACAAAATAAAAATCTGATTGTTTGTTTATACATACATGCTGTTTAAACTTAACTTTGAATGTAATAAATCGCGATTTTTAAACTTAAAACAACATGTACTCACAGTATTTCTTTATTTGTAAAGTAGTACTTAAAAGTATAAAATCAAATAAGAGTAATGATATGTATAGATAAGTTGATAAGTTCATATACAGGGTTACAAGGTAATAAGTTCAAACAGTAAGTGAGTAATGGATTAACATAACTATCTATCTCAACTATAAACATCTCATAGTTTAAGACAACGTCGATCCCTTAAGCAACAATGATTTTCAATTCGTAGACGAATTTTACATTGATCCTGCTTAAACCTTTTCTACTGACGACTTTGTAACATAAAACTAACTAGGTAACCATCATAAATAAGTAATCAGTAACTTTATTACTTCGCTAACTTTCTCTGATAAGTCTCTATTTCAATATCATCATACAATTCAATATAAAAGCAACAAGTCTTCAGATTTCATCTTATTGCTTCATTTTGACAGTTTAAGAGAAAAATTAAAATTAACTAGTTATTCTATATTGTTTTTTTTTACATTTTTGATAAATGCAGTGAAACCATAACTACAGTTTTTCAAAATAACTAAGTTTCTTGCTCTTCTTCTTCTTATACCTGGTAATTTCCCGGCTTTAGGTTTCTTGTTATAAATTTATAATTCCAGAAGATGTAATAATCTAACAAAAAGACTATAACAAAAAGAAAACAAACAAAAAGACCTTATAACTTATTTATAAATTATATATGTATTATACTTAAAGAAAGTTGTATAATGAATATTCAGAACACGTAAGTAAATAATTAAATTTATCACAAAAATTATTTTGATTCATTCGATCAAAATAATTTAGAATTTTATTTTGTTAAATTTAAAGTTAATAAAATTATAATTACTTGAAAATGCTCGACATACAATAAATCTAAATTCCATAATATTCACAAAAGAAACAAGCTTGTAGTTTAATACTGTTTGATAATACAATTTTAAATTCTTCGGATTTATTTAAAATGTTGTCATAAACAGACCCAGTGCTTGTGATACTTATAGGTCATTAAACGTTGTAAGCAAGTTCCATATCATCTTTTACTGTTGATAGTAGCTATGAGGTCCTCGTAAACAAAACGTTGCTTGAAACAAGGAATCAGAAATTTTATAAAAAACGAAATAAACTTATGATTACTAGATAGTTTTTAAATTATTGATATACATGTATTATATACTAGTTGACAAAAGTTCTGTACAAAAATTATGTTTCCTATATGCAGTTTGTGTATATTGAAGTCGTGCTTTTCATTACAATGCAGAAGGAAGGTAACAAAGATTATTTATAATGTTTCTCCTCTGTGATTACCATCCAGATAGACGACGACTTTATTAAAAAAAGCATGAAATTTACGAATAGTGGCAGTCAGATTATTGTGATACTAGTATTTTTCCTATAATTTCTAAACAGGTCCTCTAAGATTCTTGTAAGACAATAACAAGATTACGTGCTTTCAAATGAAGTAGGATTTAAATACAATAATACAACTGAGAGATTATAATGTACAAGATGATGTTATATATAATATTGTGTATAACCTTGTTGGTTCTTATATATTTATGAATATACTTTTAGTATGTACTACATTATTTATACTTAAACTGTTAATTTAACTTTAAAGCTGCATTATTTTTAAATTTCAATTTAATATCCGCATACTTTGAAACAAATGTAGGATTCAATTAACATAATCATAAATATTAAGAGTGGTTTAATAAATTATATCAAATATAATTAATAATAAATATTCATAAATGTTTAATATGCTGTATAACAAATATTTATTGAATAATTCCAATACATTAACATAGAAATGAAATAAGGACATTATTATTTTAATTGATATAAATTTACTAGTCATTAAAATAATTTTTATTCTCTTTTTTTCTCTGTGAATGTTTCTATACTAACTGATATTAATTACTGTATGTTTCAACTGTTATCTAAACAGGTCAACCTAGAGCCCCGCCCTCTTGCGTATCACATCAAGTGTTCTTTGTCACGTCTTCTCTTTATTACACTCTTAACCACAGCCACTAAGACTGACTATTATTAAAATTTAACTTCCTATTTTACTTTTAAAAATAGTTTAAAATTTATACAACTTTATAGATCAAATAGTTTTAAAGCCAATTAACTCAGAGGATTTTTATGGTATACAGGATGACTGGTGAATTACTATCAATATTTAAGGAGCATACTCGGTACATGATTCTCATTCGAATTATGTAAAAAAAATTGGTACTTAATTTTTGACCAAATTTCCGTATAAATAAATAAAGTGTGTACACGTTCCAAGTGTTCCAAGTGTGGACGTGTGCGGCGGCGTGCTGATACAACACTATGCCGCCGCCGCGTCTGTGTGAGTGTGTGTGTATACCTAATCTGTAGGGTGTTCATACGATGCGTAATTAATTACATAACTTTTGGTTAACTTTACTTAGAAGTTTATTAATATTTATGTTATATTAATTTTTATTTTGTCATATATGATCGTCAAATATCACGTCCTCAAATATCGATAGTAATTCACCAGTCACCCTGTATAACATTTTTATAAAATTATGAAATAGGTGACAAACTTATATTTTTGTAAAATGCCTTTAATTTTACGTACAGGGTTGTGGGAACAAGTCACTTATAGACACTGAGTCATAATCTCTCTCTTTTTATTGTAAAAAAATCAAACTTGATATCAAACATTTTTAACTTAAGTAGTATTTTTCAAAACCTATTCAAATGAAACAGGACTTTATACGGAATTCGAACTAAAGCGGTTACTGTTAGATTATGTTGGATTTTGTAAGAAAATCTAACAGATGTAACCCCAAACAGGCAAATTGTTTAAACATACAAATAATATGTTTTATTCACTGACACGAGTCTGGGTATAACAGCAATGTAATCTTTCAAAAGTCATTAGTTTGAACACTACTCGTGCGGGAGTATTCATTATTCTACATTTTGTATTTTAATTTAAACTCATATATTTAGTTTAAGATATGTTATTGTGAAAATTTTATTATATCCTTGGACTATAATGATAGCCTTCCTTAATAAAGTATTGTAATTATATTCAACCATAATTTTGGGACTCATTGAGTTTAAACCGACGGTCCATGCTACCAGGAATAGGTCTAGTCATGTGTGGAACACAGCTTTCATATTTTTCATTCCCTGCTTAATGTCAAATCACAGATGACGTGGGATGTTTGGAGGTTTTATGATTTTATTCCATTTAAAGAGCATTCGTTCGAGCATTTGAACGAACCTATGAATGGTTAGTATCTTGTATAAATTTTAAAACGAATAAAATAAAATGTTGTATTTAATAAAATAAAATGTTTTATTTTATATTGCTTTCGATAGTAAATAATAAAAAGTATATAAAACCAACTTTAATGATGTATGTCATAAAGAATAATCTGGGATATTGCTCATTATTACCGCAGACCTATTTCACTTTTAGAAATTCCTATGACCCTTGTCGTTTGTATTACTGTTTGGATGTAGTATAAGCGACAAGCGATTAAAATACTATATTTTATAATCAAAGACGCAAAAATAAGAAGAGTTAAGACCTTTAAATATTGGTATCGTAACAAAAACAATGAAAACTGCCTCCTGTCTTAAAGAGATTTTTGTGAGAACTAAAATGACCATTACTAGGTTAATTCGATATTCAATGTCAACCTTCTATTTATAAGAGATCATTGTACTTCAATAATAATTAATCAAAGAGGTTTGAGTGTGAACATATTCAAAATCACTGTCACTGTTAATTCAGTAGAATAATTGGTTTACTAAAGTGGATGTTTCCTTATTTAAATACATTGAGAATGCTTGAGGAAACACAAGTAGATTGATGTACATTGTAAAGCGAAGGTGTTCGTCCCTCGTGTGAAGTGGTCTCTCTAACACTATATGTAGGCTTCGTGAATGTATTTGTTGGTGAACCAAATTCGTAGTACCCAACATTACATTGTCACACGTGAAAACAAATTAAGTTGCAAGTTCAAATAACGATTTAAATAGTTTTCTACCCATTTTATTAAATTGTATGAAAAAATATATGTATATTGGCGAAATTTCAATGCCTCAATTCCTTCAACGGTTTGCAAATCAATAGGAAGTGATTGAATTTAGATGAAGGTTCTCAAAACCGTTAAAAGCTTTTCTAAAGCATTTTATACTTAAATAAGTAAAAGCCTTCAACATAAATTTACACATTTACTGATTTAATAATATATTGTAGTGTATGATGTACACACATGTATGTAACTTATAAATTAGAACAACGAATACACAGTCAATCAGTATCATTTGAGCATCCGACATGTTTTATTTCAATCTCCAATCCCAACATTATATGGCGACCCTGCCGGTTAAGCCTCGCGGATCATATTCTTAGCGAGTGTGGAATATTCCAGAACCTACAATAAACGAAATTCGTTCTTTTTAATATATATCAAATTAATAATGTGTCAGTCTAAACTGCAAAAAGAAGATATTTTCATAAATCAAAACGGAGCACAAAACTCAGCGTCTGTTGAAGAAATTAAGTGGTATATATCTACTATCAGCATCGTACTTTTATTTATATGCAGCATCGTTTTTCTTGGTGTGCTCTATGTTTTATATAAATTGTACAAGAAATGCCATGAAACGTGGATACGTGAACAAATAAGCAGACATATTTTCAGGCGCGGGCGTTCCATGAAAGAATCCAGAGCTCGATGTTTTGCTACGAATACTTGTGAGGAGTGCATCTATCGGAAAAACCAAATGGAAAACCAACAATCCAAGGGAGCGAAGTAACTTATTTTTTTTCTTTCCACATAGACATTTTTTTTTCATACATGTACAAGTGACTGTGCCTGACTGTGATCAACTACATAGTTATCAAAAAGTGAAAGAGTCTGTTTGTTCCGGCGATTATTTCGTATACAAGATACTTATTTTAATTATACTCTATAGCATTATTATTGTACTAATCAATTATGTACTTTGAATGTGTAACTGGTAGGTACATATGTATGTGTAATGTAGTTTATTATAGGTAAAAAATAATAGTAATGTATGAGGATTTACAAAAATTATATGATGAACTTTTTAATATAAAAACATATTTAGTAAAAATTGGACCAACTAGAAGAAAAGGTGAATTAATTATAAGAAAGATTAAAGAGGCCGATAATATAGTTGCTAGATTTAATTTGGTTTTAGAACATTTAAATAATTTTTCTGATAAATTTAAAGTTGACGAAAGTTTACGTATAGAAAGAATAAGTTCCGATTTTTTCGAATTGTATGAAAAAATTATAAAGTTGTGTAGTTCGTCTTCAGTAGAAACAAACGAAACAATGGCTAAATTTGATCTTAAGATTGCTATGAATTTATTACCAGTCGCATCTGATGATGAGGTCAGCATTAAACAGCTTATTGACAGTATAGAATATTACACGCTAGAACTCGATTCTGACTCCCAGAAAAAATTAATACATTTTGTTCTTAAAAACCGTCTTTCACAAAATGCTAAATTAAAATTGGAAAGTAATTATGATAGTATCGATAGCTTAATTAAGGCTATAAGGTCTAATTTATTACCTAAAAAGTCAGCGCCCGCTATCCAGGCGAAGCTTAACAATTTTAAGCAAAATAACCTCTCAATTGAAGAGTATGGTCGGCAAGTAACGAATATGTTTGTGAATTTAACGATTTCTCAGTCTGACGGAAATGAATCCGACTATAAAGTTTTAAAAACCAGAAATGAGAAACAAGCTATTAAAGTTTTCGCCGACGGACTTAGAAATCGTCGTCTTGGAACTATTGTTACAGCTAGAAACTACTCGTCCTTGAATGATGCGGTACAGGCCGCCCTGGACGAGGACTCCACATCTGCTTGTACCGGAGATATTTTAACTATGCGCCATAATCAATATAAAAATTACAGTCAATATTATAATTACAGAGTTCGTAAGAATTTTAATGTCGGACAATCTGGAAATTGGCGTGGTCGAGGTATGTATTTTCATTACCAGGCTCAAAATTCTCCGAGAGGACGAAACGCGGGACAGGCGTCCCGACGAGGCGATTTCCAGAGGACTTCAAGACCACATAGCAACAGAGGTAAGTCTTTTAATAATTATTATTATTCTAACAGGAACCAAACATGTAGTAAACCGCAAACCATGCATATTTTGACGAAATTCGACAATAAAAACCCAAATTTTGATAACCCTGATGAATTTTTTCGTGACTAAAAATTTAATATTATCATGCAATAATACTTGTCATATAACGGTAACTTCATTTAACAAATATTCATATAACTTGTTACTCGACACTGGCGCCTCAATATCCGCCATAAAATATAAACAAATAATTGATCAAAACATTCCATTCCATAAAGAGAATCTCGTAGCCAGCGGTCTTGGAGGCAAAATCAACTCTATTGGATATGTTTATCTAGATCTTAAGATAGGGAATCAAATGCTCAGTCATCGATTCTATGTATTTGATACATTGCCTTGTAAGGCTAGTGGCATACTGGGACATGATTGCTTTATTAAATATGACGCGATATTGAACTTTAATACTTATACTTTAACTTTTTGGAACCTAGGTGTTAGGATGGATATACCAATAAAGATGGGTGATAACGTGTTAAAAATACCAGCGCGATCAGAATCCATACATTTTATTCACACTAATATGACTGAAGAATGTGTTGTCAATGCAACTGAAATACAAAACGGAATTTTTATTGCTAGTACTCTTGTTAAGCCTAAAGATGGACAAATACCTATACGTATCTTGAATACTACTGAACAAGATTTACAAATAAAATATGATGACTTTAAACCTGTTATTTTATCGGCCACTGATTTTTATGTTTGTTCTTTTGAAAAACCTACTAAAACTTCAGGCAGTTCAGAAAGAGTAAAATCTTTATTGTCTATTTTGCAATTAGATCATTTAAATAAAGAGGAAAAAAAGTAGTATCTTATCTTTATGTGCTAAATATAACGATATTTTCTATATCCAAGGGGATAAATTAACTACAACTTCATTGTATAAGCATTCTATTACGTTAAAACCTAATACAGTTCCAGTGTACTCCAAGCCTTATCGACTTCCACATTCACAAAAGGGAGAAATTAATAAACAAATTAGTAATTTACTTGAAGAAGGTATTATAGAGCCATGCAATAGTGAATGGAGTAGTCCGGTCCTTTTGGTACCCAAACGCTCAGACGGAACAAAGAAATGGAGATTAGTTATAGATTACCGTAAACTCAATAACTGTATTGTAGATGATAAGTTCCCTCTTCCTAATATAAATGAAATTCTAGACTCATTATCAGGGTGCATTTATTTTTCTCATCTGGATTTAAATCAAGGCTTTTATAACGTTGAATTAGAAAAATCGAGTAGAAAGTACACCGCATTTTGTTCTGGTCAATATCAAATGACTAGAATGCCCATGGGACTCAAAACTAGCCCTAGTTCCTTTTCTCGCTTGATGACCATGGCAATGGCAGGACTCACATATGATAAATGTCTCTGTTACCTTGACGATCTGATCATTATGGGGAGAAATTTAGAAGACCATAACAAAAATTTAATTGAAGTCTTTGAAAGAATTCGTAAATTTAACTTAAAATTAAATCCAACTAAGTGCGATTTTCTTAAAAAACAATTACTTTATTTAGGGCATATTGTGTCAAATGAAGGAGTTCTACCAGATCCAGAAAAAATTAGTATAATTAGCAATTATCCAGTCCCTCAAAACGTTGACGACACTCGGAGATTTGTAGCGTTAGCAAATTATTACAGAAAATTTATACCTAACTTTGCAGAAATAGCATATCCTTTAAATTTATTATGTCGAAAAAATGTAAAATTTAACTGGAATAATAATTGTCAAGAATCATTTGAAACTTTAAGAAAATGTATTATGTCCCCACCAGTTCTTCAATATCCCGACTTATCCGATAAAAATCAATTTATAGTTCAAACAGATGCTTCAGGTTACGCGATAGGAGCTATTTTATCTAATTCAGATGGACGACCTGTCGCTTTTGCCAGTAGGACTCTTAACAAGGCTGAGAGACAATATCCTACAGTAGAAAAAGAACTATTAGCAATTGTTTGGGCAGTAAAGCATTTTAGACCTTATTTGTACGGCCGAACCTTTAAAATTATCACGGATCATAAGCCCCTTATTTATTTATTCAATATGAAAGATCCATCTAGCCGTTTACTAAAATTTAGACTCGTACTAGAGGAATATGACTATGTAATTGAATATGTGAAAGGTAAAGAGAATGCAGCTGCAGATGCATTATCTCGTGTGATAGTGACTTCAAAAGAATTGAAAGCGATGAATGAATGTGTATTTGTGATGACGCGTGCTCAGAGGCGAAGAATGAACGATATGAATGGAATGAACATGAAACCTCAAACTGACCTTAATGAAACCGACAACACGAGGCCTGATCAACCACGTGTGGTCGAGACTTATACTAAACCAAAGAATGCTGTAGAATTACGCTTTATAGATAAACGTAATTTGAATATATTACGGAGTAATAATAGTATTTATTATGAGAACAATATTTTTTCATATGATAAAGCTCACTTTAATTTGTTTATAAACTCGTCTTCGCAATCTCAAATTACGCGAGCCGGATTTGTGAGAGAGTTGAGTAACGTTTGTAAAAAAATGTCGATCGACGAAATATACGTATTAAAGAATAAAAGTAACAGTATATTTGTAGAGAAATTAGTGAGCGAGATTAAAAATAATAAAAATTGGGAGGGCCCTCGCTTGTGTATTTTAAAAGATGTTGAGCGTATAGAAAATATTGACGATAGAAAAGTAATATTAAACGATTTTCATCTATTGCCCACGAGTGGCCACGCGGGCATTAGAAGAATGATAAATAATATTAAAAAATACTATTTTTGGCCAGGCATTGAAAAGGACGTGACCAAGTTTGTGAATAAATGTCCTAAGTGCCAAAAACAAAAGTATACGATTATGTTGAAAGAACCAATGACAATCACCTCTACTGCAAACTCTGCATTTGAGAAAGTATTTTTAGATTTAGTAGGTCCACTCGATAGGGATAATGATAATTACACTTATATTCTCACGTTACAATGCGAATTGTCAAAATATGTATGCGCGATGCCTCTGACGTCAAAATCTTCAAACAAAGTAGCTCAAGCTTTTGTAACGGATTTTATTCTAAGGTATGGAATCCCGAAAGAGATAGCAACGGACAGAGGTACGGAATTCATGTCCGACACTTTTAAAGAGGTATGTAAACTTTTAAATATTTCTAAATTAAATTCCACAGCGTATCATCATCAAAGTATTGGCTCATTGGAAAATTCACATAAAAATTTAAACTCGTTTTTAAGAATTAACGTAGAACAAAGACCTGAAACGTGGAGTTATTGGCTGCCGTTTTGGTGTTTTGCATACAATACAACTGTTCACACCTCTACGCAGTTTACACCGTACGAACTAGTTTTTGGAAAGAAATGTTGTTTACCAAGTAACCTTACAAAATCTGTAGAACCATTATATAATCATGACAATTATCCTCTTGAACTAAAATACAGGTTGCAAGCATCGCAAACAGAGGCGCGAAAGAACTTAATTAATAGTAAGCTTAGGAGAAAAGTAAGGTATGATACTTATACAAATACTTTTCAGTACAAGCCTAATGACAAAATCCTCATTAAAAATGAAACTGGTAATAAATTATCGAACCTCTATTCTGGACCTTACACTGTAATTAGAGATATTTCACCGAATGTAGAGATCGAAGTTAATGGAAAATTAGACGTTATTCATAAGAATAGAACTAAGCCTTATTACGAATAACATAATGATAGAACTCTATGTAAGTTTATATACACTTAGGATTAGTGACGCATCTTATATTGCACAATGAATGAATTGTAATCGGATATGCACCTAATCATTTTATAGCTTATAAAATTGTATTGTCAAAAATAATATTATAATTATACGTATACATAAAATATGTTATTGTAATGTTAACAAATTCATACTTATATACATAGTGTTAAAAATTTAAATATGTAAAAAAAAAAATATGTACTATTCGTAATATTTTTTTCCCCTCGATGGGAGGTGTAGTGTATGATGTACACACATGTATGTAACTTATAAATTAGAACAACGAATACACAGTCAATCAGTATCATTTGAGCATCCGACATGTTTTATTTCAATCTCCAATCCCAACCTTATAGTAATATGAAGATCACAAATCAATGTAAGCTGACCCAAGAGTTTGTTACAAGAACTATGTACTATATTAAATAACTTGTGTCAGTATAGAGGTGTTATATGTTCAAGATATTGAAACTAAAACTTAAACGAGACATACATTTATAAAGAAATGAATAAAACAAAAATTATGACGTTATTCTCAAACTGGTTTCTTGATTGTATTACAATGAAGATATAAATTAGTAAGTATTGTTATAAGTGCTGTTAAAAATGTAACTAAACGTCTTTAAAAAAAAACTAAAATAAAATAAACGCCTTCATTTCATTCTACATACTAATTATATTCGTCCAACAAATACAATCGTTGACATTGGAAAAATAATCCACGATTTCAGTGTGAATGAAGCCATAATATGATATAAAATAAAAAATACTAAAACTAGTTTTAATCAAACTGAATAGAAAAGTTGTACTAAATTGAAAGAAATAAACTACGAAAAGTCATTTAACTATCAAGTTTAAGAGTAATTAGTGTTACCTATGTAGAGTTTTATTATATTAAAATGTGCAAAGAAAATAATACATAATAAATACTGTATCCTTACCGTAAAATAGTTCCGATCATATATTTCAAATGCTCTTTAAATATCTTTAACATGAAGAGTATTCACTGTTACTCTGTAAGGTCGGCTCACGAACTAAAATATTGAGTTGTTAGAAACTCTTCAAGACATTAAAGAAAACGTTTAATAAGAAGATGTGACTTACGTTAAGAATGAAAATTGAGAGAAATTGTTTGTACGGCGTGCGTCACAACGACTTTAAAATGATATATAAGAATAGTGTTACAGTGTATTATAGACTAGTCCTAGTTCTTGAAAAAGTTATTGAAAAATAGAATTATACGTGTGACATACAAAGTATCTTCCTTAGCATTAAAAAACATATTCATAATGGCCAAAATTGTAATTTAAATATAGATTTTAAAACTTATGGATAGTGTTTAAGTTGAACATATATGATTTATTTGTAAACAAATATTTCAAATATTTATAAGTCATTGTTCATTTTGATCACTTTGAAATCAGATTCAATAATATATATTTATTTAGTTAAAGAAGCAGAACAAACAGTTTTTGTGTAAAATGTTTCAAAACCTTAAAAATCATATTATACCTAATGTTTTTACGTTTTCGTTGTTATAAATAACCTCTCGTTCACTTGAACAGGCTCTCTGTAGGACGAGCTTGTTTGTTTGTTACGAATTTTAATTTAAAAATAAGAAGGTAATGAACTGATGCTATCAAAGAGAAAAGGAGCCTCTGCAGAGCGGCACAACTAGAAATTAAATAAATTTTAGTTGGACAAGAATGTCCGTTTCTCTAGTGGCAACTTTATAGTTTTGATGCCATAATATGAAAAAGTGCGGTCTCATTCAATAAATGTAGCACTAACGACAAATTTGTTAGCAGTTTTATCATTAAACATAATTGTGAGAATGTAATATGTGATCAATGCTACGAATATTTTAGTTTAAAGTCGATATTAAACTTAACCGTTCTTTTGATCTGTTATTTTTATTTTGCATGAATTATATATCCATTGACCCTGTTTCACATAGGTATGTACCTAATGAGGTCGCTCATACCTGCTGCTTCAGAGTACTAGATGGACGTGTTATTACTATGTTGCTTTTTTATGCAAATAGCACGTGATGAGAGTTTTCGATAAAACCCTCCGTAGTGTAACTTTGACTTACAGGGTTTGCAAGTTTTAAGTTCTCCTGAAACTATTACACCTTCGAGAGGGAACACGTCATAACTGTATTTAATTATGTTTCTTCACTTAATCAATAAATTAAATTTGTTTATATAAAACTAAATTAAAACTAATATTAAACAAAACTTTACTTGTTGTGGCTGATTTTGTTATTACGAGAATTACTTAAATAAAAAACCGTAACAGTTAATGTACGCAGGGACGGTTAAACTTAGTTGTTTATTGAGAAAGTCCTTCTTAATTCATACCAGGCTTTACAGTGTTTATATTCCGTCAAAATATTTTTAATCCTCCTCAAAGCGTTTTTAATTACATTTCTGTGTCACTTCAGGGTCCTGAAGTAATGTTTTGTTTGTTTCAGTCGGAATAAAATGTCTCAAGGGATATAAAAGTTTAATTGAAAGTACAGAACACAAACCGACACCCGACAGGCATAATGATGTGAACGTTTTGTTGTAAATAGAGTGAGCTGGATTGTTGTCACGTGTCCTCGGGAAGTGTGAAGACCATCAGTGTCCACTGTGATTCATTTTAATACTTTGATCGTTAGGAAACAAAGCGAACTTAAATTACGTCATGAAGATTTATAATGTAATGAGGAGTGCGATTTAGAATTACTTTGTAATTGAATGAAGACTTCTATTATAATATAAAGTCATTCCTAAACATTTTAATACTATTTGTAATTGAAATCTCAGATTGTATTCATGATTCGGTTCTACAAAACACTATTAAATTTAATTGACTGAAAACTTAAAACACTGCTGTCACTTTTTATTTAAAATTAGATTACAGCAAAATACAATTAAGATTATTTTAAAATAAATGCTTTTATTAATTGTGCACTTCGGATTTGAATTTCAGTGACATGAGTATAAACAGTGACGCTAGTGACATTACAATGACAGTGTAAGAAGAAAAAAAAACATTGAAGTTGCTTGATGAATCTACTGTATGTAGAAGGTTGAAGTGTTTCATTAACTTGCTGTTTTTAACTGATATACTTCTGTTACACATTCTATTATGATACAAAGAGTTTATTAACACGAATGTTCATGGATGTTTTTCATGCTGTTTAAAGTATATTTTAATATTTAGTTCTACAATACTATAAACATTGTGTATCGAATTAATATAATTTACACAAATATAGGGTAAATATTTTTCATTAAATGACTGTATTAGCTCAAATAAAATGTAATTTTTTTTCCTTACAAATAAGGCGAGATGTTTTCATCATTAACTGACTTCAAATTATTGCCTTTGAAGATAAGACTCCCGAAAGAAGTGTTTTAATTGAAAAGTTTTAATTGAAATTATTGAACAGCGAACCTCGGATCTGTAATAATTAGTCGAAGGTCTATTACTATACTATACTATAGTCGAAGCAATTTTTTCCTGAACATTAAAATAATATGTAATCCTTACAATAATGTTTCTTGCTTTTCAATTTTATGTAAGTTTCTAAAAAAGATGCTATTATAAACGAAGGTTCTGTCATATCACCTTATAATTGTAATGATCCCGATGATATTCTTTACTACACTTTTGAGCTCAATGATAACCAGTCGTGTAGAATAGAAAGACTCAGAAACACAATACTCGTACACAGTGACAGTTCTCCGTCTGAACACTTGAAACAAACAGTTGGATTAGAAGTGTTAATTAAACTCCTGTTATTTATAACAACTAGTTCAGCCTTCGGTTTCATTAAATAGAATATGTCTATTTTTCCATTATTAAAGCACCGTTTCAACAATTTATCAGTAACCATGATCACGAGGAGGCGGATTGAAAGTCTATTCGTAAGTCTTACTTCTCGTCATCGAAGGAGTATTCATAGAGTTTTTTTTTTTAATTTAATTTATAATCAAGTAAGCAGTAACCTCCAGTTAGTGTGACCGTAATCAGAACTACTCGCTGCTTTTTCTTCATACAAACACGTAAAGTCAAACATCGTGCTAGGAAACGCTGCTTGTCCCAACCCTATCGATTTATGGAGAATTATAACTTTGAGCTGTGTGCTCGTGAATTATACGAAAATGAAATTGATACCAACTTAAATTCCGTCTATATCATCCGATATCTCTGTCTGCCTCATCCGATTTCATCTGTTGCACTCCACTTTGTTCATAGTATAATATTTTAGAATTACAATCAAGTTTGTGTACGTGCGTACGTAAAAGACTGATGCTCTTAATTATTGTTATTTTTCAAGTTGATTATATTTTGTGTTAAATGAAACTTTAATCAAATATTCGTTAAGATCGTTCATATAAATCGATCGCAAATTTAATATCTATTGAGCTCTAATTTGTTCCTACAATCGACAAATAATTTGGGGGCAGTGGAGCGTAAAATTAATTGTCGATTATCACACACGTGTTATACACTTACATGTTTAACAAAAGATTGAATATGTACTTCTCATGACACTCATATAAATCATTGTGTAATATGATAATATACTTTAGAAAAAAATGTATTTAGTAGAGATTCAAATAATCAGGCCCAAGAAATCTAAGATACAAGACTCAAAATATCGAAGAAACTTGATAGTTGCTCTTTTATAAATTATAAACACTGAAGTGTAACCAAAGACTTTAAAATGAAAACTCAAAAGTAAATTAAATACAATCAGAAACCGAATGTAACATACTGGGCTACAACCAGATACCTTAGAGTTAATAAATCTTTCATGACCACTGCACATTACTTTTTGTTTATATGTATTTGACAGAAATAATGAAATCTAATAATTAGACGAGTATTCATTAAAATAATTTTATGATTATTTGTAACTTCATACCCCATACGTTTCAGAAACTTTTCAGCAACCGTGATCTCGAGCAGACGAGATGGAAAGTTTGATATTGACAAAAATAATGTAATGGAATACATTGTTAATACGTTGTTCAATTGTTTCGACTCTCAGTAACGTTGCTAGTATGAAAAGGGTAATACAAACACTTTGTTCTTATTTCCTCGTTCATTGCAATCCTACCGCTTCCTGTTTTTCAGAATAAACAAAAGTAGACGTTTCTATCATCAAGTGTACTTGGATTTGTTTTCATGACATAAACGATACTACAATTCATTAACAGATTGATGCTTTATAATCATCGACTTCTTGTATATTATACTATGTATGTATTCTATATATTAATAAAGAGAAAAGATTTGTTTGTTTATTTGTAATGAATAGGCTCCGAAACTACTGGACCGATTTCAAAAATTCTTTCTCCTTTGGAAAGCTACATTATTCCCGAGTAACATTCTCTATATTATATTTTTTTTTAAATTAGGGATCCTTACTAAAACTCCAATAATGTAACCCAAAGTGTAAAGAAATGATATTTAATTCCAGAGAAAATGATGACAATCTTCGTGTAGTTATAGTATTAAATATAATCTGTATACAATCAATTACGAATCAAACTAAAATAAATAACAATTATATAAATGTTTTCCTCCGCCTTGAGATAAAAATTTAAATGAAATCCCATAACTCCAAGAGTTATAAACAAACAGGAAAACGATAAACAGTTACAAAATACTCAATTCCTCTCGACGTCTGCCGCTTAGGAATAAATCTTCAAGATCTCCGTTTTAAAGTACTAAAAGTTTGTTCTCAAGATTGGAAACACAATTGCCTGATGAAGGATAGTTGACGTTTTCATTATTTTGTTTGAAAATATAGTAATACATAAAGTAAATTACTATTTTGAAGTAATCTTTATTATTCATTTTATCTGTGATATTTTTACAAAGGACAAAAATGTACACTTAGTACTTTATATGGGGAGGCTATTGGCACTACTAAGAACTGCTACCTACTGAAAGACTGTTTCCTATCTAGAACTAACATAAATTCATTCTTAGAAGGTACTTAGAAGGCAGACCTAGTAGGACCGTTTCAAATTTTGTTAGCTAGAAAGAGGAGCTTGGACAGTGGAGGTGAGCGTTTACGTTTCGTTAGATAGGGGTCCTTAAACCTATACCTGGGTCACAAGTCCCAGGCACCGTTGAAGCTCCTCTCCCTGCAACCACATCACCCGGCACACAAAAGGTATTTAGCTTAGATTTTATTTTGTATTCATTAGTTGTAAGTCAGTTTTGTAAACTTAAAAAAAAAGAGCTGACATGTAGCTTGGACCAAAATTTTATATTAATAATATTTTAATGACAACAAATTATTTTGATTTTCAGAAACCCTTAATTTATTTATAAGACCTATGTACAAAATTTCGAAAAATAACGTTTTTGAGTTATATTTTTTAATATGGGAGTAATTATAGCATTTCAAACTCACAAACATATTTTATATATAAATTTTTTACTTCGCTATCTTTTGGCATTAAAAATTATATAATCTGGAAGACAATGCATTTATACAAATATATCATGATTATTATCTTAGTTAAATTAACTAACAATAAATGAAATTTAACTTAGCGAATTATTTGCCCGGGCCTAATTCAAACGGAAAAATCAATTTCAAATGAAAAGTATTTAAATATGATATACATACAATGACTAGAATCTTTATGCATGATTTCATCATATCGTGTTTTAATATTGACTACAAATATAAATATTTTCTCTGTTAACTTTACAATCACTTTCATTCATGTTCATCTTTTACTCTCCCATTTTATAATTGAAGTCAAATTCTGAACCATCACTCTGTCACTCGTCATTTTAATCTCTTGGTTTGTGTTTGTCTGTTATCATTGTTAAGATCTCTTATACATATGTACAACATCGTGCAGGTTCTAGTGTATACAGCCGCGGATGTTCATTAATATTTAACAAGTCTAAAGCCGACGTAATGCTCACATTAACATGCTCTCTATCATACACCACGTAAATGGGACGACAGATATCAAGGAATACATTTAACATTATAATGGAGAATTTTTTTCATAATATGTTTTCTCATGAAACATAAATCTTCTTTATTAAATCAATTTAACAACTTCAAACTCAATGAAAAATATAATAATTTTATTTATTTAGTTTAGTTATAAAAGAGGAATCAATACAATACATTAATATCACACTCCGCAACATAATTAGCGGATCGATTGAGTCACTGAGTCGGGAGCGCTAATGTTATATTATGTGAAGAATCTTATTTTATACATACTTATTTCAAATATATTGCTTTGATATTTTTGCTTCCTTGTACTGATTCTAAAAGATTTTTGTATATTGAATTCAAAAATCATGTAAATAACTTTTACATTAATATTTAAATAAGGTTTCTATCGTTTATTTCTTTCAGTATAAAGAAATATAATACACACAGAAATATTTAATATCTCATCATTAGTTTATAGCCGCTTTGTTAAAGTAACAGATAATTATCTAATTTAGTGCTAAACAAGTTCCACTAGTACCTAAAATTTTCATTCAATTTTGCTATGTGCTTGCGATCCAGCAATTTTTACAACTTTTATTCTTTCAGTTTTTATTAAAAACAAATTGTATGAAATTAAAAGTCTTGTATTATAAAGGAAGAGTGGGATTGTAACCAAAATATTTAATTACATTTTTTAGGTTCCATAAAAGTTTTCCTTTCTATTTAAAAGCAATATTCTTATGAAACAGCACTTCGTGCCATCTTAATTGTGATCAAATAATTATAATATGATTAATAAACTGTCATATTAATACCAGAATAAGAACAACTGAACTGAACTGAACAACCGTTTGGAGTCCCCACTCTAGTTTGTTCTACTGTGTTATTTTCTCAAACTTTTGTTTAATTCTTTTAGTGTAAAAGATAATTTTATATTTAATATATTTAAGTTAGTGAGCAGGGTTATAATATAGATTCAATGACATATTATCTTCTATATATATAAAAATGAATGGCTGTTCCTTAGTCTCGCTAAAACTCGAGAACGGCTGAACCGATTTGTCTAATTTTAGTCTTGAAATACTCCTGGAAGTCCAGGGAAGGTTTAAAAGGTGAGAAAAATTGGAATAATTGCCGAGAAAACCCTAAAAACAGCCCTTTTCTATTTCCCATACAAACGATTTTTTGACATTAGACTTGACAACTAACTAATATGTCAATCATTCTGTTCGATTGAAACAGTAGAAATTTAATAAATACCAATACCGGGTTATTGAAGACGGAATATAGTTTGCCCGGTCAGCTATACCTATATTATGTACTAACGACGAAATTAACGCGGACGAAGTCGCGGGCAAGCGAAGTCGCGGGCGGCGTGTAAAATAAAACACTGAACACCAAATCTATTCGTCTTGTATCAGACTCTCATGTTAATGTTCTATGAATGGTAAATAAAAAAAATATTTTATATGGCTTTTATGACTTCAGAGAATTTTTACAAAAGAAAAAGTTTTGAAGTACAAAGAGATTTGAAGGATGCCAGAGAATATTTTTAAAATGTGAAGTTACAATGGAACAATCTATCTTGGGTTCTGTTTGTTACACTTTTCGCTTTTAGAAGTATTTAATAGCAGTTTATTTTTTCCTTTTGATTTTTTCCTTAACAATTTGATATTTTCAACTCATTAATTCAAATCCACGTAAAATAATTTTGGAAAAATCCGATAGTGTGAAATGAAAAGAACCGCATCAAAATCGGTCGATCTGTTTAAGAGATTATATGCCAATAGATAAACAAACATACAGACACATAGACACCAATATTGTAACACCCACTTTTTGTAAGGAATACAATTTAAGGTATAATAAGAGGTAAGGAAAATTAAATTTTAATAAAAGAATAAATGGGTAAGAAAACTTTACACAGTGTTGGAGTTCGAAAGAGTGTGAATGACACATAATAAAATCTAAGATTTTTTTTCCATGGGAAGCAAATGTTATACTTTCAGTGAAAAAATTAGAATAATTCAGGATAATAACTTTGAACGCACTAAGAAAAAATCTTTTTTTTATAGACTGTCGTCTGGTATATCAGCAAAATTTATTAGAATAATGAAGACAACGTTAAATTAAAACGACAATTAAAATTTAGAGTTCTAGTATGGTATTAATAAAAAAAGATTAGAATAATCCTTATTTAGAACAAAAACAATCTTATCATATGTTATGTATTTACGTTTGTTGATATAGGAAATTGTATTATAGATTTTGTACATCACGAACATACAAACAAAATTATATAGAACATAGTTTTATTTCACAAACATACAACATACGTCTCTAGTGTACTAAAAGTAATAGATATAGTCTTTTTAACTTTACCTTTGTCTTGAACTAGACGAATTCTAGCAAAATAATTTTCGTTTAAAACAAAAATACAATTTTTCACCGGACCAAGACAGTCCTTTATTAATGAATCTCCAAGCTTACGCGGCTGTTTTTAAATGACACGACTTAATTAAATGTTTCCATTTCATTATGGGACCCTCTGTACTCGTAAAACTACGAATACTTTGACCAAAACTTTCACCTACGAATCGCCACAGTTGATTTATGTTCTTCCAATTTGTACCAAGCTAATTAAACTATTAAAATAAAGACCTCTTCCTGTAATGTAATTTTTCTTTTTAACTTTATTTTGATATAAAATTTATAATAATTACTAATATTTTTATATTTCTCAAGTCGTGCTTGAAATAACGAACGTGACCCTTTATCGTTTTTGTTTCAGTTTTTAAGAATAAAGTGAAAAGAAGAAAAGTAATTTATCTACATCTTTTTAATTGAATATTGGCTTATTGTTAAAAGGAATTAATAAACATGAATAATTTAAATTATTTATTATAACAGATAACACATAAAAAAATTATTTTAAATTCATGTTTTATAATATCGGATAAACAATGTAACAAAATTATATTTTAAAGACTTGCGAGCCTTTGTACCCCACACCTTTTAAATATTATTGACTAACAGTGTCCCGTATAACAAAATAGTGTAATAATTATTTGATAATTATTTCATCCTTCCCGCTACTGAGATCATATAAACATTTTTCCAGTAGTGGGTTTCCACCTAAACGGGCGGCCTGTAAGAAACCTAGGTTGTATGCTTCAATTTAAAACAACCGTACTTAAATGAATACTATGTGTATATACTTGATTCACCTTAGCCCGAGCTTCTCGATCAAGTTCACTGAGTCTGTTTCTCGTGTACTGTATGCTGCGAGCCTTCTACAACAAACACATACAGTATTTCTTCAAGTCAATATCACGGGTGCGCTGTGGTAAGATACCTGATAGTAATAAAAATATGATCACAAAAAACTTTACTATCACTGAATTAAAATCTGGCTATGTTTATACTTATTTACCAAACACCATAAATAATGACAAAAATTAACACCAATCTTTATTGGAAACAGAGGATCAAGGAAGCAACTCCGTAAGCGGACCTGATCTCATGAAACAAGTAAAAAAAAACACACGAAGTTCTCAAAACTCTTAATTTTAAATTGATATGTAACTCATCAAGTTTATGAAATAACCTGATGCAATTATGAAGAACTAGCTGTCCGCCCGCAGCTTCGCCCGCGTGGAGTTCGGTTATATCGAGTTTCCAAAAGAACCTTTCAAAAGTCTGGGATAAAAACTATCCTATGTTCTTTCTCAAGGTCAACTCTATGTGTGTACCAAATGTCAGTAAAATCAGTTCAGTGGTTTAGGCGTGAAAGCGTAACAGACAGATAGACAGACAGACAGAGTTACTTTCGCATTTATAATATTAGTAGAGATAACTATTCCGTATTTATCGAAGAGTTACAGTAAAAACTACTATGTTTGACCTACACAAATACGTTCTCGTATGTATACAATTAGTAACTGAGGTTTAGTGTACTCACGTAAAACTTCGCTTCACACTGATGTTTTGATGCGTGTCTGATGGGTAACGTGAACTTTCCTTCTGATAAATCTTCACAGAAACTGTCATTGCTGTTTGACTGGAATAATAAGACACATAATAAATATGATATAATATTTTTTTCGAAGAAAATATAATGATCATCATTCATTGGAAAAACATTCACATTTAAATTAAATTTCTCTAAAACTGTTATGATAAATTTAAATTTGTTGGAAATATAAAGTCTGTTTAATCTATAATATTATCAGTGAGATATTCGTTCATTTGATGGTAACAATATTTATATAGGACAGATTTGTTAAAACGTAGAGGTTAGAAAAATGTATAAGTTATAGATTACTTGTATGTGTCATCTTTTTATACATATTGATCCTCAGTGGGACAAGTGAAGTTTTGCTCCCAATAAATCTCAGTGCCTTGTCCCTGCCACATTTCGTGTATTTGATCTGCGAATCCAATGACTTTCTGTAAAAAAATATATCTTATTCACTAAATTACTATACATAGTCTATATTATTGTATCATTTTTTTTGTACAGTTTTCAACTACACTTTATGAAAGGATTTCGTTCTACAATTTAAATTTTAAGTTTTTTCTGCTAATTCTTCGTTACATTAATAAATATGTAGTAGGTATGTACCAATATCCCCAAAGACCATACCATCAAGGTCAACAAATATTACGAGCTCACAAACGAACTCACTCGATATAGGTTCGTAGTAGATTTGTACTACGAACCATTTGTACTACTACCAAAAAATTTGGTAGACACTAACAAAAAAATTTCAGTGATAATTTTCACTCAAGCGTCTTGAACTTTTTTTAATAAATCATCGGGATCTTGTACCGGTAATTGAAAGACCATGTTATTCTGCCAAGAAGGAATACTTCGTTAAATTCTGTAAAATGTGTTGAAGGGGCAAGAAGCTCCTGTGAAGAATACAAGACCTTTATTCTATACTAAAACTTATATCTATTTAACAATCGCTAATTATTAAACTGAAAAGAAATAAGTATGAATTGGTCTATTAAACATTTAATAACTTAGATTTTAGACACTGACCTTCTCCAAGTATTGTTTTTCATCTTTATTATTTCTATCTATCGCAAATTTCATTCCAGTAAGTGTCTTCTGTAAAGTATCACTTAACAATGACTTCTTCTTTACCTCAAATCTCTGTTTTATCCCCTTGTTAGACCGGTCGTCTACTTCCTTGCCGTCTGTTCGCAGCTTGCCGCCAGTTCGTCGTTGACGTATGCCTTGCTCGATTTCCATGTCGAACCACTAGACAATTTATTATATTATAGAAAATAACAAATGAAATGCAATAAAATATTTCCTATTGACAATAATAAAACGGACATAACTTTTATATCTATCTATATACATATATATAATACTACAAAAGTGTATCCTTGCAAGATAAATCTTTGGAATTCATTATTTTAAGTAATAATTAATATTACTATCTTCTTTTTTTAATTCGAATGTATACTTACTAAGAAATATTATAATTAGATATACCTCATTTTACAAACGAATAATAAATAATTATTTTATTGTGAATTTGACCTTCGTCAAGTCAGTAAGTCTTTTTCGGAGATATTAAACTAATAAAGTCGGCAGACTAATTATAATATACTTATAACAATTAAAGATATTATTAAGATATACAATATATAACACAAATGGTATTATGTGTTTAGCGAATTACGGTTTAACAATTTAAACTACTTAAAAGCCATTAATACAGAAGGAGATTACTTTTCGTAAGCGATTGTACGCGTGCAAGTGTCGCCGTAGCGATGACGGACAAGCATCACACAGCTAAAGACTATGTGGACTGACCGACTGTCACTGTCGTGACAGGCGTAGCAGTGTTACCAGAATTTTTTTTTCGAATCAAGATTTTTTTCTTTTTATTAATTGCATTTTGTTTTAAAAAGTATTATTAAATAATTAAGTTTATAAAATATTATCGTAATAATTACTTTAAAATAAGAGTATTTAAATATTCTTTAAGTATGTATTACATATTTTTAAATAGATAAACCTTTGATAGGACTGATTAAAAAAAAATTAACATACTAAAATAGGTTAAAGTACTTAATTTAGAAGTAATAAGTACCCATTTTCTTATTTTGTAAGAATACGATAAGATAATTACAATCAAAATTAAATTAAAAATTACAATCAACACGAACAAAGGTACGCCTGTCCTTTTCCAGTACACAGTAACATACCATCGAACCCATATTAGTAGTGAAGCCACTTGGATTTGATATAAAATTATGTACCTATATGTACAGAGACAGTTAACGTTTTAAAATCCATGCTATACCATATACATAAAACTTATTGAAACTGAGTGTTGAGTGTTTAAATTCTTTTTTTTTTCTGCATATAAATGATTTGTTAATTAAATATATCTGAAAAAATATATATAGCCAAGTTGGCTACCTTTAGCCAGCGCATAAAATAATATAGCAGCTCGGTAAGGGAGATAGCCCCGTCTAGCAACACTGAGGCGCAGTGCTCACTCAGCTGGTCAGCGGCGACTAGCGGGGGCCAGCGGGGCTAGAGGTGCGCGGGCCCGGACGACGAGAACAATAGACGGAGTGCACATCCTCGATATATACAATTTAATAAGAAGATTGTCCGACGCAAGAAAGAAAAATATAAAATAATTTTTTAAGCAATGATTAAACAAATATAATTAAATTAGAGTGAAACTGGTTTGCCCAAAATGTTATGAGTTCAAAATTGATTTAATTTTTTTTTTTTGTATGAAATACCAAAAATCTGCATAAATTCTCAATATATAAGCGGAGAAATATGCAAATAACTGTTTTTATGAAGCAATCGATTAACGATTAATTAAATAAAAATGATTATTCGATTATTTACTTAAAATAAAAACTTCACTCCTAGTTTTCACCTTATAGTAACTTCATTTAAACTACACCATATATGTCTACAATTCAATAAAAATAACTTTCAATAAGGTGGTGTATTAATATAATAATAATATTAAATATTATTTTAAAACATCCTTTTCGATTATCGATTCCATATCGATCGAAATCATTCAGTTTATAGTCTATGGCAACATAACATTGACACTTAACAATTACCATGCCAGATGCATTGTTACCTGAGTCTCACTTGTTTCGTGTTTTTTGATAAGTTTCGAGTGCTTTCCCGATCGTTTTACGTTTTCAACGACCACTGCTTTGTTTTTTCGGACTCCGAACCCGCCTAACGTTTTACGACCCTTGCTTTCACATTGGACACCGACGATCGCCTGCACGTTTGACTTGGAATTGTTAATTTGGATTATTTCGCCGGCTTGTGGATTGGATATTACTGAAACGATTCATCGCTGTGTGAATTGTGGGATAGCAACTAGTAACATTGTACCCCCTGCACAGTTCCTAGACTATATTTTAATTATTACTGAAGAGGAATAAAATACATATTCCATTAAAATTATTTGTTTTATTTTATGACTTTTATCACATAGTTCACTCCTCCTGTTCCTCGTAATATTCCATACTTGTTAACGATATTTGTATGTCTTTGAGTCTTTCTTGCCTTGTTATATATTCTCTTCTAAATAAAATTATTATTTTTCACATACTTTTAAGTGCATTCATCTAACTCTTAAAGATAATGCAATATAACCTCACTTTTACTGAATCTTCAATAACTCAGCTATCTGATTGCCAATTTCTATAGAATTCAATGAAGAAACTCTTAATTTTGAACCTTTTAATTAATATTATTTTCATGTTTTTACATTGTGGGCCCAGAATTGTATGCAATACTTTCGATCTCCTTTGTGTGACACTAAGAAGACACGTATCTGACAAAGAACATTTATTTCATAGAAATTTTCTACTTTTAGTGATTTGAATTTTAAAAGCTATCGAGATGCAATGAACCCTTTTAAACATTTTAGTAAACTACATGTTAAATTTAAATATACTAAAATATAATATTAAATAATAATTAATAAAACATTTCCAGAAAACAGAAGTCATTGATTGATCACATCAAAGTGAAGTATACGTGCTGTATATATTATATCTATTTCATTTAACACTCGATCAAAGACATTAGTTATTATGCTTCATTAAGTCGACAGATATATTGTCTTATAAATTTACCTTGTAAGGGAGATAGTCCGTAAGTTCAAAGGGTTGCCATGGGATGATTCCACATCTACGTGTCACTTGCTATGAAACCCTTTTCAAATAAAGTTATTATCAAATTGCTGTACAAGATATTAAGGTGTGGTTATAATGGGAAAATGTCAAATACATTTTATTAAATACAATCATTGTAAAATAAGATATACCTATATATATACACGTAGTGCCTTGCATACTTTTTCTTAAACAAAAAAAAGAATGTTTTTCATAAAATTTATTATTTTCAACAAAATATATCTCATGGTGCATTAACAACAACACTGCAAATTCTGAAAAAAATAAAAAAGAATTCATTTATATTTCATAATTTATGAAGTATGCTAAACACATATTAAAATTTTAAGAGTTCCGGGTTAGCATTACTATATAGATAAAGTATCATATAGAGCGCTGCGTACTCTACGAAACGAACACGTGTTCGTGTGTCTCAAAAATTAATAAAATAAAACAAGAAACGTGATATTTTTAAGAAACTTCGGGAAAATTATGTACTCTTAGATATAGGATCTAAGTTTAGTTCTGCATTTGTTATTCCATGTCTTAGTGAGTTCAACTTCTGTTACGACGTGAACCGCACTTCGTATAATTTAAAACTTTTAACGTTATAAACAAATAAAAATATTTTTTAATGTATTTTATAATTATATAATAAGGCTTGATTTCTTTTTTTTTGTGCAAAACACGTTGTTAAACACTATTTATACTGACTATTATCACGAGAGGGAATAGGAACTTAATTTTGTTAGATATTGTTGCGGATTTTGATTGTATTTAATGAGGAGATATTAAAAGGCGTACATTAGTTGCAATGATAATTTTATTGTGTTACATATTTTTATGACAGGGCAAGTAAAAAATTTAAATTACAATAAACAAAGTGCCTTACATTTAAATCGTTCCGTAACCTCCATATACTAAATTGCTTCACAATTTTCACAGGCGCTTGCGCCAACAGATATACTTACTATTATATGTAGTATTAATTTACACATATAATATATAAGAAGAAAACAGATCATTGTCTTTCGAGTCAGCTGTACATAATTATTAAGAAATTAACTTCATTGAGGTAAAAATTAACAGATATTTCTTGATTATGGGGCGGTACGAAGTCCACCGGGTCATAGGTATACGGTTTAAGATATCTAGGATAGTTTTTGAGAAAAGTTTTAAATTAAAAAATATTTATTTAAATAGAAGGTAACTATCAAGAGAACAATATAGGGTAATATTAATTGAAATAATAATAAGCAGTTATAATATTTTTGAAGCTTTTATTTTACTATAAATGTATAACACACAGCATTTCTATTCTGCGTTAATTATTTAAAAACTATTCTTTTTATAAAAAGTGGAACTAGAAATTTATTGTATAGGATATAAAAATTATTCAAGTTTCATTAATTAGTTATTATAATATAAATTTAGTTTAATAATGTTTAAATCTATTTTCACATTATGGATTAAATTAATATTCAACAATTTTTCACGTACATGCTTTATTATGAGCTAAATTATAGTATCTTAATCTGGTAATTGAGTTAAGCGATTATTCTATCAATATTAAAATAGTCTTTTTTCTTTATATTTCTTTGCTGTATAAATTTATATTTTTAGCGAATTAAACAAAGTTTAGCAATTTAAACTACTTAAAAGCTGTTAATACAGAAGGAGATTATCTTTCGTAAGCGAGGGTGCGCGTGCGAGTGTCGCCGTAGCGATGAATGACAAGCATTACACAGCTAAAGTCTATGTGGACTGACGAGTGACGAGTGACGAGTACGGCGCAGTGCACCAGTGTTGCCAACTTTATTTTTTAGAGGATCGTACTATACACTAAAAAAATAGTATTTTGTCTTGAAATTCAAGGAAATAATAGTACGCGATGAAATTTCAATAAAACTGCTGAAGTATATCAAATAAAAACGGAATTTAATTCTAATTTTCAATTAACAATCATCATCAATTAATATGTGGAATTAAGATATTCATTAATTACATATATTTTGAAAACATAAAAAAAATGAATTGTTTTAGTCACTATCTGAATTATTAGGCACAGCAGTTGCGGGAAAAGCATTATATTTTTTGTACATACTTAAATTTAATTTGCTCAGCATATCGTCAGATGGCTTGAAGTTTATACACGATCCTTTTTCTTTAATATGTTGTGCAGCTAACAAATTCTCATGTACCGTTTCTGGAATACAGTTTAGTTTTAAATATTCCTTACAGTTATAGTATAGTACTAAATAAAGTTAGTTATAGTACTAAAGTTTAGTTTTACACATTCCTTATAGTTTTATTGGAGATTTATTTTTTCGTAAGACTTCATTTAAAAAATCGTATATTTTGCGTACGATTTCGATAACTCGATCGTACATCGTACAAGAGTCAAAAAGGTCGTATAAATACAATTTAAATCATACGGTTGGCAACACTGCAGTGCTCGAGCTCAGCTGGCCAGCGGCGACTAGCGGGGGCCAGCGGGGCTACAGGTGCGCGGGCGACGCACGAACAATAGACGCAGCGAGCATCCTCGATATATACAATTTAATAAGAAGTTTGTCCGTCGCAAGAATTGAAAATATTAAATTAATTTTAATCATTAACAAATATGTATGTATAGAAATGGATATAAATTTAAATTTACAATACAACACATAATCTAAGTTGCTCCGCTACACTCTGTTTGTATTCATGTTAAAGTAAACATATGAAAACTTTTCAATGTATAATTTATTTACCACTTTTACTTTTAACTTTGTTCATATCTTCCTTTTGGTTCATATATTTGCTAGGTATACATCAATACCGCTTTTTTTCTTTTTGATAATCTTTCAAAAATTGATGAAAGCTCGGAGGACTCAGTACAAACATGTGGAAAGAGTGATGATGCGCTTTATTTATTCATTCTCTCAACTTGATTGAGGTGAGTGAAATAGATTTGTGATGACATTAAATTAAGTAATTTATCCTATTTCAGTATGTTAAAAAAAATTAACTCAGTTCTGTCAAAGGTTTATCTATAAAAAATATGTATTATTTAAAATTTATTTAAATACTGTTATTTTATAGAATTTATTAGATAAGATTTCATAGTATTTAATTATTTAATAATACTTTTTAAAACAAAGTGCAATCAATAAACATTAAAAAAATCTTGACCATTTGTACTTCAATAATTGAATTTCATTTCTATTTAAACTAAATTATTCTTAAATAATAGTACGAATTTAATGAATATAAAACCAATAATAAGCTCATGAATTTATTTCAACCTTCCCGCCTTAACTACACTCTCAAAAAAATATTCTGGTAACACTGGAAGCACTGATTATTTTGTATTGTTTAATGTTCGTTAATTGTCAAATGAAATGGAGCTCTCTGATTGGTCGGTAAACTGTTCATATATTTTTTCGCCATTTTATTATTGTTGAATATTGTTACATTGTCATTTGTTTTTCTAAGCACAAGTGAAAAAGTTTTTATTAGTGAACAGTGAATTAATTTCTTAACGAATTATGGAAAATTATGGCTGTGAGTTCTGTGCTTGTGATATGTGTTTAATGAAATTAGTTAGGTACGAGTAGATTTTCAATATTGTAGTTTGGTAATAAAATTAAAATAAGTGTAAAGTGAAGGCGTGTGAGTTGTGACTTGTGACCAGTTAAGATTGAACTAAAAGAAAGGTAATGTTATTCATTTTAATAAAAAGTATTATGATAGTTTTAATTAGTTAGCAGGTTTTGTACACACAAATAAGTTACTTTGTTTGCCTTGTTTGTTTTTTTTTTCAAATGATAATATTAAGAATGTTTGAATCTCTATTTAAATAACTTTTAAAAAGTTGTGAGGAACAGATCATAATCGTTTTAAGGTACTTTCGTGGCTCAGAGGTACCTAGTTGAGAGATTCATAAAGTATATAGATGTTCGTTCTGATCGGCCTTCTGTAAGTTGTAACATTATGCGCGAATTTTATCAATATTTAAATGAAATTAATATTTTCTGATTTCTTCGCGTACATATTTTATTACGTTTAAAAACTACATATAATATCCGGGACAAATCTTGACCCTGCGCAGTAACAAATATTAGATGTCGTTTGATGTGCGGTCTGAGGCGAGGAGCTCATTACTACAGCAAACATGAAACAAGGCCGCCATTACTAGTAAGGGGTTGTCCATTAATCACGTGATCTTTTTTTAGCATTTTTTAACCCCCCCGCCCCCATTGGTGATACGTAGTGAGGTTTAAGACCACCCCCCCTCCCCCTTCTCAACATCTCGTGTATTTTTAGTACCTACAACGAATCTTAAAATTTTCTGAATATTATCTTAATTTAAATATAAATATAAACTATAATCTTATTTTATTCTGAAATTAAGGACCATAATAAATTAATATTTGTTTAAAAATCGCGCGTTAGACGAAAAAATAAATACACGAGATATCTTACTACACCCCCCTCCCCCTTGTGATATTTTCGTGATTTTTATCAAACCCCTCCCCCCCCTTTTAAGCCTCACGTGATTAATGGACAGCACCTAAGTAGTAACCATTGCAACGGGTGGATGCGTGGCCCCGCGCAGTGACACCGCGTCTCCCGTCGTTTGTTTTTGTTTTGTTGATTTTGTGGGTTCCTTCTTTTGTTATTAAAGGAAGATTTTAAGGAATTTTACTAAAATGCCAAGAAAAAATAATATAGTTCTAAAAAGACAAGCTCGAAAAATGATTTACGATGTTTACTGTTTTTTAATAATGCTAAAGATAAAATAATTAACCCATTGTGTTTTTTTACGTACCTACCATTTAATATATTAAATATTTATTTTTAGATAGTATGTACGTGATTTTCGCAACGACTATATCTGCGCAGAGGACGCCATGTTAGGTCAGGTTTCGTGCCGGGTAGTATACTTCCGACGCGACTCTCGTCTGCATGTTAAAAACAATAAAAATATTAGTTTCATTTCTAAATTCAAATCAATACTTCCGAAAGATATCATTATTATCAATGATTAGAGGAAGAAATGATTAAAATTGTTATTTTATTTTTCAAACATACCTATTCTGTTTACCGTACCTTAAATCTGTACTAGGCACGCCACTGCCCTGTTTTTACATCAAGTATGTACTTTTAAGATATGAAATATTTAAAAGAATGTCTAGCTTTGGATTTTCGTAATCACCAAAATTACTTCACTATATATTTATTATTTTTTCTATCCAATACCAATGCGGATTTCATGAACATTTAAAAGGTCAACTAATATCAAAAATATATACAGTACGTTTATTTCTCAAATTATTTTATAATAACAAATCTGTATACAATTCACTGGGCTAGTACTGGAAAATCTTCATATTACACTTGTGTGAATTAGTGCACCTGTAAAAGTATGTTTTGCATTCGAATACAGAAAATATAGCAGAATTTATTTAAATTAAATAACTTATATTTGTTATAATCTATGAAACATCATAATAAGATATTTTATTACTGGTCGTAAATTTTTCTTACTGGTCATTTCATCTCTAGAAAAACGACAATATGCGATATAATCTATATTGTATACTAGTTTTTGCCAGCGACTTCGTCCGCGTTAGTTTCGTCATTAGTAATACAGTGTAAACTCTATATAACGACACTCGATTTAACGACAAACTCTCTAAAGCGTCGAAATCATTTGACTTTGGTTGGTTTAGCTTGTTTACCATACAGTGATACACTCTACATAGCGGCACAACCACTCTCAATAACGACAACAATTAAGTAATAAAAAGTACCTTTTAAGTTGCTAAAATTAGTAAAAACTGTGCAGCTGTGTACGTTCCTTTGTCGCTTTGTTATCCTAGCAAGCAATAAACTCGACTGTCCCTATCATGCATACCGAACTTTCTAATAAATTCGTTCTTTTGTTTACAATTACAAATTGCTTACACGTGTCGACGGTTTTTGACCATAAGTAGGAGTCTTGTATTACCTATACGTTATCATATTCTCAGTTGCTCACAAAATCTCAAACTGTAAACATGGCTAGTAAAAGAAAATCACTGTGTGTTGACGAAAAAGTGTTACTGATACGCGCAATAGAAACGAGAGAGAAGATAAGCGATGTTGGCAAACGCTTTGGATTTAGTCGCTCTACCGTGTATACAATATGGAAAAATAACCAGAGTGTGATCAAAAGCCTCAAGGGTTACTACAGAAAGAAATTATTGATGGAGCTAGTCGAATCTAAGGGTAAAACTACTGTTAATATGCTGCATGCAGTAAATTTTTTATCTAAAGCCTGGGAACAAGTGACACTCACACCTATACAGCACTCTCTTCGACATGCTGAACTTTGTACCAATTCTACGAGTGATGAGGTGGAAACAGAACCTGAGTTTGATAGTGACGACGAACTTCCATTAACTAAGTGGATTCAACAGTTTAACATGGCAGGAAATACGGTAAATCTTCAAACCTACATGGAAGTAGATGACTGCCTCCTTACAACGGCTTCACTCACAGACAAAGAAATTTTAGATTCAGTGAGAAAAACTGAGGATCAACAGTAAGGAGATAAAGAAGATGAGATAGATGAGCCTGAGCCTCCGCCGAGAATTAAAGAAGCTTTTGGAGCAGCTAAAGTACTGGAAAATTATTTCTTTTATCACCAAGATGCCTCAATATCGCAAGATATTAATAAAAGAACTAAAAAAATACAACAACAGTACTGGTGCAGCAAAAGACGTCAAACAAAAATAACTGACTATACGCAATAGCGTTCGAATAACATTCTTTTTTATGTACATAAGTACTAACACTAGTCTGAAATAAACTTTGTCTTTTTCTAATTCTGATTTTTGTTCATTCTATTTAACGGCATCTCTCTATAACGCACTAAAATGCACGGTCCCTTCAGTGTCGTTATATAGAGTTTACACTGTATATGTATAGCCACTTCTTCCCCACCGCACCTACCCCGCTCCCCTCACCTTACGCCTGACACCTCTGCCGGTATTTATCACCGAATCGGTATTTATCGCCGAAATTGCTATGACTCTGCATTTTAAATCTGTGATATCTTCGAAAATATTTATTTAATTTACATGCTGTAAAAAGCCATATTGATCTTTATTAAATGCACAATGTATTTAAGATACTTAATTGGATAAGGATTAATACTGTATTGCTTAAAATCGCTTCGTAAAGAAGCCATTATTTCTCGTAAAATGTAAAGGATAAAAAATGGTTATTGTGGCTTATTCCTAAGAGATAAACATATACCATCGCGGACTCTTTTGTAGACCTTTTTAAGTTGTACAATACTGTAGTACATTGTTTTAATCTATCTTGTAGGATACAGTCAGCGTTTGCAATGTAAGCGCAAAAAAATGTGTTTTTTTACGACCTCACATTAGAAACCTCAAAAATTGTAGCCTATGTGTTATTCTGATGTATAAGCTATAGCTTATCTGTTATTCTGAAGTATAAGCTATATTGTGGTAAAGTTTAATTCAAATCCATTTAGTAGTTTTTACGTGAAAGAGTAACAAACATCCATACATCCATACAAACTTTCGCCTTTATAATAGTAGTAGGATGAAAGAAAGTCGTGTTTGTTACACATATAACTCGAGATCGAGACCAATTTTCACGGTTTTTTGTTCACGGTTTTTTGTTCTTTATTTGTTTCAAGAACAGTTCTTGAAACAAATAAAGAACTCGATAACGGGTACTTATAATTCAACTATCACTATTAATTTACAATAATTCTATTTAACTAATCTTCTCTCATTTTTAGAATATCTTCGTTGCCCGTTGGCTTTTGGATAGAACTGAATAGAATGGTTGTGAGCTCGCCGGCTACATATCCTGTACCGTTTTTAAAGATTAATGATTTTTTTAATTCAGAGGACCGTATTCCTTTAAATAGTTCAAGACTCTCTATGAATCTCTCCTTAATGCCATTCTACCTTCAAAATCTTACGACATGTTTGGACGTCACTGGTGATTTTATTATATTCAAATGCATTTATGTACTTACTTCTCGGTAACAGCTTTAGATTACAGTAATTTTAATGTTTTAATAATATTTTTTCAGCCTCATATTCAGTCATGGCATATGAAAGTGTTGCTTTGAAGGACCGTACGGACTATTCCATGGAGTTGCAATCGGTTTTGAATATTTTATGGAAAAACTTCGGTACATTGGATTCAACGGCATTACTCAAATTGTAAATAATGTTTTCTTATATTTTCAAATTAATAATTAAATCTTCACATGCACGTCTGTTAACATAATATTTTTTTTACAGGAAATCAGACGCTATATTTGAAAAAAAAAAATAGGAACAGCTCATTGATTGTCTGTCATATACATTTTTAGAAAATTATACGGTAAATGAGAGTATTATAGATAATTGTGACGTCATAACTAGAGAAATATAATTATATTTTATAGGAGACGCGAATATTATAGACATGTTGAATAAAGCTAACGATATATATAAGCAGATTACAAGTTCTATCGCAAACGACAACAATATGAGAGATAAAACGAAAATATTAACTGCGGAATTATCACTGTTGACTAGTCTTCTATTCCTTAGGGCTTAGAATAATGGCAGAAATAAGTCCCATAGAACACGTTGAAAAGTACAGACTCAAAGTGAAATATATAGAGGAAGATGTTGATATATTTAATAAATTACTGAGCGTGTATTACCTTCATGGGGTAATAACGGGTGGTATCAGTGAGAATAGGAACATAGAGAAGGCGTCCGACGTGACGGTGGATTGTTTTAAACAAGATAATAGGGAAAAACTGAAGAATGTTCATCCCTACTGCGAAATTATAATGAATCTCAAAGAGGAGACCGCATTGAGGGAACATAAATACGGGTCAGGGAATATGTTCCGTCCCAAGGAACCGTCCTACACCAGTTTTATAAAGGTGTGAACTTACATAATTAACTATATCCATAAAAATAAGGACGTACGTTAAAGATACCTAAACACGATGATTTTAGATTTTCATGTAATTTAATAACTGTTGTTTTTAAGACAAAATTTAAGAATAAAACACTTAACGGTTTGTTTCTGGCCGCATCCTATTGTATTTATAGTTATGTTAATGTTATGTTAAAGCAAAACTCAAATGTAACCAAATCTCTCTATTACTTCGTTTAAAATTCACTTCTGGCTTGCCACTTGTCACGCGTAATTCCTTACATAACAATTGAAAGTAAAAAAACTTTTTTTTCATTTTTTACGCAATTGAAATTAAGTTTATAGATTTTTTTAATCCGCTATACTTACAATAAAACGTCAATTTAAAAGTGTATGACATAATAGCAATTATTAATCACAAATTGATTTTTTTACAGGATTGCAAGCACTTTACAAAGTCCGTCCTATCTGATAAATCAGTGAAGACCCTGTATACCAACCTTTTGTCAACTTGCGGTACAATGTATGATATTATACAAAGCGGTACCTACGAGAAAGCACAAAACCAATTACAAAACGCCCAAACAGTGTTAACGGAAACGACCTCGTGGTTGCATTCTGTTAATGCGTTTACCAAAAAAATTGTATCTTATTCTGATGCTTTCCCAGACTTAGCGAAACCCTTACAAAGTTCACTGTCTCAAATAATGTACAGTGTGACGTCATTAAAGGAACTAATTCGAGAATATATTGTCAAAATCGAACAAGGTCCACTTTTGCCTGAAATGTTGACATCTGTTCTAGTATATCCCAACAGTATACCATCTTTAGCCTCAAGGGAAAAGCATCTTAATAGATACATGTCATCCAACTTTATGCGGCTCTTAAATAGGAATGTTGGAAGTGATGATGCGTCACAACCTGAACGGGAATATCTTGAGTAAGTATCATAATAAATACATTATTAAATGAGAAAAGTAAAATGACATATTAATTGATTTTTTTATAGGGTATTGAAAATGAATCTATCACAGTTCAGTATGCACAGCTTGTCCATGGAACAAATTGATAAAATTAGTTAGAAAGCTATACTCACGACACTATATGCTATCACAAACTCATGGGAGAAACAAAAACAAGATGAAGAAGCCTTATATGTTACCAAGTAAGACAATAACCTGTTTCTATGCTACATTTGATCTAGTTTTCTATTATTTAAAGCCTTTTTTTCTCATAACTTTTAAAACAAATGAAACACGTCACACATTGTATTATAATCAGCTGTATTTAAATTTTAAAGATGTTTTTATATTACTATACAACTCTTAAAATGCCCAAAATCTTCCAGTTTTCAGCTACCTAAAGTATTTCGTCTATCTATTATATTAAAAGGACCATGATATAGGATTTTCAAACCTTGTATCTAATGCAATTTCAATGTTCCAGATCGAAATGTGGGGACGAAGACGAAGAAGCTCTGGTGCAGGAAGATATATGTAAGTGAAATGTTCCCTTCATACTCCGACTTCGCTGAGTTTAAACCGCCTAATCTCGAACAGAGGAAAGACAAACCGAGGAATATCAAGCCCAAACTATTGTTTTCCCCTGACGATGTCTCCCTGATATACAGATGGCAATCGAACTTCGTACGGAACCTAACGAACGCGCAATGGTTATCCACCCCAAAGATTACGTTGGTTGTACGTTGGTTGTAACGTAAGTTGGCTGTGAATGATGTTGTCACCCCATTGTTATTGCGTTATCCAACATTTAGTCGGGTTATACAGGGTGCTTGGGACACGTTGGATGTGACTTTCGAAGGAACTATTTTACCAAGCTTAATGGTGCTAGTGTCGCATATTAAAGGCAAAGTCCATGGAATTAGTGAGTATCCAAAATGTGCTATGTCGTTTCTTTGTAATTTTATTGCTATTTTTTCAACACAGCTGTCCGAAATTTCAATTCAAATGGAAAACTTTAAATTAATAATCCTTCGATACGAGGCTAAAACATGGTTATAGTAAATTTTTGAATAATCTTATAATTTTTCGTATATTTCAGGTGGAACAGGTTCAAAAGTTGACTTCTACCCGTCACCTTGGATTTCCGAAACAAGGCAATGTCTTCCTCTCCTAGAAAGAGTCAAAGAAGCGACAAATGAATTATTGGATCAATGGCCAGACTTTCCGACTTTGAAAGATGTATGTATAATTATGTAATACTAGTTTCCTTTCGTGACCCATACCGTGTTCTCTTCAGTATTGAGTTCAGAGCGAATTGCATAATGTTTATCTCATATAATAGATATACTAAGGAGGTTTCAGCGACATCTATCGTCTATGTCACTAAAATTCTACACTATATAATACGTGTGTCATGTGTTGATTAACTACTTCGAGTGAAGTGATAATAATGTTATGTGAAGTCCAACTACATTTTTGTAAAGCTTCATAATCCGTTCAATACATTTAACGTGACAGACCAACACATATTCATACATTCCCATTGACTCCCGTTTATATCGTTGGTATTAGAATCTCCAATATCGAAATGATATATGATTTATTAGTATATCTTTTTTTAGATTATAATAATAGTAGACAGAATAATCGGTTTTCCGATTACCAGTCTAGTGTCGAGATTCCTGACAGGTTTGGTACTCTTTAGAGATAAAATTGAAGAATGGAACAAAAACGCCCACAAAGGAAACAATATGATTGATATATCACTGGCTGGATATATATGTATGACAACAGATCATTAACTGGAGGAAACTGGAAATGACTCATTGGAAGGAGGGTCTTAACAACTTGTATCAAAGGTGAAAATTATGTTATTTCTTGACTTAGACGTCACAAAATTTGAATGGCTTTTAGCATATTATGAAGTAAGAACCACTTATCTCATTACAAAATAATCTTAGTATATAATATTATTCCAGTATTAATCTTTCTCTATAATAATGTTTTTTCTTACTACAACTTGGTCTACTTACGAATAAGATAGTCATAAAACTATTCTATTGAACAATAACTTTTAGTAGGTATTAAATGTTTAACTGTTTTGGATAATACTTAATTAACATTTCAGACAACAGGCCGAAGCTCATAAATACTGGTTCTATGTATATGTATGCGGTGATAACATCTTACTTGGAGGAGACTGATATGTCATCGGCGCGGGTCGTGTCCGTGTTGAAAGATTTCATGGAAAAGTCCAATCTAGCGGAGTTTGATGTGAGATTAGACATTGTTTATGAGTATCACTGCCATTTAATACATCTGGACGCCGGTCAAAGACGCGGTGAGATTCATTGGTTAAGTAATATGTATATGTTACAAAGAGCTTTAGAAATAATAATTATAGTGAATAGTTTATAGTAAGTTATTTATTTATTAGATTTCAAGAAAAATAACTACACTTGATATCTTTTTCGTAGATAGATAATTTATTCTCTTTTTAAATTTTTTGGACGACATACATTTATAGGTGGTAGGGCCTAGTTGTAGTTTAGCTACTACAGTTCAAATATGGGCTGGCTCGACCGGGGAAGTACCACCCTCTCACAGAAGATCGGCGTGAAGTAGTCAATAATGACTGCGTTTCGTCCGATGAGTGAGAAAGCCGGTTGCCCTTTCCCTGTTCCCAACCTTTCCTTATATTTCCTTATTCCCACCCCTCCCTTTTCCTCCACAAGTAAGGTTGGCAACGCATCCGCAACGTCTATGTTGTGGATGTCCATGGGCCACGGTCACTACTGACCATCAAGTGGGCCGTCTGCTCGTTTGCCACCTTTTACATAAAAAAAAAAACATACGTACTTTTACTACCTTAATTTCCTAAAAGTTTAGTCAGGTTCAGTTTATTAATCTATATCTTATACTGCAACTACTGTGGGTCTTCTGCAATATCCAATAATTTACTTCTATCTATATATGTTCTGTTTTAGTTGAACTCCTATCATTGTTGTGGAATACATGCAATTACTATCGTCAATTCGCTCCACAAGTGGCTTTACATATTAAAGAAAAGCGTGCGCCCATAGAAAAGAAGTTGAAGGACTTGGTCAAAATCTGCACCTGGAACAGAGACCTCAGCTACTGGAGTGTGAAGGACGCAGTAGACAAGGCTCATAAAGCTTTACACAAACACACCAAGGAGTTTGAGGTTAGCCATATTGATATATTATGATATATTTATTGTAGTGAAGCGTCTAATGCTACTTCCAACAAGGTTGCCTTAAACATTCAACGCTCCTGGGGAGGGGGAATAGAAAGAGACGGAGCGATAGTAAATGAATGGATCAATTGTGAATTGTAAGCAATATTTATTAAGTTTGTATTAAAGAAACAATATGAGTTCACTATAAATTGATATTTATACCACTTTTTATTTTTCACTTCTTCCATATGGAGGGACTCCATGTTTTTTATTTATAAATTCCTTTGATAATTTCTAGGTCAATGTTTGTAATATAAACCATTATTGTGTACTTTATCATCTTATATTATCTTATGTAATTGATGTGTTTGTGAAGTGTGAGTAAATATCCTACTTTGAAAATTGTCTACAGAAAGTTCTAAAGGACAGTGTATCGAGTTGTCTCGTGGACGCGGCGAGTGAGTCTATCGGCCACATGGGTTCTGTAGGGTGTTCACACGATGCGTAATTAATTACATTACTTTTGGTTAACTTTACTTAGAAGTTTATTAATATTTATGTTATATTAATATTTATTTTGTCATATATGATCGTCAAATATCACGTCCTCAAGTATCGATAGTAATTCACCAGTCACCCTGTATAAATGTGAATTGTCATTTCTATTTCTTTTAGACAATTTCTAAAAATTAGACTTATATCCGAAAAAGATGTCTTCATAAATAATAAAGTGAACATACTGTAGTCAATGCAAACGGTTGTCGATAATTGTTTAATGTTAAGATTGTAACAAATACAAAACATTTTAATAATAATACTCTATATTGTAGGTGGATTCAACATTGCCGAAGGACAAACAAAAATCTCAAGCCAAAAACATAACGCAGCAGAAGCGTAAAGCTCTATCGGATCTGTTCAAATATTTGAACAAAATCGGCTTGAATTATCGCACGGGTCTCGTTATACATGTATGATTTCACAATACTACCCGTCGATTGGGATGCCGCTATGAGCTATTTGAAAAGCAGATATTTACAACGATATAACAAAAGCATTCGACGTTGTCCATGTTTTTGTGTGATAACAAATATTTTGTTTTGTGATCACCAATATTTTGTTATTTGTAAAGTATATATTTATATTTCTTTTTGCTATAAGTGTATTGTTAAAAGTGTAACAGTTATATGATATACATAATAGAAATAGAAATTAAATCCGCATTATATTGATATTCCATGACATTATAAATAGTGTTAAATAATAATTTGTGCTAAAATTTTAAGTATATACATTTTATTTCCAGAAATATGCTAAAACTCAAAAGAAGTCGATTTCGCGTTATACGAAACATATTTTCGATTTACGAACCGTAGCTACAAGTCTTACAAACGCGTTAGAAATAGACTCTACAGGATGTAATATAACTTCGCTTGAAGAAATACTCAATGTGTTAGTGGAATGCTACGCTCATACGAGCATTCTTCTAGAACAGTTCAATGTCGTTCTGAAGTCTGTTCCGGAAAAACATTTGAATACTGATTCTGAGCCAGATTTCGACAAAGTGCTATCAAACTCACCTTTGGCTGATTGTTTCAAGGATAGCGATGAATGGAAGTCTCTTAATAAAAAAGTTAAGTCAATTATATCTCTAGTTGATAAACAAATGGCACTGTTAAACAAATTATCTCGAAACCCAAAACAAATCGAAGAATCCATTAAGTTACCTTTAGTTTCTCAAAGTCATATAGAAGGTAAGAATAATTTGGACGTTATAATAGAAAAAAGTGAGGAAATTATTACCGAATATCAGTTTGTTTTCAAAACGACGGTCATAGAAGACTTCACAACGCATCATCCAATACTAAGAAGCCTTGAAAATATGGTGGCTTACATTAAAGATATAAAAACAGAACTTGATAAATTGGATGAACCGATAGACCAAGAAATGGATGAAACTGACGGCACAATGTTAGAGCAGACTGAAGATGTTGTGGCTGCGATGTTACTCGTGATACAATCGTTGTACAAAAAACATCTGCCGCCAGAGAAACAAGCGGAGAATATGGACGTTATAAACGCTATTGATGAAATTATACATGAAGGTGAAAAAGTTGAAACCAAAGAAATTTTAGAAGATAATCATTTAAAAGAATTACTCCAAGAGAACATGTCGACTGATTCAAGAAATTGCGCGAACTTTTGATTAACTATGTGCAATATATTGCGACTCGGTCTGATGTGGAAGAAGCTAGAACTGTTGTTATGAGATTGGTCCCGATATTGGAGCAAGTTATACTATTTGTCCAATATTTTGTATCCCAAAAAGTTGCTGTGCATAGAGTATCCTGTAAGATGCTGTTAGTGCTTTTGAAGATTTTATTGGATCTGGCATCGAAAGGGTAATTATATCGATATAATTTAGATTAAATATACCACAATGTTAAAATGAATAAGTTGGGGTTGCATTTAAATATAAAACTTTATAAATATCTAAAGTACAGAAAATTAATAAAATATTATAAAAACTTTCATTTATTGCCACAAATTAGATAATTTCAATAAGTTGTTCCACAGAAGCTTTTTAATTCATATTGTACTTACGATTATCCTTAAATAAGTTATTTTTTAAGAATGTTTTAGTCAAGTAATAAATGGAAACTTCCTTTATTTCCTTACAGTTTCTGCCAACACTCAGAACTAGATTCAGAGGAGGGTGAGGGAGAAGGCACTACTGGAGACAGCGGTATGGGACTTGGTGAGGGAGAGGGACAGAAAGATGTCTCTGAACGCGAAGAAAACCAGGTGTGGGAAAGGGATAGATAGAATTATATTCCCGAAACGAAAGATCATTGACTTTAGCGCTGTAGACCAAATTTATTACACACAAAAAAAAAATTGTTTTTGTTTTCAAAGGATCAATTGGACGACGCACTGTGTGGTATTTAGCCTCAAAAGTTGGCCAAAAATATTTTTTGTTACAGGAAGTTAGATATACACTTATTATTTGATTTTACATAAAAATAAAATAAAAACAATCGTTTTTTTAGGTAAATAATTATTTATTCATCATCACTGCTATCATCTATATATATAAAATGAATTGGTGTTCTTTAGTCTCACTAAAACTCGAGAACGGCTGAACGGATTTATCTTAACTTAGTCTTGAAATGTTCGTGGTGGTTCAAGGAAGGTGTAAAAGCTGAAAAAATTGATTCATTTCCGGGAAAACCCTAAAAACAGCCCTTTTCTATTTCTCATACAAACGTGTTTTTTTTAATATAAGATTTGACTACTACAACAACTGTTGCACTTCAAAACACGGAAATTTATGGCTTAAAGGTAAACTCCAAAAATATAAATAAAAAAACGTATCAGATATTTTTTGATTATAGAGCGATACGAAGTTCGCCGGGTCTTCTAGTCTAAAATATTAATATTTGTAATATCAGTTTCACATAATAAATTAATAACATCTGACGATATTTACTTCTCTTTTCTACTTGAGCTACCCCTCATACCAGTTATCAAAGGATCAGAGGTCAACAAAAGTCGGTTTAGGACGTCCATGTTGCACTCTACTAGCGAGAACTTTCTTGTGAAGTTCAGCCTGAATGACCTAATGTTTTTGTTACGAGCTTCAGCAGCTTCTTCGGATAGCTGGTCGATTGGGAGTATTGCTTCCTTGATGACAGCTGCTTCATGTCGAAGAATTTTGTGTAATGTCGGGGTCATGGGGTAAAATGTATAAAGTGAGACATATACATAGTTCAGCAGTTTTTTTGGCAATATTTTCCAAATTTTGCAACATTTATTTTCATACCAGAACATAATGCATCCAGAATGACCTTTAGCCGATAAATCAAACATTTATCCACCCCTGTTATTTCTGGTGAAATTTCATACTGCTCGAAAAATCTCCTACTTGTATTACCATTTGTATTTGAAAAATTAGTTCTGGGCATGTCAACTAAAAGTCCAAGTTTTTCTTTAAATTTATTTTGAATTTCTTTTTTTTATCTTCCACTATTTGTTTCTCCTCAGCAGAAAGCCGAAAGTGCCATTTTTTTATAGGCAACCTATATGCCACATGTAGCATCGTCTCAAAAAACGTATTCTAGCATGTAATAACGATAGCCAGAGATAGGTGGTATTTTTTTCTTCGAATCTCTTTCTCAGTTTGCGAGATGTCAACCATTTTTGTTTGAATTGGTGTTTTATAATTGATAGTTTGTGCTTAATATCTGTTATTTTTAGATCGTCTTGAGAGTAGCCTTTAAACAATTCAATCTCCATAAATTTAAGTTTTTCATTAAATGTTGATCCCATTGATTTTTGGGCAATGTCCTACAACTCATTCCGAGTCATAGTCTTCATACCAGAATGTCCTATAACAATTAAAACGAACAATATTAAATAAATTTTTTTTTTACAAATATTGTACTTCACTACAAAAAAATTAACCAAAAAAAGAGGTGCGGTTTCGTGCGGCTACTTTTCTTTTAAGTAGCTAATAGACTGAATTGATCATGTTATGACATAGTTTTCAATGCTTAGAAATGTTCAGAAACATAACAAAACCCTTTTTGAAATAATAAATTATATATTTTTATAACAGTTAGTTACGTCTAGATTGTCGGCTATAAATATCAAAATCTACAATATATTTGACAAAACTATGTTATAAAATAGAAAGTACATACCTGGAATAGTGCAATCCATCACAAAAACCAATACTAAACCACTTCACTTAACAGTAATAAGCGTTTGAAAACAACAAAATGAGAGCGTATCGAAAAATCACACGTCTGGCATAAGCGAGCTGTAACTTCTGAGGGACCGCCCGATGTGCTGAACGACACTAGCGCTGCACTTTTTTTACCATTGGGTGCAGTGACTAATTAGCTTTTAGGCTAGTAACAACACTAGATAGATAACGGAAAATTTAAAAAACCATTTTTGGCCAGCTTTTGAGGCTAAATACCACACTGTGCGACGCGCATAAACCGGGTGAAGAAAAGAACGAACAAGATAAAGATTGCAAGGAAGAAGAGAAGGAGTCAATATGACTGACGACTTTGATTCACAAGACGTCGAACAGAAAGGTTAATAATATAGTCATATAAAATTAAGGTTTAAACATATAAAATAGGGTTGTAAATTAAATAAATGTCCTTTTAAATTCCAGAACAATCAGATGAAGAAAATGATGATGACGATGCCGATAAACAAATGGGAGATACAGATAATGCTGCCGAAAAGTAAGTGAATATCATCATTATTTTTGCCACACATTACAATAATTATTGTAAAATGTGATCTTAAATATCGAATATTTTTTAATATGTTTTTAGTCACATGTAAAATTGAAAGCAGAACCAATTTATTTGAAATTGACTAATATTGTTAATTTGTCATAAAGTCGGTTAGCAAGAGTTAGAACGTCCAATATATATGTACATATGTTAAGAAAGATATTAGGAAAATAAAAGGATGCCTTTATTTTCATTATTGTATAAGTAAGATTCTATAAGCTGTTTTAAAAACACGGTATAGTTAAATTGCATTTGTATGAACGTTACAGCTCTAGTTAACCACTCTGTATAATATTAAGTAATTTTGTGTAATATAAATAAAGGAAATATACCTCTGTGGAATTCTTGCTACATATTTAGCTATTGCAATATATTTAAACTATTTCAGTTTTCAAATTTCAGACCGAATATGAAATTTACCATATAAAACTATTTACAATAAGGTCCCGGATAATATTCTAGTTGCCAACCAAATATGTATTAATACGTGTATGCATATTTATATTTTTATGACACTTAATGCTAAGGTTTATGAAAAACATTTGATTTGTCTGTATTTATATAATATTCTAAACCTGGTGTCTTCTTTCTTAAATCATAGTATGGAACTATTAGTGACCTTTACGAAGCAGGGATAATATTACAAAAGTTGTCGTCAAGTTCAATGCAAAAGAAATTGTTCAGCATTTAGATTGATTTTTTTAACTTGCACACATTTGGGCTACTTTAAGAAAGATTGTCATATGGAAATTATTTTCTATAGCAGGGCATTTATTAAGAGCTAAAACTAAAATTCAGAGAAATGAGGAACAATCTATGTATGTACATATACAGGGTGACTGGTGAATTACTATCGATATTTGAGGACGTGATATTTGACGATCATATAAGACAAAATAAAAATTAATATAACATAAATATTAATAAACTTCTAAGTAAAGTTAACCAAAAGTTATGTAATTAATTACGCATCGTGTGAACACCCTACAGATTAGGTATACACACACACTCACACATACGCGTTTGGCGGCGTAGTGTTGTATCAGCACGCCGCCGCACGCCTCCACACTTGGAACACTTGGAACGTGTCAACACTTTATTTATTTATACGGAAATTTTGTCAAAAATTAAGTGCCTATTTTTTTTACATAATTCGAATGAGAATCATGTACCGAGTATTCTCCTTAAATATTGATAGTAATTCACCAGTCACCCTGTATAAAAATTTTAATACCTTTCCTTGCTCACGGCATCACGCGTGAATTGCTGGACCGATTTCACTGATTCTTTTTTTGTTGTATAATGTATTTATTATTGATAGGAGAAAATAACTACAATGTTTCACTTTTATGTTAAAATAATATGTCACTGGCGGTAATATCACGTAGTTAGAATAAAGTATTAGAATAATAAACACTTTGTTTTTGGAATAATGTTTATATGTATTAATATACCAATAAGAATCCAATAATCACAGTAAGAAGACAGACCATTGTCTGTCGGGTCAGTTATACTTAATAAAGAAATTAGTTTTATTCAGATAAAAGGTAACAGATATAGGGTTCGCTGGGTCAGCTAGTTATTAATAAAGCGAATTTTCAAAAGGAACATAATTTAAATGGATAATTATGAATTATAGGTTTCTCACAAATATATTGAATTTTTGTCTACACTGTGAATTTTGTTGTCATATAGTTTTGGTGAAATTTACAAATGTACATGTTAAGTACATGACATGTACATATATTTCAAATTGTATAAAAAACAATGAAATCAAATGATATTGTCAATTAAATGAAACCAATATTTTCGGATTTACTACGCGTTTTTATTTTTGACTAGTTTTTGCCCGCGACTTCGTCCGCGTTAATTTCATCATTATTAATATATGTACAGCTGACCGGGCGAACTCTATTCCGTCCTAGAGGCCATAAATAATCAGGTTTTTCCTGTTTCAATCGAACAGAATGATTGACATATTAGTCAGTTGTCAAATCTAATGTCAAAGCAAACATTTGTATGGGAAATAGAAAAGGGCTGTTTTTAGGGTTTTCCCGAAAATGAATCAATTTTTCTCACCTTTTAAACCTTCCCTGAACCTCCAAAAACATTTCAAGACTAAGATAAGATAAATCCGTTCAGCCGTTCTCGAGTTTTAGCGAGACTAAGGAACAGCAATCCATTTTTATATATATAGAAGACTATAAACTTCATACTCCCGACGTTTTGGCTACTTTACAACAACCGTGATCACGGGCAGACGAGATGTGATATTGTCAATTGTTGAATTGCAATTATTAAAACTTATTATAAGTAAAATATTTGTATATATCGGATTTATTACAAATTGAGTCGTATAGAATCAAAGGCGGCAATCTACACTTAGACTGAAATCAGAGAATTGAACATTTTCGGTTTGTGCCGTCGGATTCAAAAATAATATTACGTAACTTTATTTTAAGTGATGTAAGTATTGATGCGCTTAATATTAAACTCTCATGGTGTACTATAAAAATAACAATTTGAAGAAATTTAGAAAAGAATTTTGCAGAATGCCGGATTTGAAACCAAACATCTGAGAATGCCGTATTTGATACCAACTTATGTCGAGATTGCCGTTTATGAAACTTACCAAAAAATTAACTCGTTCAGGGTTGTCAAAAAGGATATAAAAAATGTTATAAATTTGTTTTAAGGATTTTATTTGTAAACTACACGGCATGCACAACAACACAGCACAAGTAGCACATTTAAGCGATTTTGTATTATGCGTGCAGACTCTTTCAGGGACTGATTAAACCAAAACTATAACCAGAAACAAGCAGAATATATTGAAATTTTAAAAATCCTTCACCCAATAAAGAGAAGCTATAATCCTGTCGCGTCTTTTAAAAAAAGCTGACAATTATAATTTAAAACTGTGTAACTTTTTTTCAGATTTTGTTCAGGAATATTTAAAGAACCGCATGAAAATCCATTCACACATATACACATAGTATAGTGGTCAACTTTATAACAATCATCTTTTGTTAGGGTTAAAAAACATAGAATACACTTTGTCTTAGTCGTGACGTGACAGCCCTATACATTTTACTTGAGTTTCTTCGCCAAGTTTTGTTTCCATTTTTCTGAGTTTCTCTGTCGTTTCCGGGCAAACTTATTTATTACAGGCTTAGAATGTACATCCATGATTCAATTTATACATATATTTTATAACAGTAATCACAATAAATAAAATAATTCAATAAAACACGGACACAAATTCGTTAGAAACTTCCAACAGACGTCATTAGATCACGTGACCACACGGACGCTTGTGATTGGTGGAATGAGTTAGAATGCCGGGTTTGATTCTTATGCTGTTGAAGATTGCCGGATTTGATGCTAAACCTGATTTTCAAAAAGGATTTCACTGCGAGATAGTCGTTTTTGTTATAAAGTAAATGAAGTACGTAACGTTATTTTAAATTTCCTGTGTGTCCATATAAAAATCTTTATTTTGATAAAATGTGCAGATTGCCGCCTTTGATTCTATACGACTCAATTCATTGTTTTCAAAGAGAGAGACGCCAGCCTCGCTGACGTTACAAATGTCACTTCTTCTAAAGCTCCATGATATTTTAAAATGAAACTTCAATTGTTCTTAATATTCCTGTATTTCTTGAAGGTTCTTCATAATCACATACTTCAATGATACGCACTCACTGAACTCTGAATTCTCAAGTCTGCCGTCGTGCGTCCAGACGTCATATTTATACCAAGATTTAAACCTAGTTCTATTCTCCTTTCAAACAATATTTGATTTCGTTTTACTTTTAACAATAATCATAAATACTAATGAGTTTTAATAAGAATTGATGACAGCCTCAAATTATTTTCACGTCTCATCCGTCATTAAAGCTGATAGCGCCGATAAGGCCATTCTGCCAGGCGGTGCGTGCTCTGCACCTGCCTGGTGATATATTCCCTCTTGGTTGGTGTTCGTTACGTTCTTGGACCAGTCCCCCGTCTCGTAGAGTAGATGGGGCAGGATCAAGAATTGATGCTTCATCTTCCGAAGTCATGCCGATACGGTCATACCGGTGTTTGCTCTGCATTGTTTTCTGTGATAACAGAGAAATACTTTTGTAGTCTAGGTACTTCCACAGTAAACCTAGGTAACTTGATATTGTTACAATTATGGATATCAAATTTGTTGTGGTCATATGGGTGACGTTGTTTACTACGACACATCGTCAGATGGTCATAATATCACGTCCAATTATCTAAGATACTTAAGATGTCCTCAAGCTCATGAATATTAATTAAATACAAACAATTAACCCTAACAATTATAATGTTACCAAAAGTATGTATTTGCGTTTTATTCTTTTTATATTAAAATACAAGATCAATAAATTGTAAAGATATGAGTGTTTTAAAAATATTATTACATTCCACGTCTGATACGCTTATAAGTTATAGCCATCTCTTAAAGTGAATTTTATTATAGAATGGAATTCAGAATACTTATTTAAATATACAAATATGTAATTAATTATTATTTGAAAATATTAAAATAAATGTTAATTTCAAATTCCTTAATAACAATTTCATTTCGGTCATAACAGGAATTTCATTTTCCTGACAGTATTCAGTCAACTTCTAAATAATATTCTTTATTAAAAATCTCTAACAAAAAAAGTAATATTGTTTGAAACCGCTATTAAATTAAATAAAAAAATGTTTTTCACTTAAATGAACTTGAATACAAATCATCAAAATTTATGCTATTTTAAATTAAATATTACATGTACTATATAAATATATTTTGCGAATATTGCTCATAAATAACATGAAAATTTTATAAGAGAGCAGTAGATATTACTTAAAACTACATATAATTTTATATACTTTGATGCTTTTCATGAGTTATCAAGTATTTTTCGCTCATTTTGCTGTTTTGTACAAAGTTTAGTGTGTCATATCAAACCCGACGAGTTCGTTTCAGTTGCATAAATATGTAACTTAACCTTTTAGTATTGCAAATGTTACTCATTTCATTATTAGAAATCCTTGTTAAACTAAGGACCATATCTAATTTTAATTCATAAAAATAATGCCCCATCTTTGCTACTTCGTCGTTCTAAATGAAAACAGTTCTTTTATTTGTGGAACAAAACTTTAATCATAATATTTATACCTGCCTTATACTATTTTGTAACTAATTTGTAAACATTATTAAAATTTTAATTAAACGTTACATCTGGAAATGTGACTGGAAATGACATTTAAAAAATTGCGTTTTACGTCACAGCTTATATTAGCTACAGAAATTAAACTATGTATCTTAATCTGTCAAGAAGTATTAATTTTAAACTCAGTTCTTAATGTTACTAATGGATTTGATTTAACAAATTTAGGTAAGAAATAAGTGTCCGTAATCGTTACTAGAGGCTTATGAATGATTAATTATTATAACATATATTCAAAAATGTCTGCGGCAAGGAGAATGATCTACTTTGGGGCGGTCAAATTTATGCTCCGTTTATTTCTCATATTTGACGCTGGCAAGCGATATAAAACCTATTGGGATGTTCCCGTTGACCCAGTATTATGAATTTGGCAGGCAGCTATCAAGAGAGAAAAGAAAAAAAACTTTACGACTTCCCACACTTTCATTGAAATGATTTCGTATTTAGTCTTAAAAATATATATATCATTAGATAAACGCCTTTATTCCGTTTGAAAGACACCTTCTACAAACAGTTTTCAAGATTATAATTCGTTCAACAAATAAAAACGTTGATATTGGCGAAATATTTAACAATTCCAATGAGTAGAAGTCATAGCGTAAGAAAAAACATATTTAGGAACAATTGTCACTACACAAAGATCGGGGACAGTTATTATAGCATCTAGCTTGAAATCGAATTGCACTGTATTGCTTTGAAGTCCACCTATAAATATAATATTCTGTTTGACTATAAGACAATTTGGGAACTAAGGAACTAAATCTAAATTCAATTTGGCTTAAGAAACATACTTAACAACATTCTCTGACTTGAAATAGAATTTGTCATAATGTTATGGATAGGGTTAAACTAACCTAACTTTGTACAAACAAAACTTAATAATAAAATAATGGATAAAATTAATTTGAATCTTTCTTTGTTGAAATCTTATTGGTTTGTTTTAAGACAATATTTATGAATTTGTGAACAATTTACTTATAATTTAGATACATTTTATCGAAAAACAAACAAAATTATTTTAGCGTAAATAAACAATGGACTTAAAACTTCCAAAGTAAAATTTCTTTAAAGTAAATAAACTTCTTATTACATAATTTGTCTGCTGCGGGCTTTATGTTAATTTCGGTAAATTCTCTACTGGCTTAATATAACAAGGTATAAAGCATTTTAAGAATTCAGATTGTAAAACGTACAACACCTGTACATTTATATTGCTCCAACAAAGAAGTTTCAACAAATTAGTAGCGTAAATGAACAACATCTAGAAAAACAGTTTGCAGTTTTTAGTACCTGACGAGTTCGTTTTATTCTATTCTGGATAGGACGAAATATTCCTATCACGCCTAACAAACGCGAATCGATTGACGAATCGATTTCTAAAAAACATAGCTAAGAACACTCAACGGATATACCTTTCAAACAAAAAAACCGCATTAAAATCGGCTCATCCGTTTGGGAGCTACGTTACATCAGACAGACATATACACATACACAGACAGACAAATAGACACGTCAAACTTATAACCCTGTCGTTTTTGCGTCGGGGATTAAAAACACAACAGTAATGAATAAAGTTAGTAATGAATTTTGTATTATTTTCCAGACAAATCTACAAAGACCTATCATGCCTAGTGGATGTATGTCAGCAGGTTGTAACGTTAGATCGTCTCGTGCACTACGCATTAAGAAGGGAGCTACGTACTATGGAAGATGTCATGCAGTTCGCGGCTCATCTACGGTTGTATGTGATACAGGAGAGCGAAATAGTGGCTGATAGAATCGTGAGTATATGTGTTTTATAAGGCAGCCCTACTAGGGCTACTACCTACTAAATGACTTGGGCCTGTCCAGAACTCACATTAACTCATTCCTGGATCGTACTTCGAAGGCAGTCCTTGTAGGTTCTTTTCAAATTTGGTTAGGTAGAAAGAGGAGCTTGGACAGTGGAGGTGAGCGTTTAACGCGCGTTAGATAGGGACCCTTTAAACCTACATCTGAGTCGCAAGTCACAGACACTGTTGAAGCTCCTCTCACTACAACGATGGACCTGGCACCCGCACGGTGAATACATTGAATTCTAAAGAGGTTTTGTCTGCATATATGTAGTTTGTATTGTGTTCGTTATTAATTGATTCATCCAAATTCATTATTTGGATAAACACTTTATTTTTAATAAGGATTATCATATAAAAGCATAGGTATAATTTGTTTTAGGATCAAACTAAAACGGTTTAGTGCTGCCATTTAGTTAAACTTAACCACATATACAGGGTGACTGGTGAATTACTATCGATACTTGAGGACGTGATATTTGACGATCATATATGACAAAATAAAAATTAATATGACATAAATATTAATAAACTTCTAAGTAAAGTTAACCAAAATTTATGTAATTAATTGCGCATCGTGTGAACACCCTACAGATTAGGTATATACACACACACACACACACACACACACACGCGCGCGCGCGGCGTGGTGTTGTATCAACACGCCGCCGCACGCGTCCACACTTGGAACACTTGGAACGTGTCTACACTTTATTTATTTATACGGAAATTTGGTCAAAAATTAAGTACCTATTTTTTTACATAATTCGAATGAGAATCATGTACCGAGTATGCTCCTTAAATATTGATAGTAATTCACCAGTCACCCTGTATATTTTTGATTCTAACAATATAATTAAAAACTATATAGTTGTTTTGTGAAGCCAGTACTTCTAAATCACATAACCTTAATTAGAAAAAAACTATTATCTTAAACCAAGACACCTTCAATAAGTTAAGTTCAATATATAAATACACAAGTTGCATAGACAAATATTTTCCCGCGTAAAATTGAACAAACCAAATGTCATTGCTTAAGGTCACTTTGGGTGCGTTCGGGAATTTAAAGCTTTGGTTCAAATTAAATGTTTGTTCCCTAAATATATCATGTTTCAGGAGTGTCGGTCACTGAACTCATTGGCTGAACAAGCCTCAGATCCTCGTAGTGATTTTGGATTACTACCGACACCAACTCGAGCTGTTCTCGAACATGTGTCTCAACAGACAGTACCTGGCATTGAACAGTCTATCACATTGATCTTATACTCAAGTAAGTTAAATCATTCCTTTAGAAATATGTATGTTCATATGGTTTAGAATTATTGATAGTAATTTTTAGTTTCCTTTGTCAGTACTTTAAAGTAACAATACATTTTATTAAATAATAACGACTTTTTAATCACTCGAAAAGTGTACTTTGATACGATATTTTATTGATTCACGATTCTGATAAAGAGCTGATTTACCCAAACAAAATATAGTTTTTGTCATAAACGTCGTAAGCATAGCGAGAACTACGAAGTATCTCTAAAATGTAGAAATATCTTTCAAATCAATTATCGCATTATGTCCAAATGAAAAAAATAATAAAATTAGTACCTATTCAGTAACCTATATATATTCAGTAACCTAACTAATATAACTAATATTTTCGGATTTCTACCGAAACGTCGAGATAACATAAAATACGTTTAGTACATCCGAAAATATTAGTACCATTTAAATGAATACTCTCTAAAGCCTCAGATATCATGAACAACTATAACATGATCTCCAGATGCATGTCCAACCCGGTGTTATCCCACGAGGTCCGCGCGTCCTTCTGCCGCCTCATGCTGCACCTGCACGTGGACCGCGACCCTCAGGAGCCCGTCACACCCGTCAAGTACGCGAGGCTGTGGGCAGAGGTCGCCGCCACCATACGAGTGAACGAGTCGGTACACACACACACACACACACATCAACATTAACACACACATGCAAACACCCCGCGTGTCAGGATCAGGAGTCAGGAGTCCGTGGTCAGGATCGGCCCCATATAAAGGAAAGGAAACGAAAATCCTTACGAAACCCATTATGTATGTACAAAAACCTGCAATTTTTTTTAATAAGTTAGCTAATTCAACCATCTGAATCGTCAGAATTTAACTATCTTTAATTCCGGAACGCGTTCCTGTCCAAAAAGGAAGTACCGGATTATGTTCTGGAGCGTTCCAGCTCAACAACACCACTGAGAAAGACACTCACACATACAAACATACAAGGCACACACAATGACACTACGATAAAATATAAATACATGTATGATATCAATTATTTTCATTACATTAATCATTAATTAATTCTGCCACAGCTATCAATGCGTGAAAGGCGGTCAGGACGCGACCAGGAAAAAAGTGAAGAAGCAGTTCGAGTCCACCATAGACTTCGTTGAGGACTACTTGTGTAAAGACGTGACTAGGACGTGGTACTTGAGCGACCACGACCAGAACAAGTTGACCTTTGAGGTCGTTAAACTGGCTGGAAAACTTTTGTTTTATAGGTAAGATATTGATTTGTAGTTAAACAAATTCATATAAATATTCTTTTTCAATAAACTGACTTCTACTTCATATATATGTTTTAGTCTCCGTGATGATAGTACTGACGCTAAAATATACTAGCGATGTGTTAAAATACGTATTGATATCGAAAAACTATTACTTTGCTTATATAGAGCAAGATAATGTTAGTGAAAACACAATTAAGAGAGGCTATAGTTTGTGAGCTGTTAATATTGTGCAGATGATTATATTAAAGAATTATATTACCATGATTTCTCTAGTTCACTTCATTTGTCTATAAATGTATATTTTTCAATAAATAATATAAATTTGTCCATAATTTTCTAATTTAACACAGCTTCAGCGATCTTCTTCGGCTGACAAAACCTTATTGTCTTCTTGACTGTGTGACTGCGATCGATCTACTGAACGAAACGAACGCCCTCGCCGGAGAAGTGGAATGTGAGTTACATTAAATATAAACTCAACAAGATATACAGGGTGACTGGTGAATTACTATCAATATTTAAGGATTATACTCGGTACATGATTCTCATTCGAATTATGCAAAAAAAATAGGTACTTAATTTTTGACCAAATTTCCGTATAAATAAATAAAGTGTGGACACGTTCCAAGTGTTCCAAGTGTGGACGCGTGCGGCGGCGTGCTGACACAACACCACGCCGCCGCAGCGTGTGTGTTTGTGTGTGTGTATACCTAATCTGTAGGGTGTTCACACGATGCGTAATTAATTACATAACTTTTGGTTAACTTTACTAAGAAGTTTATTAATATTTATGTTATATTGTAACAGCAATATATATTCCTACTCCTGACATTACATTAGTTCATCTTTTTGATAATAGATGATGTTACTTGTATTCTAAATCACGCTAACGTTATAACTTTATATAGTGAATAAATAACCCAGAAAATAATTGTTTTGTATCGAGTCACAGGGACCTCGATAGTGGCAAAGATACTGCTTCCACCTGGTTGGGACTGTATTTTGAAAGCTACCGAGGAAAATCACTCTTCTAAGTTCGACTTCCGTTGGCTACTTCCACTGTGTGGGATAGCTCCCTGGTGTCGACGTTAGAGGCGTAGCCGTCTTATTGTAAACCAACCTTCACGTCAAAGCCCTCTGTATTACACTGGCGCCCAACGTGGGGCCTATTGAAAAGGACTCTGTATTACACTGGCGCCCAACGTGGGGCCTATTGAAAAGCCCTCTGTATTACAATATTAATTTTTATTTTGTCATATATGATCGTCAAATATCACGTCCTCAAGTATCGATAGTAATTCACCAGTCACCCTGTATATACATAGGTTATTTATAAACATGTACGTACATCCTAAAAGATAAATGTAAAACATTAAAAAAGTTAATATATTTATTGTATAATATTCAATTTATGTTTATTTTAAAAACTTAATGTTACACGCAGCTGAGGAAAATGAAAAGAAAATATGTGAGTAGTATAGTGCAGAATAACTTTAGAAAATTATTACACATACTTGCCCTGGCCAAAAATATTGTTATATTTTAAATTTGGAGTCTATCATCTTTTTCCCGCCAATTTATGTAAAATATTTTTTAATATTAAAATAAGGATATACAGAATACTGAATGACTGTTAGTTTTATATAAAGTAGCCATGTAATCAAATACATTTTGTTAAAATCTAACTTCTAATAAGGAAGAACATATAAATGTATATACATATTTATGTCTGACCAAGATTTATATATTTGTTGCAGCGGAGGGGGAAGTTCTCCGGAGTATTGGCGATATGGGAGCAGTCATGACCTCCATCACACTCGGACCTGGAGCATTAAATGTAAATGTAACAGAAAACACATAAAAACTATATTAACGTCAGAACCAATTACTAATATATAACTCCAATAATATTCACTTAGTTTCAAACCACTGTAAGAACAAAAAATATCTGCATTTTTGACCACAATAATCCCTTAAAAAACTTGTTTCTTACTGAGATTTACAATTATTTAGTCGATTTATATATAGGAATGTATGTTGTTATTTAGAAAAAATATGTTTTTAAGTGTTGATTATACTATAAAGGATAAATCAAGACTCAGTATTTGCAATCGAAATAACCAAAATGTATGTTCTATTAGCAGGTGGTGGGCGGAGGGCCGGCGTCCTCGCCGCCCGTCAGCCTTGGCCCTGGCCCGGAAACATCCACTAGTGATGGAGACCAAGCTGAAGATTATAGAAATACTGCAGGTACGATACTAATAACAGCTCTGGAGATGTTACAACAACCGACACACATACTCAAAGCAAACGCACTCTTAACTATTTATTTATTTTCTTTGAAAAACATTTAACTATGCAATTTACAGTAAACGTTGACGTCCACACTAGGCTAGGCCTGTATCGTGGAAAGTTATACTCTAATTCTTAATTATATTTATATAGATACTGATCTAAATGTTCGAATGAAACTACATATTTATTTATGATAAAATCAAGTGTAGTAAAACGAAAATATTGGTTTATTTAAATGAATATTCACGAAAGTCTTAGATCTCAGTATGATTAAAAGGTTCTTCAAAAATTTGTATTGTACGGCTAAACTAACAATTCTTGGAAAGTCTTTACTGTTTTACAAGTTTAAGAATAACGTTTCTTCAGCTTGATACTACTATTATACTGACCAAAATAATACATTACTATGAAAGTGACCCAATATATACAAGAAATATTCTCCACAGTTTATCCTGGACGTTCGTTTGGACTACCGCATCAGCTGTCTGCTGTCGATCTTCAAGAAGGCCATCGAGACCTCCTCGCCGGACGCTCTCGGTCGAGTGGACGTGGAGGCCATAGGACTACAGGACGAGGTTATCTTCAGCTGTCGGTATGACACACACACACATACATACATACCAACACCGACTAGGCGAGATACAAATACAAAGACCATTGTATAAGAAAGTCATTCAACTTAAATTTTAACTCGAACATGTATAAAGGAGATCATTCTTTTTGGGCCTTTTTTAAAAGTGCCGGCCAACAAAAAAAAAATGGTACATATTTGTAGAACTAACCATTTGGAACAATAGTTAATATGGCGCAAAAGTTGTAGGATCCAAGATATAGAAGTTATACAAGTTTCAAGATTCATCATTTTGGTACTTTATTTTTTTCTGAAAGTGCCAGGAAACATAAAATAATGATTGATATTGCTAGAGTTAAGCTTCTCAAGCAAATCATTATAGCCATAATCTGTTAGAAACATGTCGTTTTTATGTAATACTAGCGAACCCGACAGACGTTGTTCCGCCAAGTATCTGAACGCATGCAACACATTTCTTGATGATTTTATTATTTGTCTAACCTAATATGTATATCGGGGTGCCATTTTTATATATAAAAAAAATTGGCCTAGAAGCACTTTTAACTGATTTTGTACCATTTCATGTCGGATTTGATCATATGACGCGAGAGCAAGTGGCGCAGAGGAACCTCATAGTGCCAGAGCGATAATTTGGTAATCCTAATAGTCCGATTGAAGAAAGAAAGGCCATCTCTATACTTGATGGCACTTACATATATTTACGGAAGAGCACTAATTTCTTTTTTCAAAGAAAATCTTATAGCAACCATAACTTTCGAAATCTTTTAAAGCCTTTTTAAAATATTTGTTGCAATGGAACTACAATAGCGGTAGATGGCCCATCGCTGCAACAACCTCCGATGCCCACATTATTTTATGTTTCCTGGCACTTTCAGAAAAAAATAATGTACCAAAATGATGAATCTTGAAACTTGTATAACTTCTATATCTTGGATCCTACAACTTTTGCGCCATATTAACTATTGTTCCAAATGGTTAGTTCTACAAATATGTACCATTTTTTTTTGTTGGCCGGCATTTTCAAAAAAGGCCCAAAAATGTATGAAGCCTGAATGATCTCCTTTAATCGGTCGTATGGTGTTGAGAGTTCTGCTGCAGCTGTGTTCCCAGGGTGCTTCGGCCAGTCTCGTTTCAATAGCCCTAGCGCTGCTATTCCGTCATTTCAGTCAGAGACAAGAAGTTTTGGAGGCTTTTAAGCAGGTCCGCTTTATAAATTAACCTAATTATTAAAAAAAATAAGTATTACCCGCAGATTTCCGGGATGTAAAGTAGCCTATGTGTTATTCTTGAACGTCAGTTTTCTGTATACAAAATTTTATCAAAATCGGTTCAGCTGTTTTAGCGTGAAGAAGTAACAAACATACACACACACACTCACAAACCTTCGCAATTATAATATTAGTAGGATTAGTATTATATCAACATACCTTAGTATATTAAATATTTTACAAGATAACTCATAAATGCAAGTAATGAAGTCGACAAAAAGAGATCCTACGTAGTTTCTCATCATATGTGTGAGATTTTAATGTAATCTTTGTAGACTATAATATATTTATCGTTATATTCCGTTCAGGTCCAACTGTTAGTGTCTGACGCGGACGTGGAGTCCTACAAACAGATCAAGGCCGACCTGGACATACTGAGACAGAGCGTTGAGAAATCGGAGCTGTGGGTGTTCAATAAGGGACGCGCCGGGATTATAGATGATCACAGCGGTGAGAATTTAATATAGTTATCAAATTAATAAATTCAAAATTTCAACTTTTTCGAATTGTCCTGCATATACCGGCAAAAATTATTCCATATACATATATTATCTGCAGTTCTAAGATATTTTATAAATTTTCTATACCTAAAACATAACATAAAAAACAAACATTCATTCATACATCATGAAATAGTGGTATCTACATACTTAGGACTGTATAACTTGTAGATAATTATTAGTATCACCTGTAGATGATGAAAGAATATTGTTCAAAAAATATATAAATATTATTAAACATACATATATAAATCAATACTTTTCTAGATATAAAAGGCGCCGTTTGTCCTGGCGGGACGGTGTTGGAGCGAAACGCGTCCTTAGACAACGTGCGAGCACCGAGAGGAGATCGACAGGACTACGATAAGATTAAAGAGGTACAAAATAAATATTGCATTTATATCAATCTTCTACCCGGCAATTTCCCAGCTTTTAGCCAGGGTCTGCCTTACATGTTGTGAATAGTTTTGGCTAATTGTTCTTACGACCGGCCGCCTTCCTGACATCAACTCTATTTTGGGAATGCATAAATCAGTGATGTCTAAATACTCTTAGAAAGTATATATGACTCGGAAAAATCACATTGGTACTTGCCAGGATCGAACCCGCGCCCTCGTGCACGAGAGGCGGGCCTTTTAGTAGTTGACTTAAGTTGCATTTATATTAATGTTTCATCTAAATTGGCGCTTCAATCTCTGATAGTCACTACAAATGATAAGTTGATGTAAAAATTTATTCGTCAACTTTAATAAATACTCAGTAGCACAGTCGACATAGTGACTTGGATACCGTATCGAACAAGTTATAAGTTCAAATTTGATGGATCCCAGTAATTTTATTATAACATAATATCGTTAATTCATAATTGGTAATACAGAACTTCCAAGTTGTTTTTGTTGATAATACATAAGATATTAAATAATTTATTTAAAATTTTTATTTAATTATCACCTAAATTCAACAGGTAGACAATAAGATTAATTTTTTTGCTTTGCGTGAATGTTGTGTACATCTGTAATTGTCACTCATATCAGGTCCTAGATTTTTTTTCTATTTTATCTTTGTTTATGTGTGCTGAATATGTGTGATGTTGATGTACCTTTTAAATAAATAAATTTAAACATTGTATAAAACAGATCCTGGAACGTATGATCGAGTACTGTACCCAGGGCAACACGGCGAGGGAGGGGGCGACTCGAGACCGCGGAGACACGAACAGAGGCTACTGAGGAATATAGGAGTACATAATGTAGTGCTGGACCTGCTGCAGGTGGGTGGCGGAGCAGTTAAAACAATATATCGATACGAGCAGGATTTAAACCCTATATATGTGTATGTATGTATTTATATATATCACAAATGTAAAACAGTATTCTCAAGGGTGGCAGGTTTCATTACTAGTCACGTCAATAATTAATAGTTCTTTCTATTTGGACTTCAATACAAGTCTTAGCTCCTTGCTGTAATAATAAAACCAATAGTACTTAATACTAAAATGCTGAAGTGCAGGAAAAGTAAATGTTACTGCTTTTTTAAGTTTTTTCTTTATCTTCTCACTTAAAAGCCATTGTTGCTTTTACAAAACTGTTTCCGGAAATATGCTATACCTACACTCATGATATAGGTGTAAATCATTTAAGATCTACGTTTATTTTCTACAAAGCAAAAAAAGGAAAAAATAATTTTCTGCTGTATGTTATAAATATATTCTGTAATCAATTATTTCCAGGTGCCACACGATGAGGACGACGCTGCTATGGACGAGCTGCTGGGCCTGGCGCACGAGTTCCTCCAGCACTTCTGTCACGGGAACACACAGAACCAGGCCATACTACACAAACACCTGGATCTGTTCCTCAACGCTGGAGTAAGAACAGGCTATTGAATATAAACAATTGTACTGTTTTTTGTTAAATATCGTATTTTATTATAATTATTATTACAATTAGTTGGTATTTTTTACATATATGTCTAAGTTTTCACAGTGTCTCATAAACCAATATTAGTTTTTCCGTACACTGGAATTCATCGTCGTCGTTAACTCACAGTTACTTTGACATCTCAAGACATTTATATTTTATACTTCATGTATTAAACAATAAGAGAAATAAAAGAAATCAAGTCAATAATATAATGATACGTGTATGATAAAATAGAGTAATAAAATTAACTAAAGATATAGAAATAATATAAAGTGCACAATCTAACAAATAAGTAACATATGCAAGGTAAATGTAACCTGATTATTATTATTTTATATATACCATAGCGCTAAATTATTGTTTTACAATTATAGTATAGCCAGCGATCAAAGCATCAAAACGATAGTTTTATTCAGACAACTTTTTACATCAGATCCGCGAAGCCCAGACGGTGTGCTCGATATTCGAAGAGAACGCAGTTCTGTGCGCTCACGAAGGGAACGAGAAGGTCGCCGCGCACTTCGTACACTGCATCGAATCCAACGGACGGAGGCCCGCCTGCCTCAAGTTTCTGAGAACTATACTACGAGCGGGACCTCACCATATACGGAGGAGCCAGGACCTGGTCATGCAAGAAGTAAGTTCCTCTCCCTTCACCCATCATAGCATGCATGGTTTTAAGAGACGAAACCTCTTAAAATTCCATGATTTCCCGTGGTAGCGAGTCTATCGTTGTAGTGAGAGAAGCTTCAATAGCTCTTAGGACTTGTGACCCAGGAGTAGGTTTAAGAGGTCCCTATCTAAGGCGCATTAAACGCTCACCTCCATTTTTAAAGCTCCTCTATCAAATATTACCTAACATAAATTTCTATTTTCAGTAATATAGTTATGTTATATCACATGCTTATGTCGTCAATGTATTCTGTAAACACGATTTTTTCTCTGTTGTTCAATAATAAATCTATCTTCGTTAATAAATATCTATTCTATCATTTGAGTTCATGAATGGAAACTCGGAAACGCTCAGTATTTAGTTAAACGACGCATACTTGTACTAAGGTACATATAATACATATATTTAATCGTACTTCATGTTTCATTATAGATGCTGAATGCCGGCGAGGACGTGCTGGTGTTCTACAATGATAAAGTACTCTTCAACTACTTCATCAAAATGATGAGGGAGTACAAACAGACGGGAGAGATGCCTGAAGCTCTCACGTAATATATATACCATTATATGATCATTTCAAAATTTATAGTCTTGCTCTGGCATTTAATAAGGATTTAAAATAATTATGCATTAATTACGAAAAGTTTGAAAACAAAATTAACCAACCCAATTTTCATTACTTTAATGGTCGAATTTGTATACATTATTAAGGTACAACAGCGTGAGATATACAGGGTGACTGGTGAATTACTATCGATATTTGAGGACGTGATATTTGACGATCATATATGTCAAAATAAAAATTAATATAACATAAATATTAATTAACTTCTAAGTAAAGTTAACCAAAAGTTATGTAATTAATTACGCATCGTGTGAACACCCTACAGATTGGGTATACACTGACACTCACACATACGCATGTCGTGACGTGGTGTTGTATCAACACGTCGCCGCACGCGTCCACACTTGAACACTTGGAACGTGTCAACACTTTACTTATTTATACGGAAATTTTGTCAAAAATTAAGTGCCTATTTTTTTTACATAATTCGAATGAGAATCATGTACCGACTATGCTCCTTAAATATTGATAGCAATTCACCAGTCACCCTGTATATGCAAGAAAGGTTTATCAATAGCTTCTTTGACAATCTAATATAGATATGCACTTAATATTACATATAATTAATAATATTTATGTATATATTTCTTGCAGGTACCACATAGACCTCATAAAGCTGTTAACATGCTGTACCCTCGGGAAGAACGTGTACACGGAGATCAAGTGTCACAGTCTGCTGCCACTAGACGACATAGTGGCCATGATCACACACCCTGACTGTATACCAGAGGTCAATCACACTTATACATATGTAACATACATCCATGTAGCTGAAATCGTGGTAGTAATTAATACTATCGCAACTTAGTCACAAAAATATTAATCAAGACCGAATGTTGGATAATTATTTATTGAAATATCAAATTGAATTAATTTTATTATTTAACTCAATTGGCTTGCACAAACTGAGCTTAATATTATAAAATGAATGAGAATGCTAAGAAGTTATTGTAAGCAATATGTATATGATATCAATAGGGCCCGGATTAATATTTAAATACATATTTTTAATTTACGCGATTTTTGGTCTAGAATGTGTTTTTTACATGGATTGTCATATTTAGACTGAACAACCAACTTTTATTTTCCATATTTTACCATATTTCAAAGTTAAGTCCATATTTTACAAGAAAATGTCACAATCATCCATATATTCACAAAATACATAAAATTTACGTTCCCGCCACTAATGTTTTGGATAAAAGTAAAGGATTTTAGACGCTAAAAAATTAACAAAATTCTGTGCGAAAGTTCCGAGTTTAATTATGAAAGTATTTAATTTTATACTGCATATTTTTTCCATATTTTTGATTTTTTTCGTCCATATTTTATGTACATATTTTAGATTTTTTAATACATACTTATCCGGGCCCTAGTTATGATACATATGTAATTGTATTATTCTTAAATTATTTCTGTATTCTTATGACAATTATAATTTATTCTTTTGCTATTTCTAAATAAAAAATATTAAATAAACATATCTTTCTTTATTTTTTTTTTACAGATTATAATATGGGTTAAGTAAATGAAACAACCAATTAAATATGAGACATAGTTTTTTTATTCAATAATCAATAATATTGTTGTTTATCGATAGAATATTTAGCATTAATAATATATACAAGGAAACAATAGCAACTAAATAGATCTTAAAACTTAATACCGCGATGATTTATTTAAAATTATGTAATATTATAATCAAGCACACATATATCTTAATCAATTTTAACTATTTAATTTATCCTAGCGTTCTTCTTGGCTCTAACGCCAGCGAATGTTCAAGCTTGTTATTCTAACAATTCTAGGTCTTACGTGCTTCAGTCTCAAACCTTTTTTTATTACATTCCTCATGATACCATTCTTTATACATACATTTATATATATCTGAAAAACGATGTGAGCAAGCGTTGCCGTACATAGTATTTCGACGATCAAATCAACTTAATTTTATCTAAACATAAAACGTATATAAAATTATAATGTGTTAGTTTTTAATGAAGTTTTATTTAAAAATATTTATATTTTAAATGGTATTAATTTAGATTGATTTTATACTGTCCGTCAGTGATACTGAACGTGAAAACCAATATATAATAATACATTTTGTACCTATCTATCTAATTTTATCAGAAGTTGTGCAAATATCGAAACCAATTTTTATTGACCCATAAAAAGACGAGCCAACATATTTCTTCATAGCGAGAATGTTAGTTTCATTAACCGATCATTATGCTTCTAATATAACAATATCAAAACTGTTAGTATCAGATACTTGTACTTAATTTAAATCTTAATATTATTTGATATTTCTACAGTGTTAACATCATGTAAGCGGTTATTTTCAAGACTATAAAGCTAAGCTATCTATAGAGGTTAACGGGTCAAGTAATATGGACCGATGTCGAATATACGACGGTACAATTATAAGAAAATACATAGAAATTTTTCACCGGATAGATTACATGTTAGATCCGGGAAAGAGAATTGTAAAATCCTTTATATGTACGAGTATTGTCTTTTCATTTTTATGGTTTACGTAAATATCCTGAATCGTCACATTTCAAGTATTGTATAGATTTTTCTTTAACATTTTGTAATAGCAAATACCTAGTGTGCATTTGCTAAGCCTAAGCCGATAATAGTAAAAATGCATTATTATAAAGAGAACATGTATGCATCAGTATTTATTTCTTCGTTTTGCTAGAACTTGACGTCGGTTTTGGAATCATAGAAAGAGATCTGAAAAGAAAAATTTTTTCAGAACTACATCAACACACTATTAAATTATATGCATTTTCTAAGCGCACGGTAGTGCGCCGGCCAAGTTCCACAGGCCGCGCGCATGCCGTGCACTATTTACACGAACCGTTTCGACCCACTTTTGAACCCCCTGTAGCTCAGTGCCTATTGCAAGTACAGAGATAAAATTTTACCTACGTAATCATATACTAGTACTAAAGCAGTATGCCAAATTTAATAGATAAAGCTTCAGTAGAACCTGAAATATGACCCTGTGAAAGTAGCTAATTTTGGCACTGACTCACTGACAGGTAATCAAAATCTCTAGGCCACTTCCCATTGTTTTGGCATTATGAAATTTGGTACACAGGTTGTGTGTTATATGTAGATTAACAAGAAATTAAGAAATTTAAGAAATCGGTCAAGCGTGAGTTGCCTCAATTCTAAATATCGAATTTTTAATAAATTCGACCCACTCTTGACCCCCCTGTAGCTCAGTGCCTATTGCAAGTACAGAGATAAAATTGTACCTACGTAATCATATACTAGTACTAAAGCGGTATGCCAAATTTCATAGATAAAGCTTCAGTAGATCCTGAAATATGACCCTGTGAAAATAGCTAATTTTGGCACTGACTCACTGACAGGTAATCAAAACCTTTATATAGGCGCTCAGCTCAGCACAATAAAATACATAATAATGAAATATTAATAATTAATAATATGAGTACATCTATCAATCGGTGATAAATGAAACTAAAAAATAAATATAGTTTAAAAAAACTAAAAAACACGCTCCAATGATGAAAGAAACCGCGTGTAAACTAATTTAACCTTTACAACCTTGGAAATTAATTTAATTTAAATTGTTTAAAATAAACAATAAATGGTATTATTGAAAAAAAAGCGTTGGCCCTTCTCAAGAAGTGATATATGAAGCTCATCACGCTTTTTTTCACAAAAATACCATTTATTGTTTGTTAATTTATTTTTAAATTAATATTATTGTGAAAAAAATGTGGGGCGCTTCTTAAGAACTGATATATACAGGGTGACTGGTGAATTACTATCGATACTTGAGGACGTGATAAAAATTAATATAACATAAATATTAAAAACTTCTAAGTAAAGTTAACCAAAAGTTATGTAATTAATTACGCATCGTGTGAACACCCTACAGATTAGGTATACACACACACACACACATTTGCGGTGGCGTGGTGTTGTATCAGCACGCCGCCGCACGCGTCCACACTTGGAACGTGTCCACACTTTATTTATTTATACGGAAATTTGGTCAAAAATTAAGTACCTATTTTGTTTACATAATTCGAATGAGAATCATGTACCGAGTATTCTCCTTAAATATTGATAGTAATGTAAAAATATTGTCATGTATTCATAATGCACACTGTATAACTTAATTAAATATTGCTTACCTAAAAAATCAGGTTTCTATTGTTTAGGTACGATTTCTTGAAAAAAAGTATTGAAATCTCACCAAAAACGTGCCTGTTAAAAAGGGGGCCAAGTACCAATCGGCTAATTGTTTGCCTAAAAAAGGGTTGAAATCCAATCTAATGCCAAGTTTAGATGCACTTTGAAATCGATCATAATCATCTTCATCAACAGCATGATCCACTGGTAAACATTTGCCATTCCCAAGACTCGCCACCACACCCAGTCCTCTGCCTTCCACATCCAGCCACTACCCGCCACCTTATTCACGTCAACGGTCCATCTGGCCGAAATTCACTTTACCATACACCCAACTTAAAATATGGTATAGTTGTGAAAATACGTAGGTGCTTGGTTAAAAATATCTAAAATTGGTACGAGAGCTAGCAACGTCAAAAAAACAAGCATTTCAGGTAGGCTAGTTTTTAGATATGCTATATCTCACACTCCCCTGGACGTCATACGGGCTATCTGGCTGCCGGTAGTGGTTGCATTCATCAGTGCGCATCGTACTTGTGCAGGTAAACAAATTATTATTTCAAATCATTTTAAGAAGGTTTTTATTATTATTATTATTATTATTGAACTATTCACAACATAAATTTATTATTGCCAGGTATTTTTATTGTTGTTTAAACGGTGCCAAGCGGCAATTTTGAATTAAAAAATTATTTTTTTCAAACTATTTTAGTATAGCTGAAATTTTAATAGCATGTTATTTAACTATCTAAAAGCTCAGAATTAATTTGCCAGGAAAAAAATCGGTTGTTAAACTTTTGCCAGATCGAAATAAAGTGTAAAGAGATGTAGTATCATTTAGCTTGGTCTAGAAAATTAATCGTCTAATAAATGATGGAAGAAGGATTAAAAACTATTGAATGTATTTATAGATGAATACGGTATAAAAATAATACTTTATTGTTGTACAAAATTGAGATAATGATCAATGTTAAGTTTGAAAAAGATCATCATCTTCATCACTGCTGTCATTTCCATTGTTATCATCGTCCTTAAAATTATTATCATTTTGTAATAAGCTGTTATCTGTAATAGAATCAAAAATTTTAATATCTTTCGAGAAATATTTTTTTTTGTATTTTAGTTCAAATTTTTACCTTTAATAATAATATCAGCAACTAATGTTGGTAATTGCTCCCCAACAAACCAGATAAAATCATATTTATCATCATTAATGGTCCAGCCAGAAGCTTGAGGTGATAGAGATGTTGGGTATTTTAAATAAGCATTTCTCAAAAACGTTGTGACATAACGAACTCGTAGTAAGTGTTGATATAACTCAGCTTTACTCGGTGGTAGACTTGATGGATTAAAATTACGGAACTTTTTTTCAAAATTATACGATAGGGTTTTAGAAATCATACGTGAAGCGGTTAGTCTTTCGGTAGCCAGAGCGCTTTTTCAAACTTAACATTGATCATAACATCTTTAGGTGGTAGAGCCTAGCTGTGGTGAGTTACTACAGCTCGAATATGGGCTGGCTCGACCGGGGAAGTACCACCCTCTCACAGAAGATCGGCGTGAAGTAGCCTTTACTGGCTGCGTTTCGTCCGATGAGTGAGAGAGCCGGTCGCCCTTTCCCTATTCCTACCTTTTCCTTTCATTTCCTTATTCCCACCCCTCCCTACCCCCAAAAAACAAGGTTGGCAATGCATCCGCAACAAAATGTTGCGGATGTCTATGGGCGACGGTAACCACCTTCCATCAAGTGGGCCGTCTGCTCGTTTGCCACCTTTCACATAAAAAAAAAAAAAAAAAAATCATTATCTCAATTTTGTGCAACAATAAAGTATTATTTTTATACCGTATTCATCTATAAATAAATTCAATAGTTTTTAATCCTTCTTCCATCATTTATTAGACGATTAATTTTCTAGACCAAGCTAAATGATACTACATCTCTTTACACTTTATTTCGATTTGGCAAAAGTTTAACAACCGATTTTTTTCCTGGCAAATTAATTCTGAGCTTTTAGATAGTTAAATATCATGCTATTTAAATTTCAGCTATACTAAAATAGTTTGAAAAAAATAAATTTTTTAATTCAAAATTGCCGCTTGGCACCGTTTAAACAACAATAAAAATACCTGGCAATAATAAATTTATGTTGTGAATAGTTCAATAATAATAATAATAATAATAAAAACCTTCTAAAAATGATTTGATATATTAATTTGTTTACCTGCACAAGTACGATGCGCACTGATGAACGCAACCACTACCGGCAGCCAGATAGCCCGTATGACGTCCAGGGGAGTGTGAGATATAGCATATCTAAAAACTAGCCTACCTGAAATGCTTGTTCAAAAACGTTGCTAGCTCTTAGAATAAATTATAATACTTCTAAATTTGAACTTGGCAGGTTAATTTAATTATTTAAATTATATAATTATTTAAATTATATAAATATAAATAATTATATAATATTTAATTAATTAATATGCAATAATTTTGTGACCATAGTTAATTATTTTTAGCTAATACAAAATTAAATTTCTACAAAATAAAGACAATGACACATTCTTTGTAGTGATGAATAAATCACAAAATGGTGGTAAGTCACCCCCTGTTAACACTGATACAGAGGCTGGTGACTATGATGGGGTCACGAGGAACGAACAAGTGACTAATAATGGAGTATCACAGGTGTTGTTCGGTGAAATATTGCTCGCGGGAACGCCATACCTAGAAACGACTAATGTTGTTCATCCAACAGGCAAGTATTAACTGATCAAATATAAATTGCTTTAGAACTAGTCTACTAGTTGTCGCTTTAATTTTATACTATATTCTATTTAAATGAATAAATTTTCACTGGTATAGGATATGGTAAAGAATGTCAACCAGATTGTAAAGCTTCGAGAAATGAAAGATGCCAGAGGATCGATAGTGTTATGAAGTGCGTGTGTAGACCAGGTTTCGATAGAATGTTCCAGATCGACCGTGTAAACGTAAGATATCACTATTTTTTATTATACTAAAAATACAAAACCAGTTAGTATTTTAACTATTTTAACATAATATTTTAAATATGCTCAATTTTAGCCACATGCACGTACTCAGTAAGATTTGGACTAGGATCTAGAGACAACAATCAAATTCCATAAGAATTTATCGGACAAAAGAATATGAGAGATTGTCATTGGCTAGTCATGAAGGAATGTTGTTTGCAGCTTAACTTAAATGAATTTTTCTTTAGCTTTCCGATAACGCTCATGAAATACGTTATATGTAATTATAAACCTAGATTAAAAAATATATATTATTCTGATTTATGACTGAAGATTGACATCGTTTAATCAATTTACGCTTACAATTTCGATATATTAGTATGTACCTATGACAGATAATATTCTACATAACATAAGAGATATATAAATTTATTAACTTTCATTATTACGTGCCTACTGAATCCCATTCCCACCGTCTCAGCACCAGCATATACATATAACCAGACGGCGACTTCGTACTGCATTATCTACACTTACTTACTTCTATTCTACTTTAGTGTTGTCGTTTCTTCATAGATACAATATTTCAATATTCCGTTTTCGCGATGTCCAACCTCCAGAAATGCTCGTCATTGGAGTAGAACATCCGATACTTTGTAACAAGATTTAAAACCATTGCGAAAACGGATGGAAATACAATACTAGTACGTAACAATATGTGTGTCAAAATATATTATTAAAATAAATGTGATCACAAATGAGTTTACTACAGCAGTATAAACACAAGCCTGATGTTTTATTGATATCCCCTTTAAACATTTCACAGGTTTTGTTACTATAAAACATACTTTACCGCAATTAAAATTTGGACTAAGTTCCTATACATAATTGAATGAAAAGCATCAGTGTAAGCCGTAAGGTTTACAAATTGATATTGTAAACATATAATTTTTGTAAAAATTTCCAGATATCCAAAATCTTGAGCCTTTATGCTTGACGACATATCTTTTCACAAATACAATCCGATCCTTAAATGTTTTCATCTATATTAATAAAGAGGAAAGATTTGTTTGTTTGTTTATTTGTAATGAATAGGCTCCGAAACTACTGGACCGATTTCAAAAAGTCTTTCACCTTTGGAAAGCTACATTATTCCTGAGTAATAAAGGCTATATTATATTTAAAAAAAAATTAGGGATCCTTACTAAAACTCCGATAATGTAACCCAAGGTGTAACAAAATGATCTGAAAAATTCCTTACGTCGCGTGCGCTGCGAAAACTATTGATGACAGAACAAAATCATTTAATACAACTTTGCAGAAATCATCATTATCTACAAAAAGTGTTTAATTACAGCATATGTCTAAATGTTATAGTTATGTTGCAATAAGCGGTTTTTTATTCTAAAAAATTAACTTATATGCCGCCGCTTGAAAAGGCTCTTTATTTGTACCTTGATATTAAACAATATCAAAATAAATTACTTTATATTCAAGACGACTTAATGCCTTTTTATAACTTTTTGAATTATTCAATTCGGACATTTCATTCGGAAGATATCACAAGTTTAAAAATGCAAGTATTAGAAAAAAGTCGCGTGGTTGACGCTCACCTAGTCAGCATGCGATGTAGGCTCCATGTAAGCGTCACTGGGGTACGGGGGGGGGGAGGCAATCCCAACTAATATTATAAATGCGAAAGTAACTCTGTCTGTCTGTCTGTTATACTTTCCCTCTTAAACCTCTCAACCGATATTGATGAAATTTGACACAGACAAACTTTAGACCCTGAGAAAAAATATAGGCTACCTTTTATTGCGAAAAAGGGGATGAAGAGGTTGAAAGTTTGTATGGGATTTTTAATTTTAAAAGATAAAATCATGAAACTTTATATTTAAGTACTTGACAGGATATATTTAAACAATTGTTCTAGCGTTTTTGAAATTTCGACCAGTGAGGGGGTCAAATAAGGGTTGAAAGTTTGTATGGGATTTCTTAATTTTAAAAGATAAAACCATCAAACTCTATATTTAAGCACTTGATAGGATATATTTGTACATTTGTTTTAGCGTTTTTGAAATTTCGACCAGTGAGGGGATGAAATAAGGGTTGAAAGTTTGTATGGGATTTTGTCATTTTTGGGGATAAAAACATGAAACTTTATATTTAGGAACTTGATGAGAAAAAACAATTTGTTCTAGCGTTTTCAAAATTTAAAATCGTTTGTTATCTTTACCACCGTGGGGGTGAAATTCTACGCACGGAATTCTCGAAATTCGAACGGAATAGAACGGGAACTACGAAGTTAAACTTTTTGTATACAAAAATTTAACCACTCAAACTAGGAACATCATGTTTAGAAGTTTTGGGTGTATCAAGTAAAAAAAATTGGCTTTTGAAGTTAAAGTTGCTTTTAACGAATAAATATCTAAAATAAATAACGAAGAGTACCTACTCTGCATCGCCGCCGCTGCCGTCGGTCGTCGTCGCCGCACAGTGGGAAAGCCCCATACAAGGCAGTCTCAAAACCCCTTCACATGAAAGTCGTTGTTATGCAGTAAAACTAATTAATTAATATAGTCTTATAAATAAGCTTTCTTTTCTTTATTTCTTTTAATTATTTTTTGCAAACCATAATATATATTAAAAGGCATCAAAGGTAACTCATGTCCAATGGTGTTATTTTAGCCCAGTACATTACTACAATTCAACGACACATTAGTTGAAAGTATTACTAATATTATAAATGCGAAAGTAACTCTGTCTGTCTGTTACGCTTTCACGCCTAAACCACTGAACTGATTTTAATGAAATTTAGTACAGAGATAGAGTTGACCTTGAGAAAGAACATGGGATAGTTTTTATCTCAGACTTTTAAAAGGTTCTCTTGGAAACGCGATATAACCGAACTTCAAGCGGGCGAAGCCGCGGGCGGAAAGCAAGTTAGGAAAATGAAAACAATCAGTCATAAATACAAATTTTAATATTGATCATATTAATTTAACCAATGTGAAGAAAATTCTCTAGCGCTTACCACTTCATAAACGTATACCGCTCCATAATTTTGAAAGTAATGTAAGCTAAAGTTGGTAATGAAGACTTGACGAATTTTTTTTCCATATAATTTAATAAACACAATATAATTCTTAAGCTTCAATGGAAATAGTTCAACACTTAAATATTAAGTATTCTTTTCAACACAAAACGAAACTAATATCCAGTTATTCCTTGTATCCAGTTCGGTCAAAAAAATATTCGATTCGAAAGTTTAATAATGGAATGAAACTCAATAACTTTTTGGATCTTTATTATATAGTAACACACATATTACCTACTATAGTTATTATAAACAAATCAATTACTGAATAATTTATAAATAAAAAGTTAAAACATCGCACTTTGTTACAACTATTTAAAAGACATTTCAAGTTATATTTGACAAATAAAAAGAATAATAGTATTGAAGGACTGTTAATAAAACATAAACACACATTCAATAAATTATAATCAGTAGTATGCCTCTTAATTAATAATACGTAGTGTGTGGCCACTAAACGTGCGAGTAGTCAGCGCGTCACGTCACGTGATGAGCACGCTCGCCGACACGTCCGGGGACGAGTTACGGGCGGCTTGGAAAACAATTAGTACCAAATAATTACGTAGATTTGCACTATCCCCGACGATATGTACTCCATTCAATACATTTAAGTACTTGCTTAAAACGTTCTGACAGCATACGTTTTATGATTAATAGATTCAATTTAATAATGTGTATATAATTTTTCAGTGATTTTTTTTTTTGTGAAAACATTTTTTTTATTAGACAAATACTAATTAACTCGCCTTAATTTTAACACAAATATCAATTAAATGTTCATCTCAATGTTTCATGTCTGGGTTACGAAGTTTAAGTAATAATTGATTCGTATAATAATGTGTGCTTATAATAGTTTACCATTCGTAAATGTAACCAATCGCGATGACAACGGATATCCGGTGATGACACAGCACTGCTCGTCTGGCCCCACGTACGAGATGTATTTACCACGGTTGTCCAATGGCAGAGTCTGAAATTACACAATAATATTCCAATAGACAGAAAAATTACATTATTATAATATACATGTATATATTATGAGGCTTATATTGAACTCTTACAATATATGTACTTTCAGATTTTGCTCCTACAGTAAAGTGACGATGGTTTCTTTGCAATGAGCATAAATATAAAACAATTTCTTTTAAACAGCTAGTTGTCGACGAATATATGTATACCTTTGAATTTATTAAATATCGATATTATGTTAATTGACAAAGAATCGAGAAGGCTTTCGATAATTTCATAGAGTAACTACATAACTAGTTATATAACTGTAATATTAATGATGTCGATATTTCAAATCCTCGCTTTCTTTATACAGATTGGATAATGCTCGACTGAAATGATTCGGCCTCATATGTGCACCTAGATATTCTAGTGACTCCTAGTACGTATATCAAAGTCATGTTAATAAGTCTGTGTGTACACGCACCTGGTCGACCAGTCCCTCAACTCAGAGAGAGTGGTCCCTCGGACACACGAGCCCGACAACAGTAGCCCACTCTGAGACCAATCCGTGCACTTGATTAGAAATATACATACCTAATGTAATAATAATAATATACTTTATTAATATAACAATAAAAATAAAATATATACAAAATAAAAGTAGATGCACAATAAGGAGTTTTTTAGCACTAGGTCTAACCATCCATTCTCTAATGAATAATCGAGTACTTAAATAGGATAAATCGATTTTGCATCGAATATTAAATTAGGAAAACGATCTTGCATCAAATTTTGTCCTCAAAAATTGTACAGAAGTAAGTGTACAGTGTACTAAGTGGTGCTCTAAATGCTTCAAAAGTCTATCTTTAATTTTTATATATTAAAAAAATATTATCTCAAATATTTAAAAACAATAATTATGTTAAATAAAAATATATATAACAAATATATGATATATGTCAACATAAAATGAACATTCACCCAATATTTATGACAATTATTACATAAAATATTAAATAACAATTAATTATATTTGTTGAATGGTTAATTAAATTTGTTGAATTAATTATATTTGGTGTATATTTAAAACTATAGTACAGTTAAATCAAATAACAATCTTAGAGTAGAATAATGTAGCACAGGGGAAAGTCTCATGATAGTGTATGCCAGCTTTCTGTGAAAACCATATTGCTATTAATCTTGAAACATAATGCACCTTACCAACATTATCATACTTTGTTTTTAAACACCCATTTGTACTGAGCTACCGTAGAGTCACAAGAGTTATCCACAAGTTCTCATTCATCATCATTTAAAGTAGAAACTTGCTAACCGTCGGAAACTATTAAGCCAAAGAGTGAGACTATATTAGAAACCATGAAGTTAACCAGCCCTATATGGTTACGAATTGAATATAGCAAATAAAACTTTCCAAATGCGTGTACTATTAATAAAAAAAATTCTGTACCTGTTAGACTCATGCCTTAATTTAAATTGCTTGTTTGTTTTGTTTTGGGTAGCGTTAAATTTCCAATGCATTGATACGTGGTAGGGTGGCCTGAAAAAGAATTTGTCCTTCTCGATCGTAATCCAAACTTATATTCTTACATCGAGTTCTGTTCCAAAATTAAATGGTCCTTGTCTTGTCGACGCGACTTGTTGCGAGACTAATGTTATTTATCAGTCGTCTGCTTACTCAATCAACCTGTCACCTATAACACACGCAAGTAATAGTTAAAATAGATTTTAAAACATAATTGGTGTTTTATTTTATTTATAACTCTTTATGTAATCAAAAACGTTTTACATAAATGTAACTGTGAACGTGAATAGTATCCCATTTCTGAATTTAGGATTCTAAAAAATACTCACAAAAGTATAGTTTTCTTATAAAGCCAGTACTTTTAAATAACAAATAAAACCTTAACTAGAACCAACTAATAATAATCCTAACTCAATACACCTTAAATAAGTTAAATTCAATTTACAAAAATAAAAGTCGTGTTCACAAAGTACTTTCCCGCGTAAAATTAACAAACAAAGCGACATCAGTGATCGATGTCAGAATATTTTTTCTCGAATCGCCCCGAGATAGCCCCATCATGGTGCACAGGTAGTTAAGGCTTGAAAGTTGAAATAAATTCATGAGCTAATTATTGGTTTTATGGAAATTAAATTCGTTCTATTATTTTACAATAATAAATAATATTTTAAATACAAATTAAAGTCAATTATAATACAAATGGTCAAGATTTTTTTTTTTTATTGATTGCACTTTGTTTTTAAAATAATTTACCTGTTTCAGTTAACTTTTTCTGTTTTTTACTAGTTAAACTTGTTGGCTTGTGTTGATGAGTTTTTCTGCTGCAATGAACTTTTAAATCATGCTTATGAGCACGTCAATTCACCCGGCACCATTTGCAATATGCCTCTCCTTGACCTGCTAATATCAAATCAAATCGGCTACCTGATTTCAGAGGATAAAATAATATCGCCACTCGGTAAGGGAGATAGCCCCATTGGCGCTATATAGCCTCACCTGGCAACACTGAGCGTCAGCGTTTCAATATCACTTTGGATGCGTTGAGAATTTAAAGGTTCGGTTCAATTTATAATTGTGTTTCCTAAATATATTATATAAGTTTTCTATCAACAGTATAAAAACAAAACATTAGCGTTTACACAAAACAGCCGATGTCGTCTATACAACACTCATTTGATCTGTCAAATAAATATCAATAAATTTGTCGATTGTCTTTCAATGATCTTACTTTAAATTATTTACTGTTTCGGTTCTATTGGTAGTTATGATAAATTTTTGGATTAGTAATTTTTTTGTTGAAGAAAAACTAGAAAATCTTTTCCCGTTATTGCGGGGTTTTCGGAATGGTCGAGTTCCCGTAGAATTTTCAGGATAAAACCTATGTTTTTTTTAATTCACAATGAAGTACTCTTAACCAACAACATATTTATTTATTTATTTGAATAAGGATTAATATTATTATGTTGATACAACTTAAACAAATTATTTCGACCAAATTAGGTACCATAAAAACAGTTTTTGGGAGTTGATCTTAAAAGATAGACATATACTGTCCCGGACTGTTTTTTAGATCAGTAAAAGAGCTATTATTCTTTAATACATACATATTTTTTTTTGTATTTGAACCGTTTTCACGGCGCACGCAACGAAAGGCTTCAAAGATGAAATAATTTCTCCCGTTTTTTTACACATTTACCACTATATCTTTGCTCCTATTGGTCGTAGCGTGATGTTATATAGCCCACAGCCTTCCTCGATAACTGGACTATCCAACACAAAAAGAATTATTTAATTCGAACTAGTAGTTTCGGAGATTAGCGCTTTCAAACAACCAAACTCTTCAGCTTTATAATATTAGTATAAATTCGCTAAGACAATAGTATATTTAATATTTCATTTTAGTCAAGTGCTTTCAGATCTCAGATGATACACTCAAAACCACAGGGATTGCGTTTCTAGCCTCTTTTGGAGAACCCATCCCAAACCTAACGCTTTTATCTTCAATTCCTACTAAATATATCTATTTTTTAGATCGAATTCCTTGAAGTAGTTAAAGTTCAGTTATGTTCGACTAAATTAACTCAATTAAAGAAAATTTTAAGTTTCATAAATACAGTTCTTCTATATATTTTTCCAAGGTATTTATTACTATAGATTCTTGTAACTGATCTATTACAAACAATTCTTACAACACCAGGGGTCCTTTAACGCTAATTTTAAACTTAAAATAATACTCATCTATATTTTAAATAAGCTTTTACCTGGTACGTATTGAACTATATATTATTGAAATATATACGTATTGGACTATATATTGCTTAATTCGTCGTTAATTTGAGTAGATTGATTAATGCCGTAATTCTCGGATATTTAGCATAAAAGTAAAAGAATCGTTTAAACTTTTGTTTTTATTTATATTTAGATATAATTTTCTTCGAATATATCGACAACACGTCGTTTTGCCTTTTTCTTAAATATTCGTATAATGTACCTATAATGTCATGTTAAACGACATATAACTAGTATATAAACAGCATAAAATAATGAAACAACTAGCTATGACTAACCACCAAAATTTTTTTTTATGGAAAAGGGGGCAACCGAGTAGACGGCCTACCTGATGGAGGTAGTACAGTCGCCCATGGACATCCGCTACATAAGACATGTTGCGGATGTGTCACCACCCTTGATTTGGGAAGAAGGGGAGGAAAAATGGGAAGGGGAGGGAAAAGGGAAGGGTTAGGAAAGGATGGGAAAAGGGAAAGGGCAACCGGCTCTCTCACTCATAGAACGAAACGCAGCCATTAAAGGCTACTTCACGCCGATCTTCTGTGAGAGGGTGGTACTTCCCCGGTCGAGCCAGCCCACGTTCGAGCTGCAATCACTTGACCACAGCTAGGCTCTACCACCTAAAAATTAGAAATTTCTAAAAAAATAACAGCAAAAAACCGAACGTTATTTAAAATAACGCAGGATAAAAGCTAAAACATAATAAAATACATAGTTTCTTTAAAACTTCATTGACATAAGTTAACTCCGTCTCTTTGTGCCTTTTATATCATAATATTGTCGCACAAAAACTAAATACAGATAGATTGGGAGTAGATTCTTTTTACTTTTTCCTATATGAACTGTGTGACCTTCGTCAATAAAGTGTTGATAAATATCGGGACATTGTTTAAAACTCGTTACATTGTTACCCAGCTTTTGAGAGCTTACTTTTTTAAACCATTACTTTATTGGTTGTAATTTTCTATATACTCGATAAAGTAAGGAACATGTGCCGTTTTCGATTAAGTTAAATAAAAGTATGCATCATGGGGATGAAAAACTGTCATATAATAACTTTGACACCATTTTCCTTTATAACTTTATAGATGGCGTAAGTAGCTCTGAAATTGGTTTGACAATTGACATTAGGACAAATTTTAAATTATTTCAGTTGTTCATTTGCCATTGTTTAGTGTGCTGTACGTTCTTTTTCAAACATTTGACCCGGCTTAATATATCATTGACTCCTAAGTCCTATTTCCACGCTTTTGACGATCGAGTATCGACCCCGTTTTTTCTCAATTGGACTTTGTTTTCTGCGAGTACGATCGACCCCGGCTCTTCTCATTTGGATTTTGATTGCAAACCACGAATTTGGATTATCGATAAGTTGAAAAAATGCCACGAAAATCGGCTATTAAGTGTTACTTTCGGTGTGCGACTAAAGGTACTTATTTAGTAAAATCTAAAAAAATATTATTTGTCGTATATATGTATATACAATCAATTACTACTCTTGTTACATCAATTTCAACCGTAACAGTTTATTGACTTCTAATAAAAACATTTCAGGTCCTTTTCATCAATTTCCTAAACCTGAATATCCAAATTTGGAGAAAATAATTCAATGGAAAAATATTTTAAATGAAGACATGATACAAAAGGAAGATTCTTACATTTATAACTATATAAGAATATGTGATGATTATTTTGAACAGTTTTACCATTCTTCAAGTAAACGACTCACTCAAAATGCTGTATCAACACTATACTTAAGTAAGTATCTAAAGTAAGCAACTTCCCAAGTAGTTATAGGCACACAATACATACTATTAATATAAAAAAACTATAAATAATTAATTATATTTTATAACTATAGATGATAATATACATTATTATTATTTTACTTTACAAATTGGTATTCATAATTAGAAATTAAAAACAAAAAAAAAATGATTTAATTGAATATAATGAAATAGGTATACAAGTCATCTTAACATTTTTATATACTTACATGTGGTTTGATAGATTTATAATGTGAGGTCTTTATTACCTTTTTTATCTAAATAAGGGAAAGTTCCTACAAACAGTATTGAAAAATAACTACTTGTGTCACTTCTTTACATCGGTAAAACAAAAACAAAGTGTTCTAAATATGCAGAGATTATAATTTCACTGGATAACTACAAACAAAAAAAAGTTGTTTATAGTTTTTTATGTAATATAATAATGGCAGTGTTTAATTCAGTAAAAATTACAAGTCTATTTACATTCAATCAGAAACTCTAAAAGAAACGAGGAAGAAAGATACTTGATTGTGGGTCGGATTTGTAAAAATTTAGCTAAATAGTCTGCTTGCTCTAGAATAGGACTATTTGCTTGTTTTGAGACAGCAGGTGATACAACTCCCTTATTTTATATATAATATAGTTAGTTTTTGAATTTAATTGTGGATTTTGTAGTGCTGTTAATAAACTTAAACTATCCGTTATTATAATCCACTTTGGATGAGTCTGTGTTTGAATGTGCTCCATAGCTGTATACACAGCTATGGATTCAGCGGAGTATATGCTTGTGAGTGAATTCAGCCTATGACCAAATCCACCCTTGATCTGACTATCATAGACAGTTATAGAGACTGCTTCATTGTTCCTAGACCCATCTGTATATATCTGATGATATCCCTGCCACCTATCAAGTTCCCTATAAATGTCTTCCTTATACTTTACAAGACTTTTGACTGCAATTTTAATCTGAATAAATTTTGATTCTTATAACCCAGAGTAACAAGGCCATACCTTGCTAGAAAATATATTGTGTTTATTAGAAATTTGTTCTGTTTCAGAAAAACCTTGAAACACATGAATTAATATTGGCAGTCCTGTTAATAGTGTCCCTCAGTTTAACAAGAAGTGGATGATTACTGACGGAGAGCAACCTTGCAAAAAATGTTGATTGTAAGTATTTAAACCTAAGTGCTAATGGAGGTATATTACATTCCACCTGCATTGACACTATGGGAGTAGTTCCCATGGCACCCATTATAATACGCAAACATTTATTCTGTATCTTTTCTAATTTATCTACTATAGTTCTTACCCCTGCAAAACAAAAAAAAGCATATTCAAATTGACTCTTTACTAATGAATTATACAATGTTAATAGAATCCTTGGATCAGCACCCCAATATGTGCCTGTTAAAGATTTTAAAACATTGCAAGCATTTAAGGCTCGAGATTCTAGAGTTTCAGCATACTTATTGCATCTAAAATTGTTTGTAAAAATAACACCTAAAAACTTTACAGAGCTCTCTACAGACATTACATTATTATTGAACAAAATATTTACATTCCCATTTCTAATTCCATTTTTTGAAAAGACAACACCTTTACTTTTTTTGTTTCCGACCTCCAGCCCAAGGCTATCAAAATAGTTCTTTAGTCTTTGGAGAGCAACATTGAGGACTGATTGTACATTTAAAAAATTAGCAGTATCAGAGCAATAAACAACTAAATTAGTATCAGAGCAATAAACAACTAAATCATCTGCAAACTGCAGATTAGAAACTTCACACCCCAGAGTTAAATTTAGCTGATGTATGAATAGGATCAAAAGCAATGGGCTCAATACACCACCCTGTGATACACACCTACAAGAATATCTTGGACCAAATAACTTGTTGTTGACCTTAACAAACACCTTTCTGTAGTGCAAAAAATTAAAAATCCAATTTACAACTTTTCCAGGTACCCGAAGTAATAATAATATTGGGGATAATTTGTTCAGATCTACATTATTGAAAGCCCCTACAATGTCAAGAAAAACACCAACTAGTACTTTATTCTCGGAATGAGCATCGTGGATATCAAGACAGAAATGACATAGACTCTCACAAGCAGAACGGCCACAATGAAAGCCAAACTGATAGTAAGGTAAAACATTATTACTTTCTATGTGAAAAATTAGTCTCTGTTTTATTAATTGTTGGAATTTTTTTCCAACACATGAACTCAGTGTAATAAGGACGTAAGAATCAGTCAAATTAAAGTCTTTGTTAGGTTTTAATATTGGTACCAAACAGTCAGTTTTCCAATCCTCTGGGACAATAGAAGACGTCCATAAACTATTTAATAAACTTAAAAAAATAGATAGAGTTTGAACATTTAAAAGTTTAAACATCCTGTAGGAAAGCCAATCCAGGCCACATGAAGAATCTTTCTTGAGGCTAAAGCAGATTTTAACTCTTGCATAATAAAACAACCGATCATGTATGAATTATCACTATTTACTCCAAGAACATTATCTATACTTATCTGTTGTGAAACAGGATCCGGTGTGTATTTATATAAAAATGTTTGAACCCAATTGAGGTCAGAAAATAAGTTAGAAGTCGGAAAGCTTTTTTTGAATTTACTTATTTTAGTCCAAATGCGATTTATAGATATCAAACGATTTATTGATGAGCAGAATGCAGACCAACTTTTACAACGTTCTTCTTTTAAAGTGCGTTTTTTAAAGGCTTGTGCGCGTTTGATATTAATGTAATTTTTACTATTAAGACTAGTTTTGAAATTAATGTAGGCGTTCTTGCAGTCTTCTACTACTTTTGAACATTTATCATTCCACCAAGGTACTTGGCACCTTTTTCTAGGACGGTTATTATTACTATCAGTTGTGTTATGGTTTAAGCTGGGTCTGGAGTATTTGATTGCCAATAGAATAATTGAACAAAACTTTCTGTATGAGTCATGGAGATCACTATTGTCAACTTTAAAGTTCATTAACATTTTATTAACAATTTGTCATAACTATCCCAATTTACTAATTTCAGATTGCTGTGAAAAGGAATGTTGTTCAAGGGAATAGAGGGTTCATGTTAATCTCTTACGAGAGTAAATTTTGTGATAGTTGGCAAATAATAACTGCCTAAAGGGTCCTGATGAACTTGCCAGTCACAAGGAAGAAATAAAGAAGAAGACACCATAGTTAAATATAGACTGTTTGGTTTCCAAATATGAGAGCCTATAGTTGTTGGTTGACCATTATTTAAAAGTATTAAGTCATATATGACCCATGTAATCCATAATAGCTCTGCCCCAAGAATCTATGCGACTACAACCCCAAAAAGTATGATGGGCGTTAAAATCACCTGCAATTATCAACGGTTTTGGAATACTGTACAATAAACGATCGAACTTCGCCCTTTCAAAAGCAGGAAAACTATTACCAGAATTGTAAACACTAACCAAAGAAATGCATTAATGTTTCACTTTAATAATAATTACTACATTTTGTAACGAATCATCATAAAAAGTATCTTGTTTAGAGAAATGTATACCGTTTTTAATTAATATTGCTACGCCATTATGATCATTACTGCAGTCATTCCTAATAATGGTATAACAACGTAAATTAAATTGAATGTTAGGCTTGAGCCAAGTTTCTGAAATAAGAGCCACATGTATATTATTTTTGTATAAAATTTTTTTAAACTCAAGTCTGTTACTTAACAGACTGAGCGTTCCACTGTACAATATTTAAGATTTGGTGGTTGAATGTGACGATTTGTTATTTTTATCCTGTATGGTTTCTTTAATAGTTGAGCTAATAAATTGTGAACTAATACTTATATTTTGAGTTTTATTTAAAGTTATAACTTTTACTATAGATTCTGTTAATAATCATAGTTTCAGAATTTGATAGTATTGCTTGGATTACTTCTTGGGTATTTAATTTTTTATTAAGGGAGGGAAAATTTAATGAATCTTTTAACGTGTCAGCATATGACTTGGGTTTACTGTTTGCGATTTTCTTTTCCTTATAGGGCACTGGCTAGAGATGGCAATGTGATTGCCATTACAATTAATGCACTTAGTTTTTTCAATGTTAACCTTGCATTCTTTGAAAGAATGTCCCTCTGTGCATATGGAGCATCGCGGTGAATTTTTACAAAACTTAGCCAGATGATCATAGCGTAAACATTTAAAACACTGTTTTATAGGTGGGACATATGTGGAGACAGGCAGGCGCCACATCTTAATGTGAACATAGTTATTATTACGCTCTGAGTAGGTTGCAGTGTGAAGGTGTTATTTTCTCCTTTTACTTTACGCATTATGCGTCGGAGAGAAATGACTTTTTTTGTTGTTGATATTGCTTTATATACCTGCATATTTTGTGATTGGATAGATGAGTGGGAATCGAAGAGATAACTCCCGATAGTTCGGTAGCCCCTGGCCCCCTGCTGGTATTGAAGCTTTAAGTCGTTGTTCCTTTAGATATGTAGTATTTTCTAAAAAGGCATTTGCCAAATTCGCAAGTTGGAAAACAACACCGACCTTATATTTATTTATTTTTTTTTAAATATTGTATACCTTTCACAGAGCGTATAAAACTAGTACTAAGCGACATCATGTCCCTATTATCGAGTGGGACATCATTAGTACTTTCGACAAATACTATGAATTCAGACTTGGCTTCCGCATCTTCAGGGTATCGCCGAAAAAAATCAGCGACCCTAAAGGGAGCGAAGGCATTTGCATCCTGCGATACTGGCGAATCCTCGCAATCGGAATCACTGCTTGTGCTGAAAGGCAAGGACTCACCCGAATCCTTCTTTTTAGGTTTTTTCACCATCTCTCCATATATACAATTACATATATACATATTAAGTTTTACTTCTTTACAATAAACTAAACAAAAAATTGCAAATTATAGTATAAAACTATTTAAAATAATTAAAATTTTCAAAAAGCCCGCGTCAACGTTTCAATTCCCGCGCTCTTTTCTAACCATCATAAACCATAGATAATACACTATCTTAGAAAATATATAAACTTAACATCTGTCATTTGTCACCTGTCAAGATGACAGATGTCATAAATATAATACTTACTCTTGGTACTTTAAATTAAGTGAAAATGTATATTTTTAATATCTACATATTCTTAAGAACATATTTGAGTCTTAACACAAAGAATCTAAAAAATCCTCTGTCACAGAGGCCGCTAACACTTGCGAATAAATAAAAGTACTTATTAAAAAAACAATTAATTCATAATTAAAGACTATTTTATATGTACTATGGACTTTCATTTGAGTATAGTGTAGGTATATCTGAGTAAGTGAATTTCAAAATTATTTGATAATCCACAAGTATTCCTAGAGCAGCACACCGCGGCACCGGTGTAATTGATACTTTTGAGGATTGGAGTAAGATTGAATAATTAGATTTATGTGAAATGTAATAAAAATATTAATTAAAAATTCATAAAATTATGCTGTTGGTTCCTGAAGTCCGTGTTCTATTGAAAAATATATTTTATTTCTCTAAAACAAAAATGGTGAAATATCAAATTAATTAAATAATTATATCTATCGATAAATGTAAATGTTTATTATCAGAATTGAAAATGTGTTCATTATTACATATAGTTGATGCCTGATACAACATAATACCGTATAATGCATTGACTACTGTTTGTGGTTACAGATGTATGAGGTACACGCGTGCTATTCTAACATTTATTTTCATAAAATACTATACAATACTAGATGCTGTCAACTGTCAGGTCGTAGAACTGTTCAATAATAGTATTTTTTGATATCGTATTCAAACAGGGAATCTATTTTAATAAAACGTGTATTTATAAGTAGTGATGGTATGTTCTGAACGTACTCGTAAGTTCAACGGAACAGGAAGACATAAAGTGGGTGATTTTCTCCTCTAAAGATGGTATTAATCTCATACGACTTTATCGCTTTACCTAACAATTAGCAACCAGAGATGAAACTTCTCAGCATACCATGTATTAAACGTGCGGGTGCCGGGTTCATGGCATGGCTTTATTTATATGTGTAATATGATTTACAATATATGTTTATTAAACGGTTTTATTTAGCTCACTCTTTGTTTTATTATTTATTCTTTTTTCATTTTTCATTTTTCTTGGGTCAAATTTAGTAATTCAAATTTCACCCTCTTCCTGTCAACCGATTAATCTGATTCTAATTTTGTATTTAATCAGATCTAATTTTGGATACACTTTGAATTTTGGTGACAATACAATTTTGTTTATTCATTACTATTATAAATTCAAGATTGCGGCCTCTACAAAATGGCGGATAACGTAGGTTTTATCAATCCCATCAATATGGGTATCAATTGAAAGTGATCAACCAGTAGAATACAATTTACTATATAAAATTGAAATCTAAGATGGCCACCGCTACCGAATGGCTGATAACATTTTTTAGAGGAGTTGGACTGCAATAAACTAACGGGCCAGAAACCTTGCAATAATGAAGCACAAATGAATTAAACAGAATGCGTAATAAAAACTAAAAACTAGAAAATAAAAATAGGTAAAAAAACTTTTTAAGTTAAACGGTTTTACGTAAAACATACATTGCAATGTTTAAGATAAATGTACTAAAAACCCAAAAATAATAAAATAGATACAGTCGTGGGAATTATAAACATATGCACAGACTAGACTAAAATAAAAGCGTGGGGCATGGGTAGTTCCTAGACAAGATTTTAGATAGATAGATATTTCCAGTGTAAGTAGAATAAACACTCTCTGTTTTATACCTATACATAATATACTGTACTGTATTTTGAGCCTTAGCTCAAAATACAGTACAGTGCTAAACGTTAAGAACCTATCAAAAAACAATAACAGTTAGTAAAACACACTTTGGGCGTTTCTGTGTGTGTGGAAGAGAATTCAAGTGAAAAATTTATAGACATTATTTAGGTTAACTATAGAAAAACTGCTAGTCATCTCCCAAGAAATTGACTTACCAGCGACATCTGTTAGCGGATAGCTAAACTCAAAGCGGTAGTTCAATCGACAAAATCGACCAAGTAATAGTAGTACCACCACTCGCCACAAGAGGGCACTAATATTAAATATTATCAAAATCAAGAAACTTTGTTTACTATTATATTTTTAAGCGAAATGGAAGATATAAAAAAACTAGTTAAAAGTTATTAAATACTAACACTAGAATTATTACTAACAGTAATAGAAATATTAACAAATAGCGATAAATAATATACTCGTACTTACTGCTAACAATTACTTATATAATACTCAAAATTTGTGAGAAGTAAAGGCTTTTTTATTTCATTTTTATTTATTTATTTATTAAAAACATTAAGGCTGAACGCTGAAATGTAACTTTGGAACCTAACCAAAAGTACTTAGGAATGGCAATGATCAAGTAAGTATGTAGAAATAAGGGACATAAAAGAAAGTTTATTATTCTCAAAAACACAAAGCAAATCCAATACCCATTATATTTTCTTAACATGTATGTTTATCGATATTGGATACCATCAAACTGTGTTTGAAAGATCCCAAACAATGAATATGTAACCTGAGAGGAGAAAACGTTCGAGGAATTTAAACCCACGGTCCTTGTGTATAAGGTGTTATATTGAATGAATTATTTTTATGTTCATTCAATAAGGAGATCGTGTCATTTATTAATATAACTTTACCACAGTAAGTAGTATTATTTTTTAAATGTGTATTATGTTTTGCAGATTAATGATAATATGGAAAGGACACAACTAAACAAATGTTGAGGCCAGAAAGTCTGTGTCATGATTATGAATAATAGAAAAATATCTCCTGAAAGTTACTTGAGAAATAAACAGAAAATCGGTGTTTCATTAAACCATATAAAACTCAAAGACTTATTTTATTTTACAGACCTATTATGTTTTATAAAATACAGGAAGACGGTACTTACAATAACTGATGTTGTTAATCAAAAACTGTATAGAGATATGCCATTATAGAATATTTGACGTTTATTTGAAAAAAATCTCAAATTGTTTATTGTTCAATAATGAACATGCAATTTAATTATTTCTTTGTGAACTGCTATAATTTTTCAATAAAAATGATGACTGAAGTTTGAATGAGAAGTATGATCCAGAAAACCAGATATTCTTACGACTCTTGCTATTAAAACAAATATTTTAATTTAGATGTTAAATTGATATACATATATAATTCATTATCTTGAACAAATTTGTTAAGATTAATGCTAAAGAGGCCCTATAACAGTGCAGTGACAAAATGCACGAATACATCTATTAACCCACAGGATAACATACTCGTGAGCATCCCATGGAACACTAAGATTCAGATAAAGTGGTTATTGTTCACAAATATTTAAACTTTTTTAAAAGCGGAACGTATAAACGAGAATGAAAAACTACAAATCCATTAAAAATCGTAACGAAAATATGCAAGATTTTGAAAACCTAAGTCTGAGTAAACCAAGGACTCAGTAAACGGCGCAGAAAAGTTTAAAAAAGACACGCTTAACGTTGCGTTGGATAAGATGATTATGGATATAAATAAAGAAGCCAAACTTATAAAACCTAAAAAAAAAAATTTAATGTAATTGCAAAAAAGAAATCTAGAACACATACATATACACTATTTTCCTATTTTCTTCCTGTACTTAACATATAACTACATCACTACAGAAAATAGTTTCTTGTCAAAATGGAAATTAGTTAAGTAATTAGTTAGGGCCCCTAAGCAGTATTAGCCCAGGGCCCCAGACATCTAAGATCCGCCCCTGGTGATAAACATGAATTCACGTCGAAGAGAACTATTGGAGCTCAGTCTAATGAGAGAAATTTTATTGCCTAGAGATGATATTTAATTTTCTACACTATTACGAGCTACGTTGTCATTCAAGAAAGTTCTACAATTACACAAGAATGAGTATAGAGACATTCGATAATGTTTTACAGAAAATAAGAAGCATTCTGGCATCAAACATTTTCGGAAATCGTTTAAAATAAACGATATTAACTCTTCATTGTCAATTTCCATATTATTTTTTTGGTTTTCATAAGTAGTCTTATAGAATATAATTCACAGATTTCAGATTGGAAGGTAATTGGGAAATTTTTTAACCCAAAAGGTATTGTAATAAATTCGTATTGTCCAAACATGATTGAATTAGAAGCCTGTTATCAGAGCGTTTTGTTTAGACAACAAAAGTTGTTTTAAACCACTGCCAAGATTGGATAGGAGTACTAAACGTACGAATCGTATAATGTTGTAAAATTTTACAGTAAGCTTTTTCATTGTTACATTCGGAAAAGCGACAAGATTTTAGATAGATAGATATTTCCAGTGTAAGTAGAATGTTCTACGGCATTAGTAAAAGATAGAGTTTAGTCTTGTACCTACATGTACTTAACATGACATACAACCTTATAGTCGATAGCAATCAAGACGCTATTCCTCTTCCTCTTTATTCAAGTTAGAATATTGAATTAGATTAAATACGAATTTTGATCGATTAGAATTGAAAAAATAAGTAGAATGAACTTTGTGACAATATTCAGATATTTTGACTTTCTTATTTAAAAAGTGTAGATTTCTTTGCAATGAAATCTAATTACTAATTATCAAAAAACCAGCTGAATCTCATCCAGATAAACTGAAAAACATCAAATCCACCGGGACAAAGTGAAGTACACAAGTGAAATTGGAAAACTAGTGAAAAACTCATGAAATACTTTGCGACGTGTTAACGGCTCAAAATACATTACAGTGCTAAACGTTAAGAACCGATCAAATACAAACAATGAAAAACAATAACAGTCAGTAAAAGACACTTTGGGCGATTCTGTGTGTGTGGAACTGAATTCAAGTGAAAAATTCATAAAAATAAATAAAATAATAATTTGTTTATTTCTGTAACTTAAACCTAAAAACAAACAGATACAGCTAGGGAGCTCCTTTTAAGAAATGAAATTATCTTATGTTAGGAGTCCCCGCTCTTCCACAAAAGGAATCAAGAACATAAAGGTAAAAGGTAACATTATTTTACAAATTAAGAATAGTTTAAATAGGTCATATATAACTTAAATGTAGTTTGGTTCATATAACGCGCATGTGTGTGTGTGTGTGCGTGTGCGCGTGCGCGTGTGTGTGTGATAGTCAGTTGTAGTATTTAAATAATTAGATATAAGTCTTCAAATATTTATGCAATTATCTTCTATATATATAAAAATGAATTGCTATTCCTTAGTCTCACTCGAGAACGGCTGAACGGATTTATCTTATCTTAGTCTTAAAATATTCGTTTAGGTTCAGGGAAGGTATAAAAGTTGAAAAAAATTGATTCACTTCTGGGAAAACACTATAAACAACCCTTTTCTATTTCCAATACAAAAGTTTTTTTTTGACATTAGATTTGACAACTAACTAATATGTCAATCATTCTGTTCGGTTGAAACCGGAAAAATTTAATAAATACCTATCAATACCTGGTTATTTAAGACGGAATAGAGTTCGCCCGGTTAGCTATACATATGTATATTACTCATGACGAAATTAACACGGACGAAGTCGCGGGCAAAAACTAGTTTCCAATAATTTTTCAGTTTCACTGCAATCCAATTCCTTTAAGTAGTCCTTTAACGTTTTTTTTTTTACAATTATACGTGTTCATACCAAAGATGTTAGCTTTAAGGTTCATTTTAGCATACAAATAAGTAGCTTGTCTTTTAAATTGATTTCATGAATTGAATTGAATTCATGCAGACATTATTTAGGTTAACTATAGAAAAACATCATCTTCCAAGAAATTGACCTACTAGCGACATCTGTTAGCGGATGGCTAACAGATGAAACTCAAAGCGTAGTTCAATCGACCAAATCGACCACGTCATAGTAGTACTACAACTCGCCACAAGAGGGCACTAATATTAAATATTATTTAAATGAAAACACTGTTTACTATTATATTTTTATGCGAAATGGAAGATATAAAAAACTAGTTAAAAGTTATTAAGTACTAACACTAGAATTATTACTAACAGTAATAGAAATATTAACAAATAGCGATAAATAACATACTTGTACTTAGGGAGCGTTCAAGTATTACGTAACGCAATTTTCGAAGATTTCTGACCCCCCTTCCCCCCTCGAATAAATAGAGTTATAAATAGTAACAGGACTTTCTTTTATATACATATATAGATGACTTAGATTAAAACGTAAGAAATAAATTTGGCGTTAATTTCCGTTTTCAGTAATAAGTTTCATTGTAGAGTTGTTTTTCTCCTTGCGAAGGTCAAAATAAAGATGATTCATATTGAACATAATTTAATTATAATTTATTCAATAATATAAGTTTAGGAATATAGTGTTATGGTACATACATCACAATGATACAGTCAAAAAATATAAAAATGACTATACATAGTACAACCTCAGTGAAGCACTGTTTAAATAAAATATTATAAATTAGGTAAAAATGTTCCCCATTTCTTAAAATAACTTAGAGTACAGTTTTTTTGTAATTTTTTATACAAATTTTCAGTCCCACGTAGGTCTTGTTTTTTTGCTAAGCATAGTGTCTTCCGGTGATATGTGTATCGGATTTGTAAAATCAATTTCTATATTCTCTGGTATCGTTTGAAAGTATGCGCTCCCTCTTGTGTTATCTGAAAAGTGTTTTTATTTATTAGATATTTATTGACCATTACAGTTCTTATATTTGTTTCTATAGAAAAAGTAAAATTGACATTTTGAAAAGGCTGAGGGATAAAAATTCTTCAAATTATTGGAGTAAAAAAGGACTACATGAATTTTATGCAAGCCTTGGAAATACCTCCCTTAATTTCAAAATAACAAAGTTATTTATTTAATAATTATGTATTTTGTTATTAATTTTTGAATTTCTTCCCATTTTTGTCAGCCCGCCATATTTAGTTCACAAGATGTCACCAAAATAATGTTAAACCAAATCTTGTTAATAGTTACATAAAAGACCAATAAAAGAATCATTTACGAATTACACAAAAATCTTCTAAATTTTGTATATTTTAATGATCCTATTAAAAAGTGCCCATTCATTTAAAGGTATAGCAAAATGCATAATAAAACCAAATAAATACGTTAGAGTTCCTATTTTGTAATTGATACTGTTCTAAGACTTATTCATATTACTGTAAAAGTTCCAAGTTTGTCGGACGATGTAAACCTGTAATACTCGTATTAATAGTCAATGTTATATAGTTACCAGTTAAGTTGAGCCTAGCTATGATATCCTCCAGGTGTTGTCTGTGTAGGGTCGTGCTGACTGTGAGCCGATCACGATAGAGACTGCGACGATGACGGATGGAGCCGCGCTTCAAGAGAGGCAGAGTGAACACTAACTCGGATAAAGGAGTTAGATCCGAACCGAATTCCTATAGAACATATATTAATATAAATATAGTAGTTGTGGAATGTTATGCCAATGTCATACGAAGTTATTATACAGTGTGTGTACGATATACAATAATTATATGGATTGAATTTAAAATGTTATTAAAACTCTGAAGTCGTGATCTAGCCGAAGATGGATTGCGCTGTTTGGATTTACATTGAAAGGTTCACTTGGTAGGAAAATATATTTTTTTGCGTATAATTTGTAATGTTTGTAGTTTTCATGTCTCTTTTATAAGAAATGTTAATATTCGAAAGTTTTAGTCGTATATCTCTTTTTAGACAACTTTTTTTATACATTTTACTATAATGTGCCTTACCGGCTCAGAAACACGAATGCTTATAATGAAATGGCTTAGAAGGGAATTTAGAAAGAAATGGTCAGAATAGACCGTAATTTATTCCCCATATATATCTTACCAGATACTTCCCACTGACGCAGTACGAGTTGTTCCCGCCGCACGAGGTGCCAGGTAGAAGCGATGAGACACACGCTCGTCTTGACACGGCACGCGGCACGGACGGTCCGGCTCCTCTGTGAACACATAATATATATATATAATAGTAGGGGAGACAGATAATCAGTGGTGGCTCAGTGGTTAAAGGGCCCGCCTCTCGCCGCCGAGGGCGCGGGTTCGATCCTGGCCCGGGCAAGTACCAATGTGATTTTTCCGAATTATATGTACTTTCTAAGAGTATTTAGACATCACTGATTAATGTTGATTCCCAAAAGTGGGTTGATGTCAGGCAGGCGGCCGGTCGTAAAAACAAATAGCCAAAAACTATTCACAACATGTAAGGCAGACCCTGGCTATAGCTGGGAAATTGCTAGGTAGAAGAAGAAGGAGAGTAGGGGAGACTGGGTAACAGTGAAAGAAGTGTTACTCCGTAGTTTATGACAAAGTGATACATCTTTGAAATTAAATGCTAATGCAAATATCTAATGTCTAAAATACATTTCATTGCCTGTGTTATACATATTTACAAGGTATATTTATTGATAAAGTGAATTAAAATTCAATTTCCTATGATGATTTTGCCTCCATATTTTTTATAACATTGCAAATAAAATTTTCTTTATATCTCTTATAATTTGAACACAATTTATGCCTATATTTATAATATAATAATATATAACACAATTTATTGACAACCCCATTTTGACAGGTTACATCTAGTAAATTGAAAAAAAAGCTTTATGTGTGCCAAATGTATGCAACCAAGGATATATAAAATTTGGTCGCATTACCTTACAAGTGACGTATCGAGGGATATATACGATCAAAGTATAAAGTGGTGCATCGTGGCAAACGTGCCGTATTAAACGCTATAGTTTCCATTTGGTCGTCTTATAACAAGAACGAATAATTTGGTAGTCGGTCATTTGACATGACGTTTAATAATGCGTTGTTAATTTGTCATCTTGGGACGTAAACATTTTATCAAACATTTATAATTTTGTAGGTTGGTTAGTAAATGCTGTGTTTAGATTAAACAAACATTGATTGGTGAAACTGGGTCTTAGAGTATTCTTATTATCTTTTGAATTAACAACGTTAATGATTAAATATTTGTCGAACATATCAATAAATATTACCTTTGGTGAAGCTTGTCTCCCAACCCACACATAGATGGAGCCACTGACTGTGTCAAGAGTATAGGTGTCCTGAAAATATTATTAAGTAATTAGACATCAGTCGAGATTTTAAACGTTAAACATTCTACGCTCCTGGAGAGGGAATAGAAATAGACGGATCGAGAGTAAATGAGTGGGTCAATTATTAATCCTAAGCAATGTTTATAAAGTTTTTCTTAAAACAATATAAATTCACTAACAATTTGTTTCTACGCATTCCTGCTTCGAGCTTTGATTCCGACATTACGAAGTTTCACTTTTTCCACTTAGAGGGACTCCACGCTCTATTTTTTTCACTTCATTTTCGTATACATCGAGATTGTCGACAAGGGAGCGTTCAAGTATTACGATATTCAATTTTTGCACATTTTTGACCCCTCTTCCCCCCTTCCATCGTTTTTCTGTACCCCCCTCTGCCCTTCTCTAAACGTTACGTAACAGTCAAGTGATCAATTTCATCCTACAGTCGTAAAAAACGATGTTATAGTTTTGGTATAGTTTTAATCTACCAAATGAAACAAGATCATTGATATAAATGTCTTTGAAGAAATCACAGTATGAACTCTAGGAATATTGAGCACTGAACCAATATTAAATGACGTACAATGCAATCTAGGTATTCCCCGTAAAATACAAACTAAGAGGTTTGCAAACTTGCGAGAACAAATTAAAAATGTGTACATAATGTAACGTATATGAAAAGGGTTGGCTGTTTGTTGATTTCAATTAATTATTTTATTTAAAACGAATGCTACGTATAACGTAACCTCTTGTAAGAGAGAGAGACCTCCCGCCCCTGTTTTACGTAATACTTGAACGCTCCCTAATCAACTAAGTTTTAATTTAATACTATATATAACTTACTTGGTGTTTCAACTGGTCCGACAGGTAGGGACCAGTGAGAGGTGTTGTTTTAAATTTGCCAGAACTATCTGACACCTCCGATAAAACAACTGAAGGCTCTTCATTTTTCTCGAATGTCTGAAAATATTTTCAAATTTTTTAAAAACCACTACGTAATATACAATCATATACATAATGTAATAGTTATCAGTTTATTATAAAATAATTAAACAAAGCAAACATTTTATTTGAGGAGAAAAGAAAAAACAAACGCCTTATAATTTTTTAAGCGTATAACGACGATAACTGCTATTGCTATTAAAATCTATCAGACGCTTCCAAAATAATAATATCCCTACTAATATTATAAATGCGAAAGTAACTCTGTCTGTCTGTTAGGCTTTCACGCCTTAACCATTGAACTGATTTTAATGAAATTTGGTACAGAGATAGAGTTGACCTTGAGAAAGAACGTAGGACAGTTTTTATCCCAGACTTTTGAAAGGCTCTGTTGGAAACGCAATATAACAGAGTTCCACGCGGGCGAAGCTATAGGCGGAAAGCTAGTTACTTGTATAATGTATAATATACGTTGCTCATATGTATTTGATTTAGTTGTAATATGCAGTTCTATTACCTGATCATCTCCACCCACAGTTTCATCAGGAACCAGATTTTTAGATCCAGAACCCAGTGCGGTAAAGAATTTGTCAACATCTACGTCACTTGAATATTGATCTGAAAGGTAAGAGTAAATTTAAACTATTTTATTTAATTTACATAAAAGTGTTTTTTGTTTATTAGAAGTTATGGGACGGAATCATAGTTTTATGGGAACATTTTTTTATGCTATGTCTTCATTCGCACTGGAATCGTTGAATATTTACCAATGACAACGTTTTTATTTGTTGGACCAATTATAATCTTGATTACTGTGTGGAAACATGACGGAGTTTGTCGAATGGAACAAAGGTGTTTATATTATTATTAATTTAAAGAAGACTCAAGTCATAATCTTTTCGACACTTTGTATGATATAGTTGAAATAGATCTTGACCTAGGTAACATTTTCAACCTACATATTAAATTAACAGTGTTTTATTAATAAATCTTGTTTAGAGATTTTTAAAGATTGTTATTGATAGTATATTTACGATGTATGTGTGTTTGTCATCATAGCTATGTAACAGATCAACCGATTTCGATGTGGTTTTTGTCATTTTGAAGCCTTTTTTTTGGTTAACCTCGGTTTAGTTGTGCAATGTATAATGTTGATTGAGATGTAGAATAGATTGTAGAATAGTAACATAGAATGTAGATTATCTTTACCAAGTGATGTAAAACATTTTTGACGTATGATTAGTTCATTAAGTCATTCGTGACAGTGTCATTGTGAAATGATAAATTAGGTCTCTATGTTTATTTTTTGTTGTTTTATAATACTTACTCTGATCACTATTTAATATATGGTATATACACTACCGACAAAAAGTTTGGAAGCACCTGTACTTTTTAGTAAAAAGATATAGCATAGAAATTTAACTAATTTTATCTATGTTACAATATAACATTATGTTATTTTAAATTATTTTACTGCATTTAAAATAATCGTAGTGCTCTTCTTAAATATTTTTTTGTAAAAATAACAAAAACACAATTTTCACTATAACTTTGTAAAATTTACTGAGTAACCTTTAATTATTTTTTGCGTCGTGGTTTACAGTAGGTAGTCGGTATTTATTTTAAAGTGTGTTAAGGACCGTGGTTAATTATTTCTATGCAGTTTACTATTAAAATTCATTTACTAATAAAATTCTATAATTTTTGCTATTTTAACCGCTCTTTTTTAAAAACACCAATAAAATCTGTATTTTGTGTATAAAATGGGAAAAAGAAAACAGATACCAATTGAAACACGTTCGGCTATTATCGTTTTAAGTAATGAAGGCTGTTCGGAAAAAGATATTGCAAAAAAACTCGGTATATCAGCTAAAAGTGTTCATTACACACTTGCGAGAAACCGTGAAACTAGCAGTTTGAGGGATAGAAAACGGAGTGGAAGATCAAAAGTTACTTCTGCAGCAGACGATAGGTTCATAGTAACAACTTCAAAGCGAAATCGTCGACTTACAGCACCGAAATTTACTCGGGAGTTGAATAAAACGCGAATAAAAAAAGTATCACTTTCTACTGTGAAGAATCACCTTTCAACTGCTGGTCTTCATGGTTGTGTGGCAGTAAAAAAACCATTATACTATGAGCAATACGTAAGAAAAAACGACTGCAATGGGCAAAACAGCATGAATATTGGACAGTGGAACAATGGAAAACCGTACTATGGACGGAGGAATCAAAATTTCAAATTTTTGGGTCTAACAGACGAGTCTTTGTCCGCCGCAAATCCCATGAAAGAGTATCTGAAGACTGTTAAGTATCATCGGTAAAACACGGTGGTGGAAACGTACAAGTCTGGGGCTGTTTTGCTGGAACTGTTGTCAGAGATCTTGTTAAAATTTATGGGATCATGAGGAAAGAGCAGTATTTGCAAATATTAAAAGAACATGCTGTGCCCACAGGATCACGTATTGTAAGTGAACCATTCGTGTTTCAACAAGATATTGATCCCAAACATTCAGCAAGAGTATGCAAAACCTTTTTAGAAGAACAGGAATCGAGAAGTATTCTTGTATTAATGGTGTGGCCCCCGCAATCACCAGACTTATCCCCTATTGAGAAATAATGGGATGAATTGGATCGAAAAGCTAAAGAATGTTTGCCACAGAGCGCCAGAGAGCTGTGGCAATATCTACAAGAAGATTGGAAAGAAATTAGCGCCGAATACTTAAATAAATTACTAGAGAGAATGCCCTAGAATCTGCCAAGCTGTTATAAAGCAAAGGGTGGTCATATCGACAAAAATAAATTATAAATTAATTTTGTGATTAATAAATAAGAATTTGATTTTATTTTGTAGTTTAGCTGCTGTTTTATCAAGTACCTAATAATTCTCAATTAAATAATACATAAATGTCGGCTTATTTCTAAAATAGTTAGGAGTATTTGAAGTGCTTCCAAACTTTTTGTCGGTATTATATATATGTACATATATATACCCTATATGTACATACCTATACATATATTAAAGCGATGACGTTTGGTTTGTTCTACGAGGGAAAGTATTTGTTGACGCGACCTGTGTGTTTGTAAAATGAATTCAACTTATTTAAGGTGTTTTGGTTTAAGATAATTAGGTAGTTTGTTCTAGTTGAAGTTTGATTTGTTATTTTATAGTACTGGCTTTATAAGACATCTATATTTTTTAATTCTTTTTTTATTTCTTTTGTACTGCTGCAATAATAACCTTCTTCTCTCACCTGTCTAACTCTTATGTTCTTCTTTCCTTGGACCTGGAACAGTTGTTTCTGGGCTCCAGGGTTAGTGATCACGTGGTTAAACCCAGAGTCGTGACCTCCGTCCAGATAACGAACAGCTGGAAGGTCAAGGGCAAGTTCAGGTTAAAAAACACTAACAATTGGTCATAATTTCGCAAGTATTCAAGCTAGGAATGGTATATAGCTGGTATATATTTTTCGGTGCCATTTTCAGCTTGTAGCCAGAGTTTTTCTTATACATAATGTTCATAATTTCAATAATCGTGAACTTATTGATATTGGGAAGCCGTTTTTTGTATAAATCATGTATTTTGTATTAACCAATAATCATGTTTTATATAGAAAAAATAGGTAAAATAGGCAATCTTGGCTTCGATTGTTCTTTTCTGACATAAAAATCCGTTTAACATAAACCGTATAAAGATATATATTTTAATTAATTTCATTGTTGTTAGTAGTATTTAAACCAAAAACCGTACATTGTTTAGTTGCCTCAATATCTCACTAGATGAAGTTACTGTCTATGCAACTATCTGTCATTACATTTGTCCTCTTCGCTGTGTTTTCATTTTAACTAAATCACATTTTATTTAATAAATCCTATATTATTGCCTAATAAAATTAATAGTTCGCTGTTCTTTCATTTTAAGACATTAATTAACATATAGGTATATAATGTTCAAATAAAACTAATATTTTGTTATACTTCGCGTATTTTATTATTTTAACTACATACTATAGACGTTTCGGTTACTTTGCAACAACCGTGAACATTAGGACGAGATGAGAATTGAATGAGAATAATAATAATAAAATACGCGTAGTAATCCGAAAATATTAGTTCCATTTAAATGAATACTCAAAAGTCTTAAATCTGAAATATATAATCATCATCAGCCTATCAGAGCCCACTTCTGAGTAAAGGCCTCTTCTCATATGGAGACAGAGTATTAATCACCATTCACCACACTTGCTTCAAACTCATAATTTGATACAAGTCCATGTTTTCTTTCATCAGTCAGTGATGTCTAAATACTCTTAGAAAGTACATATGACTCGGGACATCACATTGGTAATTGCCAGGTTTCGAACCCGCGCTCTCGTGCATGAGATGAGGGCATTAACCTCTAGGCCACCACGACTTTCATGTTATATAGTAATCATCTCTATAACTAACTGACCTCCATTCTTAAAGTATCCCAGGAACTGTTGGCTCTCATAACCCATGGACTCTCTGTGTTGTATAGCTTTACCGTTGAATTTATCATCTAGACCGACAGAGAGTATAGCAGCTGCACCAGACTCATCTTGAGACGACTGGCTGCCGATCCAGTAATGGATATCAAAGGATAGATTCTTCTTTTTATCTGATGTAGTCTGAAATATATATACATGTATTATATAGTATATATATAAAAGAAAAGTCGTGTTAGTTACACTATAACTCAATAACATATACGTATATGGATGAACATTGGTGGAGAGATAGATTAGAACATAGAAAGGACATAGGATATTTAATATTGTTTGATCGAAAAACAATACTTAATAAATTCCACTATCTGGTTATTGACGGACTCTAGAGCGGAATAGAGTTCCTCCGGTCAGCTATACATATGTATATTACTAATGAAGACATTAACACGGACGAAGTCCCGGGCGAAAACTAGTATATATTATAGAAGATTACTTTAAAGATAATACATGAATCTCCTTTGTAGAATTTTTCATGTTCTGAGTCTGGTACGGCGACTGGGTCGAAGTTCTGAAATCAAAGAATATTATATATTACTAGCTGACCTTGCAAACATTGTTATGCCATATAAAAAAATATAGGTTGGTGATAAAAAAGTAAAAATTTTGGGTTGTTTGTACTTTTTATAGCTACATTAAAAAATAAAAATAATAAAATTCGTCGAAAGTAAAAAAAATCAAGGATGAATAACCCTTATGACTTAGAGGTATGAAAAATAGATATTGGCCGATTCTCAGAGCTATTCAATATGCTCTCAAAATTAGTATCTCATATTGGACTTTAAAGAATAAGTAATACAAAATATCCAAACTTTAATTTCTTATATATTATATTGGAATAAAGTATCTTATCTAGTTTTTACATGAGAGACTACTTAGAACCGAAAGTTCTATGCTTTAGAAAATAAGTTGTGGGATCTTACTCTATTATATAGAAATGAATTTTTAGTTCGAATTATCAAGTGCATAAAAATGTATTGATTTAGTGCAAAATATAAAGAGATTTTGAAAGGAACTCGTGATGACCTTGAATTATAAAGAAGTTCAAATTATCACAGTTTGGAACTGTATATATGTTTGTATTACACATAAACATTCGCTTATATATATTACATATAGATGGAGCAAAACAAGTTTTACTTCAGCCGTGAGGTCTTAAAAACATTGTTTTTAATTTGTTTTTTAATAAATTAGTATTTGTATTACATGAAAATGCTGGCCGATAATTATAAAAGCTAAATGCTAAAACTACATTTAATAGAATTTTTGAGTGTACAAACCATAGAATGATAACTATACAAAGGAGATCATTCTTTTTGGGCCTTTTTTAAAAGTGCCGGCCAACAAAAAAAAAATGGTACATATTTGTAGAACTAACCATTTGGAACAATAGTTAATATGGCGCAAAAGTTGTAGGATCCAAGATATAGAAGTTATACAAGTTTCAAGATTCATCATTTTGGTACTTTATTTTTTTCTGAAAGTGCCAGGAAACATAAAATAATGATTGATATTGCTAGAGTTAAGCTTCTCAAGCAAATCATAGCCATAATCTGTTAGAAACCTGTCGTTTTTATGTAATACTAGCGAACCCGACAGACGTTGTTCCGCTGAGTATCTGAACGCATGCAACACATTTCTTGATGATTTTATTATTTGTCTAACCTAATATGTATATCGGGGTGCCATTTTTATATATTAAAAAAATGGGCCTAGAAGCACTTTTAACTGATTTTGTACCATTTCGGGTCGGATTTTATCATATGACGCGAGAGCAAGTGGCGCAGAGGAACCTCATTGTGCCAGAGTGATAATTTGGTAATCCTAATAGTCCGATTGAAGAAAGAAAGGCCATCTCTATACTTGATGGCACTTACATATATGTATTTATGGAAGAGCACTAATTTCTTTTTTCAAAGAAAATCTTATAGCAACCATAACTTTCGAAATCTTTTAAAGCCTTTTTTAAATATTTGTTGCAAAGGAACCATAATAGCGGTAGATGTCCCATCGTTGCAACAACCTCCGATGCCCAGATTTTAAATGATGCACTGAATAATATATTTCACTGGTTTTACCGGCCTGGTGACATTTTTATATTAGACCGTGGTTTTAGAGATGCTATAGAAAATCTGGAGTCATGCGGTTATGTACATGCTCTGCGCCACTTGCTCTCGCGTCATATGATCAAATCCGACATGAAATGGTACAAAATCAGTTAAAAGTGCTTCTAGGCCCATTTTTTTTAATATATAAAAATGGCACCCCGATATACATATTAGGTTAGACAAATAATAAAATCATCAAGAAATGTGTTGCATGCGTTCAGATACTCAGCGGAACAACGTCTGTCGGGTTCGCTAGTATTACATAAAAACGACAGGTTTCTAACAGATTATGGCTATGATTTGCTTGAGAAGCTTAACTCTAGCAATATCAATCATTATTTTATGTTTCCTGGCACTTTCAGAAAAAAATAAAGTACCAAAATGATGAATCTTGAAACTTGTATAACTTCTATATCTTGGATCCTACAACTTTTGCGCCATATTAACTATTGTTCCAAATGGTTAGTTCTACAAATATGTACCATTTTTTTTTTTGTTGGCCGGCACTTTCAAAAAAGGCCCAAAAAGAATGATCTCCTTTGCCTTTTTAACATCGATTATGCGAACTTACGAAAAAAAAAATGAGACTAATTTTGAATTCACATAATAATTACCGTATAAAAATCTTAAGACTTTTAAACAATATTCGGGGGCTAATGTACAAATATAAATTACTATAGATACTTCGCAAATTACGTCAATTTATATTTAGAACGTTGTAGTTCCTCTGTAACCAATGTAATTTAAAACAATTATCATGTAAAAAAATGACCAAAAATGCCGTTACAAGAACGACAACAAATTGCTAACGAAATTAGTATATTCATTTTGTCAGTACATAATTTGTTTTCGTTGATGTAGTCACGAAATAATATGTTCAAAACAATAAATACAAACAAGTGGGCTGTATGTAATTTAAATTGAGTAAACAAAAGAATGTATTTGATAACGGCAGACACTTAAAAGAAAACATAAGATTTATAAGATACTTTGTAGGCTTTCTTTTAATAATAAAGATATTCGTATTTGGAAAATACAAAACACTCACTGGGTAGCTCTTCTTTTAGAAAAACTTTCACAAAACGCACAAAAAGATCTAACCGCGGCTAGTTGATACGATCATACGAATTAGTGATGAAATTGTCACTTCGCTAGAACTTCCATACTTTATAATTTATATCTAAAAACACTGCGCGCTATAACACTATTATTAATTAACTCATTTATCATACATTAACAATTACATACTTAAATAGCGTACACATTTTGAGTTGTTGCGAAAACAAAAGCAAGGTAATTTTGTCAATGTCAGTAAGTAAAGTAGTAAGTAGTAATATAACGACACCTAGTGAGTAATCCTATTTAAATTTGGGTGTACAAAAAAGGTTAGCAATACGTATAAGATGCATGTTGAAAAGAGATGGGTAAAGGAAGTTATCATCAATTTGAAGTCGAATAATATTTTTTATTTTTTTACGTTTAAACTGTAATGCATATTATTTATTTTAAAACCATAATTTTAAGGGATCTTTAAACTGCTTTAATTTTTCACAACTAGTTACAGCGCTTTATCTTGGTAATAATAATATTTGGGTGTTCAACGTAATATTGACAAAGTTATGTCATAAGGTGTCTATTTTGCATTCAATATTTTTATTCTCTATGTTCATACTTTTTAAGAAAAAATAATATAATAGTATTGACAATTATCCTCTACGAATTTAAAGCGTCTAAAAAAATAAAGTTAAATTAATTACTAATTGATAGGAAATTATTATATGTAGTTATAAATCTAAGGTTATCTGTGCAATATATGTTTTTTTTTCTTATTTTTAATTTTAGTCTTTCGGTCGGTTTATCTTAATATTTTTTTTGTGGATAAAAATGAATAATGGCTCTTGATAATACCTCAGGACCGCTTCAAAAACTAAAACTGCACCAGTTTGCGATGCTACTGCCAATTTGGTTCCATCTCCACTCCAGGCTAAAGATCGCGCGGCATACAAATTAGATATATTTAACGTGGAGAAATAATTAATTGATTACTTCCGGATTCCTTTATTGCACCGATCAAACAACCATCAAATACACCGAATGCTACTGTCTAAAACAAAGGTCTTCGTCACTTGTAGGTCCCAAAAACATTATACCGAATTGTTTTTATTTTGATTAATGATTATGATTATAATAACTGACCTGACCAGAAGGACTAAGAGCATCTGATATGATATCACTTCTATCAGGAGGTAATGTTGGTTCTAAACTTCGCACTAGTGCTCCTCTCTGAGCCAAATATCTATATTTTTGATTCTATAGTCAAGTTTGTTTAAGCTCCGAATGTATTACCTTTGTAACATCTACATTCTTGATTCTATAGTGTCCAAGCTTTGAATGATAAACGACTTCCTATCCAATTTTAAAACTATCTTTTTTTTTTAAATTTAAAACTGCAATTTTAAAATTAGGCAAGCGAGGCCTTAGGTCGTACGCTGGTAGTGATGCTGTGGCAGCGATGCGGAGGATTTGAACACAAGCTCGCCCTGGGAGGAGCGTCTATATGTTATGTATGTGTCTATATGTCTATATGTAAAAGGTTGACGTGTTTAATCCTACCTATAATGTTTTAAGTCATTTTGTTATAATGATTCACTAATTCTTATGTGTTCTACTTTATATTGTTTCTATTTAAGTAAAGAATGTATTTTATTATAAGGGAGCCGTCGCCGGAGCGCCACGAGTACTAGCACTCCACGACGGCTCAACACAGCAAGTCCTGATATTACAAGGCCTAGTTATATTATTGACGTTCTGATGATGCATGGCCTATACAAGACCGTCTCCATGCTATGTCCCATAACGATGGTACAAAGACTATTCGTTTCTTATTGTGCTCATCTAATGTGTATTGAATGTCGATACTTCACGTATTATAAATGAAAATTATTTTAGAAATATTATATAATCGATGCAGTTACAATAATTAACCGATTTTATTAAAATGTTATTGCTTAAATATATATTTGCTTTCAACAGAGTTTATAGAATTATATGAGGAACTACTAATTGACGTTCTGCTCGTATATGGCCTATCTATTCGCATTTTCAAAATATTAGAAAAAAAGTAGTTTAACATATCCATATATATGTATAAAATATATTTATATTAACAAATAGTTTAATCAATTCTTTGATGGTGAATAATGTAACTAGATAATTAAGAAATGTATTTGTGGATTTTATGTGTTTTTCTTGTATAGGAATAATTTCTTTTGTTCAATTAATAGGATCGAGTAACAGTCCCCCTAAAGCAGATAACATTTTATGTATTTAATGTATTACTTATTTTATCCCTTGATTAATTTGTATTATGTTGTCGTTCGCAACGTTATAGAGTTTTCCTATCAAATCTGATTGTGTAAAGAAATACAAAAGAATCAAAATGGAAGGCAACTAAAATATATTCAATATTGTAAAATATTTTATAATATCGATGTTATTTTATCATAATTACTTCATCTGCTTGAAATTAAAGATGTATGTACTTATTGTGAGCCGTTACTGAACTCACAATCTCTGTTATCACTTTAGTTTATTTGTATTAAATGTTTTGCTTATATACTTAGTGATATGTATAACGAGATAAAGCAGAAAAGTTTTTTTTAGAAAGACTCCAAAAGTGCGTACTCAGACGGTAAATAAATATTGTTTCGTAAAAAAAATAATCAACTTGCCATCTGTTCCGTGACAAAATTAAGTAAGTTGAAATGGGCTACGTTTTCTCAATAACTTTACAAACAAAGGAAACGCGATAACAGTGTCATTTTTAAAGAAATGTTTAATCCCAGTAGCCTTTATATCTTAAACAAGTAACATTTCAATACTAGAAAAATATAATATAACCATTTAATTTATTACTAATAAGTGAAGTAAAATAACATCATATACCTAATATGTGGATAAGCGTTAAATTTTTATTATTAGAAATACCTGTCTTTAATACTGTGGTACTACTTTATATAACCGTCATCTTAAAACCCCAATTTAACACTTTGCCTTATACGATTTGTAGATTTCTTAAGAAACACTAGTATGTAAGTGCGTCTAGGTACAATTCTTCCAAGGTTGTGCTTTAGTGAATTTTCCCTATAGCTATCTACCGACATTGTTATTTCTTTTTATCGAAATAGTTATATATCTTGACACACTGTAAATACTGTTGTTTTTTCAAAAATTTTCTACGCACAACTGTTTCGTGATAATATTAAAATCTTTTATGAAGTAGTACATATAATATACGTTTCTAACATATATTTAAATGCTTAATATTCAGAATATAAGTTCATTGTATAGGGCAATACCGATTGCTTTAACCTCTTAAACATTTATGATCCCTGTAAACTCAGACCCTACGAATCACAGTAGGAGAAATGTTCATCAAAAAGTTTTATTAGCTAAAATTCAACCCATACTTAATCGTGAATAATGTATATATTACCTTCTTCAGACAAAAATGTAATATACTGTCCACATACGACGATATACACTTATCTGATCCGATACAGTACGATTTTCCTTTAAAATTGAACAGTGTATTAGAAATAAGCATAAGTACACTGTAATTTGCCTAATTACCAATTTTTAAGATCCTTTGTTTGTACTAAAATAATTTGTACCTAATTTAAATTAACTTCCATATATTGTTTCTTTGTATGTAATTGTAATAAAGACATTCGCAACTTCATTGCTACTTAAAAACAAAATAACATTGCCCTGCATTATCATCGTCGAATACCAATAGTTACAATTATAAGTATAATCGAGTTGTTCCCTTCAATATATTTTTACTACATTAATCAGTTTTATTATAGCTTTCTCTTTCTTATTTTAATTCTTGATTAAAGAAATAAATACTTTATTATGATATACCTCGTGAGTGTTAATAGAATTTTCAGATATATTATTATTGTGAATCATTATGTACGGCTCCTCGTAGCCGTTTTAAATATACATATATTAATATTGATTCTATACATATATTTTAATTGGTGTTAGATACAAATTACATATCGTCGGAATTAGGGAGCGTTCAAGTATTACGTAACGCAATTTTTGAGGATTTTTGACCCCCCTTCCCCCCTCGTAACGCACAGTAACGTTTTTCTGAAGCCCCCCCCCCCACCTCCCCCGAAATAGCGTTACGTAATACTTGAACGCTCCCAAAGCAGACTGAAGGAAGTCATAGAGAAATATCTACGGAATAATGATTATAGTCTTGGTGGAACAGAAATTTATGCATCTGAAGAATTTATTGAGAGCCTTAATGTCAGTTATAAGTGAACACTCTCAAGTCAGTTATTATTGTAAATACAGAAAATTTACAACAAACACTACTTTGGCTGTCTTATTACTCAGTGGCGTGTATTAGGATATATGTTCTATAATTATACAATGTTTATTAAATATATTATTTGTATTTAAATATATATCTTGTCATTTACAGTTTAAATAATCGAATAGTGTGGATTTGACTTACAAAAGTGTTGCGTCGTCAATTATTTGTCAAAAGAATGTCTAATATACTATTATTATATAATTATATTGGAGTCAGCTTTGTTTAAAAACTGTTAAAACTTTAAAAACATATATTTTATTGTATTTAGATTATTATCTGATTATAACTAAGAAATTATTATTAAAAAGTAAGAATAAGACTTAGGTACAAAAGCGGTAACATGTCAAATATGTGTTTAATATACTGTTAAATTGGAACCCGCTTTCAAAATGTAATTTACTAAAATATTTTCTATAATTTAAGAGTTATGTTTTCAATATGTATAAGACTTTTTTTTGTAATATATACTAATATTTTAATACATTTTGTAACACGTGCATACCATAGATGCAAATAAGCACTGCATATCCTACGCATATAACAACTAAACCTATATTTTTAAATTCTTACATACATATTTTTAATCATACATTACGAATTACAAATATTAACAGATATTTAAAACGACATTTGATTTATGATTTGTTAATAAGTGCCATCTATCTCCATTCCTTCGTTAATTGTCAAATGATACGGGACGCTCTGATTGGTCGGTAAACTGTTCATATATTTTTTCGCCATTTTGTTGTTTTTGAATATTGTTATCTAAGCGCACGGTAGTGCGCCGGCCAAGTTCCACAGGCCGGCGCATGCCGTGCACTATATTTACACGAACCGTTTCGACCCACTTTTGACCCCCCTGTAGCTCAGTGCCTATTGCAAGTACAGAGCTAAAATTTTACCTACGTAATCATATACTAGAACTAAAGCAGTATGCCAAATTTCATAGATAAAGCTTCAGTAGATCCTGAAATATGACCCTGTGAAAATAGCTAATTTTGGCACTGACTCACTGACAGGTAATCAAAACCTCTAGGCCACTTCCCATTGTTTTAGCATTATGAAATTTGGTACACAGGTTGTGTGTTATATGTAGATTAACAAAAAATTAAGAAATTTAAGAAATCGGTCAAGCGTGAGTTGCCTCAATTCTAAATATCGAATTTTTAATAAATTCGACCCACTTTTGACCCCCTGTAGCTCAGTGTCTATTGCAAGTACAGAGATAAAATTGTACCTACGTAATCATATACTAGTCCTAAAGCAGTATGCCAAATTTCATAGATAAAGCTTCAGTAGATCCTGAAATATGACCTTGTGAAAATAGCTAATTTTGGCACTGACTCACTGACAGGTAATCAAAACCTTTATATAGGCGCTCAGCTCAGCACAATAAAATACATAATAATGAAATATTAATAATTAATAATATGAGTACATCTTTCAATCGATGATAAATGAAACTAAAAAATAAAAAATAAATATAGTCTAAAAAAAACTAAAAAACACGCTCCAATGATGAAAGAAACCGCGTGGAAACTAATTTAACCTTTACAACCTTGGAAATCAATTTAATTTAAATTGTTTAAAATAAACAATAAATGGTATTATTGAAAAAAAAGCGTGGGGCGCTTCTCAAGAAGTGATATATGAAGCTCATTACGCTTTTTTTTCACAAAAATACCGTTTATTGTTTGTTAATTTATTTTTAAATTAATATTATTGTGAAAAAAGTGTGGGGCGCTTCTTAAGAACTGATATATATATTTATATAAGGGATATAAAATATTGTCATGTATACATAATGCACACTGTATAACTTAATTAAATATTGCTTACCTAAAAAATCAGGTTTCTATTGTTATAAATTACTTTCGATAGATGGCGCTAGCGGTATAATTGAATCGCGATATTGTTTTGTCTGCAGTATATATGAATGAAAGTCGATAAGGAATCGATGGTCATTTCTTTCTATTTCTTTCTACACTTACGTCTTGATATCTTATATAAAGTTACGCTTACGATTAAATGGATCACTGATTTGACTTGCTAAAGGATTAATTTTGATATTGCTTATTGATCGATTACTTGTGTGTGTTAAAAGCACAAATTCACTCTATTTCTTTTCTACTATTCATTTACCAACGATGGAAATTGTACATCTTTCGGTGGTTGGCGGAGATATACCACATAGGGTAATTCCTATGCCATCAGATGGCAGCTGTATGTTTCATGCTGTAAGTTATGCATTGTACGGCTGTATAGTACGATTGTATGTACGATTTCTTGAAAAAAAGTATTGAAATCTCACCAAAAACATGCCTGTTAAAAGGGGGGCCAAGTTCCAATCGGCTAATTGTTTGCCTAAAAAAGGGGTGAAATCCAATCTAATGCCAAGTTTAGATGCACTTTGAAATCGATCATAATCATCTTCATCAACAGCATGATCCACTGGTAAACATTTGCCATTCCCAAGACTCGCCACCACACCCAGTCCTCTGCCTTCCACATCCAGCCACTACCCGCCACCTTATTCACGTCAACGGTCCATCTGGCCGAAATTCACTTTACCATACACCCAACTTAAAATATGGTATAGTTGTGAAAATACGTAGGTGCTTGGTTAAAAATATCTAAAATTATAATACTTCTAAATTTGAACTTGGCAGGTTAATTTAATTATTTCAATTATATAATATTTAAATTATATAAATATAAATAATTATATACTAAATAATAAATTAATGATACAATTAATTAAGTGTTACGTACAGCACAAAAACCTGCCAAGTTCAAATTGAGAAGTATGTATTATAATTTTAGATATTTTTAACCAAGCACCTACGTATTTTCACAACTATACCATATTTTAAGTTGGGTGTATGGTAAAGTGAATTTCGGCCAGATGGACCGTTGACGTGAATAAGGTGGCGGGTAGTGGCTGGATGTGGAAGGCAGAGGACTGGGTGTGGTGGCGAGTCTTGGGAATGGCAAATGTTTACCAGTGGATCATGCTGTTGATGAAGATGATTATGATCGATTTCAAAGTGCATCTAAACTTGGCATTAGATTGGATTTCACCCCTTTTTTAGGCAAACAATTAGCCGATTGGAACTTCCCCCCCTTTTTAACAGGCATGTTTTTGGTGAGATTGGTCTTTCTAAGCAGTAAGCGCAAGTGAAGTAAGTTTTAATTAGTAAACAGTGGATTAATTTATTAACGAATTGTGTAAAATTATAGCTGTGAGCTCTGTGCTGGTGATATGTGTTTATTGAAATTAGTTACGAGTAGATTTTCATTATTATCATTTGGTAATAAAATTAAAATAAGTTTAAAGTCAAGGTGTGTGACCAGTTGAGATTGAACTAGAAGAAAGGTACTGTTAGGTATTCGTTTTAAAAAAAAGTATTATGATAGTTTTTATTAGTTAGCAGTTTGTGTACACACAAATAAGTTATTTTGTTTGCCTTCTTTTTTATTTTCAAAAGGTAACAATAAGAATATTTGTTATTATTTTTGATATTACTATTTAAATAACTTTTATAAAGCTGTGGTGAACAGATCGTAATCGTTTTAAGGTACTTTCGCGGCTCAGAGGTAGTTGAGAGATTCATAAAGTATAATATAGATGTTCGTTCTGATCGCACTGCTGTACCTAACATTTTGCGCGAAAATTATCAAAGTTTAAATGAAATTAATACTTTTTGATTACTTCTCGTATTTTATCGTGCACGCCACTGTTACTTATATACTATAAAAATCTAAGAAGCATTTGAATTTTTTCAGATTTCGACGAATGCACGAGTAGTCAGTTCAATGACTGGTCCGAACACTCACGCTGTTTCAACCTTCGTGGAACTTACACTTGTAGTTGTTTAGAAGGTTTTACAGACCTTAGCGTCAACACTCTATACCCTGGAAGGATATGTTCTTGTAAGTCGATTTCATCTGTTACTCTGTCGCACGAAATATATGAGGTATTTTAGACATCAAAACATAACCCTTATACATGGTGACTGGTGAATTACTATCAATATTTAAGGAGCATACTCGGTACATGATTCTCATTCGAAATATGTAAAAAAAATAGGTACTTAATTTTTGACCAAATTTCCGTATAAATAAATAAAGTGTGGATACATTCCAAGTGTTCCAAGTGTGGACGCGTGCGGCGGCGTGCTGATACAACACCACGCCGCCGACGTGTGTGTGTGTGTGTGTGTGTGTCTATATACCTAATCTGTAGGGTGTTCACACGATGCGTAATTAATTACATAACTTTTGGTTAACTTTACTTAGAAGTTTTTAATATTTATGTTATATTAATTTTTATTTTGTCATATAAGATCGTCAAATATCACGTCCTCAAGTATCGATAGTAATTCACCAGTCACCCTGTATATACATAGGTTATTTATAAACATGTACGTACATCCTAAAAGATATATGTAAAACATTAAAAAAGTTAATTAATATATTTATTGTATAATATTCAATTTATGTTTATTTAAAAAACTTAATGTTACACGCAGCTGAGGAAAATGAAAAGAAAATATGTGAGTAGTATAGTGCAGAATAACTTTAGAAAATTATTACACATACTTGCCGTGGCCAAAAATATTGTTATTTTTTAAATTTGGAGTCTGTCATCTTTTTCCCGCCAATTTATGTAAAATATTTTTTAATATTAAAATAAGGATATACAGAATACTGAATGACTGTAAGTTTTATATAAAGTAGCCATGGAATCAAATACATTTTGTTAAAATCTAACTTCTAATGAGGAAGAACATATAAATGTATATATTTATGTCTGACCAAGATTTATATATTTGTTGCAGCGGAGGGGGAAGTTCTCCGGAGTATTGGCGATATGGGAGCAGTCATGACCTCCATCACACTCGGACCTGGAGCATTAAATGTAAATGTAACAGAAAACACATAAAAACTATATTAAGGTCAGAACCAATTACTAATATACAGGGTGACTGGTGAATTACTATCGATACTGATATTTGAGGACGTGATATTTGACGATCATATATGACAAAATAAAAATTAATATAACATAAATATTAATAAACTTCTAAGTAAAGTTAACCAAAAGTTATGTAATTAATTACGCATCGTGTGCACACCCTACAGATTAGGTATACATTCACACTCACACATACGCGTGAGGGGGCGTGGTGTTGTATCAGCACGCCGCCGCACGCGTCCACACTTGGAACGTGTCCGCACTTTATTTATTTATACGGAAATTTGGTCAAAAATTAAGTACCTGTTTTTTTTACATAATTCGAATGAGAATCATGTACCGAGTATGCTCCTTAAATATTGATAGTAATTCACCAGTCACCCTGTATAACTCCAATAATATTCACTTAGTTTGAAACCACTGTAAGAACAAAAAATATCTGCATTTTTGACCACAATACTCCCTAAAAAACTTGTTTCTTACTGAGATTTACAATTATTTAGTCGATTTATATATAGGAATGTATGTTGTTATTTAGAAAAAATATGTTTTTAAGTGTTGATTATACTATAAAGGATAAATCAAGACTCAGTATTTGCAATCGAAATAATCAAAATGTGTGTTCTATTAGCAGGTGTTGGGCGGAGGGGCCCGTCAGCCTTGGCCCTGGCCGGGAAACATCCACTAGTGATGGAGACCAAGCTGAAGATTATAGAAATACTGCAGGTATGATACTGATAACAGTTCTGGAGATGTTACAACAACCGACACACATACTCAAAGCAAACGCACTCTTAGCTATTTATTTATTTTCTTTGAAAAACAAACTTAACTATGCAATTTACAGTAAACGTTGACGTCCACACTAGGCTAGGCCTGGATCGTGGAAAGTTATACTCTAATTCTTAATTATATTTATATAGATACTGATCTAAATGTTTGAATGAAACTAACTTTTTTTATGATAAAATCAAAACGAAAATATTGGTTTATTTAAATGAATATTCACGAAAGTCTTAGATCTCAGTATGATTAAAAGGTTCTTCAAAAATTTGTATTGTACTTCTTATTCTTATTATATACTTATATTTGTATACTTATTTGTATTGTAAACTAACAATTCTTGGAAAGTTTACAGTACTGTTTTACAAGTTTAAGAAAAACGTTTCTTCAGCTTGATACTACTATTATACTGACCAAAATAATACATTACTATGAAAGTGACCCAATATATACAAGAAATATTCTCCACAGTTTATCCTGGACGTTCGTTTGGACTACCGCATCAGCTGCCTGCTGTCGATCTTCAAGAAGGCCTTCGAGACCTCCTCGCCGGACGCTCTCGGTCGAGTGGACGTGGAGGCCATAGGACTACAGGCCGAGGGGATCTTCAGCTGTCGGTATGACACACACACACATACATACATACCAACACCGACTAGGCGAGATACAAATACAAAGTATAAGAAAGTCATTCAACTTAAATTTTTACTCGAACATGTATAAATTTAATCACATACATATGTGATTTTATTCAGTTCAGTATCATTATATTAAAATGTTTATAAAATTTATCTCGTTTCGTTGGCAATGTTCACACGTGGTGTTATATTGTATTATATAATTTCATGTAGATGTCGGTTGTACTATTGTAACTAATCGGTGGCGGGTTGATAGTAACATGCGGTCTGTAGAATTTTTTTTCAACTATTTCTTATTAGTACTACTTTTATAAGTATTTATTACGAACACTTCTTGCTTCTATTAAACAATTACAAATTAATCAGTTAATTTCTTTCTATTAGATTCATTTGTAAACATCAAATTTTTACTATTTTTCTTTTTCACACTAGATAAATTACCATTAGCTCTAAATTATCTTTCATCGGTTTATCTATAATTGGGAATTAAAATCGTAGGAAGCACTTTGAGATAAGAAAAACCATTTAATTCTTATTTCGTCATACTGGCGATCGGTATTAATAAATTAACAATTATTTCAGAGCAATTCAGACTGTGCCTGACAACTGTCTTCCAAAAAATGTAGATTTGTTAGTAAGATTGAAATCTATTGCATGATGCATGATGAAAGTACCGCTATTAACCGCATGTATGATGCTATGATTTCTTTGCTTATATGTGGACATCTGATATTTCTGTATTTCCTTAACTTAATTATTCGAATAAAAAGGTATTGAATAATTTCTATGACAAGATTCTGAAATGGACTTCGTACAATTAAGGAAATGTTAGAATAAAATAGTTTGTATGTTACGCATGTTTTGTCCCAAGAAGCTTTAATATTTTTTTTGCGAGAAATAAAATCCTCATTACTAGGACTAACTAGTGTTACCTCTCCAACCGCAGCAAGCGATATTATACTTTACAGCTATTACAATAAAATCGACATCCTATTATCGGAAAGATTTAAGTTATTGTGAAGTGTTTTCTGTATAATTCTAACCTTTGTTTATTTTGATTTAGAAAAACCCGTTACCCGAAAAGAGATTCTTTTTTAGGCATAATGCTTATAATCCTATTGTGATTTGTGCGTTTCTCATATGATATTATATTTTAAATCTTAATATTGATACAATAAGGTTTAAATTTCAGAGACGGTTTAGACCTGGATGCTTGCGGCGGTCGTATGGTGTTGAGAGTTCTGCTGCAGCTGTGTTCCCAGGGTGCTTCGGCCAGTCTCGTTTCAGGAGCCCTAGCGCTGCTATTCCGTCATTTCAGTCAGAGACAAGAAGTTTTGGAGGCTTTTAAGCAGGTCCGCTTTATAAATTAACTAGCTGCGCTTCGCGGTATTACCCGCAGATTTCCGGGATGTAAAGTAGTCTATGTGTTATTCTTGGACGTCAGTTTTCTGTCTACAAAATTTTATCAAAATCGGTTCAGCTGTTTTAGCGTGAAGAAGTAACAAACATACACACACACACTCACAAACTTTCGCAATTATAATATTAGTAGGATTAGTATTATATCAACATACCTTAGCATATTAAATATTTTACAAGATAACTCATAAATGCAAGTAATGAAGTCAACAAAAAGAGATCCTACGCAGTTTCTCATCATATGTGTGAGATTTTAATGTAATCTTTGTAGAGTATAATATATTTATCATTATATTCCGTTCAGGTCCAACTGTTAGTGTCTGACGCGGACGTGGAGTCCTACAAACAGATCAAGGCCGACCTGGACATACTGAGACAGAGCGTTGAGAAATCGGAGCTGTGGGTGTTCAATAAGGGACGCGCCGGGATTATAGATGATCACAGCGGTGAGAATTTAATATAGTTATCAAATTAATAAATTCAAAGTTTCAACTCTTTCGAATTGTCCTGCATATACCTACCGGCAAAAATTATTCCATATACATATATGATCTGCAGTTCTAAGATATTTTATAAATTTTCTATACCTAAAACATTACATAAAAAACAAACATTCATTCATACTTCATGAAATAGTGGTATCTACATACTTAGGACTGTATAACTTGTAGATAATTATTAGTATCACCTGTAGATGATGAAAGAAAATTGTTCAAAAAATATATAAATATTATTAAACATATATAAATCAATACTTTTCTAGATATAAAAGGCGCCGTTGGTCCTGGCGGGGCGGTGTTGGAGCGAAACGCGTCCTTAGACAACGTGCGAGCACCGAGAGGAGATCGACAGGACTACGATAAGATTAAAGAGGTACAAAATAAATATTGCATTTATATCAATCTTCTACCCGGCAAGTTCCCAGCTTTTAGCCAGGGTCTGCCTTACATGTGAATATTTTTGGCTAATTGTTTTTACGACCGGCCGCCTGCCTGACATCAACTCTCTTTGGGAATGCATTAATCAGTGATGTATAAATACTCTTATAAAGTACATATGACTCGGAAAAATCACATTGGTACTTGCCAGGATTGAACCCGCGCCCTCATGCATGAGAGGCGGGCCTTTTCACCACTAGGCCACTTAAGTCATTAGTTGACTTAAGTTGCATTTATATTAATGTTTCATCTAAATTGGCGCTTCAATCTCTGATAGTCACTACAAATGATAAGTTGATGTAAAAATTTATTCGTCAACTTTTATAAATACTCAGTAGCACAGTCGACATAGTGACTTGGATACCGTATCGAACAAGTTATAAGTTCAAATTTGATGGATCCCAGTAATTTTATTATAACATAATATCGTTAATCATAATTGGTAATACAGAACTTCCAAGTTGTTTTTGTTGATAATACATAAGATATTAAACAATTTTTTTTAAATGTTTATTTAATTATCACCTAAATTCAACAGGTAGACAATAAGATTTATTTTTTTGCTTTGCGTGAATGTTGTGTACATCTGTAATTGTCACTCATATCAGGTCCTAGATTTTTTTTTCTATTTTATCTTTGTTTATGTGTGCTGAATATGTGTGATGTTGATGTACCTTTTAAATAAATAAATTTAAACATTGTATAAAACAGATCCTGGAACGTATGATCGAGTACTGTACCCAGGGCAACACGGCGAGGGAGGGGGGCGACTCGAGACCGCGGAGACACGAACAGAGGCTACTGAGGAATATAGGAGTACATAATGTAGTGCTGGACCTGCTGCAGGTGGGTGGAGGAGCAGTTAAAACAATATATCGATACGAGCAGGATTTAAACCCTATATATGTGTATGTATGTATTTATATATATCACAAATGTAAAACAGTATTCTCAAGGGTGGCAGGTTTCATTACTAGTCACGTCAATAATTAATAGTTCTTTCTATTTGGACTTCAATACAAGTCTTAGCTCCTTGCTGTAATAATAAAACCAATAGTACTTAATACTAAAATGCTGAAGTGCAGGAAAAGTAAATGTTACTGCTTTTTTAAGTTTTTTCTTTATCTTCTCACTTAAAAGCCATTGTTGCTTTTACAAAACTGTTTCCGGAAATATGCTATACCTACACTCATGATATAGGTGTAAATCATTTAAGATCTACGTTTATTATCTACAAAGCAAAAAAAAAGGAAAGAATAATTTTCTGCTGTATGTTATAAATATATTCTGTAATCAATTATTTCCAGGTGCCACACGATGAGGACGACGCTGCTATGGACGAGCTGCTGGGCCTGGCGCACGAGTTCCTCCAGCACTTCTGTCACCGGAACACACAGAACCAGGCCATACTACACAAACACCTGGATCTGTTCCTCAACGCTGGAGTAAGAACAGGCTATTGAATATAAACAATTGTACTGTTATTTTGTTTAATATCGTATTTTATTATAATTATTATTACAATTAGTTGGTATTTTTTACATATATGTCTAAGTTTTCACAGTGTCTCATAAACCAATATTGGTTTTTCCGTACACTGGAATTCATCGTCGTTAACTCACAGTTACTTTGACATCTCAAGACATTTATATTTTACTAGAAGACCCAGCGAACTTCGTATCGCTCTATAATAATCCAGAAATATCTGTTACGTTTTTTAATTTATATTTTTTGAGTTTACCTTTAAGCCATAAATCTCCGTGTTTTGAAGTGCGACAGAATGATTGACATATTACATAGTTAGTTGTAAAATCTTATGTCAAAAAACCGTTTGTATGGGAAATAAAAGGCACAGTTTTTAGGGTTTTCCCGGAAATTAATAAAAAGTGCACAATCTAACAAATAAGTAACATATGCAAGGTAAATGTAACCTGATTATTATTATTATATATATACCATAGCGCTAAATTATTGTTTTACAATTATAGTATAGCCAGCGACCAAAGCATCAAAACGATAGTTTTATTCAGACAACTTTTTACATCAGATCCGCGAAGCCCAGACGGTGTGCTCGATATTCGAAGAGAACGCAGTTCTGTGCGCTCATCAAGGGAACGAGAAGGTCGCCGCGCACTTCGTACACTGCATCGAATCCCGCGGACGGAGGCCCGCCTGCCTCAAGTTTCTGAGAACTATAGTACGAGCGGGACCTCACCATATACGGAGGAGCCAGGACCTGGTCATGCAAGATATAAGTTCCTCTCCCTTCACCCATCATAGCATGCATGGTTTTAAGAGACGAAACCTCTTAAAATTCCATGATTTCCCGTGGTAGCGAGTCTATCGTTGTAGTGAGAGGAGCTTCAATAGCTCTTAGTACTTGTGACCCAGGTGTAGGTTTAAGAGGTCCCTATCTAACGCGCATTAAACGCTCACCTCCATTTTTAAAGCTCCTCTATCAAATATTACCTAACATAAAATTCTATTTTCAGTAATATAGTTATGTTATATCACATGCTTATGTCGTCAATGTATTATGTAAACACGAATTTTTCTCTGTTGTTCAATAATGAATCTATCTTCGTTAATAAATATCTATTCTATCATTTGAGTTCATGAATGGAAACTCGGAAACGCTCAGTATTTAGTTAAACGACGCATACTTGTACTAAGGTACATATAATACATATATTTAATCGTACTTCACGTTTCATTATAGATGCTGAATGCCGGCGAGGACGTGCTGGTGTTCTACAATGATAAAGTACTCTTCAACTACTTCATCAAAATGATGAGGGAGTACAAACAGACGGGAGAGATGCCTGAAGCTCTCACGTAATATATATGCCATTATATGATCATTTCGAAATTTATATTCTTGCTCTGGCATTTAATAAGGATTTAAAATAATTATGCATTAATTACGAAAAGTGTGAAAACAAAATTAATCAACCCAATTTTCATTACTTTAATGGTCGAATTTGTATACATTATTAAAGTACAACAGCGTAAGATATATATGCAAGAAAGGTTTATCGATAGCTTCTTTGACAATCTAATATAAATATGCACTTAAAGTTACATATAATTAATAATATTTATGTATATATTTCTTGCAGGTACCACATAGACCTCATAAAGCTGTTAACATGCTGTACCCTCGGGAAGAACGTGTACACGGAGATCAAGTGTCACAGTCTGCTGCCACTAGACGACATAGTGGCCATGATCACACACCCTCACTGTATACCAGAGGTCAATCACACTTATACATATGTAACATACATCCATGTAGCTGAAATCGTGGTAGTAATTAATACTATCGCAACTTAGCCACAAAAATATTAATCAAGACCGAATATTGGATAATTATTTATTGAAATATCAAATTGAATTAATTTTATTATTTAACTCAATTGGCTTGCACAAACTAAGCTTAATATTATAAAATGAATGAGAATGCTAAGAAGTTATTGTAAACAATATGTATATGATATCAATAGGGCCCGGATTAATATTTAAATACATATTTTTAATTTACGCGATTTTTGGTCTAGAATGTGTTTTTTACATGGATTGTCATATTTAGACTGAACAACCAACTTTGATTTTCCATATTTTACCATATTTCAAAGTTAAGTCCATATTTTACAAAGAAATGTCACAATCATCCATATATTCACAAAATACATAAAATTTACGTTCCCGCCACTAATGTTTTGGATAAAAGTAAAGGATTTTAGACGCTAAAAAATTAACAAAATTCTGTGCGAAAGTTCCGAGTTTAATTATGAAAGTATTTAATTTTATACTGCATATTTTTTCCATATTTTTGATTTTTTTCGTCCATATTTTATGTACATATTTTAGATTTTTTAATACATACTTATCCGGGCCCTAGTTATGATACATATGTAATTGTATTATTCTTAAATTATTTATGTATTTTTATGACAATTATAATTTATTCTTTTGCTATTTCTAAATAAAAAATATTAAATAAACATATCTTTCTTTATTTTTTTTTACAGATTATAATATGGGTTAAGTAAATGAAACAACCAATTAAATATGAGACATAGCGTTTTTATTCAATAATCAATAATATTTTTGTTTATCGATAGAATATTTAGCATTAATAATATATACAAGGAAGCAATAGCAACTAAATAGATCTTAAAACTTAATAAAGCGATGATTCATTTAAAATTATGTAATATTATAATCAAGCACACATATATCTTAATCAATTTTAACTATTTAATTTATCCTAGCGTTCTTCTTGGCTCTAACGCCAGCGAATGTTCAAGCTTGTTATTCTAACAATTCTAGGTCTTACGTGCTTCAGTCTGAAACCTTTTTTTATTACATTCCTCATGATACCATTCTTTATACATACATTTATATATATCTGAAAAACGATGTGAGCAAGCGTTGCCGTACATAGTATTTCGACGATCAAATCAACTTAATTTTATCTAAACATAAAACGTATATAAAATTATAATGTGTTAGTTTTTAATGAAGTTTCATTTAAAAATATTTATATTTTAAATGGTATTAATTTAGATTGATTTTATACTGTCCGTCAGTGATACTGAACGTGAAAACCAATATATAATAATACATTTTGTACCTATCTATCTAATTTTATCAGAAGTTGTGCAAATATCGAAACCAATTTTTATTGACCCATAAAAAGACGAGCCAACATATTTCTTCATAGCGAGAATGTTAGTTTCATTAACCGATCATTATGCTTCTAATATAACAATATCAAAACTGTTAGTATCAGATACTCGTACTTAATTTAAATCTTAATATTATTTGATATTTTTACAGTGTTAACATCATGTAAGTGGTTATTTTCAAGACTATAAAGCTAAGCTATCTATAGAGGTTAACGGGTCAAGTAATATGGACCGATGTCGAATATACGACGGTACAATTATAAGAAAATACATAGAAATTTTTCACCGGATAGATTACATGTTAGATCCGGGAAAGAGAATTGTAAAATCCTTCATATGTACGAGTATTGTCTTTTCATTTTTATGGTTTACGTAAATATCCTGAATCGTCACATTTCAAGTATTGTATAGATTTTTCTTTAACATTTTGTAATAGCAAATAGTGTGCATTTGCTAAGCCTAAGCCGATAATAGTAAAAATGCATTATTATAAAGAGAATATGTATGCATCAGTATTTATTTCTTCGTTTTGCTAGAACTTGACGTCGGTTTTGGAATCATAGAAAGAGATCTAAAAAGAAAAATTCTTTCAGAACTACATCAACACACTATTAAATTATATGCATTTTCTAAGCGCACGGTAGTGCGCCGGCCAAGTTCCACAGGCCGCGCGCATGCCGTGCACTATTTACACGAACCGTTTCGACCCACTTTTGACCCCCCTGTAGCTCAGTGCCTATTGCAAGTACAGAGATAAAATTGTAAAGACGTAATTATATACTAGTACTTAAGCAGTATGCCAAATTTCATAGATAAAGCTTCAGTAGATCCTGAAATATGACCCTGTGAAAATAGCTAATTTTGGCACTGACTCACTGACAGGTAATCAAAACCTTTATATAGGCGCTCAGCTCAGCACAATAAAATACATAATAATGAAATATTAATAATTAACAATATGAGTACATCTATCAATCGGTGATAAATGAAACTAAAAAATAAAAAATAAATCTAGTTTAAAAAAAAAACTAAAAAACACGCTACAAAGATGAAAGAAACCGCGTGGAAACTAATTTAACCTTTACAACCTTGGAAATCAATTTAATTTAAATTGTTTAAAATAAACAATAAATGGTATTATTGAAAAAAAAGCGTGGGGCGCTTCTCAAGAAGTGACATATGAAGCTCATCACGCTTTTTTCACAAAAATACCATTTATTGTTTCTTAATTTATTTTTAAATTAATATTATTGTGAAAAAAATGTGGGGCGCTTCTTAAGAACTGATATACAGGGTGACTGGTGAATTACTATCGATATTTGAGGACGTGGTAGTTGACGATCATATATGACAAAATAAAAATTAATATAACATAAATATGTATTAATAAACTTCTAAGTAAAGTTAACCAAAAGTTATGTAATTAATTACGCATCGTAGGAACACCCTACAGATTAGGTATACACACACACTCACACATACGCAGCGGGGGCGTGGTTTTGTATCAGCACGCCGCCGTACGCGTCCACACTTGGAACACTTGGAACGTGTCAACACTTTATTTATTTATACGGAAATTTTGTCAAAAATTAAGTGCCTATTTTTTTTACATAATTCGAATGAGAATCATGTACCGAGTATGCTCCTTAAATATTGATAGTAATTCACCAGTCACCCTGTATACAGGGTGACTGGTGAATTACTATCGATACTTGAGGACGTGATATTTAACGATCATATATGACAAAATAAAAATAAATATAACATAAATATTAAAAACTTCTAAGTAAAGTTAACCAAAAGTTATGTAATTAATTACGCATCGTGTGAACATCCTACAGATTAGGTATACACACACACACACACGCGCGTGCGCGGCGTGGTGTTGTATCAGCACGCCGCCGCACGCGTCCACACTTGGAACGTGTCCACACTTTATTTATTTATACGGAAATTTGGTCAAAAATTAAGTACCTATTTTGTTTACATAATTCGAATGAGAATCATGTACCGAGTATTCTCCTTAAATATTGATAGTAATGTAAAAATATTGTCATGTATTCATAATGCACACTGTATAACTTAATTAAATATTGCTTACCTAAAAAATCAGGTTTCTATTGTTTAGGTACGATTTCTTGAAAAAAAGTATTGAAATCTCACCAAAAACATGCCTGTTAAAAAGGGGGCCAAGTACCAATTGGCTAATTGTTTGCCTAAAAAAAGGTTGAAATCCAATCTAATGCCAAGTTTAGATGCACTTTGAAATCGATCATAATCATCTTCATCAACAGAATGATCCACTGGTAAACATTTGCCATTCCCAAGACTCGCCACCACACCCAGTCCTCTGCCTTCCACATCCAGCCACTACCCGCCACCTTATTCACGTCAACGGTCCATCTGGCCGAAATTCACTTTACCATACACCCAACTTAAAATATGGTATAGTTGTGAAAATACGTAGGTGCTTGGTTAAAAATATCTAAAATTATAATATTTCTAATTTGAACTTGGCAGGTTAATGTAATTATTTAAATTATATAATTATTTAAATTATATAAATATAAATAATTATATAATATTTAATTAATTAATATGCAATAATTTTGTGACCATAGTTAATTATTTTTAGCTAATACGAAATTAAATTTCTACAAAATAAAGACAATGACACATTTTCACTGGTATAGGATATGGTAAAGAATGTCAACCAGATTGTAAAGCTTCGAGAAATGAAAGATGCCAAAGGATCGATAGTGTTATGAAGTGCGTGTGTAGACCAGGTTTCGATAGAATGTTCCCAGATCGACCGTGTAAACGTAAGATATTACTATTTTTTATTATACTAAAAATACAAAACCAGTTAGTATTTTAACTATTTTAACATAATATTTTAAATATGCTCAATCTTAGCCACATGCACGTACTCAGTAAGATTAGGACTAGGATCTAGAGACAGCAAGGTGATCAAATTCCATAAGAATTTATCGGACAATTCTACTAAAGAATATGAGAGTTTGTCATTGGCTACTCATGAAGGAATAAATAGAATGATAATGCAATCAGACTTACGGGATGTTTATCACGGAGTCCACATAACAGGATTCCATCCTAGTGAGATGAGAACAAAAGACGGTGCATATGAGGGAGTTATTAATGATTTCTACGTTCAGGTAAACATTCAGTGAAGACTTGAAATATGTTGTTTGCAGCTTAACTTAAATGAATTTTTCTTTAGCTTTCCGATAACGCTCATGAAATACGTTATATGTAATTATAAACCTAGATTAAAAAATATATATTATTCTGATTTATGACTGAAGATTGACATCGTTCAATCAATTTACGCTTACTATTTCGATATATTAGTATGTACCTATGACAGATAATATTCTACATAACATAAGAGATATATAAATTTATTAACTATTATTATTACGTGTCTAATGAATCCCATTCCCACCGTCTCAGCACCAGCATATATAACCAGAAGGCGACTTCGTACTGCATTATCTACACTTACTTCTATTCTACTTTAGTGTTGTCGTTTCTTCATAGATACAATATTTCAATATTCCGTTTTCGCGATGTCCAACCTCCAGAAATGCTCGTCATTGGAGTAGAACATCCGATACTTTGTAACAAGATTTAAAACCATTGCGAAAACGGATGGAAATACAATACTAGTACGTAACAATATGTGTGTCAAAATATATTATTAAAATAAATGTGATCACAAATGAGTTTACTACAGCAGTATAAACACAAGCCTGATGTTTTATTGATATCCCCTTTAAACATTTCACAGGTTTTGTTACTATAAAACATACTTTACCGCAATTAAAATTTGGACTAAGTTCCTATACATAATTGAATGAAAAGCGTCAGTGTAAGCCGTAAGGTTTACAAATTGATATTGTAAACATATAATTTTTGTAAAAATTTCCAGATATCCAAAATCTTGAGCCTTTATGCTTGACGACATATCTTTTCACAAATACAATCCGATCCTTAAATGTTTTCATCTATATTAATAAAGAGGAAAGATTTGTTTGTTTGTTTATTTGTAATGAATAGGCTCCGAAACTACTGGACCGATTTCAAAAATTCTTTCACCTTTGGAAAGCTACATTATTCCCGAGTAATAAAGGCTATATTATATTTTTAAAAAAATTAGGGATCCTTACTAAAACTCCGATAATGTAACTCAAGGTGTAACAAAATGATCTGAAAAATTCCTTACGTCGCGTGCGCTGCGAAAACTATTGATGACAGAACAAAATCATTTACTACAACTTTGCAGAAATCATCATTATCTACAAAAAGTGTTTCGACAGCATATGTCTAAATATTATAGTTATATTGCAATAAGCGGTTTTTTATTCTAAAAAATTAACTTATATGCCGCCGCTTGAAAAGGCTCTTTATTTGTACCTTGATATAAAACAATATCAAAATAAATTACTTTATATTCAAGACGGCTTCAATACCTTTTTATAACTTTTTGAATTATTCAATTCGGACATTTCATTCGGAAGATATCACAAGTTTAAAAATGCAAGTATTAGAAAAAAGTCGCGTGGTTGACGCTCACCTAGTCAGCATGCGATGTAGGCTCCATGTAAGCGTCACTGGGGTACGGGGGGGGGGGAGGCAATCCCAACTAATATTATAAATGCGAAAGTAACTCTGTCTGTCTGTCTGTTATACTTTCCCTCTTAAACCTCTCAACCGATATTGATGAAATTTGACACAGACAAACTTTAGACCCTGAGAAAAAATATAGGCTACCTTTTATTGCGAAAAAGGGGATGAGGAGGTTGAAAGTTTGTATGGGATTTTTAATTTTAAAAGATAAAATCATGAATCTTTATATTTAAGTACTTGACAGGATATATTTATACGATTGTTCTAGCGTTTTTGAAATTTCGACCAGTGAGGGGGTCAAATAAGGGTTGAAAGTTTGTATGGGATTTCTTAATTTTAAAAGATAAAACCATCAAACTCTATATTTAAGCACTTGATAGGATGTATTTGTACATTTGTTTTAGCGTTTTTGAAATTTCGACCAGTGAGGGGATGATATAAGGGTTGAAAGTTTGTATGGGATTTTGTCATTTTTGGGGATAAAAACATGAAACTTTATATTTAGGAATTTGATGAGAAAAAACAATTTGTTCTAGCGTTTTTAAAATTTAAAATCGTTTGTTATCTTTACCACCGTGGGGGTGAAATTCTACACACGGAATTCTCGAAATTCGAACGGAATAGAACGGGAACTACGAAGTTAAACTTTTTGTATACAAAATTTTAACCACTCAACCTAGGAACATCATGTTTAGAAGTTTTGGGTGTATCAAGTAAAAAAAATTGGCTTTTGAAGTTAAAGTTGCTTTTAACGAATAAATATCTAAAATAAATAACGAAGAGTACCTACTCTGCATCGCCGCCGCTGCCGTCGGTCGTCTTCGCCGCACAGTGGGAAAGCCCCATACAAGGCCGTCTCAAAACCCCTTCACATGAAAGTCGTTGTTATGCAGTAAAACTAATTAATTAATATAGTCTTATAAATAAGCTTTCTTTTCTTTATTTCTTTTAATTATTTTTTGCAAACCATAATATATATTAAAAGGCATCAAAGGTAACTCATGTCCAATGGTGTTATTTTAGCCCAGTACATTACTACAATTCAACGACACATTAGTTGAAAGTATTACTAATATTATAAATGCGAAAGTAACTCTGTCTGTCTGTTACGCTTTCACGCCTAAACCACTGAACTGATTTTAATGAAATTTAGTACAGAGATAGAGTTGACCTTGAGAAAGAACATAGGATAGTTTTTATCTCAGACTTTTCAAAGGTTCTCTTGGAAACGCGATATAACCGAACTTCAAGCGGGCGAAGCCGCGGGCGGAAAGCAAGTTAGGAAAATAAAAACAATCAGTCATAAATACAAATTTTAATATTGATCATATTAATTTAACTAATGTGAAGAAAATTCTGTAGCGCTTACCACTTCATAAACGTATACCGCTCCATAATTTTGAAAGTAATGTAAGCTAAAGTTGGTAATGAAGACTTGACGAATTTTTTTCCGTATAATTTAATAAACACAATATAATTATTAAGCTTCAATGGAAATAGTTCAACACTTAAATATTAAGTATTCTTTTCAACACAAAACGAAACTAATATCCAGTTATTCCTTGTATCCAGTTCGGTCAAAAAAATATTCGATTCGAAAGTTTAATAATGGAATGAAACTCAATAACTTTATGGATCTTTATTATATAGTAACACACATATTACCTACTATAGTTATTATAAACAAATCAATTACTGAATAATTTATAAATAAATAAATAATATAAATAAAAAGTTAAAACATCGCACTTTGTTACAACTATTTAAAAGACATTTCAAGTTATATTTGACAAATAAAAAGAATAATAGTATTGAAGGACTGTTAATAAAACATAAACACATATTCAATAAATTATAATCAGTAGTATGCCTCTTAATTAATAATACGTAGTGTGTGGCCACTAAACGTGCGAGTAGTCAGCGCGTCACGTCACGTGATGAGCACGCTCGCCGACACGTCCGGGGACGAGGGACGGGCGGCGGAACACGCGCGACCACCACTCACTGGTCGCACATCTACCTGCAGGTGATATATAAATATATACATATATACGTTGGAAACAGATTGTCAGAATAAAGTTTAAGCTGAAATATTTTCTAATTAACGACTTTGTGGATTAGCACTATCCCCGATATGTAATCCATTCAATACATTTAAGTACTTACTTAAAACGTTCTGACAGCATACGTTTTATGATTAATAGATTCAATTTAATAATGTATATATAATTTGTCAGTGATTATTTTTTTGTGAAAACATTTTTTTTATTAGACAAATACTAATTAACTCGCCTTAATTTTAACACAAATATCAATTAAATGTTCATCTCAATGTTTCATGTATGGGTTACGAAGTTTAAGTAATAATTGATTCGTATAATAATGTGTAAACGCAACCAATCGCGATGACAACGGATATCCGGTGATGACGCAGCACTGCTCGTCTGGCCCCACGTACGAGATGTATCACGGCCAATGGCAGAGTCTGAAATTAAACAATAATATGTATTTCAATAGACAGAAAATTGACATTATTATAATATACATGTATATATTATGAGGCTTATATTGAACTTTTACAATATATGTACCTACTTTCAAATCTTGCTCCAACAGTAAAGTGACGATGGTTTCTTTGCAATAAGCATAAATATAAAACAATTTCTTTTAAGCAGCTAGTTGTCGACGAATATATGTATTACCTTTGGATTTATTAAATATCGATATTATGTTAATAGACAAAGAATCAAGAAGGCTTTCGATGCATGATAAAATAACTACATAACTAGTTATATAACTATAATATTAATGATGTCGATATTTCAAATCCTCGCATCCTTTATACAGATTGGATAATGCTCGACTGAAATGATTCGGCCTCATATGTCCACCTAGATATTCTAGTTACTCCTTGTACGTATATCAAAGTCATGTTAATAAGTCTGTGTGTACACGCACCTGGTCGACCAGTCCCTCAACTCAGAGAGAGTGGTCCCTCGGACACACGAGCCCGACAACAATAGCGGACCCTGAGACCAATCCGTGCACTCTGACGATTAGAAATATACATACCTAATGTAATAATAATAATATACATACTTTATTAATATAACAATAAAAATGAAATATATACAAAATAAAAAATGATGCACAATAAGGCAGTGTTATCGCTAGGTCTAACCATCCATTTCCTAATGAACTTACGTAACTAGAGTAGGGAGATAATCGAGTACTTAAATAGGATAAATCGATTTTGCATCGAATATTATATTGGAAAATCGATCTTGCATCAAATTTTGTCCTCAAAAATTGTACAGAAGTAAGTGTACAGTGTACTAAGTGGTGCTCTAAATGCTTCATAAGTCTAGCTTTAATTTTTACATATTAAAAAATATCATCTCAAATATTTAAAAACAATAATTATGTTAAATAAAAATATATATAACAAATATGTACATGATATATGTCAACATAAAATGAACATTCGCCCAATATTATAACAATTACATAAAATATTAAATAACAATTAATTATGTTTCTTGGATAGAATAAACGGCTTTATTTCATTCAACAAACTCTGTGTTTCCTACACCCCGTACTCAAGAATATGACTCATCCAACAAATAAAAACGATGACATTAGCAAAATATTCGACGATTCCAGTGCAAAGGACGCCATAGCATAAAAAATATTTATCTAGATATAAAATAAGTTCAATATAATCATAGTAGAGGTCCAATAGTTATACCAAAGTCGGCGTAATCCAACATTTGGTTCCATCGTCATCAGCGGCCTCCAGCAGGTCCAGACAGTGGTTCAGCAACACGAAGGACTCCCTGCCTCACCGCCCATCACCTCGCCACATAACTAATACGCTGCAATGGAAAAGTATACATACAAACAATGGAATTATTATTAGTACTCTTCTAATAACTTTAAAGACATTTACATGAAAATGTAATCAAAGTCATTTCATACACACATTGTAAGCAACTTTTGCATTATTTATATTAATTTGATAAATAACATTTGAAGATCATTTCTTAGCACTTAGCAAATCTATCCTGCTATCATTTGTAAAAAATGTGACACCTGTCATGGCATTATATTATATTAAATCTTTCACGAAAATTACTTGATTATGAGTAACAAAATATGGTTTTTATATGCCTTTTAAGATAAAAGCTGTTCAAAGATTCGTGATAAAATTATAGATACGGTCACGTAAAAACAAAGGCTTTAATTAGGCACAATAATTATTGTAATAAGAATAACTTCCAAAACAACTATTAGGTATGTCATAATTACTTATTTATGCTTGTCTGGACTGAAATAAAACTGATATTTTCAGATTTAGGACGCGTTTTTTAATATTTTGCCTATATACTCCCGACCTTTCTTTTACTTTGCAGCAACCGAAAATATTAGTTCTAATTCAATGAATACTGCCAAAGTCTTGAACTCATTCTTGTCTGGACCATTCTTGAGACTTTATTGATAAAAAAAAAGAAAATTAATACTTATAATATAGAATAGAGTATTAATACTTGCCAACATCAGCAACAATGATGTCAGCGTATCGAGGTAGGGCTCGAGCTGCCTTGGACCCATCAGTAGTGTGGTAGCCTAAACACATTAACATTCTATTTGAATTTACATACCTTTATATCCGTAACATCAGAATTTTTCTTTGTAAATTATTATTAAAATTGCGAAAGTTTGTGAGTGTGTGTGTATGTTTGTTACTTCTTCACGATCAAACGGCTCAACCGATTTTGATAAAATTTTGTATACAGGAAGCTGACGTCGAGGAATAACATATAGGCTACTTTAAATCCGCTGGTAACACCGCGGGGCGCAGCTTGTATTATATATTATTTGAGTTTTCAAATCTAATTTGATCATTGTATAAAAACCTGTATGCTCCTTTCATCGGCTCCAGAGCCTGTCACCGTAATGGCGGCTGCTTCCTTCATGGCAGGAAGGGCTTTGGGGACAGCGGATATCCTAACAAGGATCTCACTGCATACAGCCTTGGATAAAGCACTGTCACTAGTAGACACTATCACTACACCGGCGTCATCTGTCAGATATTGTCGAAGTACTTCCAGAACTTGGGAAAGAACTTCTGGTATGTCTTCGCTCATAATATCTACGCCTTCCATACGCTGGAACATAAATTGGTTAGTAAACACATGCACCTATAATGTAATGGAAAAAGGTTTTTTTATTATCTCGAATGGATAGCGCTTGACTGTCATTCCACGAGTTGGAACGTGGAAATTAAATCTTTGATGGTAATGCACCATACTGTTTAAATGTTATAAAAAATTATAATACACTTTTAAGCTAGTTCAAAATTTCAGTTAAAAGCGTGATATTTTAAGTAAATAAACAGTCATTATAAGTATAAGTTAAAAGATAAATAAATTAATATTGGTATTAAAATTGTGAATCAAGACAGAAATTGCAATTTCAGCCAATCAAAACAATTAAACAATACAATAGGTTGTGTTCATATTATTAATAATGAGTTATGCTAACTTAATTTGTCTTGAACAGGTGAGCAGCGTATCTGAGCCGTAATGTGCTGCTTTGTCCCCGGCTCGTGCCACTCAGCGCTGCCACTGGCCAGCCTCCACTAACTTCTCCAGCGCTTCACTTTCTGAATCTGATTCTTTTGTTTCTTGTTGCATCTCTAACAACAAGAACTCTCCTATTGTCAATTTCTTAGAATCTTATCGTTTAATAGTTATATAAAGTAAATTAGAATAAAGTATACGAACATTGAAACTAAAATTACGTCACTTATCAAACAAAATCTCTCACCATATGTGTGGCATGCTGTTCGGCCAAGGCCAAGCTCTTTGGTGATTCCTTTTAGACAGCCACATCCGGATCGCATCCTCAGCCGCCGAAGCTCTAAGGAAAGCCGCCTCAGCCTCCTCCGGGTTCTCTTCAGCCAGAACCGCTGCTTCATGCCTCGCTACTTCTCGCTTCGTGATCCCACCACCCATCTCACTCAACTCGATTGCAATATCCCATCTAAATACATATTTGAATCTGACTGTTATTGTGACATAATAACTAAGGCCAATATGACATTGAAAAGTACAAATTTGCAATATTTCTAAAGAGATCGTGTATCCGGAGGTAATGCATTAGCATTGATAATCAATTTCTTAACTGAATTCGCTGTAATTTACGAGTTCCGTAAAGTTTGTTTGTTTTCCGTAGAATAGAGGCAGTTAGTCGGTGGTAGGTTAATGTTTGTGAACCCCTGATCCAAGGGCTATAAACCATCAATACCTGTGCGCCTGGAGGCCCCGCCTCGCCCCGAGTGCTGCCAATCCCCGGGCGGTCAATGACCCCGCCCACTGAACAGCAACCTGCTGCTGTACTGTAACCGGAGCGTGGGCCCGAGCCACCACCCACTGACCACTCGTGTGATACATCTGGATGGCACTTTTCCACTCACCTGGACGATATATATACATATAAAATTATTTCTTGAATATAATAATGGAAACAATATACCATACAACATCATGTCTACAATATAATATATTTATTTTCATTCACATGCATAATTTAACGGACCTAGAGGGTAATGGCATTTTTTAAAATGCGTTCGCTAATTTTAAAGTGCGTTGTGCTAATAGAGCTCACGGTTCCTTCGGAAACCAAAATTTCGAAAGACCATGTGATCAAGATTAACAAGTGTTACAAGCTCACTAACGAACTCACTAAGAATAGGTTCGTGGTAAATTTATACGCTATAGAAGTGGGAGGAGAGGTATGACAGCCAAATCTCTCTACAACCTACTAAAAGACTTGAGCCTGTCCAGAACTAATATCAGGTCATTGGAACATACGTTGTACGCACACACGTTCGTTAGGTTCGTCTCAATTATTTTTAGGTTTTAAGAGGAGCTTGGAGCGTTTAACGCGCGTTAGAAAGGAGTCCCTTAAACCTACGCCTGGGTCGCAGGTCCCAGGAACTGTTGAAGCTCCTTTTCTAGCAACACTATACCCTAATGCCCACACAGTGAATCTATGGAACACTAAAAAGTTTGTTTTCATATCAATAGACGCATCGTTTTTCCTAGTGGGCTCACCGGCTTGTATGTAGTAGGTCTCAGCTCCCCCGCGGCCCGGAGGTCGCCGGCCGCCACCAACCGCAGCATCGACTCATACTGACACGCTTCCTGAACGATATTTAACAGCGATTTAGGAAAACCATATATTTGTCCTATGCATATAATTAAACAATGTATATTTCAATATTTTAGAGTATCACCTTATACGTAGATATAGCTTCATCTGTATCTCCTAGTCCTATATCAATTTGTTCAGCCTTTCTAAAGTGCACTTCCGACACTTTGCCCGCGGCGTTGCACGCTCCTACACATTTCTCCGCCATACCACGGGATGTGAGAACTCTTTGCGCTGTATCCCATTCGTGTAAATGTTTGCAAAAAAGGAATTAATTGACATATGAAACCTACTAGAATAAAATAAAAATCGACCCAAACTTTGAATTCTAATAATTGAAAACATATTCGTTTACACCCTTATTGACTGTTTACATTTATATTTTTGTAACTATACACAATAACTAATACGGAATGAACAAAATCAAATTACGTTAATAACAATTATAAAAAAAATAATAACAACATATTTCTTTTGTTCATTATTTAATATGAGAAGATATAAAATGATCCCCCAACTGTTCACATTGCTCCCGAATTGATTCTTTATCTTCTATAACCTAAAGATATCAATGGATTGATTTAAAAAAAATGTATATATAAAAAAACAAAACCTATAGCAAAATCTTATACATATCTTTAAATGAGCAATTCTTGTATATATATTTATATATTATAGGAATCTCGGTATCCGCTCAAACGATGACGATAAATCGATCTAGCTAGGAATCATTATCATCATTAATCATTTAGAAAATGTTATTTTACGTAAAAAAGAATAACAAAAATTTGTCGTTTAAAATATGACGCTCCCTGACATCTAGTGGCGAATAGTAATACTACTTTTTGCTACTTGCTTTTACTAATTGCTTTAACAACACAACAGCAGATGGCGTTGTTGAGTACCAGGAAGTCAACGAATGTTTGTTTTAAGGTTAGACTAAGAAATTAATTGTTGATTTATATTATTTTCTGTCTTCTTAACGTGTTGAATAAAAAATGCCTAAACGAAATTAAAACCAAAAAACCAAAATATATACTAATAATTCCTTAATACCCAGCAAAGCTCAGTAACCAGTTATTATTAATAATAGCTGTACAATTTGGAGAGCTTTATTATAATGATGTGCCTTCAGAGCCGCAGTGAGAGCATCAACGGTTCGAGCAGCCTCTATGAGATGAGGTACAGCGGCGCCCGCCTGTCGCGATGATACAAGCCACGCGCCCCACTCTCCTTCAGGACAGGCCTGAAGAACAAAAAATGATATAATAAAAATTAAAAACAAAATTTCTAATAAACAACACTAACTTCTCTTGCTAGTTGAACGGCTCTTGCGTAGTTGCTGCCTCTAGAATAGTAATCAACAGCAGTTCTGATATCACCTTTACACTCGGATATTTCACCAGCCATTTCCCACCATTCCTCCTACAAAGGAAACAAATTGTAAAGTTCATAATCTATGTCTCTAATTAGTGAATCTTAACTTTTTAAAATGTATAGTAATATGCAGGAGTTACAATATAAGAATAAATATTAATGTTAGAGACAGTTATATTAAAAAAATATACTTCTGCTATTCTTTGTCAGTTAAATGCATAACCCTCGTCTTTAACTTGCATCATTCACATTTACATTATCTCTTCAATAGTACAGGGTGGGCCAAGAATTCGTTAACATTTGAAATAATCATTTAAAGAAAACTATTTGACAATTTTTAAAAATTGTTTTATTAAAAGAAAGCTAATGAGTTGGAAATTATTTTTTAAAAATCATATCATCTAAATGACCACCATTTCGATTTTTACACTCTTCTAAGCGAGTAACGAAATTTTCGAATACTCGTCCGCACAGAGACCGTGAGATCGTCGATATCTCTTCGCTGATTTTTTCTTTTAGTTGACGTAGTGTATTTGGTTTATATGTAGATGTAGACACGACTCTTTAAATAACCCCATAAAAGAAGTCAGCTGGGGATAGATCTGGACTTCTAAGTGGCCTTGGAATGTCACCTCGTCTGGAAATCAGCCTTTTGAGAAACATTTCTTTAACCACCGGCAGGGACTCGTTGGATGTGTGACAAGTGGCTCCATCTTGTTGAAACCATGTGTAACGATTGTAGCCAGAAAATTCCAGGAGCATCGGTGCCAAAAACTCCCGTAACATTTTCACATACCGAGTAGAATTAACAGTAACTGAACGGCCGTGAGAATCTTCAAAAAAGTAGGGTCCAATTATTCCTTTTGCTGAAATTGCAGCCCACTTTTTATGGGGTTATTTAAAGAGTCGTGTCTACATCTACATATAAACCAATTAATACACTACGTCAACTAAAAGAAAAAATCAGCGAAGAGATATCGACGATCTCACGGTCTCTGTGCGGACGAGTATTCGAAAATTTCGTTAGTCGCTTAGAAGAGTGTAAAAATCGAAATGGTGGTCATTTAGATGATATGATTCTTAAAAAATAATTTCCAACTAATTAGCTTTCTTTTAATAAAACAATTTTTAAAATATGTCAAATAGTTTTTTTTAAATGATTATTTCAAATGTTAACTGATTCATGGCCCACCCTGTATAATCAATAATACTAAATCAAAAACAAACGCTAATTGGTCATTTACGTATGTATTAAGACCTACAACGAATTGAGCAGGATCTTTCATTACGACAACAAGACTATCCTTAGTGAGACCAACAAGCGGTATCCCCACAAATGGGTACACACTTCACTGGCATTTTTATTTAGCTATCTGATAATGGACCCATTTCCTTCCCTATTTTTTTTGTCTATCTGATAATGCAACCTTCACCTGTACTAGTTGATTGCTGGCAGCTCGTCTCGCCGACCACCCTTCACCCACACACGAACCGCGCCTCGCACGTCACCTGACGACCTGTACCAACAAAATAATACTTTACTAGGGCAAATAGATTATTAGTGTTATTCTAACGAAGATAATATATATATCAATTAAAACTGATATAAGATTTTACAAATATTTTTTTGCAGCGCGGAAAATTTTTATCAATCTTAAATTATATTCTGAACAGTTATAATTTTTGCACCTGTTGACGTGAGATAGTCCACGTATTGCTGCCTGAGTGATGTCACCGCTTGTCTATCGACTTTTTCAGCGAGGGCGATGGCATCTGCCCATCTATTGAACTGCTTGTACATATTAATGGCCAATTCTGGCTGAGCGGCTCCACGTACGTAGTATTCTTCGGCGGTGGTTAAGTCCCCCACAAATATTGCTAGACGTGCACGAACCTCGGGACTCTTTATGCATTATATTATAATCACGATTAATAAAATAAATACTATTAATACAATAAGTGCGTACAAAAAGAAACAGATACATGAGGTGTTCCCGAAACGTTTAAATGCAAAAAATACCTTCATCAATATTCCCGTCTCCTTTGGTTGAAGCCAACTCGAAAGTTTTCTTTAGATAAAATGTTCTAGCCTCATCACCCACTGCTTTATAGCATTTCGTCGCAAACTGAAAAAAATATATCTGTTATGAGATACTAAAACGTTTAAATATTATAATATATATATTAGTCTTTCTCTAATTTGAGCAGTGAGGAATATACCACCACAACTGAATGGCTAACAATTAACCAAACATAACTGTTTTTCGGTATCAGGGTGGTCCAATCTACTTGAACCTAACGTTAATGTAATTAAACCAATAATAAATTGAAGTAGTTATTCTAAAACCATTGGACAATCTTTATTTCTATCATATATACATGGTCGCTCATAGGTAATGTCGATTCATATGTAAAAATTTCAACGCATCCATTTAAATATGTTGGAACTTCTTAAATTTATCTCTAGCTCTACAAACAGTACAATAAATTTACTTTCTTTGAATAATTTTCTGTTTGTTTGTTGATGAAGGACTACGTTTTGATAAAATAGTGGACAGGAGATGCGAATGTAAGAGGTTTTGTTGAAGAAATATTCATGTTACCGAAACCGGTTTTTTTTTTCAAGACAATTCTAAACCATAAATGACGAAAGTAACGCGGAATATGATCAAAGAACTTAGTGATACTAAATTCCTACCACATCCGAAATTCAGTTCAGACTTTACACTTGAGATCTATGGCGAAATTCTATTGTACAAAATAATTTGAATCCAACAAATGTTATTAAAGCAGTGCGACATTTTTTTTTTTGCATTTAAGGTCAAAAAACCGTTTAACCTAAGAGCTTACTGCTCTTTGGGAAAAAAACCTCTATACCTCTCATAGTTAGTCTATTTTATTACATTATATATTAAAAAGTGAACACTGAAAATCGACATTATTTATGAGACATCCACTGTACTTATATCCTCTGTACTTGAATACAAATTCACATAAAGCAAATATCGTGAAAAACTTACTAAAAATTAGTAGGATGTTATCAATGTGTTTGGCAACGAGGCCTTTACAAACTTCTGTTTATATTTAATCTAACTGTAATGTCATACATATTAACCTCAACATGGTATCCTGTTAGCGCCTGTTCAGCCAGTTGACACCACAACGACCCGACGTCCGCAGACCTCGACACAGCGTCCAAGTATTGAGCACAATCCTTTAAGTCCCCGCTACGTAACGCCGAATCTATTCAAAATAAATAGTAATTTCCATTTAATATTCCATATAAATTATCAATATAGCGATTGATGAAAATAAATTCAAATAGAGCTTAGAACATTAAATCAATCCTGTTATAATAAAATCGTTCATTTATTGTCTTATACCAGAAAAAAAATGGCTTAAAAGTACTCTATATTATTCTATAAGTTAATCTGTCCAAAAAGTTACTATAGCAACATACTGAATCTTGCTGTGTTGATAGTGTGCACCAGATTAATATTATCCTATTATGAACTTTAAATTTAAACGTCGTCTATATAAAAATTTCATAGTAATCATTTCAAACAATAAAAAATAAATGAAAAGAATGTTTCGGTTACTTTACAGCAACCATGATCACGGGCAGACTAGATGTGTTTCATTTAAATGAATACTAGATCTCATTAATCCTACTAATATCATAATTGCGAAAGTTTGTGAGTGTGTGTGTATGTTTGTTACTTTTTCACGCTCAAACGGTTGAACCGATTTTGATAAAATTTTGTATACAGGAAGCTGACGACCAGGAATAACACATAGGCTACTTTACATCCCGGAAATCCCAAAAATCCCGGAAGTCCGCGGGTAAAACCGCGGGGCGCAGCTAGTATAAAAATAATGTCAATACTGTAATGGGTACATACTGAAAGCCAGTCGATGTTCATCCAATACAATGGCCTGGATGTGACCTCCTTCCAGTAGGACTCGTCGCTCTGATACTGATACAGCCGAGACTGATACACACTCAGACATGTCAACACACTGAGGCTCCCACACACTGTACCTGTAACACATACAAACAAACATATATATGTAGGAACAACCTTATGATCCATGTATATCTTACTGTATGTAAGATAAAGATATAATGAGTAAAAACTAGGATTAATTTACAGGAATATTTTGATATGTTCTCTCCCAAAAAAAGAAATCAATATGGATCATTTAACCCATTGCCAACGATACACTATTTTTAAGTTAGAAGATTTACTATATATATTCAAATAAATTTTGTACACATAGTAAGTTACTTTTATCCAGTACAATTAAAAAATATACAGTCAAAACCCCTTCAATGTCGTTATAAACGGTTTTGACTGTATTATTAAAATCTAACCAAATCAGCAATTGTGTTGGGGTTTGGGCTACAACAGCGTCACTAGTTTCTATCCATTGCACGAAACTAACTCCGCTCCCGATAATTTCCTAAAAAAATGAAATACCAGACAATAAAACATCATATTTATTTGACTCAATTTATTCAGCTATGTCGTTTACGCTATATATGTGAATGTGCTACCTTTTCACCGGTATCAATACGGAGAAGTGCAAGTCGTCGTCTAGTATGACGGAACAGAAGCAGATGTCCGCTCTCAGTCAGCTCCAACCAATCCACCCGAGCTTCGTGCCACCATGGCCCTAACTGAACTCCTAGAACATTCACATCATTGATATTAATAAATATAATGCAACGACATCAATCTTTTTTTCATAACAAAGGAACTCTAACATCTATCCTATGTATGTTCCGTACCTGTAACAAGATCAATAACAGCAATCGTCTGTCTGTCCAGCAGATAGGCGAAGTGTTTTCGTTCTTCCTCCGTCTTCCTGCCCTCATTGATACGGACACTGAGCACGTGAGGATTCACACGCTCAGTACGAACCTCCATAAGATACGAATCATTTTAGTATAAATTAAATTACTTGACATTGTGTAGATCTTGATCTATACTCACGGTTTGTAGTACTCTATCGAGGCCGTACTCCACCACACTAAGTTCGCCAGCACGCTGCAACAGACAGGCTCCACCCACAGCTGCATATATACGCTCCCCTCCACCGGACCATGGTATCTGGAGTATTCATGACTATAAACTTTTAACTAACCTTAACTTTTTGTTAAAATATCAGCTGGCATTTTAGCAGTTTATAAATAATCAATTTTAACAAACTTATCTGCTACTGCCTGTCTCACAGAATGGTATCTAACATCTATATGTATAGATCTCCTGTGGTATACTGGATTCAAAACAAGTTTTTATACACTTTGATAATCATTATACAAAATCATTGTTTCTGAATTAACTCCAATTTCAAAAATAAATAGCCTCCTTACTGGCTTCTCACATGGAAATATACTGTGCTTCTGTTGAAAACAAAGCTATATTTCTGTTTTCTACATTCAAAAGAAATTACTAAACCAGACAACTTAAAACAAAATCTAGAAAAAGATTTTTTATCATTTGAACCTGAACCCCAACTTGCATCAACATATCCTTGTCTATAACAATTATCCTTTCGTAAAACAAGGCCAAAGATTTTAGTAACTTTTGAGTACTTTAAAATTCGTTTTAAATGTTTCCAATGAGTTTCATCATATGAGTTCTAAAACTGACTCAAATAACATACACTGTAAGCTAAGTCGGGTCTGGTCAAGACAGATAAATACATAAAATTACCTACCACTTGTCTATATGGAATTTTCTAATCACAAAAACTGTTCTTAGATTTTTCTAGCCTTACATTAACCTCCATAGGAGTTTCCAGTTTTACAATGTAACATATTAAATCATTTCAGAAAGCTTTCTACATATTGTTCTTGATCAACAGTTATAACATTTTCATACATATTTACTCTTAAGCCTAAACAATGCTTTATTTGGTCTAGATCTTTTATTTAAAATTTACTGATTAAATCTTGTATTAACTGATTAGTTGTCATTTTACATTTAGAGAATACAAAAAAGTCATCAACAAACAAATCTATTATCACTTTAACATTTCTTTCAAACTTTATAAATAAACAAGGTTCATACTTAGATTTTAAATGACCTAAAGATTTTAACTGATCATTGCTCTCTCATAGCATGCATGTGAGGACTGCTCAAGTCCATAGATGGCATGTTTATTATTATCATCCTCATACAATACAGGTTTTTCAATATACACAGAATCATTCAAAAATATCATAGGTGGTAGAGCCTAGCTGTGGTCAAGTGAATGCAGCTCGAACATGAGCTGTCTCGACCGGGGAAGTACCACCCTCTCACAGAAGATTGGTGTGAAGTAGTCTTGAATGGCTGCGTTTCTTCCGATGAGTAGGAGTGCCGTTTGTCCTTTTCCTTCTCCCATTCTTTCCTCCCCTTCCCATTTTTCCTCCCCCTCTTCCCTAATCAAGGGTGGTGACACATCCACAACATGTCTTATGTATAGTGTAGGCCGTCTGCTCGGTTGCCCCCTTTAACATAAAAAAAACCATTCAGGTAAGCTATAGTTAAAGCTATAGTACATCAAGATGGTGTATATTTAAACCTAATTTTACAGTTAAAGAAAATAACAATCTTAGAGTAGAATAATGTAGCACAGGGGAAGGTCTCATGATAGTCTATGCTGGCTTTCTGTGAAAAACATATTGCCATTAATCTTGAATGATAATGCACCTTACCAACATTATCATACTTTGTTTTTAAACACCCATTTGTACTGAGCCACCATAGAATCACAAGAGTTATCCACAAGTTCTCATTCATCATTTATCTTAAACAATTCTTATTCTTCCTTCATACTTGCTCTCCAAATTACTCTGTCCCATTTAAAGCTCCCTCATGTGTAATATTCATTTTAATCTGATCATATGATTTGAAGAAGCTTCTGGAATATATGTGACATAAATTATATCACATTCAGTGTGTGTGCTATCTGCATTACCTTTTCTTCTTTTTCACTCTGTTCCTACGCTTAAACCTTACTCACTCAATTGGAATATTAACTGTATTTTAGGTTGGTTACATTATAATGATGTCTCCACTAGTTTTAACTGAGTTTTCTTTACAGGATTGTAAACCCTATAGCCTTTCAAAATAAGTTCTTTATGTTTCATATCCAATTTCTAACGATTTTCTTTACACCTGACAACTTGCATTATGCATTTTGTGTATTATTAAATAAATAATGTTACCAAATTCGGTAAGTAAAGTAGAAAACTCGAAAAATTCGAAAATTTGCTAACCGTCGGAAACTATTAATCCAAAGAGTGAGACTATATTAGAAAACATGAAGTTAACCACCCCTATATGGTTACGAATTGAATATAGCAAATAAAACTTACCAAATGCGTGTACTATTAATAAAACAAATTCTGTACCTGTTAGACTCATGCCTTAATTTGAATTGCTTGTTTGTTTTAGGTAGCATTAAATTTCTAATGCATTGATTCGTAGTAGGGTGGCCTGAAAAAGAATTTGTCCTACTTCTCGATCGTAATCCAAACTTATATTCTTACATCGAGTTCTGTTCCAAAACCAAACAGTCCTTGTCTTGTCGACGCGATTTGTTGCGAGACTAATGTTATTTATCAGTCATCTCATCATCTGCTTACTCAATCAACCAGTCACCTATAACACACGCAAGTAATAGTTAAAATAGATTTTAAAACATAATTATTGTTTTATTTTATTTATAACTCTTTATGTAATCAAAAACGTATTACATAAATGTAACTGTGAACGTGAATAGTATCCCATTTCTGAATTTAGGATTCTAAAAAATACTCACAAAAGTATAGTTTTCTTATAAAGCCAGTACTTTTAAATAACAAATAAAACGTTAACTAGAACCAACTAATAATATTCCTAACTCAATACACCTTAAATAAGTTAAATTCCATTTACAAAAATAAGTCGTGTTCACAAAGTACTTTCCCGCGTAAAATTAACAAACAAATCGTCATCAGTGATCAGTGTTACCAGAATATTTTTTCTCGAATCGCCACGCCACGCTGGAGCTCGCGTGTAACCCCGAGATATCCCCATCACGGCACACAGGTAGTTAGGCGGGAAAGTTGAAATAAATTCATGAGCTTATTATTGGTTTTATGTTAATTAAATTCGTTCTATTATTTTACAATAATAAATAATATTTTAAATACAAATAAAATTCAATTATAATACAAATGGTCAAGATTTTTTTATTTTTATTGATTCCACTTTGTTTTTAAAATAATTTACCTGTTTCGATTAACTTTTTCTGTTTTTTACTAGTTAAACTTGTTGCCTTGTGTTGATGAGTTTTTCTGCTGCAATGAACTTTTAAATCATGCTTATGATCACGTAAATTCACCTGGCACCATTTAGAATATGCCTCTCCTTGACCTGCTTATATCAAATCAAATCGGCTGCCTGATTTCAGCGGATAAAATAATATCGCCACTCGGTAAGGGAGATGGCCCCATTGGCGCTATATAGCCTCACCTGGCAACACTGAGCGTCACCGCTTCAATATCACTTTGGATGCGTTGGGAATTTAAAAGTTCGGTTCAATTTAAAAGTGTGTTTCCTAAGTATATTATATAAGTTTTCCATCAACAATATAAAAGCAAAACATTAGCGTTTAGACAAAACAGCCGATGTCGTCTATACAACACTCATTTGATCTGTCAAATAAATATCAATAATTTTGTCGATTGTCTTTCAATGATCTTACTTTAAATTATTTACTGTTTCGGTTCTATTTGTACTTATGATAAATTTTTGGATTAGTAATTTTTTTTGTGGAAGAAAAACTAGTAAATCTTAATTTGTTCATGTTACACTACTATCATATTCAGTTGGTGTTTTTCTGTGGCTCCTGAGTTGTATCACCACGTCGTCAGTCGTGGTCAAAATGAATGAAATCCATTGCCTAGGTCTCAGGTCAACTCATTTATGAATTTCGTCAATTGAAGTTTGCTTTTGATACACAGAACCAGTCTTCTGGATCCAGGAACATATGATGTTAGAACTTGTCCTGTAATGTTACAGTATATTTTAATACTAGCTTTTGCCGCGACTTCGTCGGTGTGGAATAGTGACTTCCGGCAGATTTTTGGTTCTTCCCACATAGTTCCCGTTCTTGCGGGGTTTTCGGAATGGTCGAGTTCCCGTAGAATTTTCAGGATAAAACCTATGTTTTTTTTTAATTCACAATGAAGTACTCTTAACCAACAACATATTTATTTGTTTATTTGAATAAAGATTAATATTATTATGTTGATACAACTTAAACAAATTATTTCGACCAAATTAGGTACCATTAAAACGGTTTTTGTGAGTTAATCTTAAAAGATAGACATACATTGTCCCGGACTGTTTTTTAGATCAGTAAAAGAGCTATTATTCTTTCATACATATTTTTTGTGTATCTTGAACCGTTTTCACGGCGCACGCAACGGAAGACTTCAAAGATGAAATAATTTCTCCCGTTTTTTTTACACATTTACCACTATATCTTTGCTCCTATTGGTTGTAGCGTGTTATGTTATATAGCCCACAGCCTTCCTCGATAACTGGACTATCCAACACAAAAAGAATTATTCAATTCGAACTAGTAGTTTCGGAGATTAGCGCTTTCAAACAAACAAACTCTTCAGCTTTATAATATTAGTATAGATTCGCTAAGACAATAGTACATTTAATATTTCATTTTAGTCACGTGCTTTCAGATCTCAGATGATACACTCAAAACCACAGGGATTGCGTTTCTAGCCTCTTTTGGAGAACCCGTCCCAAACCTTACGCTTTTATCTTCAATTCCTACTAAATATATATATTTTTTAGATCGAATTCCTTGAAGTAGTTAAAGTTCAGTTATGTTCGACTAAATTAACTCAATTTAAGAAAATTTTAAGTTTCATAAATACTGTTCTTCTATATATTTTTCCAAGGTATTTATTACTATAGATTCTTGTTACTGATCTATTTCAATCAAATCTTACAACACCAGGGGTCCTTTAATGCTAATTTTAAACATAAAAAATAATACTCATCTATATTTTAAATAAGCTTTTACCTGGTACGTATTGAACTATATATTATTGAAATATATACGTATTGGACTATATATTGTTTAATTCGTCGTTAATTTGAGTAAATTGATTAATGCGGAAATTCTCGGATATTTAGTATAAAAGTAAAAGAATCGTTTAAACTTTTGTTTTTATTTATATCTAGATATAATTTTCTCCGAATATATCGACAACACGTCGTTTTGCCTTTTCCTTAAATATTCGTATAATGTATGTACCTATAATGTCATGTTAAACTACATATATCTAGTATATAAACAGCATAAGATGCAACAACTAGCTATGACTAATCACATAAATTAGAAATTTCTAAAAAAATTACAGCAAAAAACTGAACGTTATTTAAAATAACGCAGGATAAAACCTAAAACATAATAAAACACATAGTTACTTCACTGACATAAGTTAACTCCGTCTCTTTGTGCCTTTTATATCATAATATTGTCGCACAAAAACTAAATACAGATAGATTGGGAGCAGATTCTTTTTACTTTTTCCTATATGAACGGTGTCAACTTCGTCAATAAAGTGTTGATAAATATCGGGACATTGTTTAAAACTCGTTACATTGTTACCCAGCTTTTGAGAGCTTACTTTTTTTTAACTATTACTTTATTGGTTTTAATTTTCTATATACTCGATAAAGTAAGGAACATGTGCCGTTTTCGATTAAGTTAAATAAAAGTATGCATCATGGGGATGAAAAACTGTCATATAATAACTTTGACACTATTTTCCTTTATAACTTTATAGATGGCGTAAGTAGCTCTGAAATTGGTTTGACAATTGACATTAGGACAAATTTTAAATTATTTCAGTTGTTCATTTGCCGTTGTTTACTGTTGTTTTTGTGCTGTACTTTCTTTTTCAAACATTTGACCCGGCTTAATATATCATTGACTCCTATTTCCACGCTTTTGACGATCGAGTATCGACCCCGTTTTTTCTCAATTGGACTTTGTTTTCTGCGAGTACGATCGACCCCAGCTCTTCTCATTTGGATTTTGATTGCAAACCACGAATTTGGATTATCGATAAGTTGAAAAAATGCCACGAAAATCGGCTATTAAGTGTTACTTTCGGTGTGCGACTAAAGGTACTTATTTAGTAAAATCTAAAAAAATATTATTTGTCGTATATATGTATATACAATCAATTACTACTCTTGTTATATCAATTTCAACCGTAACAGTTTATTGACTTCTAATAAAAACATTTCAGGTCCTTTTCATCAATTTCCTAAACCTGAATACCCAAAATTGGAGAAAATAATTCAATGGAAAAATATTTTAAATGAAGACATGATACAAAAGGAAGATTCTTACATTTATAACAATATAAGAATATGTGATGATTATTTTGAACAGTTTTACCATTCTTCAAGTAAACAACTCACTCAAAATGCTGTACCAACACTATACTTAAGTAAGTATCTAAAGTAAGCAACTTCCCAAGTAGTTATAGGCACACAATACATACTATTAATATAAAAAGAAAACTATAAATATTTTATAACTATAGATGATAATATACATTATTATTATTTTACTTTAGAAATTGGTGCTCATAATTAAAAATTATAAACAAAAAATAATGATTTAATTGAATATAATGAAATAGGTATACAAGTCATCTTAACATTTTTATATACTTACATGTGGTTTGATAGATTTATAATGTGCCCTCTTTATTACCTTTTTTATATAAATAAGAGAAAGTTCCTACAAACAGTATTGAAAAATAACTACTTTTGTCACTTCTTTACATAGGTAAAACAAAAACAAAGTGTTCTAAATATGCAGAGATTATAATTTCATTGCATAACTACAAACCAAAAAAAGTTGTTTATAGTTTTTTATGTAATATAAGAATGGCAGTGTTTAATTCAGTAAAAATTACAAGTCTATTAACATTCAATCAGAAACTCTAAAAGAAACGAGGAAGAATGGTACTTGATTGTGGGCCGGATTTGTAATAAATTTAGCAAAATAGTCTGCTTGCTCTAGAATAGGATTATTTGCTTGTTTTGAGACAGCAGATGATAAAACTCTCTTATTTTATATATAATATAGTTAGTTTTTGAATGTAATTGTGGATTTTGTTGTGCTGTCAATAAACTTAAACTATCCGTTATTATAATCCACTTTTGATGAGTCTGTGTTTGAATGTACTCCATAGCAGTATATACATACATATGCTCGATTCAGCGGAGTATATGCTTGTGAGTGAATTCAGCCTATGACCAAATCCACCCTTGATCTGACTATCATAGACAGTTATAGAGACTGCTTCATTGTTCCTAGACCCATCTGTATATATCTGATGATATCCCTGCCACCTATCAAGTTCCCTATAAATGTCTTCCTTATACTTTACAAGACTCTTGACTACAATTTTTATCTGAATAAATTTTGATTCTTATAACCCAGAGTAACAAGGCCATACCATGCTAGAAAAAATATTGTGTTCATTAGAAATTTGTTCTGTTTCAGAAAAACCTTGAAACACATGAATTAATATTGGCAGTCCTGTTAATAGTGTCCCGCAGTTTAACAAGAAGTGGATGATTACTGACGGAGAACAACCTTGCAAAAAATTTTGATTGTAAGTATTTAAACCTAAGTGCTAATGGAGGTATATTACATTCCACCTACATTGACACTATGGGAGTAGTTCCCATCTCACCCATTATGATGTGCAAACATTTGTTTTGTATCTTTTCTAATTTATCTACTATAGTTCTTACCCCTGCAAAACAAAAAAGCATATTCAAAATGACTCTTTACTAATGAATTATACAATGTTAATAGAATACTTGGTTCAGCACCCCAATATGTGCTTGTTAAAGATTTTAAAACATTACAAGCATTTGAAGCTTGAGATTCTAGAGTTTCAGCATACTTATTCCATCTAGAATTGTTTGTAAAAATAACACCTAAAAACTTTACAGAGCTCTCTACAGACATTACATTATTAATGAACAAAATATTTACATTCCTATTTCTAATTTCATTTTTCAAAAGACACCCCTTTTTTTCATTGCCGACCTCCAGCCGAAGGCTTTCAAAATAGTTCTTTAGTCTTAGCAGAGCTACATTGAGGACTGATTGTACACTTTGTACATCTTTGTAAATCATCTGCAAACTGCAGATTAGAAACTTCACACCCCAGAGTTAAATTTAGCTGATGTATGAATAGGATAAAAAGCAATGGGCTCAATACACCACCCTGTGATACACACCTACAAGAATATCTTGGACCAAATAACTGATTGTTGACCTTAACAAACACCTTTCTGTAGTTCAACAAATTAAAAATACAATTTACAACTTTTCCAGGTACCTGTAGTAATAATAATACTGAGGATAATTTGTTCAGATCTACATTATTAAAAGCCCTTACAATGTCAACAAAAACACCAACTAGTACTTTATTCTCGGAACGAGCATCGTGGATATCCAGACAGAAATGACGTAGACTCTCACAAGCAGAACGGCCACAATGAAAGCCAAACTGATAGTAAGGTAAAAGATTATTACTTTTTATGTGAAAAATTAATCTCTGTTTTATTAATTGTTGGAATTTTTTCCAACACATGAACTCAGTGTAATAAGGACGTAAGAATCAGTCAAATTAAAGTCTTTGCTAGGTTTTAATATTGGTACCAAACAGTCAGTTTTCCAATCCTCTGGGATAATAGAAGACGTCCATAAACTATTTAATAACTTAAAAAAATAGATACAGTTTGAGCATTTAAAAGTTTAAACATCCTGTAGGAAAGCCAATCCAGGCCACATGAAGAATCTTTTCTTGAGGCTAAAGCAGATTTTAACTCTTGCATAGTAAAACAACCGATCATGTATGAATTATCACTATTTACTCCAAGAACATTATCTATACTTATCTGTTGTGAAACAGTATCTGGCGTGTATTTATATAAAAATGTTTGAACCCAATTGAGGTCAGAAAATAAGTTAGAAGTCGGAAAGCTTTTTTTGAATTTTCTTATTTTAGTCCAAATGCGATTTATAGATGTCAAACGATTTATTGATGAGCAGATTTCAGACCAACTTTTACAACGTTCTTCTTTTAAAGTGCGTTTTTTAAAGGCTTGTGCGCGTTTGAAATTAATGTAATTTTTACTATTAAGACTAGTTTTGAGATTAATGTAGGCGTTCTTGCAGTCTTCTACTACTTTTGAACATTTATCATTCCACCAAGGTACTTGACACCTTTTTCTAAGACGGTTTTTATTACTATCAGTTGTGTTATGGTTTAAGCTGGGCCCGGAGAATTTGATTGACAATAGAATAATTGCACAAAACTTTCTGTATGAGTCAAGGAGATCACTATTGTCAACTTTAAAGTTCATTAACATTTTATTAACAATTTGTTCATAACTATCCCAATTTACTAATTTCAGATTGCTGTGAAAAGGAATGTTGTTCAAGGAAATAGAGGGTTCATGTTGATCTTTTACGAGAGTAAATTTTGTGATAGTCGGCAGATGATAACTGCCTAAAGAGTCCTGATGAACTTGCCAGTCACAAGAAAGAAATAAAGAAGAAGACATCATAATTAAATCTAGACTGTTTGGTTTCCAAATATGAGAGCCTATAGTTGTTGGTTGACCATTATTTAAAAGTATTAAGTCATAGTCATCCATGGAATCCATAATAGCTCTGCCCCGAGAATCTATGCGACTGCAACCCCAAAAAGTGTGATGGGCGTTAAAATCGCCTGCAATTATAAACGGTTTTGGAATACTGTACAATAACCGACCGAACTTCGCCTTTTCAAAAGCAGGAGAACTATTATCAGGACTGTAAAAACTAACCAAAGAAATGCATTTATGTTTCAGTTTAATAACAATTACTACATTTTGTAACGAATCATCATAAAAAGTATCTAGTTTAGAGAAATGTATACCGTTTTTAATTAATATTGCTACGCCATTATGATCATTACCGCAGTCATTCCTAATAATGGTATAACAACGTAAATTAAATTGAATGCTAGGCTTGAGCCAAGTTTCTGAAATAAGAGCTACATGTATATTATTTTTGTATAAAAAAATTTTAAACTCAAGTCTGTTACTTAACAGACTGAGCGTTCCACTGTACAATATTTAAGATTTGGTGGTTGAATGTGAGGATTTGCTTTTTTTATCCTGTATGGTTTCTTTAATAGTTGAGCTAATAAAATGTGAACTAATACTTATATTTTGAGTTTTATTTAGAGTTATAACTTTTACTATAGATTCTGTTAATAGGGTCATTGCTTCGGAATTTGATAGTATTGCTTGGATTACTTCTTGGGTATTTGATTTTTTATTAAGGGAGGGAAAATTTAATGAATTTTTTAACGTGTCAGCATATGACTTGGGTTTACTGTTTGCGATTTTCTTTTCCTTATAGGGCACTGGCTAGAGATGGCAATGTGATTGCCATTACAATTAATGCACTTAGTTTTTTCAATGTTAACCTTGCATTCTTTGAAAGAATGTCCCTCTGTGCATATGGAGCATCGCGGTGAATTTTTACAAAACTTAGCCAGATGATCATAGCGTAAACATTTAAAACACTGTTTTATAGGTGGGACATATGTGGAGACAGGCAGGCGCCACATCTTAATGTGAACATAGTCCGTCAGTGACGTAGCAGACGCAAAAGTTATTACTACGCTCTGAGTAGCTTGCAGTGGGAAGGTGTTATTTTCTCCTTTTACTTTACGCATTATGCGTCGGACAGAAATGACTTTTTTTGTTGTTGATATTACTTTATATATTTTGTGATTGGATAGATGAGTGGGAACCGAAGAGATAACTCCCGATAGTTTGGTAGCCCCTGCTGGTATTGAAGCTTTAAGTCGTTGTTCTTTTAGATATGTAGGATTTTCAAAATGGCATTTGCCAAATTCGCACGCTGGAAAACAACACCGACCGATTTATAATTTTTTTTAAATATTGTATACCTTTCACAGAGCGTATAAAACTAGTACTAAGCGACATCATGTCCCTATTACCGAGTGGGACATCATTAGTACTTTCGACAAATACTATGAATTCAGACTTGATTCCGCATCTTTAGGGTATCGCCGACAATAATCAGCGACCCTAAAGGGAGCGAAGGCATTTGCATCCTACAATACTGGCGAATCCTCGCAATCGGAATCGCTGCTTGTGCTGAAAGGCAAGGACTCACCCGAATCCTTCTTTTTACGTTTTTTCACCATCTCTCCATATAAACACTTACATATATAGATATTAAGTTTTACTTCTTTACAATTAAAGTAAACAAAAATTTGCAAATTATAGTATAAAACTATTTAAAATAATTAAAGATTTCAAAAAGCCCGCGTCAACGTTTCAATTCCCGCGCTCTTTTCTAACCATCATAAACCATAGATATTTTTTTTGGTTATGTTCGTTCCGTTCAGAACAGGCAGAGAGAACAAATCACATACAGCCAAAAACCATAGATAATACACTATCTTAGAAATTATAAACTTAACATCCGTCACTTGTCATCTGTCAAGATGACAGATGTCATAAATATAATACTCTTGATACTTTAAATGAATTGGAACTTAAAAAAGTGAAAATTTATATTTTTAATATCTACATATTCTTAAGAACATATTTAAGTCCTAACACAAAAAAAAAATCTCAAAAATCCTCTGTCACAGAGGCCGCTAATACTTTCGAATAAATAAAAGTACTTATTAAAAAAATAAAAGTACTCATACATCTTCTATATATATAAAAATGGATTGCTGTTCTTTAGTCTCGCTAAAACTTGAGAACGGCTGAACCGATTTGGTTAATTTTAGTCTTGAAATACTCCTCGAAGTCCAGGGAAGGTTTGAAAGGTGAGAAAAATTGGAATAATTGCCGGGAAAACCCTAAAACCAGCCCTTTGTTGTTTCCAATACAAACGTTTTTTTTTGACATTAGATTTGACAACTATCTAATACTAGCTTTTGCCGCGACTTCGTCTGCGTGGAATAGTAACTTCCGGCAGATTGTTGGTTCTTCCCACATAGTTCCGGTCCTTTCGGGGTTTTCGGAATGGTCGAGTTCCCGTAGAATTTTCAGGATAAAACCTATGTTTTTTATTTAATTCACAATGAAGTACTCTTAACCAACAACATATTTATTTGTTTATTTGAATAAAGATTAATATTATTATGTTGATACAATCTAAACAAATTGTTTCGACCAAATTAGGTACCATAAAAACGGTTTTTGTGAGTTAATCTTAAAAGATAGACATATACTGTCGCGAACTGTTTTTTAGATCATTAAAAGAGCTTTTATTCTTTAATACATATTTTTTGTGTAACTTGAACCGTTTTCACGGCGCACGCAACAGAAGGCTTCAAAGATGAAATAATTTCTCCCGTTTTTTACACATTTACCACTATACCTTTGCTCCTATTGGTCGTAGCGTGATGTTATATAGCCCACAGCCTTCCTCGATAACTGGACTATACAACACAAAAAGAATTATTCAATTCCAACCAGTAGTTTCGGAGATTAGCGTTTTCAAACAAACAAACAAACTCTTCAGCTTTATAATATTAGTATAGATTTCATTCTATTCAAAATAACACTGAAATTTACAACAACAGTTTAGTGACACTGACTAACATCAAATATATTGTTAAAATATTATAAAAGCTAGTGATTACATAAATTCGGAAAACAATAGTTATTGTAACTATTAGTTATTATACCTTGATATAAGTGTTTTGTTTTAATGTTATTACTAAGGCGGCCCACTTTCCGAAAACTGAATGCGGGACTCAACCTTTCGTGAATGGCGGCGGGGGGGGGGGGGGGGGTGTTAGGGATTGGGAATGTCATAAAAATCTTCGCAACTGCCCATATTAAGTATAAGAACTCTCTTAGGCGTCATGAGTTCAAAGAAAGAAAGAAAACGAGATTGTCGCGAGCACGATACGCTTGTCGCTATTAGGTAATCTGTGTTCCTGCACTGTTGCCCGTGGTATGGGTGTTGTGTAGAAGTGTGGTAGAAAAATAGGAATGCGGGACATGCGGGACGCATATAACGTTTTGCGGGACTATTTTACTAATAATTTCAAAGCGGGATTTCGTCTAGCATTGCGGGACGGTCCCGCAGAATGCGGGACGGTTGGTCGCCTTAGTTATTACTAGTTTATGTAACAATCATATGTAACATTTATTTTCACCGTAAGTGGTTGTATGTATCACGTATAACGTTTGTTTCGTATAGTTAACACTGCGTTGTCAAATGTTATATTCAAAAATTTTCGAAAACGATAAATACAATAAATATAAAGATGTGATGTTATGGTTAACAACACTTTTTCATTCAAATATTTTAAGCTAGGTAAACACGTTTTGTAACAGAACGTTGTCTTTATATGGAGAAAGTCACAGGTAAAGGTAGTGCATATTAAGTTCTACAAAAATATTGTTGAATTCCTTTTTTAATTACATATTTTGCTTTTATGAATTACACTATATAAACTAGGAGAAAACATTTTGGTATGTTTAAGTCTTATTATTTTATAAAGTTACATATTTTTTGATATCTGCTTTTAAGATCTCAAATACAGTAGAGATCTTTTTGTGTAAAAGTTTTGTGTTTCAAGTCTGGTTTGGCATAGTGCCATTCATAATCAATTTATTTATAAGGTTTTATTTGAAAAGCTTTACAACACAGACAACAGTTTGTGTACTAATATGATTGAAAAGTTTAGCGACCACTTACAATTTTAATTTTATCATGTAATCAGTAGAATATTATATCTCTGTTCTCGACTTGTTTGTCATTGTAATAAAATGTGGTGGTTTCATGCGTCATTATCGGAGTCTTGATGTTGCAAATCGTGTTTTAAAGAAGACAGGTAGAAACTACTCCGTGAGAAAGGAAACAAGAAATATGCACAAATTTGGTATATGTATCATGAAGAATGTGGACTACGACCATCATTAGAAAAACCCCCTTTATTATTTCGTCTCAAATATAACAACCAATCCACACGTCTAGAAAAAGATATATGCAGAGATTAAACTGCGAGGCTATTAAAATTAGGAAATATTCTAACCGCAATAAATAAAATGGCTGGAAATTATCTAAACTATGTATCCTCCTATAAAACATGGAAAATGTCTTTAATCACGTCGCGAGAACTTAGGATTCAGTCAAAGTATTCTAAGCTAAATCTAGGGAACAAGTAATGATGATAGACTTGGTCAACAAATTAAATTGACTCTTGATATATCCGTATAACAAGCTTGTATCGACACACTACATACAGACCGTTTACAGTTTTGTATTCGTGTACTCTGGTGGTTGTTGTTGTTACTACCATGTGCAATTATAAATTTTTATTGCATTTCATTCGGTTCCGTATCAATATATATGCGACATCTATCTGGTTGTCTTGGGTTCATGAGTTGTATGTATTTATATGATTTATGAGTCTGCGGGTACGAAACTTGCGATGGCCGGAGAAGCGGCGGAGCGGGGCGTGCGGCGCGGGGCGAAAAGACAGCGGTGTCTTGAGAGTGTGCGAAACAAACATCCGCTCACGTAGTGTTGTGATAAACATGAATTCACGTCGAAGAGAACTATTGGAGCCCAGTCTAATGACAGAAATTTTATTACCTAGAGATGATATTTAATTTTCTACACTATTACGAGCTACGTTGTCATTCAAGAAAGTTCTACAATTACACAAGAATGAGTATAGAGACATTCGATAATGTTTTACAGAAAATAAGAAGCAATCTGGCATCAAACATTTTCGGAAATCGTTTAAAATAAACGATATTAACTCTTCATTGTCAATTTCCATATTATTTTTTTGGTTTTCATAAGTAGTATTATAGAATATAATTCACAGAATTCAGATTGGAAGGTAATTGGGAAAGTTTTTAACCCAAAAGGTATTGTAATAAATCCGTATTGTCCAAACATGATTGAATTAGAAGCCTGTTATCAGAGCGTTTTGTTTAGGCCCGATTTTTCAATCCTTTGATAAGTCCCTAGATAACTAACTGACGTGTAAAAATAACTGGCTGTTTAACAAGGGAGTAAATATTTTAAATTTTTCAATCGTTTTTTAACTAAAGAATAGCTATCTATCTGTTGTCTATTAATATCTGTCGCTAATTTTACACTAACTACGTACGAGCGAGATGCACGTATGCAGTCATCGTGATGTTAGACTGAAACAAGTTATGATTGACATTTGGTTTGGTTTCATTTAATTAATTTTGTTCTATTATAAATAAAAATGGATAAAAAGCGTGAGCGTGCAAGCAATTTCGATAAAGCCGAAACGCGATTATTGACGGAATTGGTTACCAAATACATATAAGCATATAATTGAAAACAAAAAAACGGACGCCGTGACCAATAAAAATAAGGAGGCTGCCTGGAGCAGAATAGCTTCTTCTTTTAATGCAACGACTAGTGGTACCGCGACACGTAGCTCTAAAACATTAAAATTAAATTATGAAAGTATCAAAAAGGCCACGAAGAAGAAGATGTCCTGTCACAGGCAGGAACTTTATCGCACGGGTGGCTGGCCATCTAATGCTCCTGATTTCGATGACGTGGAGGAGAAAGTGCTGGCTATATGTTCCAATATTACAGGATTGGAAGCACGCAATGATAGTGATAACATTTCAGGTATTAAAAGCAATTTAAACAGATTAAATATTCCTACTTATTGTTTCTTTTCATGTCACAAATACATAAAGATTGAAGCTATCCTTATTTTTCAGATGTAATCCAACCTGCATCTGTCCCTCTGAAAATTGATTTGTCTCAGCATGACCTTAATTTAAATTTTAATACATATGAAGAAACAATTCAAGATAGTGACATACAGATTGTGATGTTGAATCAAGAAACTGATGGTATGTATTTATGTTGTCAAGTACACAAGTTTTTTTAATATTTGTGATATTATTATTATAACTGGCGCACAGGACGGGGTCATCGGTCACTACCTAATCCGCTATCGGGCCAGTCAATATTATAATTATTTTACAATTAGGTATTTCTATTCCGTTTGTTGCCTTCATCATAATAATACATAACAAACTTGTCTTTTTTTTTTAGAAAAGGACTTGAATGAAAGTGCCAGTCAAAATGCAAAACCAACAATTATTGGCACTGAGAATGGTGAAGGTAGGTTTTATAATATTGTACAAATTGTGTCGTTAAACCTTTTCATCCCTTCAGCCACATGTTCTATACATCGCAAACATGGACAAAGTTCACAAAATATAAGTACTACATAGTACATATATTAAACCTTTTATTACTTTTTACAGATTCTTATAACAAATGGGGCACATGGAACCCAAAAGCATTGAAAAGTAAAATTAACCCGGTTTTTAAAACCAACGAAAGCCAGCGTTACTGCATAAATAGACGAATTAACTGCTGCGAGACTAGAACTTGTGCGTCTTCAACAAGAGAAAGCAAAAAAAAAAACATTATTTTGTTGAACAAGAGCACGAGTTGAAAATGACACACCTTCGAAATGAAGAAATCAGGAAACAAGAGTTACATAATTTGATGCTTAAGACAATGCAACGGAAAGATTAGTGTAAATTTTTATATTATTGCTTAGGCCAGTGGCCAATAAAAAAGTGAAATAATCAATAGGTATTTTTATTTATTACTCCAAATTAAAACACAAGTTATACAGCAATCAATAAGCAGCCAGGATTTCTTCACATTATTGTGTTATTAGTGATTCAAAATAGTTAATTATGCCATCCCGTGTGCTAGAGGTACTGTTTATTGAAAAACATACACAACCTCAAAATGTCATAGATGGCAGCTAGATAAATCCACAGATAAATCTTAACCATCCCTTGAAGCAGCAGATAACTTTATTCTCCAGTGACCACCTATATTCGGCAGATAACATCAATCTGACAATCGAAAAATTAAAAATCTTGTTATTCATGGAATAAACGTTATTCGACAGATAAAATTCGCTAACTGAGGATTGAAAAATCGGGCCTTAGACAACAAAAGTTGTTTTAAACCACTGTCGAGATTGGATAGGAGTTCTAAACGTACGAATCGTATAATGTTGTAAAATTTTACAGTAAGCTTTTTCATTGTTACATTCGGAAAAGCGACAAGATTTTAGATTGTAGATAGATATTTCCAGTGTAAGTAGAATGTTCTACGGCATTAGTAAAAGACAGAGTTTAGTCTTGTACCTACATGTAACATGACATACAACCTTATAGTCGATAGCAATCAAGACGCTATTCCTCTTCTGAAAAAATAAGTAGAATGAACTTTGTGACAATATGCAGATATTTTGCCTTTCTTATTTAAAAAGTGTATATTTATTTGCAATGAAATCTAATTACTAATTATCAAAAAACCAGCTGAATCTCATCCAGATAAACTGAAAAACATCAAATCCACCGGGACAAAGTGAAGTACACAAGTGAAATTGAAAAACTGTGAAAAACTCATAAAATACTTTGCGACGTGTTAACGGCTCAAAATACATTATAGTGCTAAACGTTAAGAACCGATCAAATACAAACAATGAAAAACAATAACAGTCAGTAAAAGACACTTTGGGCGATTCTGTGTGTGTGGAACGGAATTCAAGTGAAAAATTCATAAAAATAAATAAAATAAAAATTGGTTTATTTCTGTAACTTAAACCTAAAAACAAACAGATACAGCTAGGGAGCTCCTTTTAAGAAATGAAATTATCTTGTGTTAGGAGTCCCCGCTCTTCCACAAAAGGAATCAAGAACATAAAGGTAAAAGGTAACATTATTTTACAAATTAAGAATAGTTTAAATAGGTAATATATAACTTAAATGTAGTTTGGTTCATATAACGCGCATGTGTGTGTGTGTGTGTGTGCGTGTGCGCGTGTGTGTGATAGTCAGTTGTAGTGTTTAAATAATTAGATATAAGTCTTCAAATATTTATGCAATTATCTTCTATATATATATAAAAATGAATTGCTGTTCCTTAGTCTCACTAAAACTCGAAAACGGCTGAATGGATTTATCTTATCTTAGTCTTAAAATGTTCGTGGAGGTTCAGGGAAGATATAAAAGTTGAAAAAAATTGATTCACTTGTGGGAAAACACTATAAACAGCCCTTTTCTATTTCCGATACAAACGTTTTTTTTGACATTAGATTTGACAACTAACTAATATGTCAATCATTCTGTTCGATTGTAACCGGAAAATTTTAATAAATACCTATCAATACCTGGTTATTTAAGATGGAATAGAGTTCGCCCGGTTAGCTATACATATGTATATTACTCATGACGAAATTAACGCGGACGAAGTCGCGGGCAAAAACTAGTTTCCAATAATTTTTCAGTTTCACTGCAATCCAATTCCCTTAAGTAGTCCTTTAACGTTTTTTTACAATTATACGTGTTCATACCAAAGATGTTAGCTTTAAGGTTCATTTTAGCATACAAATAAGTAGCTTGTCTTTTAAATTGATTTCATGAATTGAATTGAATTCATGCAGACATTATTTAGGTTAACTATAGAAAAACATCATCTTCCAAGAAATTGACCTACTAGCGACATCTGTTAGCGGATAGCTAACAGATGAAACTCAAAGCGTAGTTCAATCGACCAAATCGACCACGTCATAGTAGTACCACAGCTCGCCACAAGAGGGCACTAATATTAAATATTATTTAAATGAAAACACTGTTTACTATTATATTTTTAAGCGAAATGGAAGATATAAAAAACTAGTTAAAAGTTATTAAGTACTAACACTAGAATTATTACTAACAGTAATAGAAATATTAACAAATAGCGATAAATAATATACTCGTACTTAGGGAGCGTTCAAGTATTACGTAACGCAATTTTCGAAGATTTCTGACCCCCCTTCCCCCTCGAATAAATAGAGTTATAAATAGTAACAGGACTTTCTTTTATATACATATATAGATGACTTAGATTAAAACGTAAGAAATAAATTTGGCGTTAATTTCCATTTTCAATAATAAGTTTCATTGTAGAGTTATTTTGCTCCTTGCGAAGGTCAAAATAAAGATGATTCATATTGAACATAATTTAATTATAATTTATTCAATAATACAAGTTTAGGAATATAGTCTTATGGTACATACATCACAATGATACAGTCAAAAAATATAAAAATGACTATACATAGTACAACCTCAGTGAAGCACCGTTTAAATAAAATATTATAAATTAGGTAAAAATGTTCTCCATTTCTTAAAATAACTTAGAGTACAGTTTTTTTGTAATTTTTTATACAAATTTTCAGTCCCACGTAGGTCTTGTTTTTTTGCTAAGCAGAGTGTCTTCCGGTGATATGTGTATCGGATTTGTAAAATCAATTTCTATATTCTCTGGTATCGTTTGAAAGTATGCGCTCCCTCTTGTGTTATCTGAAAAGTGTTTTTATTTATTAGATATTTATTGACCATTACAGTTCTTATATTTGTTTCTATAGAAAAAGTAAAATTGACATTTTGAAAAGGCTGAGGGATAAAAATTCTTCAAATTATTGGAGTAAAAAAGGAACACATGAATTTTATGCAAGCCTTGGAAATACCTCCCTTAATTTCAAAATAACAAAGTTATTTATTTAATAATTATCTATTTTGTTATTAATTTTTGAATTTCCCCCCATTTTTGTCAGCCCGCCATATTTAGTTCACAAGATGTCACCAAAATAATGTTAAACCAAATCTTGTTAATAGTTACATAAAAGACCAATAAAAGAATCATTTACGAATTACACAAAAATCTTCTAAATTTTGTATATTTTAATGATGCTATTAAAAAGTGCCCATTCATTTAAAGGTATAGCAAAATGCATAATAAAACCAAATAAATACGTTAGAGTTCCTATTTTGTAATTGATACTGTTCTGAGACTTATTCATAACTGTAAAAGTTCCAAGTTTGTCGGACGATGTAAACCTGTAATACTCGTATTAATAGTCAATGTTATATAGTTACCAGTTAAGTTGAGCCTAGCTATGATATCCTCCAGGTGTTGTCTGTGTAGGGTCGTGCTGACTGTGAGCCGATCACGATAGAGACTGCGACGATGACGGATGGAGCCGCGCTTCAAGAGAGGCAGAGTGAACACCGTCTCGGATGAAGGAGTTAGATCCGAACCGAATTCCTATAGAACATATATTAATATAAATATATACAGAGTTTTTTTAAGCTATGGCTGCATTTGCACTGTAGTTGTGGAATATTATGCCAATGCCATACGAAGTTATTATACAGTGTGTGTACGATATACAATAATTATATGGATTGAATTTAAAATGTTATTAAAACTCTGAAGTCGTGATCTAGCCGAAGATGGATTGCGCTGTTTAGATTTACATTGAAAGGTTCACTTGGTAGGAAAATATAATTTTTTGCGTATAATTTGTAATGTTTGTAGTTTTCATGTCTCTTTTATAAGAAATGTTAATATTTGAAAGTTTTAGTCGTATATCTCTTTTTAGACAACTTTTTTTTATACATTTTACTATAATGTGCCTTACCGTTCAGAAACACGAATGCTTATAATGAAATGGCTTAGAAGGGAATTTAGAAAGAAATGGTCAGAATAGACCGTAATTTATTCCCCATATATATCTTACCAGACACTTCCCACTGACGCAGTACGAGTTGTTCCCGCCGCACGAGGTGCCAGGTAGAAGCGATGAGACACACGCTCGTCTTGACACGGCACGCGGCACGGACGGTCCGGCTCCTCTGTGAACACATAATATATATATAATAGTAGGGGAGACTGATAATCAGTGGTGGCTCAGTGGTTAAAGGGCCCGCCTCTCGTTGCCGAGGGCGCGGGTTCGATCCTGGCCCGGGCAAGTACCAATGTGATTTTTCCGAATCATATGTACTTTCTAAGAGTATTTAGACATCACTGATTAATGTTGATTCCCAACAGTGGGTTGATGTCAGGCAGGCGGCCGGTCGTAAAAACAAATAGCCAAAAACTATTCACAACATGTAAGGCAGACCCTGGCTATAGCTGGGAAATTGCTAGGTAGAAGAAGAAGGAGAGTAGGGGAGACTAAGGAGAGTAGGGGTAACAGTGAAAGAAGTGTTACTCCGTAGTTTATGACAAAGTGATACATCTTTTAAATTAAATGATAATGCAAATCTAATGTCTAAAATACATTTCATTGCCTGTGTTATACATATTTACAAGGTATATTTATTGATAAAGTGAATTAAAATTCAATTTCCTATGATGATTTTGCCTCCATATTTTTTATAACATTGCAAATAAAATTTTCTTTATATCTCTTATAAATATATAACACAATTTATTGACAACCCCATTTTGACAGGTTACATCTAGTAAATTGAAAAAAAAGCTTTATGTGTGCCAAATGTATGCAACCAAGGATATATAAAATTTGGTCGCATTACCTTACAAGTGACGTATCGAGGGATATATACGATCAAAGTATAAAGTGGTGCATCGTGGCAAACGTGCCGTATTAAACGCTATAGTTTCCATTTGGTCGTCTTATAACAAGAACGAATAATTTGGTAGTCGGTCATTTGACATGACGTTTAATAATGCGTTGTTAATTTGTCATCTTGGGACGTAAACATTTTATCAAACATTTATAATTTTGTAGGTTGGTTAGTAAATGCTGTGTTTAGATTAAACAAACATTGATTGGTGAAACTGGGTCTTAGAGTATTCTTATTATCTTTTGAATTAACAACGTTAATGATTAAATATTTGTCGAACATATCAATAAATATTACCTTTGGTGAAGCTTGTCTCCCAACCCACACATAGATGGAGCCACTGACTGTGTCAAGAGTATAGGTGTCCTGAAAATATTATTAAGTAATTAGACATCAGTCAAGATTTTAAACGTTAAACATTCTACGCTCCTGGAGAGGGAATAGAAATAGACGGATCGAGAGTAAATGAGTGGGTCAATTATTAATCCTAAGCAATGTTTATAAAGTTTTTCTCAAAACAATATAAATTCACTAACAATTTGTTTCTACGCATTCCTGCTTCGAGCTTTGATTCCGACATTACGAAGTTTCACTTTTTCCACTTAGAGGGACTCCACGCTCTATTTTTTTCACTTCATCTTTGTATACATCGAGATTGTCGACAAGGGAGCGTTCAAGTATTACGATATTCAATTTTTGCACATTTTTGACCCCTCTTCCCCCCTTCCATCGTTTTTCTGTACCCCCCTCTGCCCTTCTCTAAACGTTACGTAACAGTCAAGTGATCAATGTCATCCTACAGTCGTAAAAAACGATGTTATAGTTTGGTATAGTTTTAATCTACCAAATGAAACAAGATCATTGATATAAATGTCTTTGAAGAAATCACAGTATGAACTCTAGGAATATTGAGCACTGAACCAATATTAAATGACGTACAATGCAATCTAGGTATTCCCCGTAAAATACAAACTAAGAGGTTTGCAAACTTGCGAGAACAAATTAAAAAAGTGTACATAATGTAACGTATATGAAAAGGGTTGGCTGTTTGTTGATTTCAATTAATTATTTTATTTAGAACGAATGCTACGTATAACGTAACGTCTTGTAAGAGAGAGAGACCTCCCGCCCCTGTGTTACGTAATACTTGAACGCTCCCTAATCAACTAAGTTTTAATTTAATACTATATATAACTTACTTGGTGTTTCAACTGGTCCGACAGGTAGGGACCAGTGAGAGGTGTTGTTTTAAATTTGCCAGAACTATCTGACACCTCCGATAAAACAACTGAACGCTCTTCATTTTTCTCGAATGTCTGAAAATATTTTCAAATTTTTTTAAAAACCACTACGTAATATACAATCATATACATAATGTAATAGTTATCAGTTTATTATAAAATAATTAAACAAAGCAAACATTTTATTTTAGGAGAAAAGAAAAAACAAACGCCTTATAATTTTTTAAGCGTATAACGACGATAACTGCTATTGCTATTAAAATCTATCAGACGCTTCGCTTCAAATAATAATATCCCTACTAATATTATAAATGCGAAAGTAACTCTGTCTGTCTGTTAGGCTTTCACGCCTTAACCATTGAACTGATTTTAATGAAATTTGGTACAGAGATAGAGTTGACCTTAAGAAAGAACGTAGGACAGTTTTTATCCCAGACTTTTGAAAGGCTCTGTTGGAAACGCAATATAACAGAGTTCCACGCGGGCGAAGCTATAGGCGGAAAGCTAGTTACTTGTATAATGTATAATATACCTTGCTCATATGTATTTGATTTAGTTGTAATATGCAGTTCTATTACCTGATCATCTCCACCCACAGTTTCATCAGGAACCAGATTTTTAGATCCAGAACCCAGTGTGGTAAAGAATTTGTCGACATCTACGTCACTTGAATATTGATCTGAAAGGTAAGAGTAAATTTAAACTATTTTATTTAATTTACATAAGTGTTTTTTGTTTATTAGAAGTTATGGGACGGAATCATGGTTTTATGGGAACATTTTTTTATGCTATGTCTTCATTCGCACTGGAATCGTTGAATATTTACCAATGACAACGTTTTTATTTGTTGGACCAATTATAATCTTGATTACTGTGTGGAAACATGACGGAGTTTGTCGAATGGAACAAAGGTGTTTATATTATTATTATTTTAAAGAAGACTCAAGTCATAATCTTTTCGACACTTTGTATGATATAGTTGAAATAGATCTTGACCTAGGTAACATTTTCAAGCTACATATTAAATTAACAGTGTTTTATTAATAAATCTTGTTTAGAGATTTTTAAACATTGTTATTGATAGTATATTTACGATGTATGTGTGTTTGTCATCATAGCTATGTAACAGATCAACCGATTTCGATGTGGTTTTTGTCATTTTGAAGCCTTTTTTTTGGTTAACCTCGGTTTAGTTGTGCAATGTATAATGTTGTTTGTAGATGTAGAATAGATTGTAGAATAGTAACATAGAATGTAGATTATCTTTACCAAGTGATGTAAAACATTTTTGACGTATGATTAGTTCATTAAGTCATTCGTGACCGTGTCATTGTGAAATGATAAATTAGGTCTCTATGTTTATTTTTTGTTGTTTTATAATACTTACTCTGCCCACTATTTAATATATGGTATATATATATATATATGTACATATATATACCCTATATGTACATACCTATACATATATTAAAGCGATGACGTTTGGTTTGTTCACTTCTACGAGGGAAAGTATTTGTTGACGCGACTTGTGTGTTTGTAAAATGAATTCAACTTATTTAAGGTGTTTTGGTTTAAGATAATTAGGTAGTTTGTTCTAGTTGAAGTTTGATTTGTTATTTTATAGTACTGGCTTTATAAGACATCTATATCTTTTAATTCTTTTGTACTGCTGCAATAATAACCTTCTTCTCTCACCTGTCTAACTCTTATGTTCTTCTTTCCTTGGACCTGGAACAGTTGTTTCTGGGCTCCAGGGTTAGTGATCACGTGGTTAAACCCAGAATCGTGACCTCCGTCCAGATAACGAACAGCTGGAAGGTCACGGGCAAGTTCAGGTTAAAAAACACTAACAATTGGTCATTGGTCAGTCAAAGCTAGGAATGGTATATAGCTGGTATATATTTTTCGGTGCCATTTTCAGCTTGTAGCCAGAGTTTTTCTTATACATAATGTTCATAATTTCAATAATCGTGAACTTATTGATATTGGGAAGCCGTTTTTTGTATAAATCATGTATTTTGTATTAACCAATAATCATGTTTTATATAGAAAAAATAGGTAAAATAGGCAATCTTGGCTTCGATTGAACTTTTCTGACATAAAAATTCGTTTAAACATAAACCGTATAAAGATATATATTTTAATTAATTTCATTGTTGTTAGTACTATTTAAACCAAAAACCGTACATTGTTTAGTTGCCTCAATATCTCACTAGATGAAGTTACTGTCTATGCAACTATCTGTCATTACATTTGTCCTCTTCGCTGTGTTTTCATTTTAACTAAATCACATTTTATTTAATAAATCCTATATTATTGCCTAATAAAATTAATAGTTCGCTGTTCTTTCATTTTAAGACATTAATTAACATATAGGTATATAATGTTCAAATAAAACTAATATTTTGTTATACTTCGCGTATTTTATTATTTTAACTACATACTATAGACGTTTCGGTTACTTTGCAACAACCGTGAACATTAGGACGAGATGAGAATTGAATGAGAATAATAATAATAAAATACGCGTAGTAATCCGAAAATATTAGTTCCATTTAAATGAATACTCAAAAGTCTTAAATCTGAAATATATCATCATCATCAGCCTATCAGAGCCCACTTCTGAGTAAAGGCCTCTTCTCATATGGAGACAGAGTATTAATCACCATTCACCACACTTGCTTCAAACTCATAATTTGATACAAGTCCATGTTTTCTTTCATCAGTCAGTGATGTCTAAATACTCTTAGAAAGTACATATGACTCGGGACATCACATTGGTAATTGCCAGGTTTCGAACCCGCGCTCTCGTGCATGAGATGAGGGCATTAACCTCTAGGCCACCGCGACTTTCATGTTATATAGTAATCATCTCTATAACTAACTGACCTCCATTCTTAAAGTATCCCAGGAACTGTTGGCTCTCATAGCCCATGGACTCTCTGTGTTGTATAGCTTTACCGTTGAATTTGGACCGACAGAGAGTATAGCGGCTGCACCAGACTCATCTTGAGACGACTGGCTGCCGATCCAGTAATGGATATCAAAGGATAGATTCTTCTTTTTATCTGATGTAGTCTGAAATATATATACATGTATTATATAGTATATATATAAAAGAAAAGTCGTGTTAGTTACACTATAACTCAATAACATATACGTATATGGATGAACATTGGTGGAGAGATAGATTAGAACATAGAAAGGACATAGGATATTTAATATTGTTTGATCAAAAAAAAATACTTAATAAATTCCACTATCTGCTTATTGACGGACTCTAGAGCGGAATAGAGCTCCTCCGGTCAGCTATACATATGTATATTACTAATGAAGACATTAACACGGACGAAGTCCCGGGCGAAAACTAGTATATATTATAGAAGATTACTTTAAAGATAATACATGAATCTCCTTTGTAGAATTTTTCATGTTCTGAGTCTGGTACGGCGACTGGGTCGAAGTTCTGAAATCAAAGAATATTATATATTACTAGCTGACCTTGCAAACATTGTTATGCCATATAAAAAAATATAGGTTGGTGATAAAAAAGTAAAAATTTTGGGTTGTTTGTACTTTTTATAGCTACATTAAAAAATAAAAATAATAAAATTCGTCGAAAGTAAAAAAAATCAAGGATGTATAACCCTTATGACTTAGAGGTATGAAAAATAGATGTTGGCCGATTCTCAGAGCTATTCAATATGCTCTCAAAATTAGTATCTCATATTGGACTTTAAAGAATAAGTAATACAAAATATCCAAACTTTAATTTCTTATATATTATATTGGAATAAAGTATCTTATCTAGTTTTTACATGAGAGACTTCTTAGAACCGAAAGTTCTATGCTTTAGAAAATAAGTTGTGTCTTATCGCTCTGGGATCTTACTCTATTATATAGAAATGAATTTTTAGTTCGAATTATCAAGTGCATAAAAATGTATTGATTTAGTGCAAAATATAAAGAGATTTTGAAAGGAACTCGTGATGACCTTGAATTATAAAGAAGTTCAAATTATCACAGTTTGGAACTGTATATATGTTTGTATTACACATAAAAATTCGCTTATATATATTACATATAGATGGAGCAAAACAAGTTTTACTTCAGCCGTGAGGTCTTAAACACATTGTTTTTAATTTGTTTTTTAATAAATTAGTATTTGTATTACATGAAAATGCTGGCCGATAATTATAAAAGCTAAATGCTAAAACTACATTTAATAGAATTTTAGAGTGTACAAACCATAGAATGATAACTATACAAATTAGTTACAGAAATGCAACATACCTTATACTGTCTATAAAAATTATGTTCGGTAGCCAACATAGGATTAATAGAAAATTTAATAAAAATATTTTTTTATTGACATTAACTATTATGTTAATAAAAATTTTACTATTTACATATTTTTCAATGCCAAAGCTTAATAGTATGGTTGCAATGATTACGGTTTTATAAATGAGATAAAAGAATATCCAATACAAAAAAAAATAATATCATTCATTATTATAAGAACAAATATTTGAAGAAAAAATCATGCATGTTATTCAGACACCTACACTTCAGTGCATATTTCGAAGAGGAATTTTTTCGTAAAATTATCTACTAAAATTAATCTTTAAAACCAATAATATAAATCTGATAACGTAAAAATATTGTTTAAAATGTGATAAAAACTTTTTATTACATATTCCTGCATTGTTTTCTTGTAAAACATACGTCTTTTTCATTTAATATGTTGTAATTTTATTGTAGTAATTTCGTCAAGAATATATAGTTAATGGTTTATATAGATTATTTTACAAATATGGTCGATACTTACCTTGTAATTACGATATTAAACACACAGCACTAAAACCAATCAATACAAAAAGCAGATTCTAACCTATTGGAGCCCGTTCGGTATGTTAAAGTCGGTGAAAAGCTATGAAAACCTATCAGCAACAATCTTCTAGATGCTAGCTTGAATAATTTATTTCAATTTTTATTTAAATTTTATTAATTATAACAAATAAAGTGTATTTTGTGTATCGTCACTAAAGAAAGAATCACTGTTATTGTGCAAGTAGACTTTGACAATGACACTGTCAAAGTATGAATCAAGAATAATGGGTTTATTATTTAGTCTTTGAACTTATAAAATTCTGTTATAAATAGTTATTAAAAAGAAATTCATATAAGAAATATGAGATTTTAAGTTATCTGGTAAATTAAAATACCAATTCTTATACTATACTTTTGACTATTTATAAGAAATTAAAATATAAAGTTATATACAGAATTTATAAAATTTACCTACCAGTATTTTTACAATTTTATAAGTAAACTAGTTTTTGCCCGCGACTTCGTCCGCGTTAATTTCGTCATTAGTAATATAGGTATAGCTGACCGGGCGAACTCTATTCCGTCTTCAATAACCCGGTATTGGTATTTATTAAATTTCTACTGTTTCAATCGAACAGAATGATTGACATATTAGTTAGTTGTCAAGTCTAATGTCAAAAAATCGCTTGTATGGGAAATAGAGAAGGGCTGTTTTTAGGGTTTTTTTCGGCAATCATTCCAATTTTTCTCACCTTTTAAACCTTCCCTGGACTTCCAGGAGTATTTCAAGACTAAAATTAGCCAAATCGGTTCAGCCGTTCTCGAGTTTTAGCGAGACTAAGGAACAGCAATCCATTTTTATATATATAGAAGACTAGTAAACCTGGCGAACTCCGTTTCGCCACCAGAAGGCTTTTATTTCGTTTGGTGATTAAAATATGAAGATTTTTTTTCTTGTTTTATATTTGAAAAGGAAAATTTTTATTTCATTTCACAATTGTAATAAATTCATTTCGATTACAAAAATGAAGTGTTATTTAGTTGAACTTCTCTAAGTACATGAAAGTGAATCCAAAGTAGATACCGAATCGAAGCGTTATACGTGTCCGCAAATTACCCGTTTCATTGAAGTGGTCCTTTGTAAACCAGATTTTTTGTTTTTTGGTCTAACTTAAACACAAATAAAGCGGATGGTTTCCAAACTCGTGAACACGCAAAATATAACGCCCATTTGAAAAACAATGTTTTCTAAATTTACCCCGCAAATATTAAATGGTTTTAAGAGTTCAAACTACAAACACAATACCGGTTTATCACATCAAATTAACTGAGCAGAGAACAATGAGTAGCTGTCAACCAATGTATATTATGCACCGGCACCATTTTTTTAAAATATTGATTAGTAGTACATGTTATGTGTGATGGCGCTGTATGTGAAAAAAGATTTTCCCGCTTTTCTGTTGAAATTTTTTTGTTATATACCTCACGGAATCCGAGACCTTTCCAACGAATGCAAAACCGTGGAAATTAGTTCGTTCCGGACCGGACTTATTTTTATTTTTTATATAGTAGATCTCTTACAAATATCTAATTGTCATCATTACGTCATTACATATCTGTCATTATACGTCAACTGCATAGCTGTCAATTGTGTTTCGTTATTCCACGTTTTATAGTGACTGACGTTTAATGTCAAGTCCCACGGGAATGCTGTCGAACGGGATAAAAAGTATTCTATTGCAATTTCCTGGTTCTAAACTACCTCCTTGCCAATTATCAGCTAAATCGGTTCCGCCGTTCTTGGGTTATAAGTGGAATCACTAACACGACTTTCTTTTATATATTTAGAAGATGTATTTCTACTCACAGATCCCAGCGATAGCAAACTCTCGAACTGCCTCAAGATCTTGAACCGCGTCAATATATATAATTATATATGGCGGGTAATAGCTCCGTACCGGAGCTATTATCCGCCATCCCACGTCAACCGTGTTTGGGAATGTTATGTAGAAGCCTATCTATGAACCAATTTTATAAGTACAAAGAAAATTTCTATATATTATGTCACGGTAGCGGCTTATATCCCTACAAATATTATAAATGCGAAAGTAACTCTGTCTGTCTGTTACGCTTTCATGCCTAAACCACTGAATTGATTTTAATGAAATTTGGTACAGACATAGAGTTGACCTTGAGAAAGAACATAGGATAGTTTTTATCCCAGACTTTTGAAAGGTTCTCTTGGAAACGCGATATAACGGAACTCCACGCGGGCGAAGCTGCGGGCGGAAAGCTAGTTAAATATAAAAGTACGACATATCTTTTTAATATAACGGTACCCTTACAGATATCTAATCATAATATAAGGTGATAGTCCGGTCAAATTAGACCAAATGATAACAGTCAGGTTACATAAATTCCCACCAAGCTGAAAATCGGTAAGATTGTTTGAAATATCATTAAAAACAAAATTTGAAAGTTCCCCATCTTTTCTCTGTAAGGAAAAAATTTATTCAAGGTCAAAGGTAAACAAAATGAGTTTTTCGCGATATTCAGCAAAACGATAAGTTTATCATAAAAATATCCCAGACAAAAATTTAAGATCATAAAATTATCTACAAAGAATTACTTAATACTTTTTTTCTACGAGCCACCGTTTTTGAGATATAACGATTCAAAAAGTTGTGAAAGTTGTAATCGTCATAATATGCACACGTTTCTTCGCCACCTTTGAGGTAGTGTACTTAGTTTTTTTTTTTTGTATTTTCCCCAGTAGGTCTATTCCACGGGTCAGTTTTGATCTTGTTTAATGTGAAACTATTGATAAATAATGGATATTAGCAGAGATTGAAAAGATAAAAGCAATTGAAGTTTAAAAAAAGTAGTGAAATTTAATCGTCCGATGTCGTAATTTTCAAAAGGCGCATTTCAGGCGCAGGTGGAAGTAAAGTGTAAAAATATTTAAACACTAGCTTCTGCCGCGACTCCATCCGCGTGGAATAGTGACTTCCGGCAGATTTTTGGTTCTTCCCACATAGTTCGAATCGAATGGTCGAGTTCCTGTAGAATTTTCAGGATAAAACCTATGTTTTTTTTATTCACAATGAAGTACTCTTAACCAACAACATATTTATTTGTTTATTTGAATAAAGATTAATATTATTATGTTTGTTATGTGACGGTGTAATAAGTGGTCGTTTAATTAAAATATAATTATCTTTATACGGTGTAATCAGAGGACGCCTTAGGTTCTGGGTAAACTCGCCTATTCTACACCGGTCTGACTCAGCAGTTCCGTGTGAAGACAGTTTTTGGTTTTATATTTCTTTTATGTTTTTAGATTATAATATTTCTTGTAAGAATTTCATTAGATTTATTGTCACTATTTGTTCAACCTTCGTGCAACATAGTCGCAAACCTAGTTGTAACTTACTTTATAATTAAATTTAAGTCATAATTTTGGTTTCATTGCATCCACCGACCGTCGAAATCATAATTGGCGCAGTCGGTAGGATACTCGCGGATAGTTCGTGATCTATCAAACATCGATACCGCGTTTCGCGAGCTACCCGGGTGGCTAAGCACCGTTTTCGAGTATCCGAAACCTATTCGGTTCGAACGGTTCGGGGGAGATCTGAAAATCGATTCCGCAATTGATACCAAAATTCAGATATGCTGTAAGTACTTTGAATCTATCTCAGTCCTTACTTTCCTAGTTCATATCCTTATTTTATTTAAACTATATGTAACTATTTTATTAATTAATTATTCGCATATACCTTTTTTTAGGGTTCCGAAATATATTAATTAATTTTATTTATAGATATAGGTGAATTGTTTTATTTAATTCATTCATTTTAAATATTTCTAATCTTTACTTAATAAAATCAAGTTATTTCATAATTAATTTTGTTTAAAATTAATTAAAAGAATTTATAGTAATACGAAAAATAGTTTTAATAGACCTACATTTTCACCTGACTTTAAAATCAATTAGTGTGAATTTCTATTACATTTTATGTGCATTTACTTCGGTTATTTAAACTTTTTGAATTTTAATTGTGTATTATTTTAAATTTTGTGAGTCATTTTAATCAATCAAGATTTTTCATCCACTCGAATATCGTAAATCGAGATCAAAGAATACGTTAGATAAGAATAATAAGTTTAGTATTATAGACGAGAATAGAGATTTAGACGGAAAAATGGCTGACATTGACAATATCTATAAATCATTAAGATTGTTACCCGATTTTGACGGAAACACCTACGTTTTAACCAGTTTCATTAATTTATGCTATCAATTAGTACACTTAGACCTCTTGACTATTCAGAGTGAAAAATACTTAACTATTGTAGATGCATTTTCAAAATTTGGACAGGCTTATCACTTGAGAGATGGAACTGCAGTTAGCGTTTTACAGGGTTCACTTAACTTTTGCATTAACCATGGCGTACCGATTACTATTGTAACAGATAATGGAATTGAATTTACTAACCAGCTTATGGCAGAATTTGTTAAATTTCATAAAATTAACCATCATAGGGTTGCCCCACATACACCGAATGAAAATGGAATAGTGGAAAGATTTCATTCTACTATATTAGAACATTTACGTATACTTAAATTAAGCCACAAATCAGATTCAGTAATTAATATTATGCCTTACGCAATTCTAGCTTACAACAGTAATATTCATAGTTTTACTAAGTGTAAACCTCCAGACCTTGTTACAGGACATTTCAACCACCGTGATCCTTTTAATATAGATATTTCGGCACAGTTATTACAACAATATATGATCGATCATAAAGCTAAAATGACTAAGAAATCAAACTTGAGAGTTTGGGAAATGGCCCTGGAATTTTACCGTTCAAACTTGGTTCAGCCAAGATCATAACTCATTATCATTCTTTTATACAACACGTAGACCTTCAGGAGCTACGCGGTACAATCGAATCTGTAAAAAACCAGCTAGATAATTTAAGCCCTCAATTATATAATGAAACCAAAACTCAATTACATAATTTAATTAAGTATGCACATTTAGCTCAAATACTTCTAATTATAACCGATAATGTAGATTCAGTTTCCCATGAACTATATAAACTTCAAAACGTATTAGGTTTTATTAAACTGACCACCGTACACCATGCGGCCTTAAATTTGGAAACTATGAACTCTATTATTAGTAATGTTAGTATAGTAACCTATATGGCAGTCAGAAGGTGTTAGATTTAGATATTAGGGAATACTTTGATATAATTAAGATAGGTTCTTATTACGTAGGAAATATGATAGTAATAGTTTATTAAATCCCTATAGTTCTACCTTATACTTATGATATGTAAAAACTATCTATTATACCTAACCTCAACCAAGAAGTCCTTATTCCGCCATTCCCTTACCTAACCTTGTATGAGAAAGATTTCATGTACATAGAGGCAGAATGCCCTAAGTCAATGGTAAATGGTATCTTTGCGAGGACAAACGCCATCTTCAAAGCCAGGAAACCAAAGACTGTATCCAGCATCTCATCATAACTCAGCAACGAGCATCATCCTGCAAACCTATCACCGTATCATTGAAGAAGGCAGCCTTTGAGAAACTCGATGATCTACACTACAGTATCAGTTTCCCAACTCCGACTAAAAGTCATTTATCCTGTGGACAAGATTCATATCGCACACTACACGGCAGCTATCTCGTTACAATTCCTCAATCATGTTATATTGAAACACCGCAATTTACTTTAACAAACGCCGATAACCGGGTACAAGGACAAGCGGTGAGAATAATGGACCTGCCCAGCTACAGCGTCACCACAGCCTCAGTACCTAAAATCAACCTAAACTCTATCAGTTTGAAGCACCTACATGAAATTGACACTAAGGTCGGCTTACAACCATTGCTGACCCTAGACCAGAACTCAAATTATATACTATATCACACCACCATCCCTTTCTACGTGGTACTGATAAGTATAGGCGCAATAGCCGCCGCTCTGTTATATCGCAAGTATTTCTACAAGCGCATATTACATTCCGGAGATAACCCTGAAGACAACCAGATGGAATTACAAGCAGTCTACACCATCCCCACACCTACCAGAAGGGTCGACCTCAATCAACCCCCAGCTCAATTCACAACTAAAGTTCCTCATATTCGCTGATCTTCAGGAGGGAGGTGTTATGTGACGGTGTAATAAGTGGTCGTTTAATTAAAATATAATTATCTTTATACGGTGTAATCAGAGGACGCCTTAGGTTCTGGGTAAACTCGCCTATTCTACACCGGTCTGACTCAGCAGTTCCGTGTGAAGACAGTTTTTGGTTTTATATTTCTTTTATGTTTTTAGATTATAATATTTCTTGTAAGAATTTCATTAGATTTATTGTTACTATTTGTTCAACCTTCGTGCAACATAGTCGCAAACCTAGTTGTAACTTACTTTATAATTAAATTTAAGTCATAATTTTGGTTTCATTGCATCCACCGACCGTCGAAATCATAATTGACTTATCAACGTGAATAGTGACTCAAATTGCCTTTATTTACTGTTTACTGAATATACATCTTGTTTGTGTACACCACTGTTCACCTGATTAAAATTATATCGGATATAGGTTGCTAGAAACTCTTTTAAGTTTTTTATTCATGACAATTGGGAAATAACTATTATAACCTTACTATATTATATTATGATAATTAATTCGAATTCTATAGTTATCCAATTTTAATTATTCCCGAATCCCGTTATATGTGTTGACAACGTGGTGTTTTTACAGATAAATTAAGAAATAGCAATTATATAAAAGGTGAAAAACATATCTGCCATAGTAATAATGAGACACATGAAAATTTTAACAAACTTAGTTGTTACGTTGCAAAATAAATGAATTCAAATGGAATAATTTTAAATTTTAAAAGGAGTATTTTTGAAAAAAATACAGCTCACATAAGTCATGCGTATGAAATATAGACAATGTTTTTAACGAATTTGCCTTTTTAACATCGATAATGCGAATTTACGAAAAAGAATGAGACTAATTTTGAATTCACATTAATTACCTATAAAAATCTTAAGACTTTTAAACAATATTCGGGCGCTAATATACAAATATAAATTACTATAGATACTTCGCAAATTACGTCAATTTATATTTAGTACGTTGTAGTTCCTCTGTAACCAATGTAATTTAAAACAATTATCATGTAAAAATATGACCAAAAATGCCGTTACAAGAACGACAACAAATTTTAAATAGCGTACACATTTTGAGTTGTGGCGAAAACAAAAGCAAGGTTGTCAATGCTAGTAAGTAAAGTACTAACTAGTAAGAAGTAATATAACGACACCTAGTGAGTAATCCTATTCAAATTTGGATGAGCAAATAGGTTAGCAATACGTATAAGATGCATGTTGGAAAGAGATGGGTAAAGGAAGTTATCATAAGTTTAAAGTCGAATAATATTTTTTATTTTATTACGTTTAAATTGAAATGCACATTATTTATTTTAAAACCATAATTTTAAGAGATCTTTAAACTGCTTTAATTTTTACATAACTAGTTAAAGCGCTTTATGTAGGAAATAATAATATTGGGGTGTTCAACGTAATATTGACAAAGTTGTCATCATAGATAATACACTATATTAGAAATTGGCTGTCATAAGGTCATAATGTCATACTACTTTGCATTCAATATTTTCATTCTCTATGTTCATACTTTTTAAGAAAAAGTAATATGATAATATTGACAATTATCCTCTAAGAATTTAAAGTATCTAAAAAAATAATGTTAAATTAAGTACTAATTGATATGTATCCCTTAGATTAAAAGCGAAATTATTATATGTAGTTATAAATCTAAGGTTATCTGTGCAATATATATTTTTAATTTTGGTCTTTCGGTCCGTTTATCTTAATATTTTTTTGTGGATAATTATAATGAATAATGGCTCTTGATAATACCTCAGGACCGCTTCAAAAACTAAAACTGCACCAGTTTGCGATGCTACTGCCAATTTGGTTCCATCTCCACTGCAGGCTAAAGATCGCGCGGCATACAAATTAGATATATTTAACGTGGATAATTCCATACTTCCGGATTCCTTTATTTCACCGATCAAACAACCATCAAATACACCGAATGCTATTGTCTAAACAAGATCGCGCGGAACGGGTTAGGGAGCGACCACCGGCGCGTGCTCAACTACAAGTATGGTTTGAGAGTGAGATCCGCAAACTCGTCGTGCTTCTGATCGCAGCTGATGATCTACCGCCTCGAGATCATACCCTGGGCTGCGGTGATGAACCTGAAGCTTTCGCCAGAATCCGTCTTCTTCCATCACTGTTAGCGTCATATCTATAAGATTAAGACCCAGTTTCACCAATCAATGTTTGTTTAATCTAAACACAGAATTTACTAACCAACCTACGAAATTATAAATGTCTGTTAAAATATTTACGTCCCACGATGTCAAATTAACAACGCATTATTAAACGTCATGTCAAATGACCGGCTACCGAATTATTCGTTCTTGTTATAAGACGACCAAATGGAAACTACAGCGATTAATACGGCACGTTTGCCACGATGCACCACTTTATACTTTGATCGTATAAATCCCTCGATACGTCAGTTGGTAGGTAATGCGACCAAATTTTGTATATCGTAGGTTGCATACATTTGGCACACAAAAAGCTTTCTTTTCAATTTACTAGGTGTAACCTGTCACGATCAGGTTGTCAATAAATTGTGTTATATATGTATTATCTTCTATAATATAAAAATGAATCGCAAAATGTGTTGGTAAGCGCATAACTCAACAACGCCTGGACCAATTTGGCCAATTCTTTTTTTTAAATGTTCGTTGAAGTCCAAGGATGGTTCTTACGGCGAGAAAAAATGTAATAATTGCCTGGAAAACCCTAAAAACAACCCTTTTCTTTTTCACATACAAACGTTTTCTAACTAAAACGTAGAATCAATTTGAGCTTTATTGCTTTTATATAAAGTTCATATTCAATTACAAGCACTCACTGTTATCTAAGAAATGCAGGTGCGTTCCTAACGTCAAAAAGTAAATTTGCACGATCTTATCGCTACACAAAGTTCAAATTCAATCATATCTATCAAAACAGTGTGCGTGTGTGCGTTGGAGCATAGAATACGTAATTGGAAAATTTAATGTCGCGTTCAGAAACTAAAAAAAGTGATCGCGGACCCGACCAATTGAATATACACAAAATATAATAATAATCATCAGATTTGTTTGTCTATGCGCCAGGTAATCAAACAAAAAACATCGTTTATCACAAAGCAATACAATGAAAATAGAACTGATTTTTTTTTGTTGATAATTATGATTTACATGATTAAAATTACTTACTTTTAAATGCACGATACATAAGCTGAGCTTGACGTTTGTGTGACTATATTAGTCTATGATATTAACTATTGTCTCTGTCTTAGAAAAAAAATTGAAACGTTGACGCGGGATTTTTGAAAATTTTAACTATTTTAAATAGTTTTATACTATAATTTGCAAATTTTTGTTTAGTTTATTGTAAAAAAGTAAAACTTAGTCTGTATATAAGTGTTTATGTGGAGAGATGGTGAAAAAACGTAAAAAGAAGGATTCGGGTGAGTCCTTGAATTTCAGCACAAGCAGCGATTCCGATTGCGAGGATTCGCCAGTATTGCAGGATGCAAATGCCTTCGCTCCCTTTAGGGTCGCTGATTATTGTCGGCGATACTCTGAAGATGCGGAAGCCAAGTCTGAACTCTTAGTATTCGTCGAAAGTACTAATGATGTCCCACTCAGTAATAGTTACGTATAATATTTAAAAAAAATAAATATAAGGTCGGTGTTGTTTTCCAACGTGCGAATTTGGCAAATGCCTTTTTAGAAAATACTACATATCTAAAGGAACAACGACTTAAAGCTTCAATACCAGCAGGGGCTACCGAACTATCGGGAGTTATCTGTTCGGTTCCCACTCATCTATCCAATCACAAAATATATAAAGCAATATCAACAACAAAAAAAGTCATTTCTGTCCGACGCATAATGCCTAAAATAAAAGGAGAAAATAACACCTCACACTGCAACCAACTCAGAGCGTAGTAACAACTTTTGCGTCTGCTACGTCACTGCCGGATTATGTTCACATTAAGATGTGGCGCCTGCCTGTCTCCACATATGTCCCACCTATAAAACAGTATGTTAAATGTTTACGCTATGATCATCTGGCTAGCTTTTGTAAAAGTCACCGCGATGCTCCATATGCACAGAGGGACATTCTTTCAAAGAATGCAAGGTTAACATTGAAAAAGCTAAGTGCATTAATTGTAATGGCAATCACATTGCCATCTCTAGCCAGTGTCCTATAAGGCAAAAGAAAATCGCAAACAGTAAACCTAAGTCATACGCTGACACGTTAAAAGATTCATTAAATTTTCCCTCCCTTAATAAAAAATTAAATACCCAAGAAGTAAGACAAGCAATACTATCAAATTCTGAAACTATGACTATTAACAGAATCCATAGTAAAAGTTATAACTTTAAATAAAACTCAAAATATAAGTATTAGTTCACAATTTATTAGCTCAGCTATTAAAGAAACCATCCAGGATAAAAATAGCAAATCGTCACATTCAACCACCAAATCTTAAATATTGTACAGTGGAACGCTCAAAGTCTGTTAAGTAACAGACTTGAGTTTAAACATTTTCTATACCAAAATAATATACATGTAGCTCTTATTTCAGAAACTTGGCTCAAACCTAACATTCAATTTAATTTACGTTGTTATACCATTATTAGGAATGAATGCCGTAATGATCATAATGGCGTAGCAATATTAATTAAAAATGGTATACATTTCTCTAAACAAGATACTTTTTACGATGATTCGTTACAAAATGTAGTAATTGTTAATAAACTGAAACATAAATGCATTTCTTTGGTTAGTTTTTACAGTCCTGATAATAGTTCTCCTGCTTTTGAAAAGGCGAAGTTCGGTCGGTTATTGTACAGTATTCCAAAACCGTTTATAATTGCAGGCGATTTTAACGCCCATCACACTTTTTGGGGTTGCAGTCGCATAGATTCTCGGGGCAGAGCTATTATGGATTCCATGGATGACTATGACTTAATACTTTTAAATAATGGTCAACCAACAACTATAGGCTCTCATATTTGGAAACCAAACAGTCTAGATTTAATTATGATGTCTTCTTCTTTATTTCTTTCTTGTGACTGGCAAGTTCATCAGGACTCTTTAGGCAGTTATCATCTGCCGACTATCACAAAATTTACTCTCGTAAAAGATCAACATGAGCCCTCTATTTCCTTGAACAACATTCCTTTTCACAGCAATCTGAAATTAGTAAATTGGGATAGTTATGAACAAATTGTTAATAAAATGTTAATGAACTTTAAAGTTGACAATAGTGATCTCCTTGACTCATACAGAAAGTTTTGAGCAATTATTCTATTGGCAATCAAATTCTCCGGGCCCAGCTTAAACCATAACACAACTGATAGTAATAATAACCGTCCTATAAAAAGGTGTCAAGTACCTTGGTGGAATGATAAATGTTCAAAAGTAGTAGAAGACTGCAAGAACGCCTACATTAATTTCAAAACTAGTCTTAATAGTAAAAATTACATTAATTACAAAAGCGCACAAGCATTTAAAAAACGCACTTTAAAAGAAGAATGTTGTAAAAGTTGGTCTGAATTCTGCTCATCAATAAATCGTTTGACATCTATAAATCGCATTTGGACTAAAATAAGAAAATTCAAAAAATGCTTTCCGACTTCTAACTTATTTTCTGACCTCAATTGGGTTCAAACATTTTTATATAAATACACACCGGATACTGTTTCACAACAGATAAGTATAGATAATGTTCTTGGAGTAAATAGTGATAATTCATACATGATCGGTTGTTTTACTATGTAAGAGTGAAAATCTGCTTTAGCCTCAAGAAAAGATTCTTCATGTGGCCTGGATTGGCTTTCCTAAAGAATGTTTAAACTTTTAAATGTTCAAACTCTATCTTTTTTTTTAAGTTTATTAAATAGTTTATGGACGTCTTCTATTATCCCAGAGGAATGGAAAACTGACTGTTTGGTACCAATATTAAAACCTGGCAAAGACTTTAATTTTGCTGATTCTTATCGTCCTATTACACTGAGTTCATGTGTTGGAAAAAATTTCCAACAATTAATCAAACAGAGATTAATTTTTCACATAGAAAGTAATAATCTTTTACCTTACAATCAGTTTGGCTTTCATTGTGGCCGTTCTGCTTGTGAGAGTCTACATCATTTCTGTCTTGATATCCACGATGCTCGTTCCGAGAATAAAGTACAAGTTGGTGTTTTTCTTGACATTGTAGGGGCTTTCAATAATGTAGATCTGAATAAATTATCAATGAGTTTTGAGCGGAGGTGTTAAGTATCGAAGCTCTTAGTATACTATTCGCATAACTTGGCATCCATTCCTTTTCGCGAAATTTCGCGAGTCTTGGTTATCTTCAAGGTTAAGGTGGTCAGATGGTGCATTCACCGTCTGTGGATTCATCATCACCGACCAATAAGTTATAGCAGAGCACTATACAGTATAGCCTTGGAACCTAAGCAGCAGAAGCTTTTAATGCTACATATAAGGATAGCTGTGAGTAGTGAAGAAAAGCAACGAGCCATGACATGTGATTTATGATTTATATACATTTGTATAAATGTCACAATACTTAATATCAAGTTTCTGCTTTTACACAACTGTTAAACATTAAAAAAAAAAATACTTCAAAATGGAATTACACAGTTATGTCATGTATTGTAATGAACACAAATATATTTTGTTGCGAAACAGACATTTAATTGTAAAAACGTTTCATAACGAGCGGGGATTCAGTGTGACGTTATGACAGATATAAGAGAATCATTTTAAGATACATCTTTCAAAATAAAACCCAACTTCAGCTGAAAGAATCACTGTAATAAATTTATTTTCTGAGCAAATGATCAATAATTGAACATGTTTCCTTGTGTGTGGAGTTAATTAAACTTATTAATTTATTCAAAAATTTATCTAAAATGCATGTTTCTAGGATCGTGGACTTAAGTATAAATTTGTTTCATATTAATTAAGATTTTAGAATGAAGCGTATTTTTCTTTACTGATAAACAAACATAATAAATGTTTGAACGCAATACGTTTTATTAAATTATTTTTTCTCATGTTGTCAGATTACATTTCATCCACTTAAAAAAAAGCACACAAATTATCATTGCAAATATTATACATTATTTTGTTTTTAACAAATATTTGTGAGTTATTGCGTATAGACGATTAATAAATAATTATTTTGATATGTATATGGCCAAGTTTTAAAAAATATATAAATAATGGATCTTTTAAACAGCTCTGAGAAAAATAACTTGAATGTTGGATATATCTGGTGTTGGGCTTAGAGAACTCAATAGTTTTGAATTAAGGCTTTAAAAAGGCCAAGAAGAATCGGCTAACCGAAAAGAAATACAAGAAATCCAATTTGACCATCATTTAAATAATGGTACAGTTTCAGAAACAGTTGACAGGGACGGTCAAAGCGTTTCCTTTAATAAAAAAATAATACAATTTGGATAACATTGGCAGTAACTGTGAGCGTAATTATTTTACAATTATTTTACAATTTAAGTAAAACTTTTATAAAATAAATCAGTAACGCACGGAATACACTCGCGTTTAGTGTAATACAGTAAGTATTATATAGGAGAAGACCAAGGATGTGGAACATGACGAGTAACGGCTTTGTAATAATAACTATGTATATGAGTAGGCTAGTACAAACAACGGTGAGTGAGTTTATTGAGCTATGATATTGATTTATAAACATACTCGTAATATACCATGAGGGTCAACCATGAGGCCTGTATCTATGTAAGTAACATGAAACAGCTGAGGAGGCAGGAAATGTTAAGCATATTGCTCAAGTCAGGGAACTGACACTGAAAAAATATATTGAAGATAAAACAAGAACCAGTCGGAATTACTAACAAACTGTTTAGATATCAACGTATGAAATTATTTATTGAATTTATTTATCGCAAGATCATTATCTTCTAGAAGTAACTAAGGTACGCTGAAAATTCTACAAACACGAGTACATGTATGATGGAGCAAAAGAGCGGACTATAATTTAGATGAATCTGTAGTGTAATGAATTAATATAAAAATAATTAGTTCAAATGCCCGTCAGTTTTCGTTTCTCATTTTAGATTTTTTTTTGTTTATATCTATAGTAATCGAACTTATCTATTGCTATATATAAAGATAGATTCCTCAGAGAAGGAAACTGTATCGTTTATTATATGACACTGTCCTTTGTTATTAAAAGAGTAGGAATATTATTTACTTCACCTCCTGGTGTAAGAGCTAAGCCATTGCTTAATATAATAATTATAAAGTAGTGAACCTACTCCATCATAAAAACAAATGATTAAAAAATATTTGTCCTGAAACTTTTAGCCTGATCCTCAATAAATCAACTGTTGTTAATTTAATAAGCTTCTTTTATGATCCTTTCGCACATAAGTCATTTTATTATGATCAAAAATTTTCATAAAGTTATTTGAATATCGTCCGTTCGAACAAACGGTCGGGAAGCAACAGTACACTTCATATTTTACCTAATTTTGTATTCACAAATATCCTAAAACACATAAAATATCCTAAACATGGATGTTATTTGGGTGTTAAATGATAAAACCAATATTGTCGATTAGGTCGTTTGCTTGTACTGTACAAGTGGGACATGACAAGTGGGAAAAAGAATTTCTGTGCACTTCTATCATATTGTAATATTATATGTATATAGTAACAACTACTTGTTGTCGGTGGCTTTGTCTGCAACAAACCATCCTTGAGACACAGGTCATCATTGTAATAAAGTTTAATTAAATTTTTCGAAGATACTATTCAGAAATGTTGTGTTGGTGTTATAGAAAAAAAAAACTTTTTCTTCTATAAAAAAAAAAATCTAAGTTCCAAACTCAACCTATACTAAAAGGAATATCAGCGTAATAAACATATGTATGTACAGTAATTTTGAGAATTTGTTACTCTTAGAATTACTTGCTACTTGTAGAATAAAAGCTTAATATACTTCTCAGGTAATGTGATACCCTTTGCGGAGTAAAAGTCAGTTTAAGATCAGCCGCTAGCCGCTTCGGAGATTATACAGAACAAATAGAATCATTAACAGACCAACGTTTTAAGTTTTAATTTAAACCTGGACTTTAATTAAAATTATAAGTTTAAAATCTCCAATTAATGCTCTATTCCTTTCCATGTGAGAAGAGGCCTTGGCTCAGTAGTTGTCCCCTATAGGATGATGATTATTATATTAGAAATGAACATAGAGAATAAAGTGCTTCATTTTAACATTTATGTTGTAACAAGATTTTAATCGTTGCTGTAAAGATTTTGACAAGTTGGCTTGGCAGTGTCCGGCTTCAACTATTTGGTTTTTGTTACTTTTGATAAAATCAGAAACTCGAAGTTAAATATTTTATAAAGAGATTTAAATTTATATTTATTTAAAATTGTATTATATTCGACCAGCCAACTTTTAATACGGAACACAAAATAACTTATTACTTTTACGGAAATATGTGTTAAATGCCCAGATAGCTTATGGACTTCCCATGAATTACTTCATTTCATAATTCTTTTAAACGATTCGATTTTTAATGGCAATGATTTGTTCAAAGCCAAAGTAACTTTTTTAAAGCAATAAATTTTCTTTTGTGGTTTTCTTCCGGTAATGACAAAAGATATTATAATTCACGTAAAAGAAATTGCTTCTTGCTTTCGTAAGGAATAAGTAAAAGAAAATTTATCGACGGCCTATCGCACATTTACCATCTTCATATATCGTGTTAGTTACAATATTTATAACGCAAGTACGACTGTACGAGTTTAGCTGAAAATTGCCCAGGACAAGGGAAAGGATATTTTTATACTAATATTAATAAATTAAGAAGATGCAAAACTACCCTGCGGACAGAGAGATCCGTGAGAGAGCATGTTTTGTAGTTACAAATGTATAGTTTAGAACAAAGCACATATGTATGTTAAGAACGGGAATCGTGATTAAACGCACGTGAATAAGGATAATTTAAATTATTATTATGTGATAAAAAAGACAATTTTTTTCAAATGTCCAGTGCCGATTCATTTTTTCGGATATCGTGCAGCAGGTTTTCTGTTTCGGCTGTGAGATTTATATAGAATATATGTATGATATTGATTTGATTTGTATCTGATATCTTAATTGGTCAATTATTTAAGATCAATATTATATTTATAATAATTGATTTAAAAGGAATTTTCTGAAACAACTCATATTTTTTTAAATAAATGGTTATAGTTTCGCTTAGATTGCGCGCACGCGTCGACATATACATATGTATTTTACCTCTTTCTGTTTATGGTGTTGTTGTTTAACAAAAATAATAGGCTCAAATAAATAAAAAGAAGAGGACAAAATTAGATTTTATTAAATGCAATTCTTTTCGTATTTATTATTATAACATTATTTTAATAAAACTTTTGTATCACAGAATGAATTAGTTTACATTCTCGTTTCCTTGTTCCTTAGTAATGAACGAGCGACTCACAGCAATATATGTGTAGGTATCAGTGGCGGCTGGTGGGTTATCGAACTGGTGGTGCACTTTAATAAAATATTAAAATTAGAAAATGCAACATAAAACCAATTGACATAAAATATGTTTATTTTTTAAACATTAAATCAATGCGACGACATTTATCTGAAGCGAAATGTTCAATCCCCTTTTCATTAAAATCGGGTATTGTTTGTATAATTATTTTTTTCAATACTAAGCATAGAAAGTGCATGGTATTTCGGAGAAATGTTTTGATTCTTTTCAATTCTAATTCGTCATACATCGGGTGCTCTCGGTAATCTTCGGTCGCTCGTGCGGCGCTCGAGAACCGACTCATTACTCGGTACATTTCTATGAACTATCTTTTGTTTCACGCGTCAGGCGTATTAATGCGTATCTCATACAAGATGTATTAGCAGTCCTCGTGCACTCGCCGAAGCGCACGAGATATTAGTTTAGTAAAGCGCACAAACTTTTTGACTATAATTAGAAATTTAATTTTTTATACGTTTTTGTATGTTAAGAAAATAAATATTAAAATGGTAATTTAAAAATAAAGATAAAGTATTATTTTGTAATTTTTAAATCTTTTGAATTGGTGGTTCAGCGCACGAGTGCACTTAAGGTACAGCCGCCACTGGTAGGTATTTTAGAATTAAGATCGAGTTCAGTTTTGGGTCAGAGATTTATTATTTAAAACTATAAAATGGAATATAAACATTTTGTATAAGGGTACCTGTACCAAACTGCTTTTCTTATATGAAAGATTAAAAAATAATAATTGCTGTTTAATATTTGTGTTAGAGTTTGGTGGTTATATAAATACTTTTAAAATAAATGAATTGTTGCTATCATTCTGTCTGTTGACATCGTTCGGTAAGTAAGGTATCGGTAAGTTTCGTAAGCCTTATACATATTGAAGAACGTCAGAGCTACTTGAATAAGAGATGAAATACAAAGAGCTGGTCAGCAAACACTTTATTATCAAATCAAAATAATTAAGTTATAATGAAGTCTAAGACTTTCGCGAGTATTCATTTAAATGAAACTAGCATATTCGCATGACTTCAAGTATTTTATTATTTTTAAAATATTTAATAGGATATAATTTTAAAGCGGAGATCTGCCCTTGGTTCCTCCAAAGTAACCGTGATTACGGGAGTAGGTATGTGGTTTTTAAAAATAATACAGTACACGTAGTAATCTGAAAATATTAGTTTCATTAAGTCACACTGAGCGTATGTACCTCAGTAGAGTACATTCTACATTATTTTCTTGTCTGGTTTTTATAAAGTCAGTGGAATTATAGATATATTCAAACTATGTATTCTGTGATTTTATTTTTAACGGTTGCGGGACTTCCTCCCTGTCATCGTGATCACGGCCAGACGGGGTGAGAGTCTCTGCTTCACATAGCTGACTTTATTCCAGTATGTTCTCGATATAGTTTTGTATTTTTTCTCTTTATCGTTTGTATTGCTGCGTGATAGACACTACTTCGAAACACTTTTCTTTTATTATACGATTTATTTTATTGTGATAATTGGCGAAGTATATTCAAGTTCTATTAAACATTATTTTATAATAACAATCTTTCTGTGTGTGATAATGTCCACTGCCAGGTGTGATAACAAGTTTTTGAACGAGATGTCGACAAACGAAACGTGACTTCTGTCATGAGCAGTAGGTCCGACCCCCCGCACCCCTCCCTGCCCCTACATCACCACCCTCATGCTCCGTTCCTTACCCAGGACCAACACATTTCATACAATGTCATTATACAATTTGCACGAACTCGCACATGCAATTGATATAACATTCAATCAATCAATCAGTCAATCAATCAAAAAATCTTTATTTGGACACACATCTTATGCAAACAATATAAGAACACATATATGTATATAAAAGAAACATATGAAGATAGAAAATACAAACAAAAATAAAGATGAAAATTAAACAAAACAATTTGAGAGGCCCAAATTGGTAAGCCACCCAGCATACAATACATAATATGTTGAAAATCATAGTAGTAATGAAAATGAAATTGTATGTATTGTTTTATAATTTGTGAGTATGCGTTGATGTTTTTGCTCGATCAAGTAAAATGTAGTCCTGTTATTTTGAGAGATAAAATTATATTTTTATTCAGGATGGTGTGTAAGGAGTACTTCAAACAGATGTATGTATTATTTCTCGCTGGTTGTTAAAATAATATCTAATATATTAAGTATTGAGTAAACATTACTCTGACATGAATGAAGCTTAGTGAAAACTTATATGCACAAAAAGAACGTGAATTCTTATATGATAACCGACAGGAGGATATGGAAGACGAGATCGTATGGAGGCGGAGCAGAGTAAACAAGGACAAAGGAAGATTATTATTATTCTATATATACATTTGGAATATATTTACATGCACTAAAAAGATTTGAACCTTACGTCGTTTTCACAATATTGTAATGAAGCCTAATTTCAAATTTTCCGTTACTAAACGTTTATCAAACATATTGCAAACAATTAATGTTTTTAGATAATCTTGGTAACAGCTTCTATCGAGAATGGCTCCATTGTTACCGTTAAAGCCATTTTGATGGATTACTCTCCTTTTAGTTTAATGGAAAAAATGCCAAATGAAAGTGCACCCTATGGTACAGTAATAAGGTTCATCGTACATCGTTTGTGTCTTATATTTCTTTTTACTTTACTAATAAGCCTCTCATCACAAGGGGAATTTATTTCATCTTAAATTTTTATTTATGAATGATTGTATGATTCTGAAAAAAAATTATTAACAACATGAACTAGAAAACACAATTACTAAATATAAGTAAAGTAAAAATGAGAAAAATATTGATGATGTTATTTACTTGTTACAAAGGAAGCGGAGATCTGTATACTACATACATTGATCTACGTCGGAATATAAAATACAATATAAAGGAATAATGACGACTAGCAATACATTAAAATCTTCCCAATTTATTTTATTTTATTTAATGAGATTTTCCAACAATAGTCTTATCATTACATGCATTAACATAGAAATAAAACACAAAACACTCTGATACTTAAATGAAAACACAACAATAATAATTACATTATTAACTGTTAAAAGTAATAAGAATTAATAACATAGTGACGGGACACTTAACTCAATATTTTTGCTTGTAATAAGGCTCAGGCAAGGATATGTATATTGAACCGATAGTTAAGATATAGAATGTTTTAACATTGATACAATCATTGTATTAAATATTATTTTTACGTTATGGAGATGAATATATCTATAGCTTTGCTATATTTGTTAAACAAATGCATAAAACATGAAATAAGATTCGTTTTCATAAACTAAATTTATTACAACAAACGAATGTTATTCCTCTTAGAGACAACATTCTTTTCAAGACCTCATTTGAATAAGATTTTATAAATAACAGAACAGTACAAGCTTTCATATAGTATATGAATTTCTATAAATATACTAATATTAATATAAAATATTACATTTTTAAAGTATCTCCAACACACTCGCCGGCTTCCAGTACATCCAAAGTTATTCTTTTTATTTACTAAGAGGACGGTGTCTGAGTGTTGACAGCGTGACTTCAGATCAGGTCGACAACCGACATCTAAGGTCTCTGGAGACAAGATTTACCTTGAAGGGAAAATGTTTTGTACATTTTTATTTTTAATATTAATATTAAAAACGGATGACTATCAAGTCTAAAAAGGTTATCTTTTGTTGAAATGAAAGGTATATTAATTAATCAAATTAAATTAAATTAGTTAGAAACATTTTAGTACATAATATCTTTAAACATGCTCACTTCCAACAAGCCTTTATTATTTTTATTACTACATATATGTTGAAGTAAGAATGTTATCAATTGCGTTGTTTCATGTATATCGATACCCTTCTCAATGTACAAATTTTCTCCTCGAATTCATTTCAGACATTCTTCCAACACTTGGTCGGCAAGTAATAGCGATCAGCTTCATGTATATTATTGATACACACACACACACACACACACACACACACACACACACACACACACAAACACAACCTAACACAAAAGACTCTTTTCATAAACATTGAATTTAAACTAAATATCTGTTTACATTCACGTAACTAAATTTTTTGTTATTTTGCTGAAAAAATGTTTTGGTTGTATCGATCGTTCGCACTTATGGCATTTTCTGTTATTATTAACAACACACCCACATAGTTTATCTAAGGCATTGTATTACAATATTTATTTAACTTTACATACATCAATTCTTCCTATACAATAAACTTAGTGACATTGAAAAAATATTAATTTATTTCTTTCATATAGGGTTGTATCAATTTGAATGAATTCGTTTTCCTCCTTGGTCGACTTGTGACGATCTCCGGCAATGAATAAAACATTACAGTTTCTTATATTGTGATGAGCTTCCACTATTATTTAATTTAATAATCTTCTTTAATCTCATTCACATTTGACAACTTACGGCCAATTCTTACAAAAGTAGATTAGTGTTTGTGATACCATCGTTAATTTCTGAATGATCCTTTCAATCAACTTGGGGTTCTAAGGAATTAGTTGTTGTAATTGAGTTAGCATCGAAACACTAAGTATACAGTACCTGAATAAACACGATGTGAGATTTTTGTTCATACAACTAGCGGCCTCGCGTGAAACGTCCGCAGACACGTTATTGACATAAGGATAAATAAAAATCTATCTGTTGACGAGTCTCGTCGGACGAGGAGGTCGGTGAGTTCTGACGGTGATGTCATTAATGTCTTTCTTCTTATCATCATCGATCATCTTTCTGTCGGAGGAAAGTTAGTTTCGGTTATTAGTAACCTAACCGTAAATAAAACAGTTAAACAATCATAGCTTCAAACCTTATATCTTCCTTATTTATTGTCTCGAACTCAGTATTTTCTTTAACACTTTCGTCCTTTATTTAATATTGCGCTGTTCGACTCTTAAGTGATCGTGTGGTCCACTGGGAGTGTGATAGATAGTGTTTACAACGCTGCCAATGTTAGATCAACTATACATGACGAATATTGTAATTAACGTTATTGTATTTGACGTTGTATCTCTTTACCAAATTTATTATTTGTATAAAGCCTCGAAAATCTATTTGAATATATGTATTTTAGTCCATTACATATACAGAATAGAGAATATAAAGTACACTATTATAGTAAATATTTCCATATTTGTGAGCACATCTGATCGGTCTCGTAGTTCTCTAAAACATTTCTATCCGTACATTTGTTATATATAACCACAATATTAAGCTACAACTCTGATCAGTATTATGTGAGCATCTTGTATTTTCCTTACTATTACTGAATACTATAAAATCGAATGAACTCTCACATTCATATATACATATATATTTCTACAGTTACATTTTCACAGACACAGAGCAAAGTTATGGAATACTAGCTTTCCGCCCGCAGCTTCGCCGCGTGGAGTTCGGTTATATCGCGTTTCCAAGAGAACCTTTCAAAAGTCTGGGATAAAAACTATCCTATGTTCTTTCTCAAGGTCAACTCTATCTCTGTACCGAATTTCATTAAAATCAGTTCAGTGGTTTAGGCGTGAAAGCGTAGCAGACAGACAGACAGACAGACAGACAGAGTTACTTTCGCATTTATAATATTAGTAGGGATTAGTAGGGATATATCAAATGTATAAAAATCTTTTGTTGTCTATCTCTATCCTTAGTAAGCGGTAAGTTATAAGTCGGTGCGTGTGGACTGAAGTAGAGGTATATGACTAGAGATACAGGTTAAAGAAAAGTTGGCGTTAGGACGATACATGAGGTGAAGGTGAAAGAAATACTTTGATGTCATCTCCCTGAACAGATTTAACAGAAAATTACTCCACAAGGAGACGATTATAAAAAAAATAAAGTAATAAACCTATCACTTAAATTTAAAAGTTACAAACTTTTAATTTTTTTGTCGTTACCGGTCACTTCAAGATGTCTGAAGTATCTCTATAGATCTTAAAATATTTTAAGAAAAAAAGTTTTTTGTACAAGGTAGTTGTTAATACTTTTTAATATTGAATTTCGTTTTATAAGTTTTACGAAAATTTTAAACAAAGTTGAATTCCTTTATAAGAATTTTTGAGATCAAAGTAACTGTAATGTATTAGTATTTAATTAATTAATGAGTAACTTTATTTGATTTATTAGTTTATATACAGTAACTGTGGGTAGCATTTTTAGTTATAGTTACTCTTTCACAGTACAAAATAAATTAATTAGAATTTAATTAACTGCTTTTACTGATCCTTACAAAACAAAAGTCAAATAATCCAGTAAACAAATCATGTTGTTATCAAAACAACACGTTTTAAATATTTACAGAGTAGACTAAACTTATTCTGTGAGTCTGACAGTCATCTTCCCTCAAATATCCGTCTGTTCCAATAAACACACTGTTACATTTCTCGACCTCCACCTCCATCTCAGCGTCGCGACGCCTCATTGTTTCCGATGTGACGCTTGGCAAGTTTCACTCTCGTTAACTACACTTTTACATTTTGTTGCGACTCCGTAAGTCTTTTCTATTTTGTCTCTTGTCACAATCTCTTAAACATAGTGTGGGAAATATCTAAGCCTTAAATATCTCCTTTCAAAATTTAATCCCCCTTCCCTTCTTTATTTTACCACCTTAAAGAAAAATTTTGTACAAACTGTTAATAGTTTTAGCTGTAACTAATCAACAGCCTAGCACTTAGCTAACAAAACTCACAACACAAAGTGTTAGTACAGTGTGTTCATTTACAATCAATATTATATTTATATTTACTTGTTGACATTAGAATTTAATTAATTATTATCAGTATGCGTCTATATAATAATAACAATGTGACAACCATTGAGTACAGACTCCATCTATCTAACTGAAGTTTTTTCTTGGAACCATTTATAATAGAATTTAGATTTCATTTAATTAACGCGACCCGCTTTGATCACGCATTGTTATATTAAATACAAGATTATATTGAATATATTCTAAGAGTTAGATAAACAATAAATATACATACTTTAGATGTATGTTTTAATATATAGTAATTTTGATGGTTGAGTAATGAGTTATATTTAATATTATTGTCTTATTGTATTTATAACCAGCTTTGGTCGCGACTTTCTTTTCATCAAACACTTATTAACACTAACCAGTGGTGGCCCAGTGGTTAAAAGGACCGGCTCTCATGCACGAGGGGATCCTGGCTCGGGCAAGTACCAAGGTGATTTTTCTGAGTCATATGCACTTTCTAAGAATATTTAGACATCACTGATTAATGTTGATTCCATAAAGAGGGTTGATGTCAGACAGGCGGTCGGTCGTAAAAACAAATAGCCAAAACTATTCACAACATGTAAGGCAGACCCTGGCTATAGCTGGGGAATTGCCAGGTAAAAGAAGAAGACTTATTAACACTAACCGACTTATATAATATATACAGGTCGATTAGTGTTATTACTCCTAATATAAAGGGCTTGGGTTTATCAAGAACAGGAGATTAATTCTGTAAATATACATATGTCGGGAAAAGATGAAGAGAGTCTGTGATGAAGTGTTAAAACTATGTATGTACTGAAGAGACCTTATCATTATTACCGTATTAACCTACTCTTTGCTCAATAAGTTTAAACAGATAAATTAAACGCCTTATTTTTATCATTCATAAATGCTAAGGCCGAAAGAGATAAGTATAGAAGTTCTGATGGGCTAAATTATAATGTTGTGCCAATTATGTGTAAAATAACATATTATTTGTATATTAACTATAAAATAATTTATTTAAATACAAAATGAACTTTTTCCACAACGCCTCATTTTTAAATAATTATTATTTAGGTAAAAACAAACAAAATGTGGTGCCGGAGAACTGACTCACGTAATTTTCCAAACACTTAGCCTTGAGTTTAGAAAACTTTTGTTATAAAACGATACAGTTCACTTACTGCAAATAGATTAAGAACCGTAATATAATGATTAATTTATGACACAACTATTATCAAATTTTTACCCCTTTCTTTATATGTATTCCATGTAATGAGTCTTGATAAATTACATAAAGTTTTATATCATTCTAACGTCCTTGCAGAGTCCTTTGTGTTGAATTAAGTTTTGTTCAAGGAAGTATAAAAATAAGTTAATTCTGTCTTATGTTGATTCTTCAACTTTTCCTCTGATCACAGACGGACCACAGACCAAGGGAAATGAAACTAATTTCAGTTTTTATCATTTTCTTTTTCTTCATATTTTTTCTTGAGAAAAACTTCTTTAATAGACGGATGGAAAGAGTTTTGTAATGTAGTCAGTGGAGTTACTTGTCCTTAAAAAATCAAATTTATTACAGATAATATATGTATATATGTATAAGTCATAAAAGTAATCTTACAGAAGAACTGTTATATTATACTTTGCTCAGCTGTTCCTGTACCTAATAAACATTATATGTAATATGGTTGATGAACCTCTTGTAATATTTATTAATGAGTCACAAACACTGACTCACTGTAGTTATAGATACAGTTCATTCACAAGTGATTGATGTTATTGCCTCCCCATAATAGAAACCGAATCTGACTTTTGAGTTTCGAGTGCTTTGTTAGCATTCAATTAATTATTTCATTTTAATCTAATATCTCAAAGAGTAGCTCGTAATGGTCTACAAGTAATATTTTGATCAATTAATATTGATTTGTTCAATCAATATTATAATACATGATATAATTAAACAGTTGTCTTTACAAATGCTATGTGGATGTGTTGCTGAAAATTATTTAAACTTTAATATTATTTTTTTATTTCTATTTTAATTCATACATACATATCCATTTTTAGGAAGATATAAAAATTGTAATTGGATATTTATTTTAAACTATTCTATAAGTTGATTTCTAAATAACATTATAAGAGACACATCAAAAGAAACACATTTTTTAATGAATTAGGAGTAATTTCATATTATTTCACATTAAAAAACCTTTCCTAAACTACCAGGAACATTTCAAGACCACAATTTCCAAAATCAGTCCAGCCTTTGTCGAGTTTTAGCGAGACTAATGAGCAGCAATCAATTTTGATATACATATACATATAGATTTAGTGTTAACATACCTTCAGAGTAAAGGAAGGTAAAATAAATGAATAGACCTGTTTGACTTATGTTCGTATACTTCTTCTACTTTATAAAATTAACAACATTTCTTAATTTATTGTTGGTTTGCTATAACTGAATCTAAAGAAAAAACCTTTTTTCACTTGTACAATGGTATTTTGTTCTATCCTTTTATGCTTCTATGAGATATTTATCTCTGAACTATGTGTATTAAATAAAAATCCAAATATATTTAATTATTAAACTATCGATAATAATTTACTAGAGATGAAATCATCTAAATATGATTAGAAAACCACATCGTATCTTTTAATTGTATAAAATATTTAGAGCGAAAATCTGCTGATAACACAGAACAAAGGAAGTCCCCGCCGGTTTAATAGTTCACGTTCCAACGTTAAATTTAGTTTCAAACATTTTAAATGATAAAACAAATTTAATTTGTCGTTTCATATGTTAAACGTTTGCTCATTTGTGGTGATAGGCAAGTAAAGCGCCGATGACGACTTGTAAAACTTCAACATTCATAATGTATGATATATGTATAAAAGTCGGCTTAATGCTCGAGTTTAAATTTTTTTGGGAAAATCTTTCAGCTTCTTCAAACCTCATAATGATTAAAAAAATGATTGAAAAATGATTAAAAATATATTTTGGATTTCAAATGTATAATTTATTAATACATATTAGAGAAAAACAATATTAAGAATAAAACTTGACTTTATCATTTGGTAATTATCATCTACATACATCACATCACTGGTCAGTACTATCCAAACTGAAAAAACCACAAAGAAGGATTGGCATTTAGCAAGGAATTAAATTTTATGTAAGGTACTTTACCTAGAAGTTTTAAAAAAATCTGTATATAAAATTTGTCTTTGTCTCGATAATAATAATAAAATAATTTTTACATATTGAATGTGTGTGACAGACGTGTTCATTAATCATTTGTATAATTGAATAGTAGACAAAGACCTCCGTCTGGGAGTGACTGTGGTGCGACCTACTACCTACTGACTGCGCTGTGTTTATTAGTTTAATAGATGGTGTTCAAAGATAAGTGGATATCATAAAAAATAAGAGTGACATTGAATGGAGCCTAGTATTGAGAAAAGAATTTCAAAGTATGAAATATCTTAAAACGAGAGAGATAGAGAAACAAAGAAGAACAACAAAGAAGATAAATGAGAGCAATATATTATACACGTACGTCTGAATTGTTTAAGAAAAGTTGATTGAACGAAATTTAAAAAAATTACAACTTAAATTGTAATTTAAGAGAAAATGGTATGAGAATTAAATTATTATAACAATGAATAATTCAGTGGAATTAGAAGAAATTGAGGTTTAGTTAGCGAGGTGTGGACGTTCACGTGCCTTGTGAGATTCACACGAACACAACAAGTTTAATGAGTTGTTGATATAGGTAACTGTGTGTCTTTGTAGTAGTTTGCAACACAGTTATCCTAAACATCGTCAAGAATAGCGTTCAACATTTAATTTACAAGCGTATTTAATTTTTATTGGTAAACAATATCTGAGATCATTAAAATTAATGATTTAGAAAATTCTTCTTTTTGCAAAATAAACAATGTACCTAGTGTATACGATATGTTGATATTGATAAGTATTCTAAGTGAACATGTCTCAGAAGAGTATAAATGTGTTGAAGAAAATAGTTAATAATCATAAAACGATATTTTAATATAATAATTAATCAATAAAAATGGAAGAAACATGGCCATTGTGGAGCAAAACTAATCTGTTGATAGAATTTGAAAGAAAGAAGAAACATGTATGCTTAAGCTTTGCATTGAAAACTAGAAAGGGATTTTAATTTAATGAATAAATTTGAGAATAGTAAAACAATAGAAAACAAATTTATCTGAGTCGCCCAGAGAGTATAAAACGATTCAAAGTTTCCAACCACATCAAACCATCTCCAACGACCTGGCACTGGCTGAACTACATATACAACACATTATAATGTACTGCTTATATAAAACACAAGTATGTAAAAATAATACACGGAGCTAGCGAAGAGAAACATGGCTCTTGAAGTAGCAATAAAAGTAGTAGTGGAGTAGTTATGATACAATATTATGTACTTTACTTTAAATAAATTTTGATTTATGAAAATATTTTGCTCAGTTTAGATTGAAGAATATGGAAAATAGATATATTTACGTATTGAATAGAATAACTTCAACTGTTTAGGAATAAATGTCAATGTTTGTTGAATATAAATGATTGAATAAAATATTTTCTTTTTATAACAGGGCGTATTACAAAATTATCGTATAAATCATGATTACAAAACAAAGTAAAAATATGAATTATTGGTGTCTGTGAGTTCTCACGACTTCTCATTATCTTTAATTTTAAGTGTTTCGTTTCACGTTCCAATTACACTCGGAGTTTAACGAGTTCAGTTATATTATAATTTTAAGTATTCTGTTTCAACTCTGCGACACAAGTTTTTATTGAGTTCTGGTACGGATAACTTTACTTAATAATCTTACTTTAGATATATATATATATAATGTCAGTGCAGCGTCATTTTTCCTACGAATTCATTAATAGTTTCCGCGAGCTTGTGATGTAGCAGCCAATGATGGGTTTGGACGAAACTAATGTTATTCCGATTGAATTTTTTTTATAAAATTACATGCTCTCATAACAACACATGTGAAACTAAAATTTACAGTTTTCTGAACTATTTTACAGGTTGTAGAGAAACTAAAAAGGCACTCAAAATATTTATAAAGTCGTTTCGAATGAAAATTTAATTGAGATTGTATGAAATGACCTCTGGTGGTGATTTTTGGATATGCCTTACTGTCTACTTTCTCTTGCTCACCAGGAAAAGTTAATTAGTTACAGACCGTGTTACAATGGTATGAATATTTAAAACTATAATATTTAAAGAAATGGCGAAGTTCTGACTTTCAGGTGGTATCAGGTAAAACAAAAGGAATAAATGTTATACACAAACATGTATTTATACATCACTTAACCTGTTGGTGTAAAATGATTTTTATAACAATTTATACGAGTTTTTGTTTTCTACTTTTGATAGCTTTCTGTACAATTACTTGTAGAAAATTGATAGTCAATATAATATAAAGACTGAGTTAATAATTTAATTTTTGTTTTAAACTCCTTACGACTATATCAGAAAACTGGTAAATGTATTTAAATGTCGCTTTATAACTGTGATTGATAGTTCTGGTATCTTCACCTAAGTTCACATAAAGAGGTTTAGTAAATTAACTGAGGTTTCCCCTTTCTCTGATTTAAACAATTTCTCCAAAATATTTCTCTTTGATGTGTGCTAAACTACACGCTGTAATTGGAATTATGTTTGTTTAGTTAATTTATAATTAACTTCAATCACACTAATTAATTTCATCTTAGAACAACACAACAAATTACGAAGGAAAGGTCATTAGCTTCCAATATTATGTATAAAGTTATTAGATTGACTTATGTTTTCATTTATTGTTATTTGTATTATAAAACTAACTAAATTATGTTTTATTATTGTTTGTTCGTAATTCCTTTAATATTTATATATTCATATGATCTGAGACTGTCCATGACATTCAAAACAAACGTGACTCTGTACCAAGGGTGTGAGAACTAATCATTTAGCAAATTAGACTTTCTCTATACTGTTAAACACGAAGCGTAGTTCTATTATTACTGGACGACAGATTTAACGATTTAAGTTGCTGTTTTATAAACTGTCTTCAATCTTATTAATATCGATATACATAGTTTGTAATTATGATTATGTCTTATGTATCTTTTGTATTTGTCTTATGTGTTTCAATGAAAACGTAAATATAAGTGTTTGTCATATTTGTTAAAATTAAAAACCTTTTCGTTTTGGGAACCTTTTTTTGTAACTTTAATCAATTTATTTTATTAAAATGTTTAAATCTAAATTTATTCATTTATAAGAACCCTTAACAATGCAATATATAGTAAACGTTGACGTCCACACTAGGCAAGGGCTGTATCGTGGACATCGATTCAGATTGAAATTTAATTTCTCATAATTATTACTATAAAAACTCACTGACTATATAATCAACGTTATTGAAGGTAGCTAATTTATTTGCATAAATAAATTTGCATCGTTTCGATGGAGATTCTTCAATTAAATAAAGCTTCTAATTCATAATTACCAAAGGTTTTTCGTAATAAATTTATATTCCTAACGTTTTCTCTTCTAAGTCAGCTTCGCGTGTCGCGCGGCGACCTGGCCGTCGTTGACCTTTCATGTACATAAGCGAGTGAAGCGAGAGGAGATCCCAGAAATGTATAAACGTAATCTGATAACCTACATTACTACATACAATATACTCCACAAACATTGAAAGAAGTTAAATAAAAGTCATTATTACTAAAATTTACACTTGAAATATTTCTACTGAAGTAAATTTTTATACTTGCATACTTGTAAAGTAATATTATTTTTGAAATATTCCATCATATACATATAAAAAGAAACTTAAATAACGGTTAAAACTGTTCCTGACTACACATTACAGATAGACACAATAAATGTCTCTGTTAAAATGACAACTAGAGAATAACCAGACCGTGAAAATAATTAATTAAATGAATAACCACCTATACATGTTAGTGTAATAAAAACATTATTATATTTTATACTATATAACAATATATGTATATAAATTTCTGATAATAATTCTCTGTGTCAACACATCAATATTTTTCGTGCTTTTTTTATTAACCAGCTAATGAATCAATTTAATTATTTTAACTGTATCACATACATATATAACACTCTCCTCTCCCACGTCTGTAGTGACCGGGCGCCGCTCGTTGCTCATCCTCTCCATAGTATTCTTCAATCTTCAAATCAATTATTAAAGTTCACACCAGCGTCAAGTCGATACTACTGCTGAAGACCTTCCTTCTACAGTTTCAATTAAACTAAGAAGTCTTACTTATTATTTCAAGTATTTCTTTGTCTGAATAGTTTCTCTGTATTATTTTAGGTTTTTTTAATATCGGTGATATTTTCCTCTAGAACATTAATGTTTAGTTACTTCTTTGAATTACGCTTAAATTAATAACAAAAATAGTATTAATTTTGACGTATAATACGTTTCATTATTAAACATATTATTTATATTGTTCATAAAACTACATACTTTTAATACTTTAAAATTTTAATAATACGAGAATATGTTTATGTTAAGGATATTCAAACGGTAGGATAATAATAGAGATGTACGGGAAACTAGTTAAAACTTTAAATTTGATTGAGGACTATATACATACAGTACCTGTATATAAATACAATATGTATACATACAGTATGTGATAAAACAAAATCCAATAGACATGAAGACTCCAATGAAGGTATTGATTAATTATTATTTGTATTAAAGTTAAAAAGTGAGCTCCATTAATGAGGGTGTTAGAGTTTTGTTCCTTGATTGTTTGAAAAAATATTTATTTTTACAATCTGCTGACAAGAAAATCTTATTAAAGAGGATGAAACAAACTCTGTTATTAAATTATCATCAGGTTCACAAACATCAATACAAAAAAAACAGGCGCGAACACTTGAGCTGAGGATTTTATATAATTTATAAATTTCGTAAGTCAATTAACAGATAACTTCTATTAAATTCTTCTTTAGGATTGTTTTCTTTAATTTTAAATATAATTGTCGTCTACTGTGTTATATGCTGTTGTTTAATTATTAAACTAATATAATATTTAGTAATTTTTGTTTCATATTGTCTGATCGTCGTTGTTCGATGGCATCTCCAACTTTTATTGAGTTAAGATCAACTTTAACGTGCTTATTGTCTCAGCAGCCCCCCCTCCCCCCCGCTCCCCCGCTCCTGGTGAATGTTTCTTTAATCCGTGATCCATCTAACTTAATGAAACTTTACGAGAACTAGCCGCTGAGGTCTAAGTTTTGTTTTAACGAGCCGGGGACATTGTTGTCAATTAAAACCAGCCACAAACTAAAACTACTTCTCTTTTAAAAGGAAACTTTGATACATTTTATAAATTATTATATATGTTTAATATTATATGTTTATATGTTTTATAATCATAGTAATTTATGTAAAGTATATTAAGAAGATTACTTAACTGTAAATTGTTATGATAAACACATTTTGAAAGTTTTGCCAACATAAATGTATTTATTTATTTATTTATACTTCTATCTGTGCATGTGTCATATTCCTATTAAAGGGTAGCCCTCCTGGTCCTTCCAGTCTCTCCTGCCTCCTCCTTCCAGTCTCCACGTTTAAAGTTCATCACAACACCCTTCAGGAATAACTTTACTCTCTACTGAATAATATTGAAACTAGTCAGAGTTTTCGATTGTTCTAAACTATTATATTTTTTTCAATCATATACTTTATTACTTTAAATATAAATTCGTTGAGTTACTTATTATGGTAAAAGTTTTCTGAGTTTTACGAGTGAAAAATAGAATTATTTATAAAAATGATTTTAAAAATAGATGTCGTCGGTTTTGTATTTGAAATTTATGTATTTTTGTACCCAGAAGATTAGTGTGAACTGTAAACCTCCATGCAGTTTACATTTTAATCGATTTCTAACAAAACTGTTTTTATATTTTGTCATTCGGTGTCAAAATAACTTTGATAGGAAAAAGGTTTACCCGCATCAAAATATTTCACGTAGGATTGTTCATTGTTAGCTTACATATATATACATAAGTAAAGAAACAGCCAGTGTTCATTTAACTTTTCTTTATTAGTAACTTCAACTTCATGTCGTGTAACTTAAAAGTAAAACCGCAGTTTAATCTTATTATATATTCCCTACAACGATAACCAAATTACAATTTTTAAACTGATTTTTGAATTTTTATGAAAATGAATATCAGATGATTATAATTTATAATACATTAGAACCTATCCCCTACTATTGATAAGTGACTTTCTATATCACTCACTCCGTTTCCTCATACTCCCACAACGTTTAATTTTGTTTACACTATCTTAGGATTTATATTGATCAAATAATAAATATGTTCGTGTTCCTATAAAAAGAATAAAAAACTAAGACTATTATAATAGTTATATATGTATATGTTATGACGCGTCATAATGTTAGGGTCGGTCCTGTTTTATTGTCTATAAAACGTGGCCAGCGGTACTACATATAACAGTTAGCGTCAACATAAAATAAAATCTGCTTCGTTATAAAGAATCAATATATAAATATATTGTGAATAACTCATATTAATATCGCTGCGTCTCCGCTTGTGGCTCACCTTAGATGTAGCTAATACACAAGAAGCAGTACTAGTAAGTTTTCACATATTTACATTTGATGTAGACCTTATTTGTGTTGTTGGGTACGAGTGAGAAGTATGTATGTATGTGTTAAACAAAGCACGTCTTCCGTAACAGCTTCTCAGTGTTCAGATTCACTTTATAATCTTAATGGTAAATGTAAATAATTCGAAAGTTTAAACAAAAGTCACATAACGTTGTCCCATTTTTTTCCGTGAGTCATGTATCGCGTGTCTCATAAAGCCGGTCTATCAGTAAGGGTAACGTTTAATTCGTTCACAAGGTTCGTGTCGGCGCCACCTCTAACTGGATATATATAATAGTTTTACTATTTTTACTAATTCTTCTAGGTGTTCTGTGGTATTTGTATATTGAAATAAATGATTTGTATTGGATGTATTATGTATTCTGGACCTTAATGTGAAGGTTAAGATGAAGATGTATAGTTCTGCTCTACATTGTTTGTATCAGTTACAGTCTCTCTATTAGAGTTTTAATCAGTAGTTATAGACCAGTAGTCTCTTCAGTGAGTAGATTTAAATGACGTCATCATGTCGATGTTCACAACTGATTGTTACATGAAGTTTTATGAAATTAAATCAATGCTATAATAAGTTTATTATTAATGATCTATTATTTCAAAGTACACAATGTGACTCTGTCCGGAGTGTTGAAGGTGTTGGTTGTGGTTGTTAATTAAGAGTATATGTTTCTAGAAGAACAGTTAAATATAAACAGGAACGTTGAACGTTTTCGGTTCGTTACCCAGGAAGGATGTGTGTTGTGAAACAAACTAAGAGTTTTCCTTCAAACTCGATCCCTTTTGTTTAAGTTCCTCAAACTTAAATACAACAACTATTCTGTTAAAGAAACAAGTGGTTATATAATAAAGAAACATTACACAACTTGTATGTGTGTCATTGTAACATCATTTCAATTAGTCATATTATAAATTGACTACAAAATCAACAAGCGTTGGATCTCAGTGAGAGCTCTGCGATGCTTTATTGATACATCTGACTGAGGAGATGTGGATTATATTAAACTGATTTACTTTGATGTGTGTTGACACTGAGTGAGTGAGTGTAGTGACAGCGAGACGTTCCATTACATGACGTTCATTTAGTATCTTAGTGTAATATTAAACAACCTCCTCAGATGAACTATTTACACGAATCAATTTTCAAGAAGAAGGTTTTATGTAAATAATGTATATTTGCTTTCGAATATTTTCTTATTGCTTTTATAGTAAACTCCTTATAGTCTTATAGTAAACTTCGTTTGGTTCACATGCTATATTGTTAAAATTAGCATCGAGTATGTTTTATATGTAATGAAACATTTGTGAACCCCAAACACAATATGTAGACTCGAAATATTCATACAAACACACGAAACACATACTCGTCTATATGTATTTTAAATATAAGGATACAAAATTCTATAAATAGAGTTTAAAATTGTTAGTTATAAGTTTTTTGTACAATATTAAAGACAACAATGCTATATATTGGTCCAAATAAAATATGAAATCTTTTTAAATTATTTCAAATAGTTTAAATTTTTATAATGTTACTAAGGAGTAGGAATTGATTCACCTCCTTCCCATAGTACTGGCCAAGTCTTAAGAAGGTGATCATAAATAGCATATAATAAAGTAACTGCCTGTACTTCGAGCCTTCTAGACATAAATTAACTTACTTGTACGTAGACAGAGCCAAGGAACAGAGCGAGGGAGAAAACATTTATAACTTTAATAGTTAAATATTACGTATAAGTTACGTGTTAATTTATGTGTCTCCTTCGTAATTTATAAAAAATGGTAATAGTATATATTAACAATCAAAATGTAATATAAAAATCAAACTAAACACTAAATTTTATCAAAGACAGTAATTAGTTCAAGGCTGACAAATTTTCGGAGCCGCACTCACCCAAATAAATAACGGATAAAACTTATATCACAGTTGAGTTGGGTCCATCGTGACAGATCACGACCGATATATGTATATTGTATACTAGAATATTATGAAGAAAAAAAAGAATTACCAGTTAATAACTGAGACGTACATAACTTAGAATAAATGGAAATATATCTGAAATTATTTTGTTTTAGTAACCTTTAATTATTAATAGTTGTACTTTAAATGTGTCACACAACAACTTCCCCACCAGTTGAGCTCCTGTTCTGAGTCTGTTCAATGATTCATTTTTCATTTTGAGGAGGACAATTTTAAATTTGTTGAATTATGTAAGGTAACATTTACTAAAGTATTAAATAATAAATCTTTAGTAAATGATTTAAAATAAATAGACTTATATGGTATTGTGATAGGTAAAGGTAATACAGTTCAAGAAGAATTAAAAATTAAATGAAAATATTACTAATAGAAAACAGTGGGAAAAGATAAAAGATGTATGAATTGAAAAACGTTTTATCACAGCATCTTAATGCTCAGAGATGTTGTCACATGAGTTTATATTAATAGTGGCGAAGATTTAAATATATTTACAATTTGAAAAAACAAAGAGAACAGGGATTGTTGTATAAAATAATTTATTATTTAATTACAATATAAATATGAACATTTGAAATACTTTGAATTGATACCCGCTTGTTGGCTAACAAGCTTGTTAGTTATAATTTTTGTGTGTCAAATATTCCATATGTCTGTAAGTGTACAGGCTACTATACTACCTTACCTGACTACTTCTAATAATAATTAATAAGTAAATAAACACATCCTGGACACTGTCACTAGTTAGTTATTACAGATTATCGTTTTTGGTAAGAAACATCCTAATACATATATAGTAATGATCTCGAGTCTTCTTAACTCGGTGAGATGTTTGCTAAGTTCCACCTTTAAATTTTAATACATTATTATTGATTTGAAAATAAAATTTTTTCACATAAAATTTCTTAGTAAAGTTTATACATATATTTTTATTTAATTCTAAATCCCACTGTAAGCGAACGTTTAAGCCTCGCTGTTATAATGAACTTGTTAATTAGCTTTTTGTTCGTCACATTATTATAATTTCTTGTTTGTCGTTTCAAATTATATCAAAAGGGTGAAATCTTAATTTTGTTGCTCTCAAAGTTCCACAGCTGTTAATCGGTTGTGTAACTTAACGCTGGTCCCATAACACTCATCTCTTAGAAGTTGTTTTCTATTGTATGCTACTATGAACACATTAGATGAACAGAATTAATGCTGAGATATAATATGTATGTTGTTTATGTATCAAAATGTTAATTTGTACATGAGATTTATAGCAGTTTATGGTTATCAATTTATAACTAAATGAAACGAAACAGCACTACCAGTCGCAATAAGGACAAATTGACAATTTTTGTTATAAACATAATTTGTTGTGTTTTTGATAGATTTATTTATGAGTCAACTCTAGTATGAGATCATTTTGTCAGTTTCGTCTAAGGTGTAGGGTACGACGGAGCATGCTTCACCTAACTTTCACTTCGTTCCAGCAACACGGATTGTTCAGGATGGTTGTGTTTCACTCCAGGACATGACACCGCCTCCTGAACTGATTATCTTTTTCCTTCATCCCGGAACTGATATCAATGTTTATTTATTTAATAGACCACTGTTTCAAAAGATAACGTTTGCTTCATACTTTTGAATATAACAAATTGAACAAAAGTATACTAATAACTGCATTGAGGTCAGTACAACGGGTTTTTAGGGATAAATTTTAATAGAATGTGATGGAAATAAAACAAAAATATAGTCTCTATAATGACAATTTCGAAATATTCATCTGGTGTATTTATTTTTGGGTTTTTCGTAATATACCTTTTTAAATGACAAACAATACTATTTGAAATAATCTTTATTAACTAAATAATATGGGTACATGCATTTTATACATCACGGTTCACTTTATTGTTCCTAGGACATAGAATCGGGTTTCATGAAGGACATCAGACGTATTAAACATATATTTATTATTTAGAATACTTACACTTTATACATCGATTTAAGTATTTCCTGCTTTAGAAATAAATAGAATATGTTTTTATTTATATTTAACAATTATTATATCTACGAGATTTAAATCAGAAGACCTAGTTTAATATAATCTTTATAAGATTGTCTTTTTTAGAAATACGTTGAGTTTTCGATGCGAGCGTCAATGTATCGTCATCCCACAGGTACATATATTACTATAAGAGGTAGTCGACTCGTTTAAGCGTTCAGAGTGAGCAAAGAGAATCATCTGCGAAGGTGAATCAGAAGTGGTGTCTGGAGTTACCGTTCCATCTCAACACGGAGGGCGGCGCGTCCGTGGAGGCGATCGAGATGTCGGTGGAGGGTGTCGGCGCCGGGTAGTAGACGGTGGGTGCTGGTGAAGCTGCTCGCCTCTGTCGACCTGGACCCGTGCGTGTACTGCGGAGGTCTGAACGCCTTAATGTCCCGTTCCGAGCCAGACGCAGCGACATCCGCTCCCCACACGACCCAAAGGAATCGTCTCGAGTGTGTTCCGGAGAATCTCTCAAACCTCGCGGACGTATTCTTCCCGCGCAAAATATTTTTAGAAACACCCGTTTAAATTTCTCGCCGAATATAACGTATATCACAAAGTTGACGCTACTGTTTATGGTAACTAGAAGGTTGCTCGTTTTAACCAGCGGATCCAGGTTTTCGAAGGCGTCTCCGAGAAATACTTCAAAAGCATTCGTAACGAGCGGTAACAGGTTACAGAGGAAGAACACCAGCACCACCACGAGCAGCATCGTGGCCAGCCCGAGCTCCCGACGCTGGACACGAGACAGGCGAGCGCGCTCCGCCTGGGCCCGGCGGACTTGTTTCACGATGCAGGCGTTTAGAGCCGCGAGGGCAGAGAAAGGTACTATGTACATGACTACTAGATACATCCAATGTATATAAACCACCACATACCTATCGGTGCGGAAGTTCATGTCTGCTCTCACGCAGTATATGACCTCGCCGCTCTCCGGATTGCCTTCCGCTATAACCTCGGCCTCGAAAAACTTTGGGGCGTTGTAGGCGAAGGCGAAGGTCGCCGTCCCCAACACGTACCAGCGAGCGCGAGAGGACGTGCAGAGAGCCTTCGCTCGGAAAGGATGACACACGGCCACCCACCGCTCTATGGTCACGATCAGAGTCAGGTACACCGACATCGTTTGAGCGACGTTCGCTATTGGATATGCGTAGGGGGTGAGGTGAGGGGACACGTGGTAGTAGTAGTACCGCATGGCGCCGGTGTACGGATATATCGCGGTGAGGCCGAAGAGCATTATCGACGTGAAGATGAGGACGGTGTCGCAGGCGGCCAGCCCCACCAGCAGGCAGTTGATGGAGGATCTCATCTGAGGCCGGGAGAGGACCAACACAGAGAGGCCGTTCCCGAGCAGGCCGCCCGCACCGATCGCGTTGAGGAGGACTCCATGGACCACGAAGCGGAACAGTTTGTCGGAGGGGGAGACGTCGAGGTCCGTGTCGCACTCGAGAGGCGCCGAGCTGTTCATGACCCCAGTGGCCCGAGACCCCATCCACCACCATCCTACCTCGCACGCGCCCTCAAGCCCATCTGTGAACAAACATTGTGTATGTTAATACAATATACTATATACTGACGAGCTTCGTGATGGTCACTGTTGGTTGGGAAAGTTTTAAAATAATGCACGTGTAGCAAGTACCGCCACGGTTACATTGTTTTAAACAGTTTTACAAACAGTTTAAAGTGTTTTTATATACATACTATATAAACATTTAAAGGAATCGTCTGTACCAACTCACTTTCTCGAACTGATCGAGAAACCTTTGGAATAATTTTAGTGTATTTTATAAAATAAAAGATAGACAATACATATTTTTATAACCGAAATATTTGTCATATGGAAAAATAGACTCTAATTAAGTTTTTGAAAATTTTAACAATTGTAGTCTACTTAACGCAGTTTTTTTTGTTGGTAATTTATTGACAACAACGTTTTTATTATATTAATAATGTAATAACGTTATAAGTATTACATATAAATGTTTGAAAGACAACTATCTTTAGTTTTCAATTATAATACAAACATAATCTTATGTCTGTTGCTGGTAAGTAAGTACCTCAAATATTAAAAATATTAACCACTCCAATCTTTAGTCAAAATAAACCGTTTATGTTTTCTATAAAATAATCCTTGGTATTTGTTAATATCTTTTTTTCGGACCGAGGATAAATATTAGAATAACAAGAAAAGTTTTTATTTTATACATATATATATATATATATATATATATATATATATATATATATATATATATATATATATATATATATATATATATATATATATACTATATATATATATATATATATATATATATAAATGAAATGTAATAAAATAACCAATTAGTTCTGTAAGATTATATTAATTTAAATTTAGTCTTAGAAGTCGAAGAATCTATTTTTATTATGTAAAGAACAAATAACAGTATTTTTTCTCAAAACTGGCTCATGGTTTTTGTTTTTAAGTGAAGTTTCATTTACGAGGATATATTATAATTTGGTTCAATACAATAATGTATGTGTACCTTGTTAGTTTATGGATAAGGTTCACGACACTTGTGAACTACATATATTACTTCTTCTTCATCTGATGTCAATTTTGCTCGACATATCAACAAATACTTAATTTGAAAAAAACATTCCTGTTTATATTTTAAACCAATAAATGTTCGTTAAAATTAAATAGCGGAAATTTTTATTTTCACGGGTTTAATAAGGAAGTGACACAGAAATCACGTTGGCGAGGAAATTATGTTAAAATATAGTTTAAAATGTGTAATTAGAGGCTTTATATTCAGCTACGAAATAACCTTACAGGGGTGGCCTTGAGGAACGTAGCGTGCTACGAGACACGAGCTACGATACAGCTACGACGCGTAGACGATCGTAGCGTGAACAGACGGTGTTACGATAGTAACTATGAGGCTCAGGCAACCAATGACTATTAACTACTGAGTTAATAAACGAAAGACTTTTAAACTTATAAAAAACTAAACGAACTGGTTTCGACAAAACAGACAAATCTTAACTTTAACCATAGTTGGTCCGTGTTGTACGTGTGTGTGTGTGTGTGTGTGTGTGTGTGTATGAATACTATCACAATAATCGTTTCTCAATATATTTGATATGTTATATTTAAAGATATAGTAATCATTGTGGAATACAAGCTCATCTGAGGATGGTCGCGACTAGTTACTTACATTATACGATTAAACTTGATTAGTTTCAAGGGATGAGCCGAGAGACACACAAAGAGCTCGTAAACTGTGAGAGGGTCCGGAGACGGAGATTTGTGGACCTCAGGGTGACGGTGAGAGACTGAAATAATGACCTAAAGGATACAGTAACCGATGTACTTGAGGAAAAAGACACACCACGAGCAGACCAGTTGAAACGAGTAATAAACATATACTCTGGCTACCTACAACTACTGACAGTAGACTCCTCTAAAGTATATTTTTATTTTATCAATGTAATGTATTTATTTAAAGTTCAACTAAATGTATATTTGACACTTCAATTTCATTTTAACATCCCGCCTTCTGGAACTCGTACAAGCGAGATTAATGAAAGGACATTTTTAATATGATTGCTTTAAAAATGTCACTGAAACATGACGAGCAGGTTTTATTTGAACTGACGATCATTAGTTAGCAGAGAGTGTACAATGAATAATTTTAATATTAAATTGAATATGTTTGAAGTTGAATATAGATTAAAATTTAAAGTAAAGAAGAAAATTTGGTGGTAGTTCTGAGTACGGTTATTGTTACTGAAAAAAGTGATTATTCATATAATAATACATAATACAACGAATAATACCTTACAGTTGAAGTTAACTTATAGTTCATGACAAGGAAAAGATAATGAAAGAAATTCAATGAATGTGTTCAAACATAAAATATTTTATTATAGTCAGTACATGTTGTGGAATGAAAGTAGAGATCGATTTACTGTCTCATATGAGAATATATTCAATACAAGTCTAATAAGCACAGAACATTCGTCTCAGAGAAGACCAGAACGAAAACAGACAAAAATATGAAGACAAATGTTACTTAAATTTTAAAACATTGACAAGTCTCGAGCAATTTATTAAACACCACATACTCGTACGTTCCTCAGAGTTTAAAACAAGCGTAAGATGCTTATGTAGGAATTAATTTAAAAGTATTGTAATAACACAAACCGCTGGCTTATTACGACGACGATGTTAAAGTTGTGAGACTGATACATGCTTTAAGATGTTTACTCTCCTGAGAGAACTTTACATTAGGAGGGAGGCGTTACAGCCACGTCACACGTCATACCTTGATTACCGGCGATGCTTACGTGACGTGACGTGACATGAAGAATACACACGTCACGTCACGTCACGTCACGTCACGTCACACCAGACCACACCGGTATTCGTCACACCGCTTCGATTCAATTTAAATGTAGATGAGATGTGAGAAGAGCGAATGAAACACCATTTATATATGATTCATACGATTACTAAAACAATACACCACGTCTAGGAAAGACGGTACACTGTATGACATGGATCTAACAAATATATATTCAATTATATGACATACAAACAATGTCTGTAGATAGACTTAGTTATCTTCATTGTAAAGACTTATAAGTAAAACTAACTCAGACCGCTACTTCGATACAAAGAAATAATATTTGATTGAAATTAATAAAATTTTTAAAATAAAACAGTCTCGTTAACTCCTTATTGTATCGATTGCTGTTCTTTCCAAATAGGTTCGAGTAATTATTATTTTTTATTTTTTATATTAATATTTTCTAATCCGTTATATTTTTATACATTTTTCAATAAATCATTCACATTAAGAGACCGTAAAGTAATAATTTTAACTAGTTTATCATTTTTAACTTCACATATTGGATATATGTATAATAAGAAACGTACTCGTACATAAACATCACAAGTTGGACGGGCACATGTTGACTCTGTTACATACTCGTATAGTAAAGACTGATTACATTACACTTACCAAGTGTTCAACGTTTATATTCAATTATTAATTACTACTATAATAAAATAGAACGTCTGTTAGTATTAAGAATTTAAATACATAAAATTAACAAAAAAAAACAATATTGGAATATATCTGTTCAAGGAAAATCCTTTAGTTTTTACATCATTACTCTTTGATATAAAATTCTAGTCTAATAAGTAACTAAAACTTTTTGGTTTGATCTTGTTTTTTTTGACCCTGCCAGTATTCAGATGTCTCTGTATAAGTTATGTTTCAACTTTTATTTATTATTTTATTGGAAATGACGCAGGTATAAGTATTTTTTATGTAAATATATTTCGTGTATCTAGTGAACCAAATGTAACACTCCCTTCAAGAAAATAATATCTTTTTTAGACCTTCACCCTTACAACACATTGAACTTGTGTGAAATATGTTTCCTACTCTTCATATGACTGTTAATATTTACATTAGAATTATCGTAGTCACAGCCTAGATCGAGTCGCAATTATAATAATCGAAGTTAACTATTGAGTCCCACTCGTCACTCCACTAACATAACTGACATGTTTTGTAAGTCTTATAATCCTATCCATTACAAGGATGTAACGAGTCTAAGAACTTTGACAGCTTCACGTGAACTAATAAACTCATGAGCTCGGGTCCGTGACATCCCTAACGAGATGATTCATGCCATATTTATTATTAGAAAGTTATTTTAACCTGCACTAGGGTCATGTTGTGGTTAAAAGTCTCTAAATGGGAACGCCGTTTTCTATTGGATTTATTTCAACACACCTGAATAACTAACATTGTGTATCAATTATTTCATATAACGGTCTAATCAGTATAATATGACTATATAACTGGAAGTAAACACTTCTCATTACACCCGAGGATGACGTTAGTCTTTTTTTTAGCAGCGAGTCTGAATTTTTAATATATTTCAAAGTAATAAAGAAGTAGTTATGTTTGTATTATATATATTTATTTATGATAACAATATATAATATTGTGTTGTCAATATCAATACCATTTTATTTTTAGTAAGAAACTGAACAATACTTTCTCATATCTTTCGTGTTAGTGAGGAGTGGAAACGGAAGGTTCCTGTCATGATGTAGACTGGGTGTGTGTTGTGTGTGTGTGTGTTGTGTGTGTGTGTGTGTGGTCGGTGGAGGTGTGTGTGTGTGTGAATGACTGTAATAATGAACTCATTGAGACGTGTCGTCCGTCTTCATTAACACAGAGTCAAAGTCCTGATCCAGACGACCTCGTCTGTCACATGCTCCACGAAATGCGTCTCCAAGACACACAATAAACTTGAGACTCTAAAAGCAATTGTCTTCAATTTAACAGCGGTTTTGTAATAGATAAGTTAATTAGAAAACACTTAAATTCACCGCATGAGTCTACCAAACACATGTGTTTAATATTTGTTAAGAGAAATAAAAACAAAAAGTTAGTTTAATACAATATAATTCTATGTTATATTACTCGAATATACTACGCCTTCGAGTAGTATATATACATTTTTCAAGGTGAAAATAATTGTAGAAACACATCATAATTATTAACATCAAATAATCTCCTATAGACACACATAAATCTTCGTCTCAGTTGTACATGCTCTCTGTATTGCTAGTGTCACTAATGTAGGGTAAGACATGTTCATATAATATAAAATTTGTAACAACTTTGATATTTTAAATCAGAATGTTGAAAGTAAAATCTACTTACGACTCTTACTACGATCATTCCAGATGAGCCTCGACAATCTTTTTTGAGACTTTCTTTTGAGAATTCCTGGAGCTAACATTTCTTAAATCATTTTATTGAAAATAATATTAATATACATTATGTATAACGAGTGTTACTAGTCGTCTCACAGGTCACACAGTACATCTTCTCTCTGGATGTGACTTCGATATTAAAGCATCGTTATTAGCCAGATGGTTGGTTTGATTGGAAGGTTGCTGGAAATTTATTTTGAACTTTATAAGTAAAGATAGCGATAACTAAGATTTTATATACACATAGTCCCGACATGTCACAGAAACTTTCATCTCGTCTGTCCATGATCACGGTCGCTGTAAAGGAGCCGACACGTAGCGAACATGTAGATACAAAATAATAAAAAAGTTTAGTTTCATAAAGTGATAATACGTTTGGCAAAAATTGAGTCGTTAAGAATTATATCCCAACTATTAAAATAAATATGTTTATTTTGTATCAGTGAAGCGTCAGTCAGCAGCGAGCGTTCTCACTGAGCTCTTTAAAATGTTACGATCACTTATAAACAGCTGGCGCTCCTCGGAAGATGTTGCATCTTAATAATGTGTTAAAAATAATACATTATAATAGTGTATTCGGCAAGATCAACTCTCTATCACGACTTGTGTAGGAAAGAAGTCAAGGATAATGGGATTATTAAATTATAAATGATAATTCTATATAGAAATTAATAAAGTCAAAATACTTACAAACGTAATCTCACGGATGAAGCGAACGTTCATTATCACATTAATCAAAGTTAATGAAACGAAAAAGAAAAGGATTAGGAGATGAAATCTCCATTTTGAATACAAATTTGTTTTGTGTAGTAATTAAACCGCGATTTATATTGTTAGACCAACTAAAATCACTTTGAATCTACAATAAGCGTCTTTAAATAATATCTTTAAAGAGAGTTTTATACATAGCGATACAAACTAAAAATAAAATTATTAAGACAGCAAATATATTTAAATGTTGTAGTCTAGCACGTGTAAAATATCTTATTATAAAAGAGTGCGTCAGTAAACCAGTAGGTATAAGCTGGTGTATTGTAACAAACATATAATACAATATGTTTCAAACAGATCTCTCCATGGATCTAATTCATTATCTGCGGAGTGCACTCTCTGTTTTATTTCCGTAGTTAAACATCGTCTGTCCGTAGTTCAAATATTAAATTCATTATGTTTGAAGCGCGACGTCTTTCTTTATATAATTGATTCATCGGGAATCGTTGAATCGTTTTAAACCCGCTTCATCTGTCGTAACGTTTACTTGTCAGGTGAGTGTGAGTGTATTGTAACACAGCTTATATAATATAATAGCTTCTATTCTATAATCTTCCTACAGATCCTAGTATATCGTTACGTATCTTGATCGTCATTTAAGATACTTTGTTTAAATTCATACTTTTTGAATCATATTAAAACACCAATAATTCTATTTTATGAACAATATTGTTAAGTTAATTTTTGTGTCACCGGGGACGTTGTTAAACATGTTTACTTATCATTTAATTATGATGGAAATCCTCAATAAAATATATTGTGTGTGTGGCGTGTGGCGTGTGGTATTTGATTGTCTGCGTGTGGCTTGTAGCGTGTGATGTCTCAGTCGTTATCGTTGCCGATGATTATTACCAATCTCTGTCTTTCCGATTTGAAGGAAAACTTTATAATTATTCTTTATTGATATCATACAATGTCAACCTTCTGTTGTACATTTTCATCTAGTTTTATCACACGTCATCGTCTGTTCATTGTTAATGTTCATACCACTCGCTACCATCGCTCCTTTCCATCCACCGTCCAGTCCCGGTGTGTTGAGCTCATCACCACTCCTCATGTGTTGATGGTACATAACGATACTAATCACCCGCCAGGCTCAGAGCACTCAGCTCTCCTTGATAACAGACGGATCCCGTTCGAGCCATTAGGAACTTAATGTAGATAATGGATACTGAACTCCTCGACGCTGGAGAGGATTTTATTGTTACGTTTATTACAGCTTTTATTTACTTTGGATGAGATCGGTCTACTCTTACTTTGATTTCTGAAATGATATTATTGAGACAAATCAAATAGAAAATTAATACGTAAAATATATTATCCTATTGATGAATTCAATGTAGCTGAGACAATATTCCAGTTACAAATAATATTTGCATTCTAAGTACTATAAAATTATTCATCGATTTAACATTCAAGCTACGAGAGGTTATTATGAATACCTTGCTGGAGAGAAATGTATGAATATTTTTAGCAGAGCTAGTCTTCGCCTGCAACTGTTATTGAATGCAGGTCTCGTAAGCTTCAACGGACGTCGTTGATTGATATTAATTTCCTCTCCACACCTTCAAGACGTACTGAGAACATCGTCCCAGACAGACAGACACACGTAACTATCTTGAAAAGGTATTTTATTCTTTCTATAATAATATTGAAACTGGTTCTCAATACCAGTAGGTTAAATATTGTAACGTTTAAATATATGAATACGTTCAACTGACTCAATACTACAGATAATTGTATCATTCATGACATAACTTTATCTATTCTTCTGATCGTGTAAATAATATCAAAAAAACAGACACTAGATATTTATATGACTTTTAAACATTATGCAGTTTAAAGAAATACAAACGCGAGCAGAGTGTCACTAAAATATTTGTTTGTTATATATGCACACTTATCATGCTGAATATACATATGTATATGTAATTGACTATGTTTGTGTAACACTCGTGTGAAACAAATATAATAAAACGTTTAAATTGTTTAATTTTCTCATCATATTTGTTTTCAGGAACCACTTTTTATATTACTCGGTTGTAATATCATATTTCAACCCCTCGTCAGTCATCCCTTAAGTAACTTTTGAGTTATCTTATTGACAGAGGCCAAGGAAGAGACGGGACTGAAAGTTGTTGATCCATTTAGAGGCCGGGTGTGTGTTAGGAATTAAATAAATGATGCTCCTTTAAACTCGGATCCCTCCAGTTTTATTTAAGTTAGTGAACTTCAATAAAACGTTTATTCTCTGTTACTGAAACACATCTGTTGCGAGTGAGACGCCCCGCTCTCTGTACAACTGACAATCACTTCCTACTGTTATTGTAAAGGATGACTGTTTAATGCAGCCCGAGGAGACACAAAGCTTCTTGAGAAAATGGAGAGAATTTAATTTATTAGAAACACTTTGAGAACTAACATTACGAAATTTAAGACAAGAAAATCTGATTCTAAGATTATAAATGTGAAACTGAATCGTAGGAAGTGTCGAAGAAGTCGTTATCTTACTAAGGGAGCCTGTATATCATTAAGGGTAGGGCATTATAAGATCATTCGATTCTCATCAGGATAAAGTTGGTGTTCCACCAGCTCCTGATGGTCTCACACGTCAGTCATCATCATAGTGAGTCAAAGTTTAATATTAATATAAACACTGATATTGGTAGTCTGACATACTTTATACAAAACTGCCTGATCACTGAACCTGCTTATATTTCAGTCCACAGTCCGAGGGAGCGGCTTCCTCTAATATTACTTCGATTATAAGCAGCGACCTACTACACGTTGCACTTTACTTATTAAAATATAATCATACTCACTATTTTTTGTTACTCTATGTTTGAAACTACCACAGCATGTATTACAAAATAATTTTTGCTTGTATTTCTTATGAATATATTATTAAATTTGAATTTTATCGTGTATATGAAAATTTGTGTATGTACAAATTGTTTATAAGTTGTGTGCTCTTCACGCTCGTACATCGCCAAAGTGTAGTGTATATAATATTGTAATGAGTTTAACATGTCCTTACATCTTCTAATGTTTCACGATCAAGTTTTCTGTTTCACAACCTTCACAAAGGAACCTCACTAATGTTCATATACATATGTACCTCGTATACTTTAACAAGATTGGATAAAAAAAGGAATTCTTTTCGTGTGTGTTTCCTATTTTATTATATATATTTTTTACCCTTTTAAACTTTACATCTACTTTAACCCGTATGTCCAGATGTTCAAGTATCTATGTTTTATATGATTTTACAAAATTAAGAGACAGTAAAATAGTTAGAACATTTATTCCCTTAATTAATGTTTAGAGAAGTGTTACTAAAATGTAGAAAAAATCTTAAAAATTTATTTTAACAAAAATAAACGTTATTTCTTAAAAACTATTTTGAAAGAATATAAAACTAACTAAAAGTGACTCCTAGTGACTAGTGGGGTGGGGGTAGTGAAAGGTCGCTAAAGTCACCGAGTGGGGAGAAACTTTTACCATTTAATATTTAATGTTTTTCCGGTTCCCTTTTTCTTTTCTGTAGTAAATCTCTTTTAAAGTTCATCGAATTGTAAAACATTGTGTTATATTTTATATCAAGTTATGTGATGACAGAAAATCATAATCTCTCACTAATCTAAATTAATTTCAAATTTAATTTCCTCTCAGTAACATTATTTTAACGCTCAATTTTACTTCATCTTTGACTAAAAATTAATAAGGAGCGTGTAAGTTCTAATAAATAAAGTGTGTTGTTGGAGATTTTGTCGGCCGCTACTGTTAATATAATGTAATGATCATTTATTTTATTTAAACAACTCACTCACTCAATGAGTGCGGCTGACACAATAAACTGAACTGATGGATTGATAAATATAATGATGAGAAAAAATACGATATTTACAAAATTGTTTAAAATTCTTACAATTATAACTACTAAAACTGGTTTTTGTATAGAGATTTCTTGAATTTAAAATCATTTATGTCGATAGTATATTATATTATATGTAATGTCATAAATATTGCAAACGGAAATAATTAAACCCATAGCTTTAGAAGTGTCAATTACGGTGATATCAAAATGAATGTCAGTAGTGATGAGTACGAGCTCCCGAACTGATGACACCCACTTATATAATTTAATCATTATTAAGACTCTTCAATACCCTGCCTATACATTTATTACTTGTGATATTTCACTCTCTCCAACTATTAATGACACTAATGTATTCTTGTGTATATACATATATTCTTGTATATTATTATATATTCATTATTATTAATATAAAAACCTAATATTATTTTTTAATATTTGTGATCAGATGCAGTAGTTGATTGGCCATAGACGAATCACTCTAGTTATTGTAAACGTGTTTAAAGAAGGCCAAAAGTTTATATTAAAGAAGTAAAAATTTATATTTGTGTTTCTAAACATCAGAGCAGCGTGTTTCAGTCCGATATTTTATTACACTTAGTAAATGAATGTGATTTGTTACAAGTTTTTTTGTTGCCAACGTTTTTAACAACGAAATCAAACAACATAATTGTGAGGATTTGTTATGAAAAAGACGGGCAAACAAGTTATACTAATAGGATTAAATCAGCGAAAATAAAAGAAAACATTGGGTGTTTATCAACGCATACCTTAATTATTACATAGTCTAAGAAGTTTTGAAAAGTAAATAGATTTGCCTTATTGTATAATATAAATACTTGTTAATATTAGGATACTACAACCTACAATACTACTCGTTATAGAAGGCACATTTTTCATAATTTATATTTAATTACCTATAATATTGCCGTTCCGTGCATTCTTCGGGAATTATTAGTTCAATTTTCTCCAAGCAATGAAAACCCTAAGTCATAATTTTCTTGGTGTCAAAATTATGTAAGTTTAATATGGTCGGTATGAAAGTCTCTCGGGATACATAAATCTGTTATAACATGTATGTATGTGTGTATGTTCGTGTAGACTATATATTGTAATCAGTGCCTCCTCGGCTCGTGGGGCGGCTGCGTGTAATGTGACGTCATCAGTGACGTCACACACTTTGAATTTCTACGAAGTAATTTTGTGATGCAGATTAAATAAATGCAGCTTGAGGCGGTGTCGTGGAGCTGCATTTATAATGACCTGAGGCAGCAACACTTGGGATATACAGAATAAACATTTCTTATATAATTCCTCGAACATATTTCATGTAAAATTATTAAGTTTATTGTGTGTTATAAACAAAACAGAATAATATTAAATAAAAAAATATCTACATAAGGTTTTGTAACAGCTCTGGGTTATGATATAAATAATAGACTCTGTTAAGACTTGTTTAACATTTTCGTTTTGAATGAAACTTATTTAAGAAATAATTTTAATTCACGTTACAATTTATTAATTATATATTGTCTACTAGTTTTATAATCTATTTATCTATAAAGAAGTTCTGAAACTATTACTACATATGTAATCGTTTTTCTTTGTCATAACAACATTGTTAACAAACAATATTTTTGATATTTAACATAGAGGTCTATAGATTGTTGAAACCTAACGACTAGGATCTTTAACAATCAAATAGAATGATAAATTGGTTTCAATAGAATAAGCTTTTCTTGTGTGTTTTCTTTTCTTCTAGTTCCTGTTTAAAAACTATTGTTTATTTTTTATTCTTTTAATTATTTTACATGATCTGGTATACGACTGCGATCGGTGAGGGATCATTTATTGTTATTATATTTAGTATTTAGACATTTTTTATTACTATTAATACATATGGTTGTTCTATATCACATAATTGTTCAGATCACACTGGCTCACTATAATAATCTCTTATCTAATTTTAGTTACCCTAATGTTCACGCTCCTCTGATCACTGAAACTTTACTCAATCCTTCCCCGCCTCTTCTTCCTACGCATCGTCTAATATTCACCTACACAGGTTGTGTCTTAAGTAATGTCGGTGTTCATGTGTGAACATTCCTACACCTCAATTTAAACCTGTCGTAACATGCTAAGACTAACCTCTAGTTTTATAAAGAATATAATTGTTTTACTTTCTTTTAATTACATAGCAAGTCTTTATAAAAAGTATGAAATTATTGTATTGTTGAGAAATTATTTAAGGAAAAAGTTCACAGCAGCGCTGACGGCAAGGAAAAAATATTACATTTGAAAGGGAAGTGACAGTGACCGACGAAAAGCATAGCGTTAGTTTAATGACTTTAATAGAAGAGATCTGAAGCTTGAAGGACATTACCGCTCAGATATAGGTCTTATGTTGGATATTGAGATTACAATTATACCAATAGGAAAGCACCCTAGTACCATTAACCTTCCTTGGAGTTTTATAAAACTATTATACTATAGTACTACGAGTATAGTGTGCGACGAACTAATAGAGATTCAAGCAAAATATTCCAGTAGGAGCGTGTAAACAGCTTCTGAAGATAATCGTTTTATCACATGCATGGTTCCGCGCTGGGAAATATTAATGTATAAAACACATAACATGGAAAACGGTTTTTAAACAAAAACAAGCATCAGAACCGTTCGTTGGGAGAAGTCAATTCGAGCGGAAAGTCTTTTGTGGATCTGACGGATTTATAAATGTTTAATGTACTTCGAAATCATCATAGATGGTCGAACTATCAATGCCAAGGATATAAAGGACGAGCGACGGGAAGGTATGAGGTTTTGTTAGAGAAATATATAAGTTAAGTTAAGCGAATACGGGTCCTCTTACAACAAGGCAATGTTAACCCACGTATTGTGAAAGTTACGAGGAATACGAGGAACTAGGTTGTTTTCAACTCCTACCACATCCAGTATCTATTCCAGAGCTCGCTCTTTGAGACTTCTATTTGTTTAGATTCGTTGCAAAATTCTTGCGTGGAAATTTTTTGAATACAAATTAGATTTTTAAATACAGAGCGACAATTTTTTGCACCTCAGTCAAAAGAATGATTTTACTGAGACTCAAAGAGCTCGCTGGACGTTGGTTTATAAATACAGAATACCCTGAGCAACTGAATAATTATGAAGGCTTTTTTATTGTATAATTGTTTAATTAAGGTAGTGAATATTGGAAATAGACATTATTTAGTATACACCCTCTGTACTACATAAACATCGCATTGATAAGAATGCCTGTGATATGTTCACATTTAAACACAATACTTCGTTCACTTCTAACACATATTTTCTACAAGCATGCTCCCCTGCGCAAGATATAGCAAAAACTCCTTCCAGCTCTATACATATAGTATGGTAAACGTAATTATATTAATGTCACTTTTGAGAATGCCAACATCTCTAGAACATTTGAATTATTATAAACTATCGATATTGTTACTGACAGATCACACACTACTCACGATGTAGACCTCAATCTTCTATATATATAAAAATGGATTGCTGTTCCTTAGTCTCGCTAAAACTCGAGAACGGCTGAACCGATTTGGCTAATTTTAGACTTGAAATACTCCTGGAAGTCCAGGGAAGGTTTAAAAGGTAAGAAAAATTGGAATAATTGCCGGAAAAACCCTAAAAACAGCCCTTTTCTATTTCCCATACAAACGTTTTTTTTGACATTAGATTTGACAACTAACTAATACGTCAATCATTCTGTTTGATTGAAACAGGAAAAACCTGATTATTTATGGCCTCTAAAACGGAATAGAGTTCGCCCGGTCAGCTATACCTACATATATTACTCTTGACCAAACTAACGCGGACGAAGTCGCGGGCAAAAACTAGTATGTTATATTAACTTTGAACAGTGATGTAAAAGTCACTTCGACGTTATTCATCCAATCGTATTTAATTATTTTGCTCTAACATATTTAATTACTCTCCAAAAATCTAGGAATATGTATCACCTTTCCAAGGATGTTTACTTTGAAAAAGTTAACAAAAAGCTGCCACATGTTGATGGTTACAGCTTTTGATGAGCTCGGTACATATCAAAACTAAAATTTTAACTACCAATCTTGTATTATGCAGAATGTTATCTGGCTGTAACAGTATAACAAATTGCAGCGACTTTAGAATGGTTGTGTCTGTCTTCACTTACGATAATTTTTCCAACGAATTCTGTAATGTTAACAATATCCTCTCTCATTAATTTATAAGTCGGTTTAGTTTATAGTACTTTATAAATTATTTGTGTTGTTAATATACAATAATTTGTGGTAATATTTATACATTTTAGATAAAGATATAAATATAGATTGTTTAATTTATACAACAAATTTACATCTTATATTTTACCTACTTCTTTTCACCGAAGCTCAAAGTTTGCTTTTATAAATCTTTCATTACTAGTTTTGTAAAATATTGTATGGAATAAGGATTATAAAAGATGATGCAAATTGTTTGTACAGATAAAAACATAATATCAGAACTTTATAAATTCTAAGCAAATATAATATTCCGTTTTAAATTCCATACAAAGTCCATTCGCAGTTTTAAATTCGTTTGAAACAATTGCGTACAGATACGTCGCAATAAATAATGTTTGTTAGAAGCGTGAAATGCATCGTCGGTGAGGTTGCAAGTTCATCAATTATCACCAGTTGACAGAGAACACCCTCACACCCTCTCACCCTCACACCCTCACACCCCACACCCTACACCCCATATGACAAAAACACAAGCTATTGTTTTAGTTGAATATTAAATGCTGACTTTTCTTTCAAATTGTACATTTCACTATTCTATTCAAAAATTTGGCTAAAATTCACCGTAGAAAGCTTTTAGAGTAGATTTTGTTGCACATTATTAAATATCTTTTACTATGACTACCTCATTACATATTCTTATAAAATTCTATATAGACATGATAGTTCATAGTCACCACTATATTTTATGATTGTTCTATAAGATATCAGAAACCCTGTCAACCTGATCCCACCAGACTCCAGTCACAGACTGACTCACGTTCATATTTTACTTCACCGGAACGTATTTTACCAACGTACGTTATAACACATCCCGAGCTGTATCTATGAGCTATCGTTTTATGAGCGTAGTGATTGAACAGCGGCGAATAGGAGCTGGAGTTTAGTGGCTGTCTAGGACGAAACCGAAAATACGAATAATATTTATCTAGTCGTTGAACCATATTCAGCTCATTTAAATACATATATTATTTTTCTCACATACAGTACCAGAAAAATGGACAGCAAGACAATCATAATGTGGTGATTAGGTGTATAGAATTAATTATTAACAGAGTGGTATCAGGACAGGACTGCTTTATTAGTGAAGCAACTCTATATTGAGGATACATCAGCTCTGAAACCTGCTCGTGTCTATGAATTCTTCATTATAAACTTCCTACTGGAATTTAATTCAAGCTCGACGTTCCTTTAATTTAAAAAATTTAAATATATAACAGTAACTAATTTTTCTTTATTATTATAAATTATAGAATGATTGACTTTTTAACACTGATTTTAAAACAACCTTTCAGGGAGTAGATTATTTGTACTTGCATAAAAACCACGGATAACCGAAATTCTTAGTCACTTACTAATAAGAAATTGTAATACTAGTATAGAAACAAGTCAAAGAAACAGTTTAATACTCTTAAACGTATCTGTTTTCGAGCTTTGTCACTTCTTACTTCATCCTATTGTCTTCGTATTTCTGAACTGTTTACGAGATAAAGATTTTATAATATAACTATTGCTTACACACACCATACAAATGGTGTTCTTTTGAGGACCTAAAACAAACTTTGTTCATCCTTAATCCTAAGGATATTTGTATTTTTAACCCTTGAATAACAATTATGTTATTAAAACTACAGATGCACATGTTTATATTCGCAAACAGCCTAATGATCATACACTATCGGACATAGACCTCCACCATCATTCTGTCTTCTGATCCCCCACACTGACGAGGAGACAGTTCATATCGACATACATACGTATAGAAAAAATATATGCCGTTTTGAATTAAAGAATAATACTAGTTAACTCTGAGTAGTCTACAGTTGTTCTTTAGTTTATTTACAATCAATCAGAACAATAAAATAATCGGACACTTGGCGTTTTATATAACTACATAATCCAGATGTTTTAATTCATTTACAGCAACCGTGACCGCGGGCAGACGACATGAGAGGATCGTGACAATACAATAACACAACAGTCAAGTGAACATGTCCACAGCTGAAATAGAATCTAGAAATTGAGGTAAATAGACTTTTTAAAGTTAATGGAACTAAATCTACTTAATGATCAGTTCCATAAATACCTTAGAAAAAATCTTTACACTCTTAATTGTTAATAATTTAAATTTTGACCCAACTGTGAAAGGAGGCCTTTTTTGAGTATATGTATGTATATTGCTCAGGACTACCTAGAGTGTTATGTCCGTTTATAACAGTCTAGGGAGTCCGTGCGACATATTAAAAATTAAACGAACAACGCCGGGGCAACATCGATGTATGGATAAAATATCATGTGACGAGTGATGCTACTGAATCCGTGAAACAAACACCTGGCCTCGTGAACCAGAATATTGATGATACAATACAAGCAATGGAATGTCATTACTATCCTAACATCGATGTAATCATGTAGTCTTCAAGTAGGTTATAGTATATTAGTAAGTTAACCTCTGCCTTATGTGTTTATTGAGTACTGTAAGTATTATCGCCTTAGTCGTACGAATAACACTGGGTACATAAAAAATATTTTTAAAGTTATCAAAAAAACAAAAGTCACAACACATCCAGTGTAGTAACAAAATCATACAAATGATTGGAGTTTGAATATGATTTTGTATGTAATGTATTTTATATTTAGTTTTAAGGATAATTCTTGTTCCGAGAAGTGTTGACGACATAGCATCAGAACACTGTCATCATACTTTTTTAAATATTGTATGGACGTGTGCAAAAGCAGTACAACTACCGCGTCTTAATATGTTTAAAATAATATAAATTGCAGGTTGCTTTTAAAAAGGTGTTGATAAAATTATTGAAACGGTATAAAACTATGTGTTAAAATTGTCGTTTGTTCTATACGTCATACACAAGGTACACACACATACATATACACATTACAAATGTAAAGATCTTTTTTTGTCTCGACCAAAAATGAGATTGGTGAGTTTCAATTTCCAACGTAAATAATGAACAGTTCGTTTTGTTCCATGTAATCTGTTTCTATTTCAATCACGTCCAGTTCAATGGGAGAGTTAATTAAGAGGCTTCGTTAATGTATATCGACACATTACTATGTACAACTGATGTTTATATAATATATAAAGGCATCATATTGAAATGATTTAAAACATCCTTTTTTATGTTTCCAAACAAATGATGCATAAATTCAATAAAACTTATTGTTATCTGATTTGTATTTAATATGGAATTCGTCGCGAGCAATATAAGGGACGCGGAAATCTAATAAATCTCCCAACACTCGCTACCTTCCCTCTGTGTTCCTTCCAACAGGAATGAGTGTTCCTGTAATGTGATTCAAATATATTTTAATGTGGACCGAATATATTATACATATATGAGTTTAGTATATTATATGTAGTAATGTATGTTATTTATTTTCAATCTGTCCGTCTGTTTGTCGTCGCGACACTCCTCGTCCGGATCACGTACGGTCCGAATTAAATCCGTCAGAACATATTTCATCATTGTTTATTTATTGAAGCGACACCACGCTTCAATATAATAATTAAAATTGTATATTTATCTTCATTTCAATATTTATTTATTATATTTCATACTCGCCATCATGTTTTTACCTACTTTACTAGACCTTAACATAAAACAACATACAATAGTTATTTTCTTGTCTAACATTATTTCGTTCAGTTACTTTTGTCTAAACTTTAAGATTGAAATAAAGAAAACTGACTTTAATTTAAATAAACACTGGATTTGGAATATTATATGACAATCGTATTAATTGTTATCAGTCGTTGAGTACTGTATTGAGTTAAAAATTATCAAGTCCGTCTCCTAAGATAATCGTGTTGGGTTCAGTAAACGTTACATTATAATCCAGACCCTTCTTTTTTTTTTTTTTTAACGGGTGGGAAATCCTCATGGATACCACACGCCCCGGGGGGGGCGTGTGATTATGCCGGACTCTTACCGGCTAAAACCCACCCGGTTACCCTCAGCCGCTATGAGGGGACTACAAGGGGTCGCTTGCGCATTCTACCTCGTAGCCCCGGCGACAGCGACCCGCTCCTAAAGCGGGTCTCTCCCTATGTGAGGGCGCTCCGGTAAACTTGAGCGCCCTTCCTCCAGGAGGCCAGTGACAGCAGGGCGGACGGTCCCCCGACCAGTCCGCCCTCTGACCTCCTAGGTGGGCGGAAGGAGGTGGGCGTACCTCCTCCTTCTCACCCCGAGGCGGCGGCGGCGCATCTGGTCCGAGTTGATGTTAGATTCTCGGACCCGCTCCGCCTCCTCCTTCTGCATCAGGACGACTTCGCAGAAGGAGGTCATGGCCCTCCAGTTCTCCTCACTCTCGAGCATCGACGCCAGGATACTCAAGAGCGCGAGGTCGGTGCCAACCACTTGCGTGAGGTCGTGACGCTGACGACTGAAGGCTGGGCACACTTCGAGGGTGTGCCGTGGCGTGTCATCAACGTCTCCGCAGTGGTGGCACTCCATCGTCGGCTCGCGCCGAGCGACCCTGTGCAGGTAGTGTCCGAAACAACCATGTCCGGACAAAACCTGCACCAGCCGGTAGGTGAGGACGCCGTGTTTGCGCCTCGACCAACGCTCGAGGATGGGGAGTAGAGCGTCGATCGTCCACCGGCCGTACTTCGCCTCCTGGAGAGCCATGGTCCACCTCCTGTGCATCTCCGCCTCGCCGTCGCGGCGCACTTGGAGCAGCTCTTCGTTCGTCGCAGGACGGTTCTCCCTCCGAGCCGCCGTCCTAGCCTCGTATATAGCGGCCAGGACCTTCGCCTCGAGGTCCCAAGGGGGCGTTCCGGCTAAGGCGCAGGCCGCTCCCGCCGACACTATAATCCAGACCCTCACCTGACCCGTTTTGTACCCTCACTACATTAAAATGAACGTGAAACAATTGTCCGGATCATAAATACATACACTCATGACTCTATACATAAAAAACTAGATGTCAAAACACAGTCTTCACGAAGTTTCAGACGGAAAAAGACTGTTCATAGAAACTTGGTGTTTCGATGAACAGTTGTGAGGGTTCCCTGGATCCAATTTTTCTCAGTTGGTCATTAATATTTATATGTCTTAGAAACTTTCCATTTTGTATCATGATACATGTACATACATACACATGGGTTTCAATAAAAAGCATTTTTTTCATATAATAAAAGTAACAATATTTATTTTTCTGAACTTCTCTTTAAGTTTCTGTTCGTGTATGTCAAACAAAGAGCCGGATGTGTGCGTGTTGGCTCCGGTAGAGGGTCTCATTGCAAACAGTCTGTAATATATATTTCTTATTCAATAAAATATTATATCCCCTAATATAAAACAAGGTCTATATTTCAACTACAATGTCCTTAAAAGAACAACCTTTTTTTTCTAAATAAGACTGACACATTGATGAAGATATATTTTTATAATAGAAATAAACCTAAGACAAAATGTTTCATTTCCAAAGTTTATTATTTTATATATTTAGGTGTAAGTTGGTCCAGTTGTTGTGACAGTGTAATTTTATGTTAAAAGTAAATTGAAGATGTTTATACAATGTTTTTTAGCCTAGTATTTTATATGCGATAAAATATTTTTGCCTGAGGGCGTTATTTGTACTTTTTATAAAAGCAGATCTGATTACGACGTGTCCTTCAAGATTGTTTAACATGGGCCGCAGGCAGTTGGATGAAATTCGTCGGACTAAACTTCCAACGAGTAAACAAAAAATGTATCAATCATGTGAAGACCCCGACGAAGACGAAGAACTAATAGTGTGCGAGGAGTTCAGTTGGTCAAAAGTCGAAAACTAGGATAAGGCATCTCTTATATATTGAAGATAATGTGATGAAATATAACTGCTGGATGCAGTGTGTACATTGTAATGATTGAAATCATCACGCTTGTACTCGCGTTCCAGACATTCTAGTGTGTTCTAGTTTCATTATATAACCTTTTTCTTTTTCTTTTATCAGACTGTATCGAGGCCTAATTTACTTCGTCTATCGTCCAAATTACAGAACCAGTTGATTAGTTCGGAGAACATGAAAGATCTCTTATTTTGTTGGTTATTAAATATTCCATAAAAATATATTGTTGAGGAAATGATTTCCTTAAAATTTTGTTTCATATAAGAAACAGTGACAAGAAACGTAAACAATTTATATAAAAATATTTACATAATAGGTTTGAAAGAAAACTTGTCCGAATTACAAGACACCCTCCAAAGCATTAGATGAACTTCATGATTCATAAATCCATGTCAGTAATTGTGGTCTCAATGGATGTACTGATACATATTTCCAATTTATTAACTTTCTTTTAGTATTTAAGTGTCTTGTTTTATTTTTGTTTAAGCTTTTTTTCATCGACCTGTTCTACATATACCGTTGCTGTGATTTATTATTATAAACAGAGTATTGTTTATGAGAGAACCTATTTTTAACATCGGTATATTATTTTCAAGCCGATCTGTACTATTGTTACTGTTTCCCTACAAATATTTTTTGCTACATTAAGAAAAATATTAAGACAATATAGAGAGTCTCGTAGATTAAATTAAAAACATTCTCTCATAATATTAAGTATAAAAAACATCTTTTTGTGTGTAGATGTCGTTTATCTTGTTTCTTACAGGGAGAGGGTCTTCGGTCAAACCGTCTTAATTACATTACAGTGACGTTGAGAGATCGCGGTCAACAAACACGACGCCAGGCGCTTTATATTATTATACTAAACTATGAAATGTCCTCCCACAGTTTACTATACGAGTGTAAAGGAGAAATAATACGCTGTGAGTGTCATTAATATGTACTTAGTCAAATATTTGCTGAAGTCATATATTATTTTTGTCACTTTTTATTCAAGCTATAAATATTCTTGTGTATATAGGAGCTACAAATTGAAGTTATCTACTGTCTATAGAACAGATGTGTTTTTCAAGTCAAGATGAAGCTCCATATCGAGGTGTTCCAGCTGAAGCATTCCTCCTAACTCGAGGAACACTTTAACATATAATGTAAGTGAAATTAAACCAAAACAATACTCACGTCAGTCGGGGAGCTCGCTGCGAGGTTCAATCTTAAATTTCCGTGTAACGATGAAATTCCTGTAAACAAAGTAAACGAATTAATTTTTCGTTTCTTACAACATTCTGTATTACTTTCCAGGGATTATTAAATTTTGAAAAGGAAACTTCGTTTTTATTTAATAAAAAGACGTTGAAAAAAACATTATCGGATTTGGCAGAAAAAAGATTGAGCGACTTTCAAAAGTTTAAATGAGTAAAAGAGAGGATTCAAGTTGTATAAATATTATTTATATATAGAAAGAATTCATTTCCAACATGAATGTGATGAAATGATTCCATCTAGAGGATGTTATTGAGAGTGACACAGTAACAGCCGCGTTACAAATCATGGCAAGTTAACAACTTAACGAGTCACCAACTTGACAACATAAACGCGTCACAGATTGACAGGGAACTGGTTGACTGATCCTGTGATATACGTTTCCTCACTTTAAATACTTCAGAGTTATAAAAATCTCTTTCTTAATAAAAATAATATTATATTTAATAATATTTGAGTTCAATGAACCTCCTCTTCATATAATATTCATAATACTTCTTATATACGTAATATATTAAAGGTGTAATACTTTCAATGTAAGAGTATCTCTCTCACTAATTAATGATGGACCACATGAGATGATGTGTTACACGACCCGCACGACATTTACACATGATTTAAAACTCTTTAGACATTTTGGTCACAAAATGTAATATAATGCTTTTTTCTGTAAAACCTCATTAATTTCTTAAAGTTACGTAAGTCCTTTTTTACGTAATGAAAAAAAAATTGCTCACATAATTCCTCAAGGAGAACTAAAGTCTGTTACTTACATCTCTTGTCACATTAAATATTGTCAAACACAAAAAACGCAGAGGGTCTTATGTAACAAGTGACTAAGCTGAAATATGAGCCACTAAACTATACGTACTTACATATATTAGTAATAAAATTACTTTCTATTCTATTTTCTGTTTCACTAGTATAGAGACGAACCTACTATCATAAATATACAGAATGTGAAATTAAGTTAAAACACAGCGTTAAGCTTCAAGGAACATAATTGTTGTAAGATCAGATCGCCGCGATACAATTCCTCTTTATAAATTAATTTAAACTTTCCCTAATAACATCCTAATGAAGAAAAACGATCCTCGAAAACTGCAAATTAATTGTTAAGACTTACGCCTAATAATGTTTTTCATTAATTATTTTTTATGCTAGTTGTGTTTTTATTAGAGTTTAGTTATTTCGCGTATTATTTATGGAAGCGATGAGCCATAAAAAACGTTGACGTTATAAAATAAAGAAACTGAGATCATTGACTTCTGTTTTTGTTTATTTATTATTTTATTTTACAATATTTAATGATCAAAAACGAAAACTTCAAAAGATGTAGAAGCAATATCATTTTAATGTCATAATTAAATTCAAGGATATTAATGTCCCGATTGTCTTTATATTGATTGTGACAGCTCGCTGTATTAATATTGGCAAGGAGATGTTTTCAATTTAAAACAAAATATATTTTAAGGGATTTATTTCAGACGTCATTTTATTTAATTTCATTTTGGTAATATTTCAAGTATCGACAGAGAGAGAGTGCAAAGACCCGTCTCAGAATACTGTGATTTTATATCGAAACAAGATTTATTGATTCCTCGATCGACACATTGATAAAATTATTCACATTTTAAATGTCCTCGTAAAAGTGATTGTACAGGAACGTTTTAAACAGTAATCCCCTGCCAAGTGTCCTAGTCCCCGGGACGTTGCCGTTGTTCTATTGCGCTTATCTTCCGCCTCTAACGACAGTTACTCACTGTTATCTGCCAAAAGTTTCCAGCCCGATGTACTTTACGACACCGATCTAAATGAACGATAGAGAAACCTCACAGAGGAAGGTGTGACTCAACTGTCGCTTGTTATAGTTAATTAGTCTGACGTGGATTGTACCTATTGAGGGTTACCGGCATACATTAACATACAAATCAAACTTTCAATTCAAGACCGTTTATACTTTCATAACATATAGCGTACTGATATGATCCCTGCCCGTTATCTTTTAAATGGTAAATTTATTTTAAACATCAAAGTGGAAGTTCGTTTCTAAACACGGAACCGGTGACAATAGCTGTTTGAATATATTTTAAGTCAAGTCTTAGAACAAATAGGGTAATCAGCTCGTCTCGCTTCGGAGAGGACTCTCGAAGTAATGGCGGGTCTTTCTTTTAAATTGTTTAAAGTTATCTTAGAACTATTATTTGTTTGAGTACGTTCAAAACTTCAGAATTTGTCCTGAACCTATCAATAGTCATATCACTTCAAATTCTTTGTTCAGTTGAATATGATCCCGAATAACTATTGTCCAAAATAAAAACTTTCTCGAGGTCATTTCTGTTTATCTCAGACTAAATTGTATATTACATTTTTTTCCTTAATCGAAAGTGTATGTAGATATAGACGAAACTTCTCAGCATTCCATGGATTCACCGTGCGGGTGCCGGGTCCATCGCGTTGCAGGGGGAGGAGCTTCAACAGTGCCTGGGACTTGCGACCCAAGTGTAGGTTTAAGGGGCCCCTTAACTAACGCGCGTTATACGCTCACCTCCACTGTCCAAGCTCCTCTCCCTACCTAACCAGATTTGAAAAGAACCTACTAGGGCTGCCTTCGATGTACGTTCCAAGAATGCATTAATGTGAGTTCTGGACAAGCCCAAGTCCTTTAGTAGGTTATAGAGAGATTTCGCTGTTATACCTCTCGCTCCCACCTCTACCGCGTACATATCTACTACGAACCTATTTCGAGTGAGTTCGTTTGTGAGCTCGTAATATTTGTTGACCTTGATGGTATGGTCTTTGGGGATGTTGGTTTCCCAAGGGACCGTAAGCTCTATCATCACTACGCGCTTTAAAATTCGCGAAAACAAAAATATATCCGGTCTGGAGGCCGACGCACAAATATCCTCGGGGATTTTATATTGTTTTTCATACGTGTCCATCATTATAGTCCAATCCGACGCCGCTTTAAGGATGGAGTAAGGCTTGACGTTTGATTTTGTAGCCCTAGTGCCTTCTCTCACAAAACCTACTGATCGTTCGTTTGTGGTTATTCCCTTTTGCGCTCTGGCTACCGAAAGACTAACCGCTTCACGTATGACTTCTAGAACCCTATCGTGACGACGCGAGTATTGACCGCTGTCAAGGAGTACCTTACATCCCACCAGCAGATGCTTAGCAGTTCCAACTGCCTTTCCACAGATATAGCAAGTTTTTTCGGTACTTTTACCCCATCTTACTAAATTACTCTGATCTGGGAGAGTCATCTGGAACGCATTGAGATAGAATTTTAGCATTGCTGGCGACCAATCATAAATTAAAGTGCGCCATTTTAATGCTAATGGGATGCAAATATCTCCTATGTCTAACCACTCGTTCTGCATTTCTAAATTCATTGCATGGATCTTATATTTATCATTCTCGTCTTGCCGAATAAAAGACTTCAATATATCCGCATCTTGGACTTTCCTATTTGATCCTAACCCAGCTCTGTTACTTTGCGCTCCTATCATAAATTGCTTATGGAATTGAAGTCGTGACTCTAGCTCGGGGGCATCTTCATCTTTTGGGAGCGATGTCACTATGTCATCATGGGATTTCCCCAGGATATATCTCTTGGAAACTCTTAGGTGTTTATAGAGCTCCGATGGCCTTTTTAGACTCATCCCAAAACTATTGCTTCCCCTAAATAACGCCGATGAATCAGCCGTTAGAGCGAGCCCAAGCCACAATTTCAACATCTTTATGACGCCTGCATCTAACTTTGACAAAAGGGTTTTATTAAAATCATAGACGAGGAAAGGCCAATTCAAACGTGAAGTTAAGTAATTCTCGTAGATCCACGCTTTTTTGACGTTACTTATCAGTTGGCTATCTACCTTGTTAAGATCGTTCAAAAAGCTATCTACTATTCCTTCTAAAGATGGAGTACGGCCTATATTATCTATCTTACGACCGAGAAATTTAAATGGTGCATTTTCCGTAACCGTAGAAATGCATTGACCGCCTAACGATAGTCCCGGATCGTATGAGGTGTATCTTGTATTCCGCCTACCAAGACACAGACAGTGACATTTACTGGGTTTTGTCCTCAATCCATCCGTCCACTCACAGAATTTATCCACTTCATCCAATAGTACCTGACAGTGTTTGGGGTTACGTGTCAGTATTGCGAGATCGTCAGCGAAGGCTAAAATGGATTCCGTGTATTTATTATTAAACTTAAACCGATAACCCCATTTTTTCTCGTTACAGATTAATTTGTCTACTAAGATGTTAATTACGATATTAAACGCAATTGGAGATAGACAACAACCTTGAAACAGTCCTACATTATAACTCAAACTTTTTGAAGGGCCTTCTTTAGTTATTATAGAAAACCTTAATTTTGAGTAATACGACGCGATCATATCTCTAACTAGGGGTGGAAAGTTGTACCATCTAAGCGCGAATAGCATCAATTCGTGTTGTATCGACCCGAACGCGTTCTCCAAGTCTATCCAACAAACAGTGATTTGCCGCTCGCTTTTTCTAGCATCTTTTAAACTCTCCGACAGCAAGGTGTTGTGTTCTAAGCATCCAGAAATCCCGGGTAAAAACCCTTTCTGGTGATTTGCCCTAAAATAGTTGTTGCTGAGCATGAATCGCGTCATTCTCGTTTGTAGAACCGAGAAAAAGATTTTCGATATAGTATTTGTTAAAGCTATCGGTCTAGTATCTTTCGGATCAGTAACTCGATCTTTTTTGGGAATGAGGACAAAAATTGCTTTCCCGAAGCACTCCGGGATTTGCTTCCTTGACCAGATTTTACCGTATATATTTAGGAGGTGTTTACGAACCGATGCACATTTTTTAAAGACTATATATGGGATACCATCGGGTCCCGGTGCAGATTTAGACGACTTCCTCTTGATCTGACTACTTAGTTCCTCTAGCGTTGGTGGAATGCCGTGGAATTCGATTCGAGGAAATTCAGGTTTTTGATCGTTTGGATCCCTATACCGTCTTAAACTTTTAGGCACTTCGTATGTGCTCTTAAAATGGTCGTAAATTTGATCGTTGGTCAAGAGAAGCTGTCCGCGTTCTTTCTTAAAAATGGTTTTCGAATACTCAAAAGGGTTTTTATCGAAATCTACTTCTTGTTTTGCCCGGTCAAAATTATCGCGATATTTTTGCAGTTTGCGCCGATATTCCTTGGATTAATTTAAGGATTGACCTTAACGCCCTAGCTAGTTGATGACTAAGGTGGTTGTCGCCTAGAGCTTTGGCTATACGTAGATTTTTTATTAATTCCCGTTTTTTCTTCCGCATTTTTAATTTGAACGAATTGTCTTTGTTTTTGCGAGCATAATGATTACGTGGTGGATATTGCTCGCTAAAGTAGTCATAAACGGTATTTTGGAAAGTTTCTACCTGCGAGTTCAATTCCTGCTTCGAGCCCGGATGCTCTAACAGAACCGCTAAGTTGTCGTCATGAACTTTCCAAGTCGATTGTTTTAGATTAGGAATGCTAAGACGTGTCCTAAAAAAGTAAAACGCAATTTTAAAATACGTCCGAAGCAGAAACACACATGAAACCGTATCAATAATTTGGTAAACGTTGTTGAATATATAAGCAGGTGAATATTAAATGTAATATATCTTCTCACTGTTGAAACGAAAACTCCTTGATGTGTGTCATAAATCACAGGTATCGGTTGTAGCGCACTATACAGTGTGTGAGTGCACGAGTAGCAGACGCCGTACTCGTACATACAGCTCAGAGTGCTGGAGGAATAAAATAAAACATCGACGATATATCACTTTCTATTTGTGAACCGTGAGTACGAGTGTGTCACATCCTCGGTTATGGAAATTACTGTCAAACGATCTTTACGTAAGCTTCTTAAACGTTTTTACCATTTATTGAACGAGACTTATGGGGTTTGCTTCAAGGTTTTTTCTCTTTAACTTCGACAGTTCTTTGTAATAACAAGGCATGATTCTACACTAATGTCACAGTCATTAATCTCTCGGTCACGGCTGCTATACTACACATACTCGTAGTTCATCTATTCGCAATCGCCGCAGCTGCCAAGAACACTACATCTGAGCCAAAACATAATGACATTTATATTTGTCCCAGAAGAAATGATCACAGTTTTTGTTTTCACGTGTGACTTGAAATTACATATTTCAAGAATACATCGTCACTCGGCCGTGCTGAAAATTAATATGAGGTCGTAAATTTTTCTGCGAAATATTTAACATACCAGCTCATGTCATAGCAACACTCACACTAACGAAATTTGAGCAACAATTCAAAGGAATGTAAAGTAATACTATTTTAATTAATATTAACCGCGACATTGTGTATTAATTAAATTATTAACACGTATATCTAATGTCAAGGTCAGAGCACAGATTCCGGCGAGTAGATAAGTACATATGGAGGTAGACTGTCTCTGTATATTGGCATCCCGTCACCGAACTCAGAGCTCTCCTATAAATTTGTAATATTAACGACACATTTCGTTCGTTCATATTAATTGCCCCCTATTATTATTGTCTCTGTATTTCGACGCACGTTTCCGTGCCTCTCTGACAGCCGAACTACTGGCTTTGTGATAGCAAAATACTCTCTTTATGTAATTCCTATTGGAACGGTTGTCATATTTCGAATTGTAGTTATCTGTACCCATACATTATAGAGTCAGGTAACTGTTCATTAGAGTTGTTAGCTCGTACAGTAATGTGTGTATTATAATGTCGTCGATATTGGTCCGTATTATGAGTTGAGTTGAGTCGTGTCGTCTGTGATTCGTATAACTATAGAGCATGTAATAATAACCTGCATCGCGTCAACATGGACACCTAAAAATAGCTCTTTGTATCTGACCTGGCACTTCGGCAACGACCACATACACACACTTTATATATATTATGACATTGTTTATTTTTTATTTCAAGAACAGTGCTCTATTTCAGGATATTTAATATGGAATCCGTTATTTTTATTTTTCCTGTTCATTAGAGACACCTTCAAATCGTTTTCGAGTAGACACAAATGTTTTATAAAGAGCTCAACTTCATTCTTTCTGTGATCAGTCATTGTGTATTAGTACATAGATTCCATATTTTTCCAAGTAGCAGAACGGCTTTGTCTTCCTTATGTTCATTTCATTGTGTTTTCTCATCCATTAAATTTGTTTAAATTGAATTTAGATCCCACGAGTTTCCTCTGGGTTTTATTTAAATGTTTTACCCTTTTTAATGCTTGTATTAAAATTGACAGTTTTGTTTCATTGTTATTTAATAAGTTTAATGATTCCTTAATTATTCCTTACCCTTAGGTAAATAAATTCAATTTGAATATTAATTCGGTCACTAAAAACTTTAGACCTGTTAGACGTACAAGGATTTATTTTCAGAAAGAGATGTTTTCGATTCTAATCTTACTTCACTATCGTTCATCATCTCATACTTTAAATATGAAAAATGTATATTATTTATGTCATCATGTATGTTATGTTAAACATCAAAAGACATATAAAATGATTTGTCAAGTCCAGATTTAAAACAACATTATTTTTTGTTATTCTTGTATTTAAAAGTATCTAGTTCTAAGAGACGAGGCGGCCGGTGTCTTGAGACTGACACTTGGTACAATGAAAACACTCGTGTTCTTCACACTCGTTGAAATAAATACGACTCATAAACTATAAATTATTCAAGATAACGGTCAGCTGAGTTTACACTCTCTATGTGATTATAAAAATAAATAGACATTTATAATCATAAATCGTTCTACGAAAAACTTTTTGGTAAATAAAACTCTCCTTTAACTCGTTCTAGTTCTGTTTCCTGTGTTCCGGTGGGCGAGAGGTCGACCTCTGACCTCCACCACTGATATTTCATAGATAACAGCTGACTGAATACTTTTAGTGGATCTTCAGATGATGACTCAGACTGGTTTGAAGAAGAAAACTTAATGAACACAGAAACCAAAATATATAATGACGCTGATTCATAGATAAATAACTTCATAAATGAGCAATGTAAGTTTATGAGAGTGATTCTTGTAAACCAGATCATTGGACCAGGGAGTATTATTGATAGGTGAATCAATCAGACGACCTCGTCTAACATTCGTTACGTGGTTGATTCCGTACAACTGGTAGCTAGTATATGTCACACGTGTTTCTATAATTGTGTTGTGTATTTCCTTATGTTTGCCCAATTCCCATCGGTTTTAAGAGATCAAAAGGTATTCGCAAATACTCACGTATCGCGATAATTAAAATTATATTAATTAAATTTTCTTGTTTTTGCCATTCTGTTGTATAAATCGTAAACATGTTTCATATGTAGGTGTAGGTAGTCTCAGTAATTAAGGGCCGCACATCAAACACTTCATTATAGTTAACTCGTTTCCGAGTGTGACTCTGAGACAACCCTAAGCAATTAATGAACTCCCAAATTATTTGAATGAGTGAAGGCGCGCTCTGATGAGAACAATTCACTGTTACTAATGACACAAATGTTGCTTATTATGAATACTCCAATGTTAGACATTGCCGTTTTACCAGTCATAACTGATGAGAGACGGTTTTAATACAGCGAGTGGAAGTTGAGTGCTGAAATAAGACTTCTAACGAATATAATCAGTTTATATTTGATATGAAAGTAAAGTTTAACGTGACAGTGGAGGCCTCATTATAAATCCGATTTGTATGGTTCATGATATCTCATAGCGTCCGGGCAGAGGATTATGAACTGGCACGCTGCTGTTTTGTTTAGAGATTTAAAACACAATGACAGTAACTAGTTTTGATCCTTCTGCGGCACACAAAAGAAATAATATTAGAAGAGAAAACAAACACGATAGAAATAACACGAAGACGGTAAAAAAAATATATTTCTCTAACTTAATTTGAAACCAGAAAAATGTTCCTATTACTATATAAAAGAAAAGTATTGTGTTCGCAAATATAATTTCTGTTTAAAGAAAGAGTTATGAGAAACAGGCGTTAGGAAATTACAGTTAGCGGACAGTCGTTTGTAATCTAAATGTTTTTTAAGTAGAGGGTTTTTTAAAACCATTTGTAAGACTGTCATCGCTAATTAAAGCCGAGGCGAGCGACTCTCATTCCAGCCTCTTGTATAATATTCGTTTCTTTTCAGTAACAGTTTTATAGAACACTAATTATAGAAGTTTCCATCTCCACACAAGTTCACCTACTTTTAATAATTATGTACTTTTATTAATACAGTTTATCAAAAGGTTATTATTTAAAGGTTATTATTTGAATTGTATTAGAAAATTTGAAATTTTTATATACTGTTTTATATAATTAGAATATTATTACACATGAAGCATGTTCTTAACATGTGTATTATATATATACTTCAAATTAAAACAAGCCTTTTAAGGTTTCTGTTATAAAAGTAACGGAAATAATCACGATGTACATATTTTCGTTATTTTCTTTAGCCAATTTATTTATTTTTGTTATATCAACATGGAGTAATCTAAAGAGATAAGAACATATCACCTAAGTGCATAAAAACCTAATGCACTATGACGTCACACACCCACCATACTGTGTCTATATTGAAAAAATATTTTGTGACCGAAATTTTATATCAATGGGTTTAAAATAGCGAACGAAATTAAGATAACGAATCTAAAATGCATCTAATCTTTCTTTTTTTATTTACGTGTATATTATAATCTTACCAAATAAAATAAATCCTTGAAATAAAACTTATATTTTTCAGATTTACTACGGTTTATAATTATTTTTAACAACATACTCAGGACTGCGGTTACTTTGCACCAACCATGATGACGGGCAGACAGGATGTGAACGTCGGGAGTATGTTGTTAAAATAATTATTATTGCGTAGTAAATCCAGAAAAATATTAGTTTAATTTCAATGAATACTCGTAAAAATATTTGATCTCATTAAAATAAATCCTTGTTATAATATTCGGAAACAGTTATGATATTCAAATACAATTCGTGATACTATAGATAGAGAAAGAAAAAATATTGTGTCAAATAAACGACACAACACATTGTATTGTTAATTTTGGTTGTGAGCAATCCATCGTATTATATATATAAAAACTATTTCAATCGAATCATGTACTCGTGAGTGTCTGTGTGTCCACAACTAAATAATAATATTATCAAACAATCGTTCTATTCTCAGAATTATTTAGTACCAGTGTGAGGTTCAGTGTTTCTGTCTTCGTGTCAATCTCTCCGTGAGTCTATTCATAGCTGGTGTATGTATGTATGTTGTATATCCACGTATCATCTCGTTACGCCGATCCAACTGGCCGTTTAGTAGCTGACTTCTATTTTAGGATCCCGACATGTACATGTACGAACATTATACACATAACTTGATTGTATTCACAACAAAATTGATTTCCACATAGAAAATTGACGTTTTATTTTCCGAAAATATATATCAATACGTGCCTCGTATTGAGGAGTGAGGTATTTGTGTGAGGCGAGAGGGAACTTTCCTTACTTTATTATTTATATATCAAGTGTCATTCATATATACAGTAAGTCCGCTGCCACTTCAAACTTCTTTTGAAGGACGTTCCGCTCGTATTTTTTCGTGTAACACAGTAGGTAGGTCGTGAACTGCCGCCATCAATTGTCGCTGGAATGTAATGATACTGGAGATTGTCGGCGACGGTAATGAATGGTACCACCATTAACATCCAGTGGTGGCTAGTGATGAAGACAGTTACAGATACAATACACTCTCATACGGTTAATAGAATAGAACAAATCTAAGACTCTTTACTTTATAAAACATTGAACGATCTACTGTTTAATGTAATTAACAACCTTTTCATGTGTATATACAATATACCTAGTAGTAGAGTTAGTATCTGAATACATCGACTAAACACTTGGAATGTATTAAAAGAACCTACAGTATAAAAAAGCACTTTTAATGATATCTATTTCTTTGCTCATCGACCCGTCTGATTCCATTCACAGTCATTTACGAATTTGTTGAACATGATGAATGCTTCTCGGCTTTTTGGAGTAACTAATTAATTAGTATCCAATGAACCTAACTCCAGGCCGACGAAGCAGAAACCAGCTCTAAATACTAAACAGAAACGTTTATCTTTTTCATATTATTTATCACATACATTATTCGTGTGTGTGTTAAACTATTCAATATGTGATCGGGTCTCTCAATAAAGTAACCTCAATGTTTATCATGTCGACCCTCTCCACACTCGGTCCAGACTCCAGACGTCCTCCAGACCAGCTCCTCGGTGTGTTTGTTTGTCTTCTCTAATGTAAGCAGCAACATGAACTCAATGTATTATTATTTTATTATGGTCCCCGAACTCCTTCGTCACTAACACACACGACTATACGAACTCAGTAGACTGAACATTTGTCAACATTATCGTCTATCAATACGAGTATCTATATACCGTGTCAAATATTTAAAAATATTTTTTTATTATTATACTCTGCTGCATTAATAAATCTTAAATCTATTAATACATTAAATTTATATTACTAATAATTAACGAAATCGTTGTTGATAAAAATATATTTTATGTGTGAGTTTAATTAAATCGTAACTACCCGTCCGGCCTTAACAGGTTTTAGAGGTCAGGAAACGAACACCGCCGACTATTAAGATTGTTAATTCTGGTTATTTATTAATAAAAGTTATTAAACCTACACAACACACATCGAGATCGTTATCATTAACATTATATTAACATCTCGCTCTACAATCATACGAGTACAGTGTGTCGATCTCTTCAACATGCCACGAGTGTAACACACAGGGAGCCGTCAGTTGTTCGGGCGTTTGAAACTTTTGACATAATCTGAAAATGATGGAATGTTTAGGGAACTATAATCAGTTTAAAGTAGGCGAAGCTGCGAGGGATCACTTACTTTGACGTGTTTCACAAATTTACATCGACTATCAGGAACACGATGGCTGTTTATATATTATTATTATAATCATAACATAACCCGGAGTTGTCTGTCCGTCCGTCACACTCGTGTATTATAATATATTATAACATTATGTATGACATTCTATGCTAATAAATTCTTAAACATTTTATCATAAGTAGTCGGTTAAGTTTCTTGTTTCGCAAATTTTTATCAATCTCCATAATATATACAACGTGTTATATTTATATCGACTGTTCTTGTTTGTTTGGAGCTTGGAGATTTTTCAATCTAAATTCTCTTATTGAATGAGACAGTACGATGAATCTTAATGAATGCGGTGAACGTTTCAGTGTAAAGTACAAACACACGCTGTTACAATCACATTAGCTATATCAAAGACGTCGCACCGCCTCGGGGGGATCATTTCAACTCTCATTACAGACAAATTCCGGTATCATCATGAACATTTATCAGTCATAATGAAATTTTGGATAATTCACCCTCTTAGAGCGTGTATGGTTTTACGATATATTATTGTATTTAGTAACTTTTTGAAAGATTTCATATTCTATATCAGAGACAACCACAGCTCTGTCTCTGTGACCTGTTCATGATCTACTTCGCTCCTATTTTGTGTACTCCGTTAGCAACGCTAACTTTTTTCACAATAACGTTGTCAGCAATAGTCAACTGTTTTTTTACATATAAATAATTAAATTATAGGAATATAACACATACATATATGTTATAGGACAATTTCCAGTTCATAAGTCGAGAAACTTTTATTCATATTCCCACTTTCTTCTCCCGTGAGGATTCTTTCTAGATCTCTAAAGCCTTCGCCTCGTGTAAAACGTTTGATAGAAATTAAAGTGTTTAACGACTTTTAATTTAGTTCAGTATTTTATTCACGACGAGACTCACCCTTTCCTTGTTTATTGTTCAATGTGCCTCGATTTTTGTATAATAATTTAAATATTAAAATCTTTTAATTGGCATCTGCCAATCAAAAGTTATGTAATATTTTTGCACAACGTTTATAATCTAATTTACATGTTAAAATACTAATCGTAAGGTCACTAGGGTAACCTTGCATTTTATGTCGTTTTTTTATAATTTAGTGTTATAAATAACACACATAAATCTTAACTGTCCTGAGAGCTGCGTCTCTTATCTCCTCTTCTGATCCATTGACACATATTTTTAATGTAGTTAAATGTTAAAATGGATCCAGCTCACTCTTGATTGACCTTTTGAACATTCACCAGGGAATAGATTTAACACGTTATCGATCCGGTCTATTTCAAAGATATCCAATGTTCAACCTGCTTCATACATTTTTTTAATCCTTAATTTAAACTATGACAAAGATTTGGCTGCCGAATATGTATTACATAATAATTTATATCCAACTTTTCGCTCGCTTGTTCAACTTTTATTTCATTTAAGTACCTAAATATTATCTTAATCAATGGCTTAGACTTTTAAATGAACCAAAAACCTTTTCAAAGTATGACACATACTCTGACAATTGCTCTTAAATGAAACTGTGCTTAAGACCCAGTTTCACCAATCAATGTTAAATAAATAACGTCTTGTTAAGGCGTTTAAATATCCTAACAGGACATTAATATTACTTCGTGCCATAGAGGTCCGTCACTTGGCTAACGGACTGTTTCTCTATCATATTGTAAAAATTCAAATGTCCAATCGATGTATTAAATGCTATTAGCTTCAATTTGGTCGACATATAAGAAATTAATTTGGTAGTCGATCATTTAACGTGTCATTTAATCATGCCTTGTTAATTTTCCATCGTGGAACGTAAATATTTTAACAAACATTTATATATTTTAAGGTTCGTCTGGAAATGCCTCGTTTAGATTTAATAAACAGAGTTTGGTGAAAATGGGCCTTAGATTTTTAAGAGGTGAAGTGATCATCAAAGTAATGGAGCGGTAACTGGCGGGATGTTCGCATATTTCGTCTGTTTAGAAACATCTACCCATCTACAAGCTTCGACCTCATTCCGCTGGCGGGAAAATGTGAAGCCACGAGCTTACTGAACCTGATTCCTTTAGTAAACTCTCTTAAAGGAAGTGAATTCCTAAACATATTGAAGTACATATACATGATGATGTATGGATAGTAACAAAACTCCACAGAATAATTGAATGTTAACTTGTTATTATAATGAGATCGAAGCTTCCTACACTCAGTGTCCAGAACTCGATTGTTGTTTTTGTATCAAACGTCAATAATAAGTTGTTGTAACAGTATACGTAATGAATTCATAATGTTACATAATATAAGTTAACTTATGTTAGTAGTGTAATATTATTTCTACAATTAATACTACTATGTATATAATGAATGAAAAGTTTATTTGGTCAATGTTCCTCCAAGCGTTTCGGCCATCATTATACACTAGGTTAAGTTTCATGGAAGTTGTTCATATTAGTTCTTCTTAATATTTTCAATGAGTCATGTACAGTCCTGTTTTTACAGACTGTTGTTTTTTCTTGTTCTTGATAACTTTTGATAACATACTAAACAAAAGAGCAAATGTTGGAGAGACGTGTCTTTATCTGATTTTTTTCTTGAGAGTACCATTTTGTTCTACACATGCTTTCACTGGTTCTGAATATTTTTTTATATTTAAATGTTTAATCGCATGAAATGATTCCTGAGCAGGTTAAGAAAGTCATTGAGACCCATTCTTGTTAATCAACTGTTTTTTTGTTTAGATTAGAAATTGTTTGAATTCGATTAACTTAAATTGTTAACCCGAAAAAGGATTCCATAAAATTGTAAAATACTAATTTTTTTACAATAAACGAACGTAAATTTGTTAATATAGAAGACTTTTTCGCTCAATACGATCCTGTGATGTATTATCATTCATAAATCATAATGTTAATTTTGAAGTTGAGTGGAGTGAGTCAAGCTCCATGGTGATGTATCTTTATATTGACGACCTCTCCAGTATATTAGAGTCAGTTTATTGAGATATTAATATAGGGAAGACCGCACCGCACTGAACTCAACTGAACCGACCACTCACAACATTTATATTAACTTTATATTTATGGAAATATATCGTATTTGAAATCAGAGCCTCCTTTGTCCTTACAGATCTTTAATATTCTGGTGTATTTTGTATAGAATACGATGATATTTATATAACATTGTTTATTTAGTACAATATGTGAGAACGATTTAAATATTATCACAATATTAAAGTTTTATATTTTTATTTAAATCATAATCTCTTTATTATAAATTTGCTTGTAGTGTATTTTAACAGATGATTTTCAATAACTATTATACTACATATATTGAACCTTTTATTATTTTAATTATTACTCAGAATTTTCTGACAAAAATCGTTCGGAGAGTATAACCGTTGTATTTTAATTATAGTTCAATCAGAGGGTCTTAAAGTCAAAGGTAACAAACATTTCGGGACAAAGGCTTAATAGACATTGTCCACAGACCAGAGTTCATATTCACAAAGGCAATCTCTGTCGCGTGTAGGAGGAGCTCCATCGCCTCGTTTAATCGCTTTTTTAATCAAAATGCTGATGGCTATGATGGACTCATTGTAAAATTCATTATTTTATTTCGTTATCAATGTACAAGATCAATAAAAAACGACATAGTGATCGTGAGGCTACGAATGAGGACAATCCATATTATATGGCTCAAAGAAGATATTTTATTACCCATGTACATAATAAATATGTGTCTAATATGAAATAATTTTTACAGAAAAAGTGAAAAGTTAGAGAAAAGCCCCTTAAGGAGGCTCAGATTAATTGTACTGATATGTATTATTACACATAATATGTCTTTAAACTTTACTTTCTGTGTTTCTTACACGTAAAATAATAAACAACGCCACATAACCGCAGTACGTCTACAGTTTGAATGTTAAACGACATAACAATAATTAATCAGTGAGATTTATCTGTTGTTTTTAATGCTAATGATCAAACTTCGGTTAAACAATTCCAAATTTATGTAAATCCATTTCAGTGAAGAACACGACCGTCGGTCGGGAGCCGCTCTCACTTCATAAGGAACGCTTCCCTTCGCTTTGTTGCGTTGATTTTAAAATAAATTCCGGATATAAATGTACAATCACTAGCGTCAATACTCATGAAATAATATAATTTATTCTCATATTATGTCAAGAATGTAACTATCAAACGTAGTGCTGAACTTACGACAAGTGTAGAGATGAAAAGTAAAAAAGACCAATTTTGAGAAGAACAATAATCATTATTATTAGATATTTCAATTAATTTTAAATGTATGGCCTAATAAATTCAAATTTGCCAAACTATTAACAACAGCTAACGTCATTCCATTCGTTTGAAAGAATCTTCTTTTACTCTGAACTATTGGAACAAAGTTATTTTCAAAATTATATTAAAATTGTCAAAAAAATATATAGATAAGAACAGCCTTACATTGATACAAAATAAATTCCAACACAACTGAAGCGACTTCTTATTACTGATCGAAATTTGTTACGAATAAAAATAAAAAACAGGAGGAAAAGAAAAATATATATTTGATGAAGATTTAATTCACTCGTAAGTATATATAATATTTAATTTAATCACAAAAGAGGCATGTTTTATTTCATAGAACAATACGCTGAGAACGTATTTTATAAAAAAAAGAAACTATGATTATTTTTAAACGGTTTTCGTTCAAAATATTATCACACAATTCACGAAATGTGTCCATTATTTTAATGGATCCTTCTATTAAAATCTTCTAAAGTAGTGAAACATATTTTTTTCTACAATGAATACTTACAAGCTAATTAAATAAATGGCCAAATTTGAAGTTCCTCGCTGCGTGGTCGACTCGAGTCTCGACACAACAATAATAATAAACTCTCCACCAGAGTATGTCAGTGTTCGTCTTCCTCACTATAATACTATTACATATTTTCCACTCAACTAATACAATCACTGATCTTATAAACTTAATATTTCCTCACTGTCATTTCGTTCGTAACTGTTTCCCGCGAGTGTTGTGCCGGCGGGCGTCGCGACGCGCGCTACCAACTTCACTGAACTGAATCCCACTACTGAGTCTCGGCCGGAGAGACCTCGCGGCACGTCATCTGGACACTGAAGACACGCCGAACAGCGACAATTAAAAAGATCTTTAAAAAATCTATGTCTTTTGTTTATACTTCTACTCATATTATTATCAACAGAATTATTGAAACGTCCCATATCAAATATTGTTAGCGACTTGTAACAATTAACAACAGTTGTCATGGCTCCGTGCTCATAATGGTTCTTCAACAATATCTACACTCATTGAGATGATGTTTTTATTTTAGTGAATTTTTTTTCCGCGTAGAAACAAATACTCATGTGAACACATGCTTTACGTAAAAAATAGTGTTTAGAAAACGGCTGAAATCTTCATCATCCTATCTGTCTTTCGGTCAGTCCGCACTCAAATCAAGTCGTAAATAATATAAACATTTTAACTGAAATGTTTGCACAAGGTCTGTGACCAATATATTGAAATATAAAGTCTACAACTAGCCTTCAGTTTTCACGAGAGTCGCCAAAAGCTGTGATTGACGTTTTTTTATAAAAACTCTCCAAGTTTCGAGAAACAGAACGCTGTTTATTACTTGTCACATTAACTGTAAAATTTCAATAAGAATTAATATTTACAAAATATTAACGAGTAAAAAATGTGATGACAGAATTGTAATTTCAGTTGAAGAAGTAATTATTTGGTCGCATTCGTTTAACGCGGTGAGAGGTTCTATTAAATTTTAACTACAAATAAAACTTACCGCGCAAATATTTAAAATTAATGTTCATTAAGACTTTATATTACGTTGCTCTAGTTTTATTAAATTATGATATAATATTAATTGTTTGTTGTATACACGAGCCCACACATACTGTAAACGAGGAAGAGAGTATACATATGTGTTCAGTGGCCTGTACACTAAAAAGTACTCACACTATATAAATAAAATTTTAGTGTTATATAGCTCGTTAAGTACTTAATTATTTTATATATTAGTTGCACATATTGGCAGTGATAGTCTCTCTAGTTTAGTCATCAACGTTATTTATTAACCACACATCGATTACATTACCGTCATCGATCGTTTCTGTAATATTTAGTCGTGGAGCTGATGTGATAACAAACAGTGTTCATGTAAACTTTAAAAGCTTGATGAAGTTATCATCTGTGTACACTGAACACTACCCCACCCACTACATATAAAACACACGGACGAGGGACACATTCATAATGTTGACTCTGAGACACACAATCTGATAATGAAGCCTCTTTGTCTTTGTAGGTCCTAATTTTCGTTTACTTTTCCGGATCTTTAGGCAATACGAAGAATACCTTTAATTCTGTGATTGCCTTTTTTAATACTTTCATCTTAAATTACAAGTTATTAACGATGTCCATTATACACTCGGCTCTGGTTTAATATAAATATGTTTAATACAAAGTTTATGATTTATCATATAAGACTTCAGTATCTACGTCATCGCACTTGTACTATAATATGTTCTGGATAACGCGTGAAGTCCCCGACCTCTATATATATGTGTATAATATATAAGTAGTGTTAATATTTAATATAAGCGTCCCTATTGTCGCGTGGTCGTCTGCGAGCAGTCGACCGTCTCTAACGCAATAACTGATTCAATATAATGGATCTTCATATTTTGAAGGCACATCCCATCACATCACTGATCTCGTCTTGTCCGCTGTATTATTGGACGTTATCTCACTATCTATACTATCAGTACATCATTCTGTTATACTTCAGTGACGGCGGCTCCTCCCAACCTTATGATTCTAGTTCTCATTATTCCTTTATTAAAGGACTGTTTTTTCTTAATAATCTTTAACATATCTATTTGTTATTACGATGCAATTTTTAACTATATATTATCGACTCAAGAGGTCGAACTTCTTGTCAAAGTCCTAACAATATTTCACAATGTTTCAGAGCTTCATTCCATTAAAAGGTTTGGTTCGTTTTTCTTTCATGAATTAGCATTTTCATTGAGAGGCTCCAAAAGAGTGCAGCGAGCATTATGTACACAAACATGAACGCGTGACCTTTTGAAATAGTCGAATGTAATTTTTGAAGTTCTTATTATTATCTGCATATGGCGTTTCGGCTATTTTACCAATCAAATAATTGTAATAATAAAAAAAATAACCATCATGAACTTTTTCATCATTGGGTCAGAGGTTTATTACTTTCTTCCGAACCAAGGAAGTAGTCTGGTTGTATCTGTGTACCCTGAATTAGACCTGGGACTACGTACTTCAGGCCAACACTCACTCTCATCGCCTCCGTTGGGTAGTCGCGGGGTCGCTTGACTCTTGACGCTCTTGTGGAATGTTCCACCTCGAGTAAGGCTCCCCCGAAGAGGTAGCGCTTACTCAAGTGGGTGTATTAAGCATTCTATATGTTTAACTGTTATAATACTTTATACAGCATTTATATTTAACTGTTGTATATCATTATTGTAATGCTTAAAACATGATTATGCAAATCTAACGCCGGCGGTGGCGTCTTTAAAATGTTTCTTCTTGAAAGCTTTAATTGGCAAAACAACTGTAACGCGATACTCCAAAGTTTGTAACTCCTGATCGTGTCGATGAATTTTTCATTCTTAGTTTTCCATTTGAATTTTATCTCACTGTAACATTTTTAAAATAAAACTCAAGTTTATAAATAATATTAAACAATCGCTGCAAAAATATAAATCTCATATTTCGCTTTGTTTTTTTTTCCAGTGTATAAACTTGCAGCTGGTAAACGGTTTTTATGACAATAAAAGCTGGCAGAGGGACCACGTGATGGTAAATGTCTGTGTCTGGTGTTGCACAGATTTATAATGGAGCCGTTTCCACCAAGATTGTAAAATTACATTCAATTTATCTCGGTCAGATTCATGGTCGCTTAAAAAAGTATGAAAATTACCATGACTACAATTCAAGTCAAAAGTGTAAGACTTAGGAATGGTTTCTTTTAACTACATTATGCGGACATGCTCAAAGTTTTGATCAGTGTTACAATAGATACGAAAACAGTTTCATTGTCACTAGTACTCGATGAGTAGTGGACATTGTTTTTATTTATATGTTACAGTCATTACTCTATGTAATACTTTACAATTTGATTTGTATATACGCATATAAATGACTATCAGATACGTTGATAAACATTATATATGACAAGTTCTGTTTTCCGTTCCATCCTGTTTAATTATATGTAATGTTATTAACGTCAGACGTTAAAAGGTTTTTGGCTTCAATTGATAGTAAAATACAGAGCTCTGATATAACAGAAATCATCACATCTATAGAAAAATAAACTTATATGAGATAAAGTATAAATGTTATAACAAAATTACTTTATAATACTTTTTAATACAACTTCAGGGGCCAAACCTCTCGTTTTATTTAAGAACAAACGAACAGTAACTTCAACTTTTTAACACGACTTCTCACATGTTTATATTATATCTGTTGCTAGACGGTTTCAGTTAAAATTAAATCATTTACTGCCGATTTATCTCAAAACAATACTATTCTGAGAGTATAATTTATAGCTTGAATCTCAAAACTCTTGGATTACATTTGCTGCAGCTGTTAACATGGAAATGAAAAGTAATATTTAAACGACACGGACTCATGTCGCCGTGACAGATGTACGGCGTATCACGAGCGGACGATGGATGTTCGGAACAGATCGGTTATATAAACACAGGTGACTGAAAGAACTTGACACTTAACAGAAAATCACCGGCGAAGCTATAAATATACTTATATTTGACTTGCTTATCTATAAAGCAACAAGATTTTATATTTCAAAGTATATTTCGACTAACAACTGGTCAGTTCTTGATTGTTTTCTATTAATTAACCGGGTCGTGTTTTGGCCTGTTCTCAAAGCTAAATATCAAGCTAACTTTTATTACAGTTTCGTGGCCGCCTTTGAGCCATTCAGTCCGTCTCTCCACATGGTCCAGAGTCGTTAAACGTCATCAACTGTCCAAACGTGACAGCTATACTTCACTCACGAGTCACGACGGACCTGTGATTGAGCTGTGTATCAATAAAACTAGTGTTGATGTGTGACCTTCACATTGTATCAATATGAAGATGATAAACAGGTTGAACGCGTTTTGAATAAACTGAACGTTATAAACAACAAGTTTAAGATAACACAAAAACATCTATTAAATATATTTTCATATTAAAATCCAGCAACAAATGAACACTTAATGTGAACAGTAAATCGTTTTTAATCGGCTTTATACAGTAATAAAACGATCAGGACGTCGGAGTTCATTAAGATTATAAAATAAAAGTAATAATTAATATCTTTTATGATTTAATTACTTATATATAAATCCTTCAGCTTGTTTATTATTTGTTATCAAAGAATTTAATAGAAAACTGGATTAATTGAAGTCTTCTATTTTAATTTAGACGGTAATTGAATTGTCTACAGTTTATATATAAGTCCAATAGTAAGTCAGTGAAGACATTTAAAGCCTATTTTAAGTTTATAGTGAACAGAACTTTTAAACCCGCGGGGTATTAAGTGTGATTACATCATTCAACTCATAATCCAAGCTCAGATAAATACCCTTCAAAGTCACGAGGTTTATATTTTAACGATTACGTGATTGATACCAACCTGCCAGAACCACCCTTCTAGCTTATCAATACCTCTTCTATCAACTTTACGTACTCCTTCACTGCGTTGTTTGGTAATAATGATTAAATCTCCGAGCAAATATTTTCTTAGAAACCCACAAATTACTTGAATATGCATTTTAAAATATTTAGATGTGTGTCGTTTCAATTTCTTTCAGTGTTGCTAAAACATTTCATTACCTTACTCATTCTTACTGTTACATTTTCTTTTTGATAACTGACGTGACTCAATATCATTATTCATATAATTGCTTTACATTTCACCTCTTATGTATAACCGAATGTTTCTGTTAAGTGATTTACCATAAATTTTAGTTTTGTATGTAAATGTTAATATACATATTATGTGTGCGTATTTCTTCTTGATATGCGAACAATCCAAATAGGAAAAGCTTTTTGTCTAAAGAGATCGTGACGCATGTATATTGGTTAGGTAATTCAAAATGACATTTAAAACATGTTATGTATCAATAAAAGATATATTTTTTATGAATATAACAGTTTAATAACAAACTCGAAGTCCACATAAATAGAGTTTTTCTTCTTTATTCGATTATGTTTCAATGTAATGAACTAACTAGTAACTAAGTACTGTATACAGCTCGTTAGATAAAAAGAAATATGGCTCAATATGAGGAGATGTTATTCAAGGAGTTAGAAGATTCAGATTATATGTTATGTCCAAAATAATAAGAGGGTTCCTGGCCAACGTTACGGAAAAATATTAGTTGTGATATATGACGCGCGCGGCCCATGTTAACACAGACTCTAATAAGTGCACGCCTCAAGGAAAATATTTGGTAATATTAAACTGGCTACTCCTCATTAATATACAACATGAATTTCGTAATTTTCATAATAAATAATGTTGAATATTAATTTTGCAATATGTAGTCATAAAAGTCATTTTAAATTCAAATCTGTGATTCAATTAATTTTATATATACGAGGTGTTTATGTTTAAATTAAAAAACATTTTATTAAATTTTTATGCATTACGAAATAAGAACATAAATGAGATTTACTTGCTTGCTTATTTGATCATCCCTTCAAGGCTCATTTTGCAAGCTTACTATAACAGTACAGAGCTGCTGTACTTCAACACGCACACACACACACACACACACACACACACATCACCCATCCTCATTTTTTTATCTCCATCACGTCCGGGACAGTGTTAAGGAAATCATCAGTTTTTATATTCCTGTTTGATTTAATTTGTGACTCACGCTGCACTGTTACTGTATTTTTGTATACCAACCACATTCGCTCGTTTTTATCGATAATATTCGATCGTTTTCACATCCTAAACACTTCAATCAGTATTTATATTCTCATATGTTACATGAAGACTGTATTTCTAGCTAAGATCTGGTGATAATATTTTACAAGTCCTTTCTTTTCATATAAGAGAAGTCTAATTTTGTGTGTCACTCGATCAACGTACTTATTATACGAGTATATTAATAGTATAATAGTTATATGAGCCAACTTTTTCAACTATTCGAAGGTCTGATTTCCTTCAATTACACAATGAACTTCTCAATTTCATTTGTGAGTGAGCTTGTTGTATTCCAGGATCTCTGTGAAGCGAACATTAGACATTAAAACATGTAACTTCAGCTGTAAAGTGTATCTCTAAGCATGGGACGGTATTTCAAAGTGAACACGAAATGATCAGGACTGGATGTACACTGTGAGAGAATCTATGTATACATTTAATTGCATAGGAGCCGACTCGAGGACATATGAAAGCACCTACTTAATATAAAAGTTCACATCACTATTAGGTCTTAATACTGCCTCTCATTAGGTGACCTGCATCATATCTTTTTTTGCTTCCATAACTTAACGTTTTTTCTCTAAAATTAGTCAATCTTGTTTGTCGATAGAAACTTCTAGCTTCTTAGGTTATGGTAACAATCCAGAATCATGGTCCGCAATGCAACCATAAACACAATGCAAAAGATTCTTGCAAATCGTAATACATAAGGCCTGCATGATCGTGTAACCTTTCGACAGTAACTTTGATGTTCACTTGGTATCTTAAGTAATGGAATTAACACAATCTCTAAGATTACTCCCAAATACTAGAAAGATACTCTACAGTAACTTCGTGTGATCCACGTCCTTCTCTGGAGCACCTGTATAAGCACAAAAAAAATTTGGACTCAACCAAACCCTGTATGAATTTCAATGGATGAAATAATTAATTATTAAATAAAGGGACTTCACAGTAAGCAAATTAATGTGATTATTGTGTTGACTTTGTTGGACCAGGAAAACTAATAAAGGGACGTATACCCCTAGAACCTCACACCATAGAAAATATGAAGACAGGTTCCTGTGTTCCTGACACTCCTTGACTAATGTATTTGTTATTTAAATTATACCCTGACGTTTGTTCAATTAAACCCGCGTTATATTCTATATGAAAGGTGAGGTTGTATTGTAACGAAAACAATGTACCAGGCGGTGAGAGAGACAACCGTGTGACTATAACTACTATCGAAGGATATATTTACACATAAATTTGTCATTTATTCATTTATTCATTTATAATTCATTCAATTCAACATTCAAATATCTCGGTCATGTCCTAAATCCTATCTCAGTGATGACTCTGGTATTGAACGCGAGCGGAGGGCGTTGTCGATAAGGGCGAATATGGTGGTTCGCAAGTTTGCGCTGTGCTTACTGAACGTGTAAATCGCTTTCTTTCGAGCCTATTGCAGCACATGTGCGGCTTGTGGGCCAAATATACGCAAAAGTCGTACAACGCTCTTAGGGTTCAATACAACAACGCGTTCCGGGCGCTGGTGGGGCTGCCTCGTTACTGCAAACCATCAGGGATGTTCGTAGACGCTAAAGTCAATTGTTTCTTTACAACTATGCGAAAGAGATGTGCGTCTTTGGTGTGCAGGGTGCGGAGTATTTTTAATTGAGTCATTGTAACTTGAATAAATGAAATAAATAATAATTATTAATTAGATCTAAATATCATTGATTCGTATTTTTCTTCACTGTTATATGAAACAGTCGATATGATTGTTTTATAAGTATCCTCTTTCTTAAAGAACTCTTGAACATCCAGGTTAGCGATGATACAAATATATTATGAAAACCATCCTTGTATTATGTTGTAAATTATTTATTCTGATTTTATATTAATAACATACTTATTTAATTACTGTATAATTATTTAATTCTTTTTTTCTAAATGTCCTTATCATAAGTCAATAAGTCTTTGAAGTGTTTATAGCTTGACATGCATGTAATGTGTATTTATAAATTACACGGAACCTTTCATGACCCAATGTTGGACACACTCACCGTATTCTCATGTTTAATGTTCACATTACACTCATTTAATTATTATTATTTGTATTCAGTCTCATCATCCGTCTGTTGCAACTGTTTATAGCAACACACATCAGAACTGGGTCTACTCTATTAATTAATGATGATCTGATGGTCCGCCAGGAGTTCCTCGTCTAAAGTTTTACTGTGAAGTACTCCGGCTCACTGAATGAACTACATCCAGCCCTCATCATTTAGCGGTAAATAGATTAACTGTTGTTTAAAACGGGTACATTTTGTATTCTGATTTTTTAATAATATTATATCAGTTCTTAAGAGTAAAAACTTAAGTCGCATATTATCATAAACAGCACCATTTGAAAACCTCAAGCGATCAATATCAGAAATAATTAGTTTTGAACTGCAGTTAGAGTGCTAAGTAAGTGGTGTCAACTTGAAGTAAATCATCTAAGATTTAAATTACTTATCGTTAACAATCTCCTTTAGATAGCGAACATTGATTAGAACATTAACTTTAGCGGATTTTCATCTCAGTACAACACTAAACTAACGGCTCATCTTCTAATCACTAAATACGCCGACGCCAGCTATCTTGACATACTCGTAACATGGAATCAACATCATAAACTGTAGCTACTCCAACACATTGCCGTTCCATTCACTATGTATGTATATTTAGCATGTAAAGCAACATTATTTATCTACAAATAATGTGAGAGGATTGAATGAGCTATATATATGTACGTTATACATATGTTACTCAAGACAATATTATTATTGTGTTTCATCTGTATCACATACATAGTTAAATATTAATTTTAATTTGCTAATGCATTTTGATTTGTTTAAAAGAAGCGTAGAAAATAATAATAAAAAACAACAATAAACTTAGGTTTAAATTTAATTTGAATAATAAGCTACTAAACAATTAACCACAAGCTTAACAAAATGAATGTCCCAAATTTTTCACCTTTTCCATGATATAATATATATAAAAAGTATGGAAAAGTAAAACATAAGAATCAAAAGAAAAATAAAAAGAATCATTAGCGTTTAATAGAGTTATAAATTAGAAGAAAGTTTAAACAAAGCAGACGCAAACATGTTCAGGCTTACGCATCTCAGTTTACTTGTAAAAGTGCTTGAGTTTGCAAAGATCGTTTTAGAGCTCCAAATAAAAGACTGGAGTTTCATGTGGTGTGACTTGTATATGAGAATTATTTAACAGTCCTCTACTATCAACTACATTGAAAAAAGCTTCCTCTAGGCTTTTAAAGATTATTTCATGGTAGAATATCTTTTACTCTCGTTTTTATAATAATGTTAATATACCAATATTATTTAGCACGAGCTTTTTAATTTAACTTTTTAAATTGTTTGTATCTTTATATTTTCTTTATTTAATTCAGTGTTTTAGTTGTATATAACTGGATTAAAATCCAATCCTCATATATAAAAGTGTGTGTTAGCTATCGATCACAGCGACTGAATATCTGAACAGTGTTATTACGTTATTTATGGAACCAATAGTTAAAGTCGGTCACAGAAAGATTTAGAACCGTTCACATTCAGTTTCTAAACCTTCTCAGTGGAGGGTGAAGTAAGCCACAAAGGTTAATCGTGTAAAAGGCACGATAAAGCTGACAATGGGATCGAACACGAAGCTCGTAAGGAAACAACCTTAGAAGCCTCTTTAAACCTTCCACGGTGTCTCCTGTTCTTGGTTTTATATGTAGGTGTAGAAAGGAAGCTAAGTTGTGAATAAGATTTTCTTTTCTTTTCTTTTAACATTCAATTTCCATATGAAAGAACGGTGTTTATTTAAGCACCTTTAAGAAAAACTTTACCTGTAAATAAATGTATTAGCAGACATTTATACTTTATTTGAAAAGAGAGAAACTCATTATTATCTCCCGCAATAAAAACACTCTTTGGTTTATAGATTGTTTCAGAAAATGCGATAACTTTATAGCAGTTATTCACTTGAAATTAAAAAGAACTTTTTTTTCGATTATATTTTCAATAATCAAACGATACAAGTTTGTAACATAGTTTTATTTAAATATTGGCAACCCTTATGAGTTGTATGTTACTGTATCCAAGTACATCCTACACTGTACACTGTACACATACAGCTTGGTCAACATTTGATTAGCTAATTCCACAGAGGAAAGATTCTTATTTAAATATAACGACAAACACAGAAAGACACAGGAAGTTTTAAATAAAACTACAGTATCTGTTTTAATTCCCAAATATTTTAATTTTGTCTTCTCATAAAAATAAATATACCCATTAAGTGCGATAATATTGTGTTGTTTTATGTGATCTCGTAAAACCTTACTTATTATGAGGCGAAGTAAATATCTTCTCTCCGATCGACAAATATTTCTATTTCATTACACTCATTAATAATACTACACACTACATACGACTAACAACACACATATAATATGATCATGTTGAAGAAAAGGCAAACGATTTAACATTGAGTCATATTAAAATACATATAATTACTTTATACAAGTATTCATTTAATTATACTTTTCGTCGTTATTGCCACAATTCTCATTTATGAAAGGAATATAGTTAGCAAGTTTCTGTAAACGTCGCGATAACGATGCGGCGCGGCTTGTGGTTTTTGTAACAGATGGTTGGTTTGTTTGTTTGTAGCAAAAAACAAGAGTAAGAAAAAATCTAGATTTAATATCATTATAACGTAACGTGGCTTGTAATGTGTCCCAATTTATTCCTAATAACTTACCTTTCGACTCTATGATATCAACAATCACTAACCTTTGACTTGTGTAACATGTTGAATGTGTCACTTTATAAAATAAAGTTTTCAGTGCAGGTGTAGGTAATCTTAAACGCCAGATTTCCAATCAACCCCAAAGAAGAAAAATTATAAGCAGTATTATATATATAAACCCAATATTAACTACGACATACTTTTAAGTAAGCTAAGAAGATTAAAATAATCGTAAGACTGAAGCTGATGAAGGGTTAGTTTGTGTTTAGAAGAAAAATCTCGATTTCTTTTATGTGGTGTAGGTGGTGGAGCTTAGATGTGGTCAACTCACTACAGCTCGAACATGTTCTGACCATGTGACCCTGACATAAAATATGGGCGTGAATTAGTTTCTAATAGCTTTGTTTATGAGTAACAGAACCGGCCTCACTTCCCCTTACCCACCCTTTCTTGCCCTTTCCCTTTTCCTACCCTTTCCTCATGTGGATGAATCAAGGTCAGCAACGCATCTGCAACTTCCCTTATGTTGTAGATCTTCATGGACGACGGTGACTACCTTTCATCAGGTAGGCCGTTTGCTCTTTTAATACCTTTGAAATAAAAGAAATCCAATAGTATTCTTAATAAGTCAAATAACCAAATTCTGTCACATGTACATACCAGAGGAATAGATCAGCTCCATCAAGGCTCGTAATTCATACACAATAATAATCCTCTTAAACAACTGAGTCTCATGAACGTCACTCTGTTAATTTCGTTTTTGTATTCATCATCTGTAACATTCAGTTTTCTTTCATTATCGAAACATATTTGTCAAGTTTTCGAAGAACAGTTATTAAACTCGGAGGTATTTTTATGTTTTAAAACAGTCGAATGGTATTTTTAAAAGCATGCTTGTTATTTCTTTGTAATAACTCTCTCGAGTATTCTTTTAATGTACGACCGATTGCAACTTGTACAACTTATGAATATTACATTTCATTTTATTTAAACGATTTTAAATATCACTGAGGACAACAGATTGGCCTTATTTATAAATATTTTCACATTTATATAACATCTACATTTATGAAAAGTTTTACGTAAAAATTATTGAAGATTTGAAGGGCGTATTTACACTTTTACTGTAATTATATAAATATTTGTTCACACACAGAAATACCTGTTACTTGATGAAACCAGAAAGTCAAATAAATACATACATATAAACATATGCAATATATGAGTTTACCTACCTCATTCTCAGCTGTGCAAGTATTCGTAATTTTTTTTAATCTATATACTCGTATATAAAAGAAAGTCGTATTAGTTACTCCACTTATAACTCAAGAACGGCTGAACCGATTTAGTTGAAACCGAACCGATTTGGCAGGGAGCTAGTTTAGAGCCAGGAAATTGCAATAGCATACTTTTTATCAAGTTCGACAGCACTTGACATGAAACGTCAGTCACTATAAAACGTGGAATAACGAAACACAATTGGGTTTTTGAAAAAAAAAAAGTATTTATTTTTTTATGTATTTTAAAACTTTATTATTAATTATATTGATTTTTAATGCAAAAAAACTTGAAAAAAAAAATTTTTTTAATTAATTATAAGCAATTAAAAATTTATAAAATTCAAAAAAAAATCACGTGACTGTAAACGCGCCATGATTGGTCACCATACTTGTGACGTCATAATGTTAAAGCAATTTCATAATAGTACAGTGTTTATGGCTATTATATTTGACTTGATAAAAATATCTCAAATTTATTAGTGAAAAACGATTTGAAAAGTTTATTTCCACTAACTATGTGTGATAAAGGATTTATAAAAGCAAAATCGGATAATAATATTCCTGATGTTTATATATTTATGATAACTAATTTTAAAAAAAATGACGTTCGGTTTAATTCTGCTGAAGTTCGAGGTGCTAAGGCATCAAGGTAAGTCTGTTAAAAAATACTATTCTAAATGAAAATAAGTATTTATTCTCTATTAAATATAATTAATAATTATTTCATTAAATCATTATTAATAAAATGTTATTATAACATTATAAAAAACCAAAATAACATATACTTTAAAAATTTAAATGTAGTCTGATACAGAACCTAGAATGTTATAAAATTATGAAAATATCTATTAATTGAATTCCAATTATTAGACAAACATACATATAGATTTACTATTTAATCGCTTTGAATTATCAATTAAAAATTTTTTAATGCTACGATTCTAAAGGTTATGATTTGGAGCCCAGGTAAAAAAATTAATTACTGAACTATACTTATTCCATTTATATACTTAGATAAATAATAATGAATAACAATATTATTATGAATACTTACATCGAAATGATCTTCACAACAAAAAAAAAAATTATTTTGTTTTTGAATAATCTCGGTGCACTGCCTGAAACCATTTCTTTCGACGTTTTTCGTCTTGTGGAACATTTAAAAACATTTTTTCAGGAGTTGTTTTTGTAGTATTTGTACATAATGGTACAAAACAAGAGCGATAACTTTTGAGTTTTGACATTTTTGATTATTTAACAATGCCAACAGAATTTACTAGATAAAAACTCAAAACACTGTACTAATTATTATATCTCTGTATGCTACAATAAGCAAAAACTAACATTGTGACGTCACACGCGCTCGGGTTTATTCGCGAGCTGTCGGCGGATCTTCGGTACTGAATTTAAAATTTAATTTTTATTTTGAAATAACTTTTTAATTATTTCAAAAAAAATAAAATAAAAATAGTTTTGTTATAAAACTTATATATGATCTTTCCATTTATCACAAAAAAAAATAATTCAAAAACCCAATTGACAGTTATGCAATTGACGTATAATGACAGATATGTAATGACGTAAGAATGACAGTTAGATGTTTTTAAGAGATCTACTATATAAAAATAAGTCCGGTTTTCCAGCCTGACGCTATAACTTCAGAACGGAACCAATTTCCAGGGTTTTGCATTCGTTGGAAAGGTCTCGAGCTCCGTGAGGTTTATAACAAAAAATTTCAATAGAAAAGCGGGAAAATCTTTTTTCACATGCAGCGCCATCATACATAACATGTACAAATCAATATTTTAAGTAGACGGTGCCGGTGCATGATACATTGTTTTACAGCTACTTTTTGCTCTCTGCTCAGTTAATTTCATGTGACAAACCGGTATTGTGTTTGTAGTTTGAACTCTTAAAACCATTTAGTATTTGCGGGATAAATTTAGAAAATCATTGTTTTTCACATGGGCGTTATATTTTGCATGTTCACGAGTTTGGAAACCATCCGCTTTATTTGTGTTAAAGTTAGACCAAAAAACAAAAAATGTGGTTTACAAAGGACCACTTCAATGAAACGGATAATTTGCGGACACGTATAACGCTTCGATTCGGTATCTACTTTGGATTCACTTTCATTTACTTAGAGAAGTTCAACTAAATAACACTTCATTTTTGTAATCGAAATGAATTCATTACTATTGTGAAATGAAGTAAAAATTTTCCTTTTCAAATATAAAACAAAAATAAAATTTTTCATCTTTTAATTAACAAACGAAATGTTATATAAAAGCCTTCTGGTGGCGAAACGGAGTTCGCCAGGTTTACTAGTTGTTTATACAAATAACAGATGGTCTAACTTATTTATTGTGTTACTATTTAAGTATTCAATCTTAAAACTCTGTTCTTAATCAGGTCGATAAATAACCACAAGATACTAAGACGATCAAAAGTATGTTTTTATTTTAAGACATGGATGTCTTTTTTCATATCCATCGTTAAATCACAACAACACAGATCACTTCATAACTTTCATTAATTATATGTTAATAATATAACTACACATATTATTAATGAACAAACAAATCAGCTACATATAATATGTCAGACTAATTTAACTTATAAAAGCTATTTTCATTGTATAAGCCTCATGTCGGCTTAAACTTTTAAAATGTTCAGTTATTTTGTTAAATCCTTAATGTAGCAAATGTGTTTGGATAAAAGTTTCAATGAAAGTTGACACGATTTAAAAATAACAGAATATTTACAGTTCAGTAATCCGGCTTTAACGAACCTTCTCGTATGGAGTTTTGGTAACTCGAGGTAACGAATACATTGAATTGTATAAAAAACAGTTAAAAAAAAGACGGCTGAGAGAAAACTTTTTAGTACTGATTAATTATATATGTACGTCAAAATATAGAAGCAAACGAAAGGGTTATATTCAGTAAGATTTAAGAAACTAAACTTGCTACTATCTCTAACAATACATACAGTTAGCTCTTGAAAGTGATTAGACAAACGAAACTTAATAAATAATTCTTCACCTTTTGTAACATTCATGACTTCATAGTCACACTCTACATAGCAATCTTTATAATTTATATCTCGATATTCTGCACAACGTTCGTTGGTTATAAAAGTAATCCGATTCACGAAAACAAAACGCAAACCAATACACAATCTACATTCATTGGAACAGAGTTCAATTAAAACGATGGAGATTCACAAAACAGAATAAATATTTGAACCAAAATAACGCGTTTTATATACACGAGCGTTACACTTCATTCAGATAAAAGTGTGACAAGTTAGAGGAACTGGTCGTCTGGAACACAATATACAAATATATACAGAGTGATAAAAGTTAAAACTTTGTTATAAATAAATGTATATCCGATGGAGGTGAAGTACGGACCGGACGTTTGTATGAAATACAAGTTATTTGAGTAACAATGTTATGAAATACATTACAGTTTGATGTTAGTTATACTGGATATAAACTAGGAGCTAATTGAGTATGGACAATATGATGTATATTATACTGTGACATAAATATTAAAAACTATTAATAAAGCGTTTTCCACACCTGTATGCAATAAGATGCATCGAGACCCTAAATAAATAAAAAGTAGCTCAAGGTAAAAAAAATGTCAGTAAAAATGTTTAAACACTAAATATTTAATAATAAAAAATGTGATGAACGACAAAATAAATTTAATTATAAAAGTTTTAAATATTAAAGTCACAAACAGGATTAATCCTCATAATTGTTGTAGGGAACGTTTGACACTTTGATGAGGGTAATAGAAAGATATGAAGTACTCGTAACTCGTAATGATGAGTTTGGTTAAATATTTATAATATTGTAGAAACTCTTTCATAAAAATAAAAATATAACTGTTTACATTTAACCCAACATTTACTATATTTGACAACCGTAAGTGATGTTACATATATACAATCCTTTATTAGAAAAACTTTCTCAACTTTTTTCGAAGACTCCAAACTAAACTTTGTCGAGTCTTAGAAAAAAGTTGAACTCAACCAACGAAATAAATAAATGTTGTGTAACCAAGTTAAATTAAGTTGGAGATTGTTAAGAACGCTTCACCTTAAAACTTATTTAGTTAGTGACCAATTGTCATTTAGTTATTGTTGTTATTAATTGACTTTAAATTAACAAATTCGTTGTTAACATCTCCTGTAGTTAATTGCTGGTGCAGTATTGTAACCTATTAAGTATCTTCCATGTCTTCCTATAGTTTTGCATCCTCGCTAATACAGGGTCGGTTGTTTTAAATTCATTAGTGATTCAGATCGGTGGTCGTGATCCTCGTTAGTGAGGGTCTGACGCTGCAAGGCTCCTAATAGCTGGATGATGTCTCCAGTAATCAGACTCGGCGGCGACCGAACACATTATCATATATGAATATTAAGGACGCTACCGGTTTACGTCTGCTTCGTGTTTGTATTTGTTTCGTGAGGTTTTTTAAAAGGTTCTGTTTGTTGAAATGTTTAAATCCTTTGTAAACTGTTTAAGTATCTCCGTTTCTTTTTGTGGTTATAGCAAAAATAAAACCCTTACTATAATAAAGCATTATTATCGAGTATTTTAATGGTAAAGAAAAAAATGCGAAGTGTTTAGCGTTTCAATGTTTGAACTTCACGATTCTCGTGTTCGTAAATTTTTAAACTAATTCTTCCTCTATCATTCGCTACACGACTGTTACAGTGAAAAGTAACTTGGACTTTTCTGGAATATTTTATTAACAGGCTACCAGGTGACATTCAAACTGCAGTCAATATAACATGGACAGATGAACTATTAGAATATAATCATTTTTTTTATGTGAAAGGTTGCAAACGAGCTGACGGCCTCCTTGTTGGGCAGGAGTCACCGTCGCCCATGGACATCGGCAACATAGATGTTGCGGATGCTTTTCCAACCTCAGTTGTTAAGGAAAAGGGAGTGGTAGGAATAAGGAAATTGTAGGAAAGGGTGGGAACAGGAAAAGGGCAACCGGCTCTCTCACTCACCAGTCGAAACGCACCCATTAAAGGCTACTTTACGCCGATCTTATGTGAGAGGGTGGTACTTCCCCGGTCGAGCCAGCCCATGTTTGAGCTGTAGTAACTTGCCCACAGCTAGGCCCTACCACCTAAATCATAGTTTTACAATCACAAATGATTTAATTTAGGTAATTGTTAATAATTGTTTGTAGTAAGGTGTTATAACATAACCACTTTATATCATATATTCTTTACATTTGTCTATAGGTTTATGTAACACATTTCATTTTTGAAAAAAAAAAACATTGTGATACTTATAACTCTGTTATGAAATAATTTTCAAGTGATGCCGTCTACGAAGTTTAAGAAAGTTTTGTTGAGATAAAAAATATGCCCTCCGGAAAAATATTTCAAACAAATACTACATGTAATATTAAAATGGAAGGTCGCATCACACTATCATCACTACGAACTTAAAGATATTCTAAGGTCTTATAGAAGTTAACTTTAGAGGTATTAGTTTAAAAGTTTTATTCCAGAGTTTTATAAATATTAAAGGACAAATATAAATTAGTTTTACTGTCTCTCTAGCACTAACAGGAGTTGCAGCGGTACACGCGTGTAATACACTTACACTGTAGTAGGCACACCTTGCAAATATGCTGGACATGTAACAAATACATATGTTCATACAATTTCATAAAATTTTTACGAAAGTAAATACGAAGTTCCCTTTAGAAATATGTGAATCAATTCTTGTGTGAGCGTTCTTCATCGACGGGTCGGTAGTACGCGTCGCGTCGCTCTGAGATTCCCCGAAATTCCATTATCTTCAATAATGCCCTCGAGAAAGTTCCGCTGAAAATCCTTTCTAACAATCAATTTTATACGAACGATTCATCCGCGGGATTGTTCCAAGGCTAACTCCAAGGTTAGAGTTCTTTAAAGGTTTTCATCGAAAAAGTTAATAATTACGTTCATAAACCATTCACTGTAAGGGAGTCGCAATTGTAGAAATAACTAACAAAATAATGTAGATAATGAAAATCATAGAAATTACAAGGTTGTTTGGTTCTAGAACACTGGTATTTTGTTTCAGAAAGTATTATAAAAGTTATATTTTTATGGAAACATATCTAAGTTTAATCTTTTCCTTATCCTAATAATTAAATTGTAATAAATTTACATATCTTAACATTTTTTTTGTGTAATCCAGATTTTTATTTCAGTTTTATAAACTAAGGAGTGTATAGCAATAAACCTTAATGTGTTCGACCTCAGCCTGTGACGTCTGTCGGTTCACGAAATTCGCTCTCTAACTGACCACTCACTAATAATAAAACTGAAGACTTCCGCGACCTTCATTCCTGGAAAAAATATTATGATATTAGAATTATTATTAATACACTTTACATTACTCCAAGTCCACACGTTCGTTTCTCACGTATGACTTGGAACAAATAACTATCACGAGTTATATAAGTGTAATCAAATATATAGTGTCGTGTTACGACTCGATCGAGCCTTTCTTATTAGATTTCGATTAGTAATACATGAACTACCAGAGTTAGCTCCGAATACTTCTATGTAAGACGTCCCTTTTCCCTTATTGACAACTTTTTTTGGATGTAAAGGGTGTTTTTTTTAGAGATATACAACTTTAAGTTGCCAATACTTTTTTAACTGGCAGTTATTTTGATAGCTGTCCAGTGATTTGTGTTTAATTTGGTTTGACAATTTATCATGAATAGACAAACGCCTGAGCAACGCCTCCAAATTGTATAAATTTATTTTGAAAATCATGGCTCTGTTCGAGAAACGTATCGCGCACTACGTCCATTTTAAGGTCCACATAATCGTCCATCAAAATAATTAATTTAATTAACAATGGATCGTTTACTTTAAATGGTAATACGCATCCACAGAGATGGCCTACAGTGCGTACAGAAGAAGTTATTTCTGCTGTAGAGCGTAGCGTAGAAGAAGACGCGAATCAGTCTATCCGCCGAAAAATTGGTCCGTACTTCTATAGAAACGATGCTGGCCAGAACGTTACAGTAAATGGTGACTGCTACAGAGCGATGATTAGTGGCTATTTCGTTCATCAATTAAACAACCATAATGTTCAGGAGTCCTGGTTTCAACAAGACGTTGAAACATGTCATACAGCTTGTGCCACAATTGATTTACTAAGAGAAACATTTGGTAACCGCATAATTTCATGTTTCGACCCGTGAATTGGCGCCCAAGATCATGCGATTTAACGCCGCTTGATTATTTTCTGTGGGGATATGTAAAGTCGTCAGTCTACGCTGACAAGCCCGAAGCCGTTGATCACTTGGAGGATAACATTCGTCGCTCTATTGCCGATATACAGTCACGAATGTTGGAAAAAGTCGTTGAAAATTAGACCTCCAGATTAAACTAGGTACGAGCCAGTCGGGGAGGTCATATGCCTGAAATCTTATTTTAATTATAATGAAAGAATATTATCTTTTCAAAATATTATATTTCATATCAATAAAAGAAATCGTTTTTGTTTTATTTTATTTCAAAGTTCTATACCTCTAGAAAAAACACCCGTTATATGTATCTACTTAGATAATATTCGATAAACCTTAGCTATATTAATACTATTTTTACAATGTAAGTGTATAAAATGTAAAAGAGGCGACAGAATACCATCGAAATGACCAAACCAAAACCCTCGCCTTTTAACACAATGTGATTGTATTCACTGAAATCGATCCATTATGATAAAGAAATCTTTTTTCAATTTCATATTTGCAGCTCACAGTAACGTGACGACACGTCATGAATAACAAGATAAAGTTTAATTGTTATAATGTGAACTAGTGAACTCTCTCCTCCGCTCCTTTACACTAAAATTACCATTTTTATAATCTACACATACAAACTGCTTCCGTCGCCTGCAAAAGATTATAATAGAAGCGATAATAAAATCTAGAGGTGCTTAGAAAAATGGAGAAGATAGGGCGAGAGGTGGGTTCAGCAGTTTACTACGAGTATGTGATGTAGCAAAATATGATCATAATGTAAGAGGAAGTTCGGAGATATTAATATTAGCTTTAAATAGAAATACAGTAAAGATGTTTAGGTTAATACTTAACATAAAGAATTGCATGTGTTCCAAAGAATTTATGATTTTATATTAAACGTCTCCCAATACTACTTCAGACGGAACTTTGAGATATTATATTGTAAAAGAACAGAAAACTGAATTGTAACCATCCTTCTACTATTATTTATTATTTTATTCTTGTTTCATAAAGAAAACAATAGAAGTATAGAATAGACAGGCAATCATCATTTAAGTATTAATTTAATACAATTAAAATTGAGGCCCTTCACAACGTTCGTAAACGATTTAGCCTCAACAACTGATTAGTACGTAGCTATAATAATAAACAGATCGTTGTCTGTACATAAATGATGTATGAAAAAATGTATGTAGTTTTATGTACAGAGTGTTAACAATACTATTCTTAATTCCTTAAATTTCTCTGCCAGTGTTGTTTCTTGGTTTCAGTCTTATCTTTCAAATCGTCAACAGCGTGTTTTTGTTGACGGTAAGTTCTCCTCCTGTTGCTATCTCACAGCGGGCGTCCCTCAAGGTGGTGTTCTTTCCCCTCTCCTTTTCTCAATCTTTATAAATACTGTCACTGAACATCTTTCTGTTTCTTTTCACCTCTATGCTGACGACTTACAGGTTTATTTAACGACTCCTGTTGAGAACATTGCTAATGCTATTGATCTTATGAATTGTAACCTTAAATCGATTAGTGAGTGGAGCAAGTCATACGGATTAGCGTTAAATGCCAGTAAGTCACAGTTAGCTATAGTTGGCAATCCAAAACAACTTTCAAAACTTAGTCAAGTTTATGTTCCTCCCGTATTGTTTGACAGTACAACTTTGATCAATAATAATATTGTTACCAACTTAGGTCTTATAATTGATAATAAATTTTCTTGGACAGAGCAAGTGTCAAATCTAAGTCGGAAAATGTTTGCAGCTATTGGCTCATTGAGAAGGTGGAAGAAGTTGTTGCCAATCAAAACTAAAATTTCTCTTTCGAATGCACTTCTTCTTCCCATTCTAGATTACGCAGATGTATGCTACTTAGGTCTATCCGAGGAGCTACTTGATAAGCTGGAAAGGTTGCAAAACATGTGCATACGATTTATTTTTGGATTAAAAAAATTTGACCACATCTCTGAATATCGTGCACGACTTGGATGGCTTACAGTCAGACAAAGACGTAACTTGCATGCCCTTTCTCTTCTTTACTCTATTCTTTTCTTTCCCCAAACTCCAACTTACCTCAAAGAGCGCTTTTCCTTTCTTGGCTCTAATTCTTCTCTTCATCTTAATCTTCGTTCTCTATCGGACAATAAACTTCAGTTGCCCCTTAGCCAGTCACATTGTTACAGTAATTCTTTTACCGTCAAATCTATAAAATTATGGAATGCGCTTCCACATGACATAAGAATGTCTCAGTCGTTAAATATATTTAAAAGTCGAGTCAAGCTTCATTATATGTCACTGTAACTACTCCTTTTTATATATATATATATATTTTATGTATGTATATATGTATGTATGTATGTAATATGTATGTATATATGTATATATGCATGTATGTTTGTATGTATATATGTATATTTAATTATTTGTGTGTATGTATACTCTGGTATGTATATGTAGTCTACGTTTTTTGTATATGTATTTGTATATGTAGTTGTTTTTTACGTTCTTGTGTATGTACTTATCATAATATGCACTACCCTTTCTATAATATTTGTTATCCTCATCGGTTGGGTTGCCTGTAAGAGATCACTTTTAGTGATAAGGCCGCCCTTGCCTTAAATTTTCTGTTCTTGTTTGTAATGTTATTTCCTATATGTTTAAGTGCAATAAAGTTTATTTCTATTCTATTTCTACTAGAAGCCTGGAAGGTATTCTGAAGTATATTTTAACAATCAAAAGTATGTATCAAAATGTGCTGCCTGTCACTACTCTCTAGGGTTGGAGTCGCGTGATGCGACTAGTAATACAATATGTATTTCTACAAAGTGTTGAAAGTATTATATGTAGTTTGAAAAGAAAACCAATAACCGCTGTTCCAATTTCATTTAATGTCAAATTTCACAAAACAACATGTATCGTGATTGATCGTGTTTCTGTGATTTCTGTTACTGTAGCAATGTGTGTGTCCTCTCCGGGTCGACACAAACTCTCGCTGCAAGGTTTTAGTGACCTTTGAGAAGTTCAGCTGAGTTTAGATTGAAATTTTACCGAATGAGAGGGTTGGATAAATCTACATCTAGGTAATATCTTAAACACATAAGTGTGTTGAAGATATTCATTTCTCAAGTTCCTATTAAATTAATATAATATATCTATTATTCAAAGTACTCGAACAATAGATATACCTATAATATGTTACTATATTGAATATGATAGAACAATTGATTAAATATATGAATAAAGTTTAATATATATAACATACAGGTATTAAACACAGACTTACATAAAAACCCTTGTAATGTTTTTTCGCTCACATCCAACTTCGTGGTGAGTCGCACTAAAGATTTGTTTTGATCTACACTTATGTACAGTACATGTTTTTATTTTATACGTACGTATGTAAAAGAAAGTTGTGTAAGTTACACTATTTATAATTCAAGAATGTCAGTAGGGATATGGTTGATAATTGGCGGGGAGATAGCTCAGTACCAGGAAGCGGACTCAGATCGATCGAAAAGAACTAAATAAATTCTAATATCTGGTTATTTACAGCCTCTAGGGCGGAATAGAGTTCGCCCGGTCAGCGATACATTTATTACTAATTCCGAAATTAATGCGGGCAAGAAATAGTTAAATATTTTATGATGTTATATTTTTTTTTCGGGAACCAACTTCCTCTTCTGTAATGTTTTTTACACCATATCTATCCTTTCCTTTGTTATTCTACACTAACGGAATTGTATTCAATTCGTTTAAGTGTTCTGTTCCTTTTCGTTTATATGGCATTGACCCGTTTTTATGTTATATTATTTCAATATATTTAGATATATTTTTTCATATAAAGTTATTATTCTCAATTAATAAATTATTTATTCAAGTTTCTATCAATGATAACAAAACATTATAAATTCTATGAACCTTCAAAGAACTGTAAGTAAATCACTCTATACCAATAATAAAGACTACGAGTACAATCAAGCAGTGAGCTGCAATCAAAGCGTCCAATCTACTTCATATTTACATTTATTTCAATATTCATAAAAGTAGATATACTTTGTAGTTATCGGAATAAATTATTGGTGAAATAGAGTTATTAAAAAATGTTAATTTCAGCTTCGTTCCATTGAATTTATCGTTTTTCTTGTTATCATTTTACTACTCTTCCATTTATTAATATTTGTATGAGGATTTGTCAATTAAAATCATAGTATTCTGTGAGTTTGTTAGATGTATTCTTGTTGGATGACTATTTGAATAATAAAAAGTGTCCAACTGTGACCCGCTGTACTACACAAAAACTAGAATGTGTAAAAAATGGAAGCTCTTAACGAAAAGCTGTCCTACTTTGAACAGATAAAGCGAAGCCCTTCTCGTAATATGAGATTGACATTCTGTGTGTACGTGGAGACAGTTTTTCACATTCGCCGTCTCCCTGAGTGTTCATATCGTATGTGACTCGCGTCTTAAGGAGCCGTCGTTTATTAAAATATTCAGAGACATTTCATGTCTTTATGTCGTCGTTCCTCATAGTCTTCACAACGTATTAGTTAATCTTCGAGCCGGTTCCACTGAGTACATTGTATTTTTGTTAAATCCTCCACGTAGTCGCGGTGCCCGATGGTCATTTCAATAATTCAGTTATTTTCGAGGCAGCCGTTTCATAGAGTGGAATTTATTAAGGGTCAAGAAATCTGAGAGCGATGCGGACGTGCTCCATTAGACGCCAATTGGCGCGTGCTCTGAACCACTCAAATAATATTATTGCTTTTTAACTACACTTAGTGATCTGATTATTATTGTACAGACGTTGAGCAATCACGGACTGTACGTTTAATATTAACAATCAATTAATGTGGAATAAAAATCACGCATTTATAAAGGTAGGAAAAATAATATATTTTTAATAAAAATATATATTTTTACGAGAAATGACTGTTTTAGGTTGTATAAGAGTATATAAATCTAGATCTTATAAATATGACTATCAAAGTTCTAAAGTTTCTTTGATAGTCTCGCCGCTAGCTACAGACGTTAATAAAATGTTTGTGATAAGAAAACATTATATTTTTATTTCCTTCGGCTGCGAAACTTTAAATTAACTTTAAAGAAGTTTTTTATATAAATATTAAATTTTAATAATATATATAATTTTTTAAAAGTAAAATGTAAATATTACCAGACCTGTACAAACAAAAATGAAAAATGAGCTATCTATACATAGTAAACACTTCTATAAATTATATATAGTCGGAAAGTAATTTCTCTCAAAGTGAAAACTTTTAATAGTTCTCTAGAGTTAATATTTCCTTTCGGTATTTAAGATCGCGAACAAAAACTAAATTTCTTCCAGCAGAGTCATGTTCATAATTTTTAACAAACTTAATATTAATTTTATTACACAAGATTCCCCGAGCCAAGTTTTCGCTGCTCTGAATCCTCTCCGCATGAACGGCCATCAAAGTTTTCAATATCAAGGCGACGCGGGTTTTTTATTTCCTTTGCGATTTAAAATTTAAATAAAACTTTCAGAATGTTACCGCATCAGTTTGAACAATTCTGTAGAACTTGTTTTGTTTCTTTAATAAATGTAACACATCCCTGAGGACGCGTCATACCTCTTGTATTAGAACACCTACCAATATTATAAACGCTAAAGTTTTGCAACCTTCGTAATATCCTTCATCATGTAACAAACTAAAGTATAATAAACGTTTCTATGTGTATCAACATGCGGAGAGGTCTATCGATATCGGCTTCAGTCTCCTATTTCATTTCTGCTGCGAGTTGATAATAATTGCATGTTGCGGTCTACGCCTCCCCTATCACTAACACGCCTTATTATTATCACTGTCGATATGAAACAGTACTATACTTGTAACAACTATTATGTTTCCGATATTAAATCTCTTCATCATTAAGAAATTAATTACTTTATTACATTGAAGTCGGTGTCAAAAACATTTGAATTGCAAATAAATGTATCCGATAATAAAATTAATCAACATATTTTTATATCAAAGCAATTATATAATAATGAATTAATAATCGAAGTTCAAGTTTGATAGCTGAGAACTTAAAATTAATTGTTTAATAGACGTAACAGAACGTGTCAAAATATTCATAAAATACTCAATGAAACTAAATTAAATTTATTATTAAAAAAAAAACAATTTACTCTACTAATATTTTTAAGTCATGTACAAGAACAAACGAAAATGACGTCAATTAAATATACGCGTTGTTTTAAAAATTTCCGAGTAAATTAATTAACTATAACAAAACCTGTTCAACACGGAGTCACTTCTATTGATAGCTGGTGTTCCTTACACCGGTTTATGCGGAACTTATTAAATTATACTACAGTAAAAAAACGATCTCCGTGTCTAGAAATATGTAAATAATATTATAATTGTGTCACAACAGAGAGCAGACACGATACAAAAAAGGTTTTCATTCAATCTATAAGATTACATTAAAATTATAAAACAACAACAGCCATCCAGTCAACGTTGTTATCAACTTGAGATTATCCTATTAAGTGAAGATGTCATCGAGCTAGCAGAACAACTTTAACTTTGTCCGAATTGAATTAAATTAATTCTAGTTATTGACGATGTTCACAACTCCGAACTCATTCTGAGGAGTTCACGGTCGATACAAATCTAATAATCTCACTCCAGCCTAGTTAATACGTTATAACGTTGTCGATAGTTTACTTTTCTAATGAGTTACGAGCCCTAATCTAATTAATTTATAACACGTACTTGAATAATTCATATCGTCGAGAACATCCAACATTAGTATCAGAAGCTGTCGTCAGTGAACGTACTGTAATTAGAGCGACTCCTCGCACGGCTTTTCATTAAATTCCACAAACCTGTTGAACCCATTAATAGATGAAGTGTCGTATTAACAGTACAACCACCCGACCCGGCCCAGTCTAATACGGGACCTTCACTTGACATTGACAATGACTTTATTAAGTCACAATGCGAATTCTTTTCATAGATTTCTAAGTATTTACTTCTATTAATACGAGTACAAAGTAATGAAAATAGACCTCTAGTAATTTTAAAGATCAGTGACCTCTAGAGCTCAATTCGATTGAAATTACAACGTTTGAAGTTGGGGCATAATGAAGATAACCAATATGTTAAGTAATGTCGAACAAACAATCTCCTCCGTCAGCAGAATCATTGATACAGATACCTTGAACACGATCATTGATGTCTGATTGAACGAAATAAAGAGCAAACAACGCGCCCCGTTGAACTTGTACCGGGAACGTCACTTACTAAAAGGGACTTGTTAAATTCTTCTCCATGATGAAAAGGATGGGTTTCGTGAGAAAAATACCATAACGAGTCAAATATATAATATCAATAGTTTCAGTATAAGATATCCATGTAAGAATGTGTTAAAGTTTGGCATGAAACTTAGCATCGATTTATATTTCAATATTCTGTTCTTTACAATAATTTAGTTAAATTTCAGCTTCTCTTAGTAATTAATAATTGAAATAAAGTTCTTTTAATATAAATAAAGTATCCAGTATAAATACATTACTTTCCAGACATGTAACGGTAGGCGTGACGATTTATTGAATCTCCGTATCTTGACTCCTAAAACATAAAACGAGAGAAGACACCATCGACCTAGGTCTTTGTTTTTCACAACATTTGCAGTTACACAGCATATACAGACTCAAAAAAAAACACCCCCTACCACACTCCCCCTAAATTTTATAATAAAAGGACAGAGATATGTATAATGAGATATTTCCGAACATCTTTTCACAAAGCAATTAAGAGAATATTTTTGCTTTGTAATTTAAATAATTAAATGATCTTCATAATAAATGTTTGACATTTATAAATGAAAAATGTAGGACTGTCTCACATACACGATGACATACTATGTACATATGGTTATAAGTGACGAAGAATATCAATAAAAATGATTACAAGGCGATGAGTATCAGATTGAGGACAAGTTCGCGTCAGTCACCGGCCGTTATAAATGAAGGTCTGTCATGAGGAGAGTGAGTAGCATAAAACGTTAATATCATTATGAAATATATTGAAATTAAATTCTATTATGATGATGGTTATTAGCTTTTTTTATTTAACATTAAAACTGAATGTGAAGTGTGTTACATGGGAATTCAAACTTATGGTTCTGTTGTTTATTACTTGAAACATTTTGATATATTTCTTTCATGTGGACTAACTTATAATTCTAACTTTTATAATCTTCGGTGATTACTTAAATCGATTATTTAATATATGTAGGTATATTTATCAGCTTTCGATTCTAATTTAGGTCTGACTATCGTTAGTAATATATGTATATCACCCTCCTTATAATTATGTCCCAATTTCGTCTTATTGTTTAATATCTTAGTAATAGAATCAGATCAAGTAGTGTTTATGAACTTCATCTCGAGTGACCCACAAATAACCACAGCTAAGTCAAACTTACATTAAGAGTAGTTGTGGTTAAAGTTGTACATTATAATTAATCCTTTAACTACACCAAACTTAGGTCAAATTGTTAAGCATGAATTAAATCATTGTTAGAATCACCAACAGAGCTTTTTATTGGATAGCAATCATTTAAATCAGTACATAATGACGAATGTTTGAAATTTGTTAAAACAAAAATCAGAATGAAAAGAATTGCTTTAAAAATTTTAAGTCATAAGTTAGTAGATGAGGTATAGAAATAATATATATTTTATTAAGTGAAAAACCAATTTCTTTAATATTCTAAATATTATAAACTCCATCCGTTAAATAACGTATAAAATGAAATAAATACTTGGGGAAAGAAACCGATAAAAAAATCATTTATCACAAAAAAGGAATATAATATAATTGAATTTGTTTTATCGTCTGAGTCGTCTCTCCATGTTATCAGTCAGTCAGGACTTCTCCGGTTGAATTCATCAAAGAAGCAAATATTCTGAGTCACTTTAAATTTTGTTGAAGTATTAACATAATAAAGTCCCAGTTCTTCACCGTGTCTTTTAAATTACAACTCTTATTACTCGGAATAAGTTTTAAGTGAATGTAAATTAAAGGACAAAAAAGATCTTTGTAACATTGCGAGAAATTGAATTTGAAGGATTTGAAGACATTTATTAAAAAGAGGTGTAAAAGAACCGACTATTACACAAAGAACTGTTAAATTAGAAATTAAGAGTTTGAAATTGTAGTATTTATTGAAGTATTATACAGTGTACTAAACGTGTATGTTGTAGGACTAAGAGCCCTATTAACTATCCGCTGTTACCGACCAAAAAATATAAATTATATGAATACGTGACTTGTGAACATCGCTCTGAACGTTCACCACGACTTTGAACCTTCAGACTGAAGACTTTAAGGTCCAGGTTGTTACATTCGTATGTATCTCTGCTCGATACTGTCATATAAAAAGATTTATGAAGGAAAGCGTTGTTCTCTTTGCCGTGGCTTTTCATAAGGCTATATTCTGATCAGGACAGTCTTTATGTGTAGACTCAGGAACCGCTGTAAATATAAGATGTGTTCTACGTGAATACTAAAACCTGGCTGCTGTGACCGTCCCGGCGATAGTTCCCGTGGAGAAGAAAAATTTTAGGCAAATGAAATAAATCAATAGTTTTATAAGTACAAATGATTAATTTTATAGATTTGCTTTTAAAGTTAAATGTTAAATGTAAATTGGAATGAAAATATATTCATTCAAAAAGTTACATATTCCCTTCACGGCGTTAAGCGAAAGACATCTTTTCCTTTATAAAATTAATTAAGCCAAAAAGTTTAAATTCATACAAATTTAAGTTTTTATATAGTTCCTTTTTATTGTTTCTCATTCTCATAACATAATATTATTCTATGTTATACAGATGACCTGTCCACGTTGTCTTTCATTCCTTTAAGATGTTTCACTTAATGCTCCTGACTAAACTTGTCAAGTCCGTTATTATCAACCGCGACGTTTTGGATCCAAAAATAAAAACTTTAATATTAAAGAGGAAGATAGTCCTCATTATCAGGATATCTCATCTCATTATCACTTCGGTGGCGATATTTAATTAATTGTTTGACACATAAACCAGCACTAGATTTGAATCAAATGGAAAACACAGTTCGTAGTTTTCGGTTTGTGATGTTTTTATTGAACATAAAATTCATAAAATAGGGTTATTTATGAAATAACACATCTGGCGAATGGCCTCCGCAGATTGTTGGCACAGACACACTCTTTTATTAAATTTTTCCGTTGCCATTTTACATAATTGTTATAGTATTTAATTTCCTTATCATTATGAAATTGTACATGTTATACTTCAAAAACCTCACATAAATCCGACATATTAAAACAAAGGATCTAGAAGACAGAAATAAGATATTTCAGTTCTTGGAAATACATATGTTCAGTTTTGTTTTTATATCAAAGGAGGCAAACGAGTAGACGGCCAGCTCGATGAAAGGTTATCACCGTCGGAAAGTCGGAAAATGGAAGGAGTGGGAAAAGGGAAATGACACTGGCTTTGTGACCTATCGGACAAAATGCAGTCATTAACGGCTACTACACGCCGATCTTCTGGGAGAGGGTGGTACTTCCCCGGTCGAGCCAGCCCATGTTTGAGCTGCAGTAACTTGACCACAGCTAGGCTCCTAAATGACTATTATCATTATTTAAATTTCTAAACAAATCACTACACAAATGGACGAATTCAAGTCTTGGGCAAATTCCTTGACATTGTGCTTACATAGTATTAGGCAAATTTAATGTGTATGTAACGCAAAGTTTATAAACAACATGCGAGAGCATTGTTCACTTACTTAAAGAAAACACAAATGCGGCACATTCGGTTACTTGTAGTTTATGTTTTTATTCAACATAAAATGTTAAATCACTTTAATGTTAAAAAACTCATATTTAAATAGATGTTTTCTGTAGAGTGTCGAGGACATGTCCCTTTATTAATATAATTAAATTATTTTTATCATTGAAGTCGTTTCAGTTTTTTGTATTTAACAGACTTTAATATTTGTCAGCTGTGTACATCGAATACTTTAATAAATGTAAGGTACCTCTCATTATTATATCTCTCATTATTATAATTATTTTAAAAGAATTTTATTAAGAATATAAAGCTGATGTAAAATCTCAATATGATATTTATAAAACTTATATATATACTAGAAGATCCGGCGAACTTCGTATCGCCCTATAGTCAAGAAATATCTGTTACGTTTTTTTATTCATATTTTTGGAGTTTACCTATTAAAGCCATAAATCTCAGAGTTTTGAAGTGCGACAAAATGACATATTAGTTAGTTGTCAAATCTAATGTCAAAAAAGCCTTTGTATCAATAACTACTAATAAATTAAAAATTAATTAAAAAAAACATTGTCCAGCGGACAAAATTGTGAATCTAAACCATTCCCAGATCCCCTTTAACACACACAATAAATTTCATCAAAATCGGTCCAGTCGTTTGAGACAAGTTCAGTAAAATACACACTCACAGAAGAATTATATATATATATATACAGGGTGACTGGTGAATTACTATCAATACTTAAGGAGAATACTCGGTACATGATTCTCATTCGAATTATGTAAAAAAAATAGGTAGTTAATTTTTGACCAAATTTCCGTATAAATAAATAAAGTGTGGACACGTTCCAAGTGTTCCAAGTGTGGACGCGTGCGGCGGCGTGCTGATACAACAACACGCCGCCGCACGCGTGTGTGTGTGTGTGTGTGTGTGTATACCTAATCTGTAGGGTGCTCACACGATGCGTAATTAATTACATAACTTTTGGTTAACTTTACTTAGAAGTTTATTAATATTTATGTTATATTAATTTTTATTTTGTCATATATGATCGTCAAATATCACGTCCTCAAGTATCGATAGTAATTCACCAGTCACCCTGTATATATATATATGATCTTCATATCTTCACTTCATTCACATAAGTGCATACCTGATAAAAGACAGAGACCAAAAGTTGCTTCATCTTTGTTTGGTCAACTAATATAACATGACATATAATAAGTTCTATTCTTTATATACTCTTAAGTTGTGTAAAAATTCAGAAGTACTTCCAACATTTTAGTAACTGCTTATACTGAACTATTCTACTCGACACTTTAGAAAATTCCTTTTTTTATATCTATCAATCTTTAAAAAAAGCTTGGTCACTGAAGTAGGTTAAAGAGCGAACCTCTTCCAGGCAGGTATGATTCTTGACCACTCACCCCGTGAAGGTCCTCAACTGAGCAAACCACTTAACGTTGACCCCACACTCCCACTTCACACTCTCCACAGCTCTGAATTGAATATTAGTATGTTGTAGACTGAAGAACATTTATATAGACTTTAATAAAATGTTACTCATCGTTTATTTATAATTTAATAATTAAAAAGAAATCTTAGATAACTTTATGTTGGTAACGAAGCCTACTAAAAACGTCGTCCTTGGCAGCAACTAAAAGATTTAAGCAAAATTTGTCTGAGTATGAAACTTAAGTAATAAATCAGTTAAAAGAACCAAAATAATTTAGGGCAGGTGACCTTGAGTTTGTCTGTTCTATATGAGCATACAAGTATCTTTGTTTCATCAAACTCTTTTTTATTTCACAGTATTCGTGTCAGCAGCTAGTACGGTCATCTAAATAATGTTTGTAATCTTAATGTTTATAATCAAACTTCACTATCTTTTAGAGGCTCTTTTAAATCACCTCATGTCACTCTTGTATTCCGGCAGATTCTCTTTTTTTTAATGACTGAATAGTACAAATATTATAAAATTTTTAAGAATACATATTTCCATTGATGTATGGTTTAAAATTCTCTGCTAAATTGTATTTTACAATCGATTTCATGCCCAGGTTATAATAATAAAATTAATGTATAATTTGGTTTATATCTTATTTTCACAATATGAATTTTAATAAAATGTTTGTAGATTATATAAATTTCAATGTAATAATTAATTCCTCAGCCCTTCAGAGAAAAGCCATCTCTTGAGAGATAACGAGACGCGAGAGATTCATTGTAGGAGGAGCCTAACACCAGAGATTACGAAGGTCCTAGTTTTTCATTTTATCCTCTTTAATTAAACCGGTACCTTTTCAAATATATAAGCTGATTACACTGATAATGGATAAGTTATTGCTACATATCTTATATTGTCTTGACTGTACATGGGAACATTGAGATGTCTTTAAAACGTGCGGTCTAGTTGTGACCACAATACACGGCAATTAAATTGTAACGATCTTCCTACACTACACTGACTGACTGAACAAATGTTTGTGGGTTGAGTTCAATATAGTATAAATAATGTATGACTCGTTTCTATACATAATAAATGAGTGACAATTTTCAAAGTTTTGATGAAAAGTACATAAAAATCCTCTCCATTTCATTATAACCCTGATAACAGGAAATTGATTAAAGTATTTTATAAACTGAATACATAAGCTGTAACAGGAGATTGTCCCGCAGCTCGTTATACTGAGACGTAATGCTCTCCGATACTTTCTATAGCAATAAACTATTCAACCTTTATTTACTCAAAACAAATACAGGCTCATGAACAACTGAGTCCACTGAACAACAACTGATCTTGGTATTAATTGAAAACAATTTACAAGCATGGAAAGATGAGATGTTCGGGGTCTCGATTGTGATTATAATATTAATATATTGATTTGTTTTTCTTTCACAGTGTGTCATCGTTTAAAAAATGATGCGCTAACATATGATACAAGTTATTCAACTACAAGTTATCGTGTATCATGACTGTAAGCTAGATTCAAACGATAATAATGACTTGGCAACATTCAGTAAAAGGTGTGATTTTAAAAAAACTTACTAGATAACCTTCTAAATATTTAAGTAGAAGGAGATTTATATGAAAAAAAAAATATTGTTTCTTAAAAATGAAGAAGAATAGTTATAATCATATAACATTTTCATTTATATAATTATATAATATATTCGTTTGAACAAAATCATGAAATAAATGTTTCACTGAAAAGACAACTAAAAAGATACAGATATTGTGAACAAATATTAATTGAAATAAATTTAGGATATTAAAAAAATACGTTTAAATATGTAATATAAGGAAAAATAATGTGGAAACACTGTTACAAAAAATTATAATCTCGTAAAAAGTTTCACGGGAATTTTGGTAAACCATAAAAATATACACCATGAATGTCACTTGTCATGCGGGCGCTCTAACGCGTTTTATCGTTCTACCCTCATTACAATAAATCTAATGTGAAGTAAAATTTCCTAATAAATCTCTTACGTGTGTTTTCCACAGAAGAACACAGAATTAATCTGAAATAAAATAACATTACTTGTGTCACCAGAACGAGCAACAAAGTCTTACCATTTTCATTTTAAAAGTTCATGGAATTAAAGTAGGTAAGATGTAAAAAGTGAGTTATAGTAAATTGTAGGTCAAATTATTACTATTGATTCCACATACACACATGTTAGAAGGCTGTACAAACAAGATTGCCGAAAGATTACAGTGTAAATAATATAAATGAAATTCGTTCAGATGCGGGAACTATTTGTTCTTACATTGTTTACACTACAGTTACAGTTATTTGATTAAAGCATATCTATTGACATGAAATCAATATTGAGGAAAGACTTCTTCCTTATGAACACTTGAACATCAAGAATATTATAATTTTAGCAATAAGAACCTCTCTAAAACTTAAAAATTAATTAATAAATGTTGTCTCTCATATTAAATACTTTGTTCAGCGAACATCACCGATGCAACAGCTTTGAATAGATAAAATTTCATGTAAAGGAGTGAACGCCTGGCCGAGTGAAACAGAAGATTCATGATAACACACAAGCAACGAGATGACATTCCTATCCTAACATCAGGACAATCATGGAGTAGGTATAGCTTATATTTTAATATGTTATTTTTATCATAATGTACATACAAGTTTCGTAGTTTTCTTCGACCTTCTGGCGGCCCTGAAAAGCCCCCTATATAACTACTTTTTAAGGTGTTACAACAAAATAAGATTCGTAATTCTTAAAACAATAAATCATCATGTGTCAGTGTTTTATAAAACATATGAGATACCTATCAATGTTATAGTTATAGTATAGTATATTGAACGTTGAACATGTTGTCAACTGTTGTCCAGTTGTGTTAGTGACGATTGTGTTGTGAGTTACTCTTAAACTTTACTTTCACTAAATTTTATATACAATTATACATCCAACACCTCATTATCATTATTTTATTTATCATTCAATGTTATCTGTTTAAAACTTTACTACAACATAAAAAAATCTTAAAATTTGTCAGTTCCATCTAGAGTAAATTTGGGGATTATTTGCTGCATTTTTGTAAATAAACAATTAAACATTACAGTTTCTAGTTGACGTCATGTGTTCAATTCAGTAACATATAATTTTCCATCAACAGTATCTTTGTAACAATAGTATAGTATTTAGTATTTCAATATATTTTTAAGTCACGTTATTTTTTCAGCAACAATTACGAAGAGTGGCATACAATGAGAGAATTATATTACAGAGTCACACAACACTACAGTCAGAACATGAGTCGCTTGAAGCAAGTTATTATTAACAAACTGAAATTGATGAAATAGCAATTATCTTATATCTATCGTAAGGTGAGCACAAAGATTACACATCACGAGCAAATCACTGGTAGCGGTCCACTACACACTGCCCTAGACATGGACACTCTTAAAATGATTTTGTTGACTTAACTGAAATCCAAAAAATGATTTGAACTATATATACTCGTACATATGTATATCAGCTTTCATTCTTAAATATGTCATTGCTGAATGGAAGTATTGCTAGCAACATCTCATTACAATTAACAGAATAACTAATTTATAATGAGTATATGTATAATGTTTTTAACCTTTTAAAACATACAAGTTTTAATCCTCTCGCTCTTTAACGCATAATGTAAAGTAAATAGATGATAGTAATGGTATTATATCCCATTATAATAATTCTCTTAAGATTTAGGTTTATAATAAATAAGGTCTCATATTAATTTAGTTATAATCAGATTAAATGTTAACATTACGAGTACATTACACGAGTAGAATTAACATGCCTGAACAAATACACACACAGCGACTGTAGATCGACTATTAAAAATAACGGATTTCTTTTTGCTTTTGATATTTAATACGATTGGTGTCAGTAGAAATGATTTTTTTTTTTTGGTCTAAGATAGCCAGCTAGCTGTTTATTAAGAATCAAAATTATATTCTTGGAAGCGAACAAATATAACTTTAAAATGCTCTTGACGAATGTCAACAAGATATGATTACGATCATTATATAAAAATAGTTCAGAGATCTAACAAAATGAAAAAACTGTCTTTGACTTAAATAACCTAAGTAGGGATTTAAATAATTAATAATATTTAATTCAGGCAGCCAAAAATGATAATGAAGACAGAGATATTGTTATCATTAATTATGTAAATGAAAATGAAAGCGTGAGTCGAGGCCGGATTATCTCTTGAAATATATTAAGACTAGAGAATATAACGGCTATAAGTTACTACGTCCCTGTCTACAGAATATGAAGCTGCTTGTAAAGGTCAATAGTTTTATATCAACACTATTATATGAACAATTTACACTGTTATATAATTGAGTGATATGTATCTTTATAAATTTAACAATACTATGTCAGTCGAGATGTGAATGTAATAACTCTTTGTAACTCACTTTTTGTCATCTTGATTGAATCATACATGTATCGGATTATTTAGATCGCATCTCACTAACAGCGTCCTTTTCTTATTCATAAATATTTAGGTACCATCACTCTCGTACCTTACATTTTGTTTGGTTGTGATCAATGTATGAAAGCCAAGAACCACTTCTCGAGGAGGTATCCTCACACCTCATCTCTTCTTTTCTCTGTTTTTATTAATACTTTTATAAAATTTTAAACTTAATGTTTTCATCAGAATGCCGATAATCAATTCTTCATAGCTTCTCCAATCGACAACATTAAGCTACTGAATAACGTTGTTTTTTTTTCAAATCAATCGCTGAGCAAATCTTTTGATACCTACTATACCCTTATTTTAAATGTTTCAGTTAATAAATGGCAAGAATGAAATTCAGTCGTTGGCCTTCTCCCCAGCTGGAAAATATAAACTTGAAGTGCAGTACATCCGTATAAAAACTTTGGACTTTGAATAACTCGTTATCATAAGTACCGGAGAATGCAGAAGTAAGCTCGGTTTTTTTGTACACACTCACCCTCTTCCAGTACTAAAAAAGGCTGTCTCCTTCTATCCTGATATTTCTAAAAATTATTGAAAAACCTAAGGCTTCTTAAAAATATATGTTGCCGTTTCGTCTTAGGGTTTCGTAAATTGAACCATGTGTTATCCTAATCAGTTCTTTACAATCCTCTGACACCTTTTCATCTCCAAAACAGTTACTCCCTTATTACTTCCAAATCTAATCTCGTGTTAATCGACAACTGTTTAGAAATAAACATTTATATTACTATTTAGTACATCCAATATTGTAAACACCTCCCAAATAAAGTCTAGAACTAAAATACTTTAGTTAGTTTTAGACTTCGCTTGTTTAAAAACCAATTATACCTCCCAACAAAATCATATTATAATATTAAATATGTATTAAAATAAAACGAATAATATTTACTTTTCAGCAACCGAAACGTCGGGAGTGTGTAGTATTAAAATAATAAAATACGAGTAGTTATCCGAATAATATTAGTTTCATTCAAATGAAAACTTGCGAAAGTTTTAGATATCAAAGTATGTATTAATTTTATATAGTTATATTTACATATGTACAATTTTATTACAATATTTAATTTTTTTCCCTATCTCTTATTCCTATTATTGTAAGACATCCCTCATATCAATAAGTCCACCTTTGAATACAATCTGTGTGTTATTTTTTCTCTTTTGTTCGTATATATTCATGTTCTCCCGTCTCTAGTATACAGTACCATCGCCACACAGGACCCACATAACATGAATCATTCATTAGTGAGGACACTAACGTTAGCTACGGTTTCACAATCATTGTTTTACTTAGTTTTTATATTGGCTTCATCTTTAGTCAGTAAACATCCATTGTATTTTTGCTAGTAAATGACCTCAGCGGATCGAAATTAATAAGCAATATACAAGAGAAAACTACTACCCACGTAATTTCCTTCCAATTACTGATGACAAATAGACCTTAAACGAAAATCATTTCAGGAGCTCGAACAAGGGTTGGCGATAAATTGAGGTAACGCTCGGAAACAAATGTACGTACAGACAACGACGACAACGACGGACCAGCCTGACGAGGGAACTTTGAATAATTATGAATTTCTATTACCCTACTTAATTAGTAGCTTAATTAATATTCATCTGTTGGTAGATAAAATATTAATATTTCTGATTAAGTTAATTAATATCTCTTTGATAACGTCGTATAATCCGTGTCGAGCTCCGGTTGTCTATAATACAAGCTGTTTGTTACGTAGTGTCCTAACATCACGTCTGTTCCCTGACACTCCACCTTCCGTTGACTTCTTCCTCGAGATCCGAGGAACGGTTCAATATGTACCTACTTATATTTCATATGTCAAACACGACACTAATTCAAATAATACATGTCTTATATAAGATGTAAGTTGAAGATGAGACGATAATATAATAATATTGTGTCGCATTGTAATATATCTCATATAAAGAATAAATCGGATTGTCGTTTGATTCAGCCGCTTATAAGAATATTACTATGAAGACGTAGAGTCTTCAATGTGACTGAGTATTCTGCTCCAGAACGCTCGGTATTGTTTTCAACCACACTTGTACAACGTTCAGCTACTTATTTTATTTTCTCATCTCCCCTAAATCGTGAAGCCGTTTTTTCTTTTATTGAGTATCATTAGTATATTTTTATCATATATTTTTTTTATTGTTTTATACCTTTTTACTGTTTTTCTGTAACGCTATATTGATACCTATCAGGAAATATTCTTATTATGTTATTAAATATAGCCCTTGTATATTATTAACTACTTATATGGAACACACAGGATTTTCTTTCCACACAATTTGTAATCAATACTCATAATATGATAATATAGCTATACGTTCATGCATTCATACAATAAAAAAGTTCCGAGACCTAGGCTTCGTAGAAAAGTGTATATTATTATTGCATATTATTTGTATATTATTTCTTTAATTTGTTGAAACAAATCATATATAAATGTAAGGAGACTCACTTCACCAGCTACTGAACTATCATATAGTAATCTTCTCAACATTTACATTCCAGTGTGAACCAGTGATCCAGTGAACCAGTGATCCAGTGTGTGTCATCTTCAGATTTCATTGTCTCCTCGCCTGTCCGTGGTCACGGTTCCTGTACAGTAACCGAAACCTCGGTTAAAAATAATATAAGAAATATTGTATTACAAGCGATACTCATAGACCTAATAAATGTCTAGTCTATAAAATCGTAGGTATCACCATGTCTATCAGTTACACAGTAAGTGAGAAGTTGCCGAAACGTCGGGAGTATGTAGTTTTCTAATCAAAAATAAAACGCGAAGTAAAACCGAAAAATATTAGTTTCATTTACACAGTAAGTGTCAATACATCCAAAAAAAATGTAAAAAAAATATTTTTTATAACATCAAAATCATTCTTTGCGTGATTTTCATATTGATAACTGTTAGAATTATTTCTATTATAACATAGCAAAAAAATGTAACTCAAAAATCATTCATTTTTTATAAGTAGCCTAGCTACATTTATGTATTTTACACTTTGGACTTGTTCAGAGCGACTCATCTGACATACGTGAAACATGTAAGTTATAACTGTTATTTTTTCTCAATAAATCTGTAATGTCTAAAACACTATTCCATATTAATTAATGTACTGGTACGAGATGTATGTATTTCCTTCGTGTGTATTTCAAACGTTTCTAATGGTTCATTAATGTTAAGGAATCGCTGAACGTCTTATATTTTAACTTGGTTATGAACTTTGGTATTTAAATTTAGGGATTACACGGAATGAAACTTTGGCAGTCGTTGGTTTAAATTTGTATAAGGATGGATAATATTTCTTATTTCTTGATTTTCAGCTCACTGAGATGTTGGATCACATCTTAATATATGACCTAGATATATGAATAAATATAATTAAAAGTAATGCGCACGAATGATCCAAAGTACTGCACTCATTAATCGCGTAATAGTAATAATCATAGAGCTGGTGCTCCGATCTTAATATAAGCAAATTGCTTGAAGGAGTCTTTGAAGCTGTTAACAAATTTGCTAAGTACTCGGGTCGTTTGAACTTCCCTAGTGCAGTCAAACTTCCAAAGTTATTAAGTATGAGGTGCGACTCAATTATCTCCCTTCACTCACATGTATCTTTAGTCACAATTTCATCAAACAATAACCAAAGGCGGTTCAAACTTGGTAACTTTGAAAATCATCGAAGTCCTTAGATGTTCTTCACAAATGCATGTCTACATACATTACGTTCTGTCCGTCACTTTAAAACATCTAAACTATTTGACTGTGTTTAAACCAACACCTTGTACAGGAGATCCTTCTTCCTTCTGGACCATCAGAAATGAAGTGGCGAGTCATCAGTAGACTGTGAACTGTTACTCACCATTCCATGGTTCTTCATGAATCCTCGTAAACAAACATCTTTAGTTATTTTTAGTCCACTTCTGTTTCTCTTCAGCCTTGTTGTTTTTGAAGTCTGAATTTTCAGAAACAAAACCTTGTAATCAATAACATACTTAGTTTAAATTTAAAAATGTCTCTGTATGTTAAAAAAAATCGGAAGTTTTAAAGTTCTCAAGTTGGTAATAGAAAATGTCAAAGAAATCCAAAATGCTTGATAAAAAATGTATTACTTAATTCGAAATAACTAAGACTTAATTTTATAAAAGGAAATATCAAAAATTTAAAGCGAAGCCACCGCCGTCATCTTAGATAGCACACAACACATGGACAAAACAAAAATTATATTTGTAATTAACTTGAAATGATTTGGGAATGAAAGCCGAATGAAATACAGTAATGTTATGAGCATAGTTATGATCACGTTGTTTCTCTACGGTCATTCCGTACAATATTAATAGACAACATACGTTTATGTTGCAACAACAGTGAGTGTATACGAGTGTATCGGCAGCCGCTGTTATTTACTCGTAACATCAGAGCTCGAATATTCACGATATGTGTGACATCAATCAAGTGTCACGTGTTATAAATAACACATACGAATGACTTCATTTATAAAGTATTGTGACAAATCATTCAAATTTTCGTCATTCTATCAGAAATCTGTTACAGGTAATTGCGTAAATCCTGAAAGAAAAGGAAATTTATCCTTTGGTGTATAGAGAGTTAATAATTTCAACTTATTTTATTAGATTATAAAAGCTATATTTAGACGAAGATGTTGAAAAGGCTGCAAACTTTGAGAACCACCAGGCGATGTTCACGGCCCCTCTTTTGTGAGTTTTATAACCGCGTTCTACTTACTGACTTTAGCTATTATCAACTTGGACCAACAAATTTAAGTCTTCGACACTTTGTAACTGTTACGAGTCATTTAATTTAATTTATTTAAGGAGAAGGTAAACATGGACAAAGGAAAGTTATTTCATATTATGAACAACGCCGCGTTAAGCATTAGCAGTTATTTAGCAGTATTAAGCATTTATTTAAAAACTTATTGAGCACATCTGAAACTTTTCATATTTTATATAACAAACAACGTAACTAAAGAGGGGAAAATTGTATATGTGACTCCTGTATTGAATGTACGTGAGGCACGTGTGGCTCTATTATACATAGTTACAACGAGTGACATATACCAACACCATTTTACCTGCGACTAAACACACCACACTTGTCTACCATCCTGTAATAAAGACAAACATATAATTATCTTCTATATATATAAAAATGGATTGCTGTTCCTTAGTCTCGCTAAAACTCGAGAACAGCTGAACGGATTTATCTTATCTTAGTCTTGAAATGTTTGTGGAGGTTCAGGGAAGGTATAAAAGCTGAAAAAAATTGATTCATTACTGGAAAAACCATAAAAAAGCCCTTTTCTATTTCCCATACAAACGTTTTTTTTGACATTAGATTTGACAACTAACTTATATGTCAATCGTTCTGACGCACTTCAAAACACGGTGATTTATGGCTTACAGGTAAACTCCAAAAACATATAAAAAAAACGTAATAGATATTTCTTGATTATAGGGCGATACGAAGTTCGCCAGGTCTTCTAGTATTAAATATTCTTATTATCATACGCAGCCGATACTTTGAATATTTTAGGTAACATGTTATCATTTGTCTGTCATTGACCCTTGTCTCCTACCTTTAAAATGAATATAGTAACGAGTCCCGGCATGTTTTTTATTATTTGTTATATCTAATATAAAATCGTACGTTTCATCTCACACGTATCAATAAAACTTATCTCTTGAAATAAAAGGTAGATGGGAAGGAACGAGAGGAAAAATATAAGCAATTCTATTTTATAAATAGGCGTTTCCGGGCTTACGAATATATTTTCTTCCTTTTCCTTTGTTGAGGAACAAAAGATATGTAATATTAACAAAGAAATAGGATACAACTAAACGAGAACATTTACATATATATTAATATACAATAAAAAGTTTTAAAACCATAAGGTTTATTAGTATTATAAAATAGTATTATAAAATACGAGTATCACAAACATATTGCTTGAACCAGTGTTAATTTAGATGTATAAATTAATAGGAAGCAAGTAGAAAGAGATTTTGTGATGTTTGCATGAAACACGTTTTTTTATTTGCTCCAGTCAAAACTTTCGAAAAATTCGGTAAATTTATGAATGACTGGTCTAAATACGTGGTTTTAGAATAATTAAAATTACCTCAATAAGTTCGTCAGTGGAGAGATCTCTGAACAATGCTCTGACTTCACGGTCACTGACACATTAAGAAGCTAAAAGTACAAATCAGTGTCGACAACATCTCAATCAAACATCCCTGAGGATTGTTCCGTCCGAAGCTTTGTTGAAGTCCACAATAATAAAACATTCAAAGGGAACGTATTGTACTGAACCATCCATCAAGGAGTGTCTAGGTGACTGAGGTTTTTTCTAATAAGTTAGTCCAATGAAATCCAATGTAATAATATAGTAAGTAGTAAGAAAAGCAAGCAAAATTACGAGGTCACGCAATTATTTTATTTATAAGAAGGACTAAGAAAGGGCTTTAATTTAATAATATAGAAACTAGAGAGTCGGGTGCACGGTTCAATATTCATAAAGACATATATTAGTTACAAAACAAAAATAATGAAGACAGGTGAAACCGTTGTTTTAATGGAACATGTTTTGTTACTAATATAGAAAATAACTTTGAGATTCAACCTATTGTTAATTAAGTTTCCGACTTTGTAAATCTTAAAATGTTTTTACCGAATACACACTACTAGATAAAAATCAAAATTTACAGGAACGTAATAATTGATTTGGTACGCTGGATGAATGTAAAACAATAATTCAGAATATTAACAATCCCGGAGACTACATAACAAGAGATTTGATTAATTATTTGAAACATAAAACTTATTGTTAGTAAATGATCATTCATAAAAACATAATGAGTCTGTCAAAGTCTCCGAACACTGTATAGATGATAAAAAACAATAATATTATTTTTAAGCAAAAAACGAATTTAAGAAAATAGCATTGTAACACAACAACTAAAAAGCAGATGTTTTTCACTTAAATCCTATTTCCTAACCTAAATTATCAAATAATACATAATATATTGTCATAAAAACCGATTTAACAAGCAATGACTAATAAAGTAATTTCCTTTTCAATAATCTAATGTATGTAATACTTAACTATATATATAAAACAATGTCTTTATACCTGACCATCTTTTGTAGTCGGTGCCTTCTACAAACTAATAACTAAACTGATACTAGACTATAATACCAGATTATAATACTAGACTATAATACCAAAATACTAATTTAGTACGGCTTAAGTTATCTAAACTTAAATTAACTAACACTTATTCTCATCTAACTTGACAAATTAAATAAATACCAAGTGTGAACTAAAACTATATTTGGTGTATTAACACAAGTAAGACCACAAGTTATTCTCAGTAATTCCTTAGTGAAATAATGTTATAGTCCGTTAGACTTAAGCTGAGCTTTGCATTTGTGTGAGTGAAAGTAAAAGTAGAGTTAGACAAAAAAAAATAGAATTAAATTTTATTATATTTTAAATAGATACATAACATAAGTGCTATAAAATAAGTAAAACTTGTAAAACTCCAGATGGAAATATTTTGAATATTGAGGAAAAAAAATTATTGATTAATAAAAATTTTGAAAAATCTACAAATTGTTATTCACTTGACATTGCGTTTTCAACATTTGATAATGCTACCAGTACAAAAGGTGAAGTGAGGAAGGCGCGGGGCGGAGTAAAAGCAGTATAAAACTAGAAAAGAACGTTTCATTCAAAAATTTGACATTACACCTACACAAATGCAAAGTTCACCTTAAATCAAACGCACTATATCGCAATTGAAAAACGTCGTGTGGACCTGTATGGAGAGGGACTGCAGTCAGGTTTAAAACAAATATCTAGGTTACTACGTCTCATAATATAGGTAGATTTAGTCACGCATATTAAACAGCAATTATTATATTTACTAAGAAATACGATCTACATAGCTGTGAGCCTGAGGCACTGACTTTAAAAGGAGATCACATATGTATTAAGAAATTGTATATATTTAATAAGATAATAGATTAAATTATTGAAAACTAACCAAAAATAATGTTCGTTTATGTACGTTAGGTGTTTAGTCGATTTTTCTGTACATATTTAGAATGTATTATTTGACAGGTTAAGTAAGGAAGTAGTATTTAAGGGAAAAAATATTTTATGCTTATTAGTTCCTGTGTACATATATGTATGTGTTTTTTTAAGTCTGTTTATTTTACTTTTTTTTTTGTTTTTATAAATCAATAATTATTTTAGTTTCTTTCAATTTTGAAAGAATCCCGTAACAGAAAACTGACTTGGAGATCATCGGACTACCTGAGGGATGTAGCCTTGCAGATAAACAAAGAATTTCTTAAATCGGTCAAGGAGCATTAGAGATATCGGGGCATATACATAAAAAACAAAAAATATATACGAAATGAGAACCATCTCCTGTTTTGAAGTTTGTTAAAAACCAACCACGTTCCAATAGAGGAAATATAACATTCAGTAATTATAATTTTGAACCCAGAAATCCATATACCTATAAAATAAATGACTCTGACCTTTTGTTGTTTGATCTCAATTAATGTGTGTTTATCCAAACCCAATAATATTAATATCAATATTTGGTAATTAACCCGGAGTTTATTTCAATTAAAATTTAATTGGGGTTTCATACAATACGTTCCTATTATAATGATAACAGATTTAATGTTATACACGTTCAACAAGAATAATTTATAACCTTATTTTCCTATTTCTTTTTATATTTTGGGAACAGAAATGGGCTACTATTTCTAAAAAGATAGTAGAGTAGAGAAATAAGAAAAAGAAAAACAACATCTTGCATTTATCCAATAAAATAGTGCTACAACAAAAGTTCTCATGATGCTGTACCTTCTAGAACTTACCACTCTTGTAGGATTCTTTAGCATATTTTTATAATGTTATATTTCGTCATGTCCAACAGCAATTGATTGTTCATAACCCCATTCCATATATATATTATTATATTTTAATATACACGGACACAAACACTAGGTCTGGATCATTATATAAATATATATATTATATACATATATATTATCAACAAATCTCTGTTGAAGAGCACTAAGGAACTTTGATAGAAGTTTAATAATATTATTTTGCCTTTTTTGTCTATTGGGTAACAGAGTTTCAGTACACTAAGTGTATTAAAATGTCGATTTTTAATTCAAGTTGATTCTATTACAATATCACGTAATATTTTTGCATGTCGCATTACAAGCTATCGAGTTGTGTAGTTAAAGGAAGTGAACTCGGCGGGTAGTCCAAGGCTAATGTGGCCTCGTTCCCTTTGAACTACATACTTTCACTTGTACTTTAAATCTATTAAATATCCAAATAAAACTGATTTTGGTTTTCATATTTTAATATATTTTTAATATTCTGTAATTAATTTATACATTAACATAGATTCCTGCATTTTAATTGTTATAGTGAAAGCGGTGTCTATTGAAGTCAGTGGTAGCCTACAAGTCAGTGGTGGCCTAGTGGTTAAAAGGCCCGCCTCTCATGGGTGAGGGCGCGAGTTCGACCCTGGCCAGTACCAATGTGATTTTTCCGAGTCATACCTACTTTCTAAGAGTATTTAGACATCACTGATTAATCCATTCTCGGAAAAAAGAGGGTTGATGTCAGGCAGGCAGCCGGTCGTTAAAACAATTGGCCACAACTATTCATAAAATGTAAGGCAGACCCTGTCTAAAAGCTGGGAAATTGTCAGGTAGCAGAAGAAGTGAAAGTGGAGTCTATATTTTAAATGGTGAATAACATATTTTCTGCAGTGCGTCGTAGGTAGTTGTTAACCAGATAAAAGCTGGTATGATTATAAAATAAACAATAATTTAAAATTATTAAAAGTCAATCAACAGTATAGAATGCATAACAAAACCGATCATACCAATCATTACAGACGCCTTTAAAAATATTGCACTCCACGTGTTTATACACACACACACACACACACACACACACAGGTCATACACAGAACAAGGCAGTTCCTTCTCCCTCAGACTGTCACTGGTTGTTTGTTATTTAGTACAAGTATGTTGTTGAATACATCGTCGAAAAATTTGATAGTTTGAAAAAAGATTCACTTGAAAAATATTTTCCAAGTCATTAATTTTCAGTGACTCATCATCATAGAGTGGTCATTTGATTTATATATTTTTATTTATCTACATCTCTATTATAACAAATGTTGAGTATTTTAGCCATCAACGAATAGGAGATGAAAAATTGCCGGGCAGTTTTATTGATAGATGCCAATTAATCAACCGACACAAAGTGAATATTGAATTCATTCACCAGACAACAAAGATATAAAAATATAATTTTTACGATTACTTACTTTCTAGTTTTTTTCAAATCATTGATTAGATATTGTTTGTATTATTGTATATGAAAGCATTAAACTAAAACAAAAAATTTATAAGTTTCCTTTTACACTATTATGTTGTACAAACGAGACTCTCCTTAATAATAAATAATAATTAATTATATGGTTTCCGACCATCTTTATATATAATCTCTTGTCTAATTAAAGAACATTAAAAATATGGGAGTTTTTTAAAATAAGACAAAGACAGCTTTTGTATATAGCACGCCATTACTTTTCATTTATGATCCGTAGCTTCCTTCTTCTACATATTTAAAATATTGCTATGTTACAAAATGTAAATTAATATACATGTACATATGTACATATTTGTATTTATCAAGATTTGTATTCTTCATAATAATCACTTTTTATGAACCACCAGATATACGAGTGTGTAAATTATACATATATACACTACTGGTATGGGTCATACGAGTATGTCGACTATTTATTTTTATTTTACATAGTTTGAACGTTATTGTGTTTTATTTGATTCCTTGTTGCGTGGGACGCCGCTCGTGATGGATCCAGACACGTTGTCTCCTTAAACAAGGATTGATTTGTAACTTCAATAGCTCCATGAATAAGATCGATGTACATAATAAATGTTTCTTATTTTGCTATCAGAATATAAGCAGAAACACTGGTGTAAAAATGAAATACAATTATAGTTTTTTCTTAAAAGCCTTAATTGTTTGAGTGGAGACAATTAATTATTTCGCCATTAATTTTTTTTCTGCTGTAGCTAATGGCTCACAGCGTTCAGTGAGGACTAGAGTTTTTCTCTTAATTGACGGTTACTCTCTAGGAATTGGCGACTAGATTATGAATTTAGTATAATTAAATCATTAGTGAGACTGACTGAGACTCCAAACTGTTACGCTTCTAGGGTGTTTTTAGGTGTTCATTTGTTTCAATACCAAGTTAAGTTAGAATGTAAGTTTATGTCAAATAATTGAACAGATATATATTTTTTTATTACGTTTTATGTATACAGTTTACAACATTTATAGATTTTTAGATTTGATGTCATTCATACATTATACACATGTAAATATAAAACATGTTACATAATAATAATCGGTTCTCAACACAATAATAATGTATTGTTCGTAGTGTGAGAGGGCATCACATAAGATAAGTAGGTGCTGCGTTGATTTGTAAATGTTAGCTACATATATTACAACGTGTGGCTCCAGGGTTCTGTACCCTGGAGCAGTATGTACAAGAACACAGGAAAAACCTTCTCGGACACACAAACAGATGTAGTTGGATTAATTTTATTTTCCAACTGTTGACTGTATAAACGATTCGCTTAAATGATACGAATGTATCCTACACCGCCTTGTATCAATGGACAGTTTTCTTTATAAATAATGAGTTATAAATTTAGTTCCATCGTTGAAATACGTATACAGTAACTATTGATATCATGACTACATCGATTAAGATTTCTTTAGTACTCATTTTTAGTACTTACAGCACTCCAATGCCGAACATAACGATATAAAAAGTAGAGAGACCGGAGTCATTTGATGTTATGAAATTTTCCGAAGAAGGTGAAGTGGAAACCGATGAAATAAACTATACATAAGAGTACATACATACATCATCAAAGATACATCAACACTAATTAGAAATGCCAGCAACCCGACCGCTTCAGACGAATTCACCACGCTCGAGCGTAATTCTGTTTTGTTACCTAATCTTATATACATTGTAATGTGTACATGACGACCTTTTTTTCTCACAATAATACCCCTTTTGAAGATTGAACGTACATTTAAACAAAAAAAAATATCTTTCAATTTCAAATAATTAAGCTTAATAAAATAGAGCTGTGTTAAAGGTGTTTTGTTTGTGTGTATATTGTTGATATTAACAATTTGTTTAATTTTCGCAGCGTCATGTTGTAATTCAGTCAGTTAGTACAGCTTGAACATGGGCTGACTCGACCGGGGAAATACTTCTCAGAAGATCGGTGTGAAGTAGTTTTTGATGGATGCGTCTCGTCCGATGACTGAGATCCCACTCTTTTCTACCGTTTTCCTATTTCCTCAAAAGCCAAGGTTGGCAACGCATCCACAACATATGTTATGTTGCGGATGTCCACGGGCGGCGAGGGCTACTGCCCATCACGGAGGCCGTCTGCTCGTTGCCTCAGAGCAGTCTGTTAAACAACAACTGCATTTCATAAGACTTTGTTCTATATTCATATATCATATGTCGTGGAACACTTCCTCCTCTTGCTTGATGTATTAACTTATAATCATTTTTATTTTAAGACAAGATTCAGCAACATATTTAACAATATACCTAATTATAAGTGAATCAAAGATCAACAAAAATCCTACATTATCTTAACCAGTGCAGTAAAATATTGTTGAAAACGTTCCCCAATACATCAAGTGTGACCCGGTTCAATAATATAATTCATGACCATGGCGATGGAGGAGTCGATATGATCCAGACACGCAATGAGGTTGACATCTAAAGCCCGTTTAGAATTGATTAAAGTACATTCATGCATATGTCATAACTATTGTTCTCAAACTGTTATATTCCGTAGATAACGCTGGATTTTTGTATACATTTAATTTAAGCTATAAGACAGACCGACGTGTTAATATAAAGGTCTACTCACAGCTCACTGGAAGTAACTAAAAGGCAACATCACCACCTAATGTGTAAATATTGGTTAAACTTTAATTTCCATCAGATTAAAATTATATAATTATTAATTTATTGTCTGATGATTTAGTCGAGTAATGCAGCAGTGTTTACATTAGTCTATACTAATACTAGGTACCCGCCCCAACTTCCCACGGGCACTTCACAAAGGACATAAAATAGTTGCGTATACATTGATTTAGTTTTAGAGTTAAATAAAGACAAACAAAAATTTTATCATCATTCTTCATCAAACATATTTTAAGTTTTAACTTAGATAAACGATATGTCTTTATGTTAATAATAGTTTGTCAATATAATAAAATGACAAATTTTTTATATCATCATTAATGACGTGATCATGTGAAAAGGTGAGCAATCGCCTGGATTTAATTTTGAGAATTATATACTTATGATAACTTTCAAATGTTACGTCCGAATTAAATAATTCAAAAAGTAATTCATAGATACCGATGTAGGCTTGAACACGATTTTATTTATTTTGATGAGACCTTATACCGCAATTATGTAAATAGCTTTCCTATAAATGCTTCATGAATGCTAATTTTTTTAAGTACTAAAATAGTCATAGTGTGCCATCGCGGATTTTTCTGTAGACCTATATAAAATACATATGTAATTCCACTATACGTTGTTTTGTTATATCTCAAAAGGTTAAAAGCTGACAGACGGCTCATTTAACCGAGGAATACTGTATATTTGATTTTAAAAATTTGCTACTTTGTAACCCAAGGTGTTAAATTGAAAATCTCTTCATACAGGCGACGCAAAGACTGATGACAATACAATAAAATAATGTTCTACCGGTTTGTTGGTCCTAATAAGACCTAGAAAAGTATCCCAAGGGCATATATCTATATATTAGGTATAGTTAAGACACAAGATCGTTATTCAGGGGCCATCTGAAAATCAGTGCTGTGCATTAGACATGGACACGTTTGCTACAAATTTATTTATTTTTTTCTTCTGTATAACTACATATAATATATGTAATGTATGTGTGTAGCAAAAAATAAAAATAGTCGTAATATTAATCCTTATCCAAATGAAGCATTATGTTGTCAAAGACAATTATGTAGAGGTAAAAAACTTTTTATTTCACCCCAATCACACATTACATTTAAAACTTATCAAGATATTATAAATGGGAAAGTAACTCCGTCTGTCTGTTACGTTTTCAACCAATAAATTTTAGTATAGAAATTCATTTAACCGTGGAGAAGGACATAGAGTTCCTTTTATCCTGATGCCCAATCCCAATCCCTATCCCCATCCCAACTACGATCCCAAAACTACACGAGTGGAACCATGAAGTGTAGTTTGGGTTCACTGGCCGTAGTAACAGAGAACAGTTTTGAATTAAATATTTACTGCCAAAAGTACAAGAATTACAATAAAAAAAAGTGTTTGTAGTGTATGAAACACTTTAACGCAAACGACACGGCGCGGTGGGTTCGTTTATGGATCAAGTTCGATATCGCTTACCATTCCTCGCTGTCACAGTTAAAGTAACAAAGTGTTTAAAGTAACTAAACGGATATACTGCTATATGTTTGTATAAAGAGAACGTTATGTTTTTGTTTGTGAATTTCTCCTTAATTTTGTTTGTAAATTTTTTAACATATTTATTTATTCATCAAAATTAAACAATACTATGTATAAATAGCGAGTACGGTGAATGTCATATTCATATTGAACAGTTCAAAAGTGTGGCTGCAGGGACATAGGTATAAGAAGGAAATGAAACTTTTGTAAGTAAATTGTTACTCATGGATTTTATTTACTTTATTAAGGAACACAAACGCCACCAAATAAACTAGAATTTGATGTATGTAAAAAATAAAAACAAAAGTGTACCTATACATGAAAACTAACAAAAATATGTACATATATGACTCCGATCCACTTAGCAGGACAATACCTAGAAATGTACTTCCGATATTAAATATGTAAATATAAAGAAAAAACAATGCAAATGACTTATTAATTTTAGGTGCATCATATTAATATACTTAAAAATAAAATGTACAAGTGGCTTTTGGGATATTGGCACAACTACTCTAGGACTCCATCGGACAGACGTTCTTCAAAGAACAAGTTTCTTTAGATGGCAAAAATGCGAATTTGAAATGTTGAAATTCTGGATTCCTCATTTTGACTGGGACGACCTTAATCATAGACGAAGACTGTGTGTCGTAGCGGGCATTTCAATAGGTAACGTTTATACATTTATATATTAAATCCTGTACCATTTTGAACTTTCATAAAAACATTGATATGATTTCCAGACTTCCTACCTCTGTCTACTGCAACAATTTTGAATCGTCGGATGCTATTGACTGCAGCAAACTACATAGATCCTTGGATGACAAGACAACATGATTTGAGGATATGGTGTTTAGGAAGAGCTGGTCAATTTAACACTCCTTACAGGTACCGCGTGTTTAGAGTATGGAGAATACGTCCTCGAAGCGCCAACCCTGAACATCAGCATGGAATCCGTGGAGAACATTCTCCCAGACACGACGTTGCTCTTATTATAAGTTGGGATCAAATGTACATATACTACAGATTCCCTCACAGGTTCATGTACGCTTACAGAAGTACATTGACTGGACCTCGTGATCGACTGTCTCAACATATGTATTTCGCGGGTTCAGGTTATGAATACTTGCAACATATTTATGAAAACTATAAAATTTTCTATGGAAAAGTGAAAAGAAAAGATGTGGTCGACTGCTCGATATACCTTCCTAAGTGGTGGGGCAAATTCATTTGTATAAAGAATTTAAGGGCTCTTCCTGGGTTACAAAACGGTGGCGGATTATTCTCAAACAACAAGCTCGTTGCGGTTGGATGCTTCGAAATACGTTACAACGAAGATAGACTATTTGTGTTCACTGACTTGCGTTACTACGTCCGCTGGATATACAAGTACGCCAATATCCGGCCTGGTCAATACTACGAATACGCATATGCTCAATGGAGTATTGCTCTTGGAGTTTTTTACGACGGCAATGGTAACTACCCCTATATTCCTGCTTGGCAAATTAGGGGCGATTTGTTCCCTTTGGGATGATGTCATGTAATGTTTTAATGCTCATGCAAGATTTACTTCTAGTGTCCAGTATTCTTAAGGTTTCCAAGCGATTTAAAACTTAAAAGATTTAATATTTCACCCTTGATCTTGTAAAAGCTGGGTAGCTTTACCTACGAGAGTGTCCCCTTAATGGGATATGTGAATCATTCTATTAAGCGTACATGATGTTGCTGCAAGAACAATTAATCCATTTTTTGATACATTGTGTGTTATTATAAAGTATAATACGTGTTTCTTATATATTTCATGTGAACGTCTTGTTGTGTGGTAATGACGTGTTTGACAATACGTACATAATACAGTAACCTTATAAAAATGTTGTGGAATGCTTTTTAATAGTCTCGAAGCAAAAAAGACCATTTTCATAAAAGTCCAGTTTTGTGAATCACAAACAACATATGTGTATAGGTATGTTAGCTATTTTGTATGCCAACTTAAAATAGCACTAATCATATTACATACATTAAACGTGTCTACATTTCAAAATACTTTCTGACTATAAAAAAAATGAAATCGTTAGTTCCATTCCAAAACGCGAACTTAATAGTCATTTTATATTATAGATTTCTTTTTCATTTTCCTTTATAGTCTGATAAAATACTATGCTCATACATATTATTAACACGTGAACCTTATCCTTCGGAACTACAACACCGGCATTAAACTGTGATAATGATGCCAGAAAACAAACCTACAACAACTATAAGGATTATTATAAACGCGATGCACTTTCCTTCCATTTTAGAGAAGACTCAGAAAGCTATTATTCTGTTTCTTCTTAATGGAACAGGATCTCCTGTTATCTCTTACAAATCTCGGTACGTGATCATCATTACTTGTTGTTGTTGAAGGCGAGATGGCGACCGAGCCGGTTCTCGACTGAATATAGAATTCATTGAAACGAGAGACAGGCCGGTCGTAGACCACCGACGAGATGTTTGTTCATTCATACAAAAAACATATTTCCGAAAACAATCACAACAGTAAAATAATCACAAGAGAAAGATAAAAATATAAAATTTAAAATACATTTTCTCGTATATGAATTGTTTGTATTGATGAAACAACTGTTTAACATGAGTCTGATAAAACAACTTCATTAGAATAATATTGTGACTCATGTTCAATCAATTACACAGACATACATACAAATATTAACATAGTATAAGAAAAACTAAAGAACGTTCTCATAGAACTTAGATGATATGCTCGTTAGTTTGTGTAACTTCATTTAATACGTATATGGAAATATATAGGTACTGTACTTATATATATTTTCAAAACGAAACTTTTTAAACATAGTCCATGATAATAAGTAATGAAATTACCTTCATGAGAAACTATACCCTTTTTTAAAAGAACGAAGTCACATTAATATCAAAAGAAGTGCGCCTTTTCAAGTAATTATTGATGGCGTATCGAGTCCTGTATTAACTAGACGCCTGAGTTGTAGACGACGCGACGTAACGATTACACAGTATTGGATAAGTTTAAATAACTTTTTGTTTGTTTGTTTGTTTATAAATCGAGCCGATATTATGTAGGTAGTTGAACCAGAGCACTCGAGAGAGTTCTAGTTTGTTATAATTGTGTTAGTTCACAACTCCGCTGTCACCACAAACTTTCAATGGAAATTTAAATGTTCTATATCGGAATATGACAATCAAAACATTAGTGACACTGAACCGAGCTGCAGCAGATGGTGACGTGACGAGTACGACACGACTAAATATACGTTACCAGAACTAATCCAAACATTCAAGAAGAGAAGAATTCAGTGGGAGGCATAATATCGTGGGCGTAATTCGTCAGCGTTCAGTACATTATTTCGTATAAGCACATGAGTGTGACCAATGGTCTTGATATTGAATCCAAATACATTTCTCCAAGATACGATTCCCAATGTTTCAGTGAGGCTGCTGATGTAGCCTATTTCTAGTACCCTTCAGCACTGCTGGCTTTTTAAGAAGACTGGCTCAAGCTGCAGTTAGAACTATTTGTGTTTTAACAAGTTTACCACGCTGAAAGATAAACATGGATTTAGGTTTGTTGATAAATATCTCCCAAATGGTAAAGAAAGTTACAACAGTGCCAGATTTCTAAAGTCATACACCTACTTCTATGAACCCTCTGCTGACAACAGCTCCAGCCAGTGACACCTTGGCGCCTTTATTAAGTTTGTATTTAAAAAAGGAAATTACTCGGAATAATAATTTCAGTAGATCATTTTCAAATATAGGGTGAGTGTCACTTCCAGCCAGAGGTTTGAGGAAAACTACGAAACTTTCTTAAAATCACGTAGTCACCTCAGATTACATGATTATCTCCATGTTCGGAAAACAGTTACATAAGTAGTTGTGAAGAAATATTATTGTATGATTGTTACTTGTTTAATATCGAGGCTGGTGTGTCACCTTTCATGGCTTTTTATAGTAGATATTGTCGTGATTTTTAATACTAATAATTTGATTTCTGAATATAACAAAGTTTTCAATTTCTGCTCAAAGATTTAACTTAATATTGAAACTTGTAAACCAAGAAAATGTCACGGCAAATTTTTTTTTCAACTGTCGTCGTGAAATTCGTCTTTATTTAAATCGATTTACAAAAATCTATCTTTTAACTCTGTTAACTGATATTATATTGCAGGAATTCAAATAATAATGGAGAAAGTATATAGAATAATTATTTTCCTTCTAATGCCATTTGATAAAACAAGACCCCGAATACTATAGACAATTATAATACATCTATTTATCATTGTTAAAAACGAACCCTGTCCCAACCGAAACCCTTCAGTTAATCGACTGTTTACCATCATACATATATATATATATATAACTGATATAGACAACTTGTCTTACCTACTATATAATCGTCTCGTCTTCAATCTATCGACAACGTTCTTAATATTCCTGCATACATCACCATTCTAAATTTTACCTCTAACCCGCTCTCTCCTCTCGCCTGAAATGGGATATATTATTAATTGGAAATCAATCTTTTATCATCGCCTCTTACAGACGTCATCAAAAATTGAAACGAAGACGTTTAACAAAAACAAAATATGATCATGTCAGGTACTCTTTGAATTCTACTACAATTAGGATTCCTTTTAAAATATATTTTAAGCATACAAATAATACATAAAGATTAGAGGTCTAAATAAATGTTCGTATTCAATCTTAATTTCCTACATCATCTAAAGGTCAATTAAAAACAGAGCGTACCCTAAATGAATTCGTAATGAGTTCGATCCTTTGTGAAGCTGTCTTTGTGGTCGCTGTGGTGAGGCGTCTATTAATTGTGGTCTATTGATGTGATGTCCATGTTCCACACATTATAATTGTAGTAAATTCGTTAATTAGGTTACTTATTATAAAAACTAAAAGAGGAAGAGAATATTATATTAAGATTATTCATTCAAAAAGTAAGGGATAATATAACAGTTACAGTATTTATTAAAACACAAGATTGAGAGCACGCTACTGGTCGTTAAATGTATTGTTGTTATCAGCGAGGAGGATCAGCTGCTCCGTGAACGGCTTAAGATAGTTGGATGAACCTCTCGTCACCCTCGTCTACAGCAACCAACAGCCACCAGTCACTACTGGCCAATTATCAAGAAAACGAACATTTAGGTGCCAGATAAAATAATTTTTAAAGGTTTTATGTTGACTGAGTACTATTGTACCCCTTATTCTTAATGTCGTAAGCAGAAATAAACTATTTAAATAAAGATGATAAGAAAATAATAGAAGATTAAATTTATAAAAAATAAATACTGATATATTTAAAGTTTTGAAAGTTTAATGGAAGGCTTAAATCTTCTTCTACATGGCAATTTTCCAGCCTTAGCCAGGGTCTGTCTTACATGTTGTGAATAGTTTTGGCTAATTGTTTTTACGACCGGCCACCTGCCTGACATCAACCCTCTTTTTGGGAATGCATTACTCAGTGATGTCTAAATAATCTTAGAAAATACATATGACTCGGAAGAATCACATTGGTACTTGCCCTGGCCAGGATCGAACCCGCGCCCTCATGCATGAGAGGCGGACCTTTTAACCAGTAGGCCACCACTGACTTAATGGAAGGCTTAAATATACATTCAAAAGTTAAATGTAAACATAAAATGCATTCCAGGTAACTATGAGGGTTTTTATTTCATTTTTAAATATCATTTTAAATGTGCATACAAGCATATCTTAGAAATGATTTTAGTAAAAATTGTAAATGAAATGCAATAAACTGAATAAGACAAGTTCGAGTTCCCTCGTCTTACTATTCGTGTGATCGTCACAGTAGGTCTAGTGTTACCTTCGTAGTTCATTTTCCATTTATCATTCCTCTTTATCACCATTTATTTATCTGAACATCACCTTGTAACAACTGCCATATGATTTTTTTATATTCGATTATTTTTTTTGGATTTTCTATAAAAATCACAAACCATGTTGATATTTAATTAATCAAAAGGAATCAATTTGTTTTGTTCGATGAAAGAATGAAAGGATCAAGACCCGATTTTTTGTTTTTTAATGGAAAAAGAAACGAGGTAAAAGTCAATAAACGGTACCATTTAATACGATATTACCCATTTAAATGTTGAGCTATATTTCTTTTACTACTCAATTAATTCACATAATCATTTCCACATTTTATTATTAATATAATAATAATACAAAACATGGAATTGTAATGGAAACCTTTACATTTTAAACCCTGATCATACTACTACAATGCTTTTATACATGGATATTTTGACGGATTGTGCAAGAAGAAATGAAAGCATTTTGTTGTGGCGGCCGTAATCTTCTATCTATATATATAAAAATGGATTGCTGTTCCTTAGTCTCGCTAAAACTCGAGAACGGCTGAACGGATTTGGCTAATTTTAGTCTTGAAATACTTCTGGAAGTTCAGGGAAGGTTTAAAAGGTGAGAAAAATTGGAATAATAGCCGGGAAACCCCTAAAAAAGCCCTTTCTATTTCCCATACAAACGTTTTTTTGACATTAGTTTTGACAACTAACTAATATGTCAATCATTCTGTTTGATTGAAACAGGAAAAACCTGATTATTTGTGGCCTCTAAAACGGAATAAAGTTCGCCTGGTCGGCTATACCTACATATATTACTCTTGACCAAACTAACGCGGACGAAGTCGCGTGCAAAAACTAGTCTGATGATAAAACTGATAACGTAGTACTCTCTTAATTAAGATCATAATTTAAGATAAGATCAAACTGACAAATGTAGTAACTAAATGTAACCCACAGATAACAACCAGCTTAATAAGACCGTTGAGATATGTGGAGGTTAGTTTGTTGTTCACACTAAACTATAGAACTTCAAACGTTGTACATATTATAAGTTCAAATTATGTTGTCGTCCCTCCTATTTTTAATCATTAATTTTTTAAATATTTAATTTGTATAAATATTTTAAATACTTCACATAAATTTGAAAGAAATCCTTAATGGATAAGGACGACAGCCGTGTAACGGGTCCGTGAATTATTTTCAATCTACTAACCCGTTAAATCAAGTCTGCAAAGATCTCGGAACTTAGGATTGACGTTTCATCAAGCTCTTTTGAGTCGGTAGTTCCCGAAATGGATCAACAGAAGCCTGACATTACACTGTCCACGAAGGTCCGTCTTCAGTTCATCATCATCATCATCATCATCATCATGACCCCCACTACTGAGCAAAAGGCGTCTTTTCCCATAGAGAAGGTTTGAAGATTACTCACCACGCTTGCTCCAGAAGGGTTCGTGATTTCAAACTTATAAATTAATGTTATAAATCCCGGTTCCTCGCGATGTTTTCCTTTCACAGTCCGTCAGTGGTGTCTAAATACTCTTACAAAGTACATATGACTCGGAAAAATCACAGCAATACTTGCCAGGTTTCGAACCCGCACCCTCATGCATTAGAGGAGGACTTTTAACCTCTAGGCCACCACGACGACCACCCTCAGATGAATATGGATAGTTTGATGTTGACTTTAAACAGATCATCATTCACAGTGTTAATAAGTCGACCAATTATTAGAAGATTTGTAAATGGAAAAATAGAAATATTCCATGTATAGTTTGTCAATTCGCACTTATATTAAGAGTATGGAACATGCACAATGCACATACATTACTCAGAGCTAAGAGCCGCTCGCCACGACGCTCGCTGGGAACGCTCTTATATGGATCGTACGTTTGACCATCCACAGGGGATACCCCATAAAACTATTTTATTAAAACGAAAAATTTTAAAATCTCCACTTATGACATCTTTATATAAACCATTTTAAAATTTATGTTCTTAATCATATAATAATCCCTATTTACCTATATAATATTGTTTTAATAATGTAGTTTAGTAGAAGTCCAGTAATTAAGTATTTCTTCGTAAACTTTTAATCTTTATTCAAGATATTTAAGATTAATAATCTTCCGAGAATAGAAGCGAACTTTAAATCGAGTTTTCTGTGAAAGTCCCCTTCCCAAAACACAAAGGCTACGACTTTACTTATAATTGTAAGGATTTCAATTATCATTTCGTTTATTCGAGTCTTTTTAGTTTCCTATTTTATAACATCTCTATCTCGGCTTAGATCTCAATTAAAACTAAATATTTAATTTTAAATAAATTGAAACATTTATAAAGGGATAACTTTGTTTGCAAAGGACTCCTTGTTGTAGAGTAAGTATATACAAGATATATATGTACTCGTATACTGCAAATTAATACCGCTCCTCGTGTATAGGATAATTCTATTTTATTTATTTTGCTTAATATAGAATATAATTAAGTAAAAAAAGGTATTTTCCTTTGGCTTTCAAATTTTTCAATGAATTTCCTGATTGCTTCGTCTTATCAGGAACAGGATTTGTTGAATTTTTTTTATACGTCGGACCTATCAAATTCATTTAAAAAATTTATAAAATGCATGATTTTTGACATTAATAACTTTTAAATGACATTTTAATATTAACTACAGTAAAAATATATTTTACTAGCTTTCCGCCCGCAGCTTCGCCCGCGTGGAGTTCGGTTATATCGCGTTTCCAAGAGAACGTTTCAAAAGTCTGGGATAAAAACTATCCTATGTTCTTTCTCAAGGTCAACTCTATCTCAGTACCAAATTTCATTAAAATCAGTTCAGTGGTTTAGGCGTGAAAGAGTAACAGACAGACAGACAGACAGACAGACAGACAGACAGACAGAGTTACTTTCGCATTTATAATATTAGTAGGGATTTTACCGCAGTCGTCAGATGTACTTATTATAAGATAGCTTTGTTGTGATTTATTGTTCATACTTAACTACTTCGAGTTACTACGTCAGATCCTGGAAATTGTCTTATATTTCATAATATTTTTTGTGACAATCGAGGGAGGAAAATAAAACGGAAGATTTGTAATCTTGCAAAAATAATAAGGAAAAAAGTAACAAGCAATAAAACTAATTTATCATGAGGCCGCTTGTCCAGTACTAGCATGTCTCTGAATATAACGACGGGTCCTCGGTAACGAACTAGACCTCCCCGGTCCGCTCCTAACAATCAATAAAATATATCAAATTACTCTAGTGCGAAGCTGATTTTCTTCTCGGTTCGAAGGTCCTTACTTCAAAAGAATACTCGAATTTCAACTCTCACATTAGAAACATGAAATTTTATATCTGTAGAGACAGTTAACACGGTCTATCACCAAATAATTACTAATAAAGTTAACGTTTTACATTTGAAATAAAATCCATGTATAAAGTCAGAAGTGTTTACTTCACATCTATCGCACAATCATAAGATAAAAAGTGAGCGCCACGAAGCGGGAATACGGAGCGGACGCTCCTCCTATGATACGCATGCGGAGGGTGGCTTCCGTGTCGAAGATAGTGGCGTTGATGGTGTCCGTGTACGGGTGTAGAGACGTGAACACACTGGTGGCTCCTGGCGGCGGACCCTCCCCGCCTTGAGTACACTCCACTGGACCCATCGATGTGACTCCGACCTGAAGTTGTTTATTTATCATGTACAACATCCAAGAATTCTTTAGAACTACTTTATATTTACAGCCCGTTATATCACTAAAATCTACCGAATTACTTGCACGAATGCTCCATAGACTATTTAACACGAACACGATAGACACAGTTCATACCGGTACTCCATTATACAGGACCGGTCCGCCCGAGTCTCCTGAACATACGCCCTGAGGTTTACTTCGACTGGCGACGCCACAAACACAGTAGATCCAATCACTACGCTCGCAGCCGTTCAACCTCAACTGCACCGAAAAGAGTTCTTCTCCTAGAACCGAGCGTTCTGTGCGGCCGAACCCAAACACCTGCAAATTAATTGAAATTAATCTCAATTCAAATAATGTTGTAGATTTGAACCACTATCAATGGTTAGATCTCCATCATCACTAGGGACCAGAGAAAACATGACACAATTGTACCTTCACATCCTGAGAGAAGAGATCGAGAGGGTTGTTTTTTCTTATGGCGGACAGTCTGAAACTGGATGGGGTAGCAAGTCTGATCTGGTCACGTGTTCGGACCAATCCTACATCGTGATGCAAACCGACGACGTCAATGCCTCGACCTTCGTCCTTCTGCAACACCTTGTACCTGGAATATTACATGACATACAAGTACGTGGTAGAGCCTAGCTGTGGTCAAATTACTGAAGCTCGAACGTGGGCTGGCTCGACCGGGAAAGTACCAACCTCTCATGGAAGATCGGCGTAAAGTAGTCTAATGTGACTACGTTTCCTCCGATGAGCAATAGAACCGTTTGCCCTTTCCCTAAACTTTCCTCTACCTCTTCCCCAATGAAAAGTGGCAATGCATCCGCAAAAATATTTTGCGGATGTCCAAAGGTGACGGTACTACCTCCATCAGGTAGGCCGTCTGCTCGTTTGGCCCCCTTGTCATAAAAAAAGTAATTTTTCGTCATAAAAAAGCAAGGATTGAAACGTGCCTAGAAATACCTACTTGGGATGCTGATACAAGTAGTGAATGGCCGTGACGTTTCCTTCGCCGGAGGCTGGTCTGCGAGTGTTGTATTTGACGTAAGCCAGGCGAGGCGTGACGCAGTGTGCGGCGGTGAGGACCCAGTGTGTGGAGATCACGGTGGCCGTACACCGCACGCTGAAGTACCGGTCCAGTAGAGCGCACACCGCGGGGAAGTCCTTCAACTCAGCAGCCGAGCCTCCGAACACGCGCCGAGCCGGGGTTCCCTTCAAACTCTTCCCTCTGTCCATGAAGCGGAAGAACGCGTGCCTTGTGTTGTTGTTCACCGGCACTTCTTCCTTAACGTCTGCTTTTCCATCGGATACGACGACGGGACTCGCATCGATTTTATTTTCGAGTACAATATTTCCAAAGATTATTGGTATTATTATAAAAAATATGATAATACATAAACTATTCATTGTATATTAAAAGTCACTCGATCATTTAGTATTCGTCTTTTTAATAAATAGATTACCAAAATTTTGTAAAATTCTGAAATAACTGTAGCAGAATTAAATAAGAAGTATTGTTTTGACGTTAGATAGTCATAGATTATATTATATTTTATATGAATAAGAAGTTGCCTAATAATGCCAAAAAATATTTATTATAAATAAATAATATTCGCCTTATCATCACCTATTCAGAATATTAAACATTATTTTTTATTTATTTGAGAAAGCATTATTATTAGTTCATCTAGAATTCTTAAGTACCTACTACCCGTAGTCGGACGTCTTGTGTCAATGTTGGTAATCATCTCAACTGTTTTCTCTCAGGAGCGGCGATGGTTGTTCATCTGTTGATGGAAGCTGATTTGTTTTTGTTATTGTTACTTCATTATCACTTTATGATCATATCCAGCGGCGCTATTAAATACAGAGATTGAATGATTTCACTTTGGATACATCAATTTAACATTCAAATATAACAAATTTAACATTCAATAAATTTTTAATATTGTAGGGTCGAGTAATGTCCATCAGTGATGAGTGAGAGTCCAAGAATTAAAGGCGTCGGTAACTTTAACTATTACTTTATTATTGAAAGCACACATACAAACACATGAAGAAAACAAACTGTTTTTCAGCAGGAGTACGTGCCTATGGACAGGACATATAACTATTAACTTGTCACTGTCGTTAAATTTAATATACATATAATTAATTCTGTAACTGAAGACATTTCGCTTTCTTATCAAATAATATAACAACAAACAAGGCTATTAGTAGTAGTACGTTCATTTAAAATTGATATTAATATTTTATGTTTCTCTAAGTCATTTGTACCGTATATTTTTTTTAAATTTCCAAACCATAAGAAACAACATGACATGTTTCTATAAAAATTTTATCATGCCCTCGTTTTTAAACCTCATTCGTAACAAATATTCAAATTGTCATTATAGGTATTTTCCACTTACTTTCATCAAATTAAGAAAATAAAAATGATGTTACAAAGGGTTTCCAATCAAGGAGCGAAGGGGTCTCTGCGTCACATTATCTCATACCCATAATGAACAGTAATCTTTGATCCCTTATTACACGCCCCTTGACCCTCGATTATCTGCTGGCTGGACTTAGTTCTAACGACACGTGATGCTCTCCATCAACTGTAATTAACGATATCCTTTATCTGAGCGCCGGTCCACGCATTATACATAACCTTTTATAAATTATATTCAGTAGCTATCTCAAAATAATTCACTATGAAGCTTTATTTATTTTCCTTATGTACTCTTTAAATAAAATTAAATGTAAATCTTTCAGTAGCAGTAAATATTACAATTGTGGTTCGGTTTCTTTATTTCTAATCATGAACATACAAGTATGTACTTATGTATATCCCCAACCACGCTCACTCCTCTTGTCAATGAAGGATTTTTTTAATAAAATAAGCAACTTGCTAAAATCTTTTCTTCAACTGGTTCACCGTAAAACGAGGAAGTCAAGTTCTATAAATAAAATTCGTTAAATATTCACAAATTAAAACCGCTGGTGAAAAATTTCAACTCACGAAATTTTGTACAAGGAAATAATTCATTAATTTTATTTAAGAACAGCTCTTGAAGAATACTTTTCCATTTTTATTAATTTTCTTCATTTAGAGTTTGGCAACGAAAAATTTTTAAATGTGAAAACCTCGAGGCCTTTACAGTAATAATGACAGTAATAATGAGACTCTCCTTATATAATGGAGATTAATAATTAACCATTTAAGATTAAAGATTAACAGTTTAATAAGTAAAAAAAACGAAGCCAAAAACGCTTTGATGTCTGTTGAAGAAAAAACATGAACAAGCTTCCGTTTAACTAGTTCATTTGTACATATAATGTTATAAATAATGACACACCTCCAGGAACCCTAAAAGAAAAGAATATTTAAAATAAAAACTATATCGCGGCATTCATTAAAGAAAACTCATTAAGCGTCCCCAGGGCTCAAACTCACCAACGCTTAGATTTAGATCGTGTTATTGTACTACGGAAATTTTGACTCGCCTTCACCAGAATGATAAAAAATATATGCAGAATATTTAAATAACATATACGAGTTTTATTTTGTTAAAAAAAATAACTTAACGAAATTAGTAACAAGTCCCTTTTAAAATATAAAAGACAATTTACAAAAAAACCGACACCATAAAATGCTTTTTCATTTTCCGTAGAATTCCAGTGAACGAATTACCTGTAATGGTCCCATTACCTTATTATGTAGAGTGACGCAATTAAATTCACCGTCTAAAAAATGTTAAATAAAATGCCACTTAACGAAGTGTCTCCCTTGGTAGGTATATCTGTTGAAGCATTACAGTAACTTGAAACCATTACAGGCTGTACACTGTACGGTGTACACACGCACACACACACACAAACACACGAGAGGATGGGGTGTGAATGGATTAAATAATAAAACGAAAGATATAGAACAGGGAAGTACACATAACACATTTAAATACCTTTTCATTACTCTCCATAACAAGTATATAATCTGTTAAAAACGTATTTCCAAATAGAATACGATTAAGGAAGAATTCCAGAATTCAGTAGCAATTCATTCGATTAATTAAATTTCCATCTGTTTGGCGAGGGTACATCTTTAAACGTCTTCGGTACCCGTCGAACCAAACCAATTAATTTCTCATTACTTCAACAGGAAAAGGATTATGTCAATTGAATATCTCGCACCTGTGGAAATAACGTGAAACGGAGAATCTGCTTCCTTGATAGTACGAGACTACTTTAAAACAATTTTGTAATATAACAGATGTGCCTTGTCCATTAATACTAGCTTAGTGTTTAAACAATTCAATAGCTATTAGAAAACACTAGGCGTCTCACAGATTGACACAATGTTTTAAAAAAAGCTGTACTTTTTTTAAAACACCAACGGAACTAGAATACTATTTGAAAATGAAATCTTAATCTATTTACATATATTTAAGTCTAAACTGATAGACTTTAACAAACTGAAAACGTACAAATCGAACTCTATTTTGTTTTGGCGGAAAAGCAATTTATATAAATACATCTTTGAAATATAATTGACTATTATTTGTAATGATACGCAACTGAAGCTAACAAATAAAAAAAATAACAAGGTTGAGCGAATAATTGAATATCGCTCGAGGCTAAATTGATAGATACAATAATGACAATAACAGAAGGAAACAGCAACAGGGAAATTATAATTTACAAGGCCTTCAATGAAAAAAAGTATTAAAAAGTTAAAAGTAAGTGTTTTTATAGATTAACATGTTTGTATTATTATTTATAATACAAAAATAAATATAATGAATTCTTATTAAAGGAAATAATAATAATAATAATAATAATAATCATTTATTTCAGACCATATTACATAGATCTATATAGTGTTAGTACGTTACAAATTAAAATTAATAAATGAATTGGTTAGTAAATTTATAAAAGCACAGCAAAAAAAAATTTGTCATGGTACTTTTTTTAACTAATTTAATATGAAGTAACACATTTCCATAATAGACGTCAGTGTATATTTACTATTTCGTGTTGACTCTCATATATTTTTAAACGGTTTTATTCAGCTGACCCCGTTTGTTTTTTTTTTTATTATTTATTCTTTCTTGGGTCAAATTTAGTAATTCAAATTTCACCCAACTTTTTAAGGTGGTAGTGCCTAGCTGTGGTCAGTTACTACAGCTCGAACATGGGCTGGCTCGACCGGGGAAGTACCACCCTTTCGCAGAAAATCAGCGTAAAGTAGTCTTTACAAGACTGCGTTTCCTCCGGTGAGTGAGAGAGCCGATTGCCCTTTCCCTTTTCCCACCCTTTCCTTTTCCTCCCTTTCCCACCTTTTCCTCCCCCTTTTCCCCAATGAAGAGCGGCAACACATCCGTAAATCTAAGTTGCGGATGTCTATGCATGCCCAAAAAAAAAAGGGGTTGATGTCAGGCGGCCGGTCGTAAAAACTATTCACAACGTGTTAAGGCAGACCCTGGCTATAGCCGGGAAATTGCCAAGTAGAAGAAGAAGATGGGTATCAAATGAAACGGCTCAACAAGCAAAATACAATATACTATAAAAAATTGAAATCCAAGATGGCGGCCGCTAGAAAATGGCGGATAACGTAGGTTTTATCAATCCCATCAATATGGGTATCAAATGAAAGTGCTCAACCAGTAGAATACAATGTACTATATAAAATTGAAAAACAAGATGGCGGCATCTAGAAATTGGCAGATAACTTAGGTTTTATACTTAGGTAAAACCGTTTAACTTAAAAAGTTTTTTTACCTATTTTTTTTTTAAATATTTATAATAACTCAATCTTTAGTCATGATCAAGTTTGATAATAATTAATCAGTAATCTATAAAGTAAGTAAAGAAGAAGTAAAGTTTGTTCATGTTACACAAAGAATTTACTTAAGTATAGACAGTTTAATATAAACTATTTTATTTATACTAAAATTATAACTATTTAAATAATTGATTTCAATAAAACAGAATTTTATTCAATTCAGTATGTACTTACCAAAAAAATAATACTCATAAAGATCCCAATATAAGCTTCTTCTTAATAAAGGATCAGGAATATTAAAGAGTGAAAAAAATTCTTACAAATGAAAGAAGTCATAAATATATTTATATAATATAATTTTATTCTACAACTACCAATACTTGTAATATTACGTACCGTTAATATAAATATACTACGATAAAATTGTGTAGTTTTAATTATAACTCCACAAACTTAAAACAATGAAATTACAGAATACAGTGAAAATATTTTTTATGAAATTAAAGTAAAACAGCAAGATCTCCATTGGATTCTAAATTGTCTATGCCCCGTTAAGTTGTCGTTTCATTTGTCAAGTGTAACGTCGAAGTGACATTACAAAGTTGGCACTTCACAGATAACATAGACAGAGAACATAAATAACATAATCATAATTAGTGTCATTTTATATATTTGAAATGGTGGTCGTGTGTCGTGTATTTTTCAACAGTGATTTAATTTGAACTGTCTTCGTTTTTAAATAATCTTGCAATGTTTTCTATAATCACAAAGTAGGCTCGGATCTGACGCGTACATATATAACATTGCGTTCTTTTGTTGTATACGAAGACCGAATCAATGCGTGTGATCGACCGTCCGTTGTAGGAAATCGGAACCCATCCAACCCCTAGTTTTCTGAAAAACAGTGCGCTTTTTGTGTGAAGTTCTATCGTGTCAGTGTATGCGAACGGCGCCCGTTGATTCTACGCTTGATATGGATTTGTAAGCGGCGCTGGGAGGAAACTATTTCGTCGTTAAAACACCGATGGATTTTTGATAGGTAAGCAAGTTATGCGGAGCATGGCGGAATGGAATGCACCGGCTTACGATGGCCGCTGACGGTGCAGAGGTCGATGTATGCTATTTGTTTGTTTGTTTGCGTTCCACATCAGACCGACAAGATCGAATCGCGGTCTCGAAGTACATGTTAAATATTTAAATTTGAAACAAATATTTTGATTATCCTTTTTGCTGACAACCGCTTATTGTACTAGATACTATTATATACGACTTTAAATATTTGAATAATCGCCCTGCTTTCTTTATATAGTATTTTAAAGCATTACTATTATTTGCTTATTATTTATGCTCCCCTTTGTAATATTTTAGATGAGGTGTCACCAAATGCCTCTTATATGAATGTTCAAATAAACTTCACACATGTTTTCAAAGAACCCGTGTTATCCAGTAGCACCAGTGATATCATTCAGTCCTTGTAAACAGGATGTGTGTGTTATTTGCTTATTATTTTTGTTGTGTGTTTGCGATGCTTAAATGTTTTGTTTGCGTCCACACCAGCTTGTCTCAGGCCGCTCCAGGATGATGGTGGAGACCATCCTCGAGTCCTCACAGGACTTTGGTGAGTTTTTTTGCTTCAGCTTATATATTATAGTATATGAAAGACCTTACTTTAATTAAACATCTTCTATATCTATAAAGATTGTTTATAAATAACTAGCTTTCCGCCCGCAGCTTCGCCGCGTGGAGTTCGGTTATATCGCGTTTCCAAGAGAACCTTTCAAAAGTCTGGGATAAAAACTATCCTATGTTCTTTCTCAAGGTCAACTCTATCTCTGTACCGAATTTCATTAAAATCAGTTCAGTGGTTTAGGCGTGAAAGCGTAGCAGACAGACAGACAGACAGAGTTACTTTCGCATTTATAATATTAGTAGGGATTTTGCTTATTCCAAAAGTATATACATAATTTAAATTTGCATGTGTTTTGTTACACTATAAAATAAATTAAAAGCTATTTTTAATATGTAACATACTTGACATTTTTCTGAGTGTCAGAATATTAACTAGCTCCATAATAAATATATTTGTATAACATGTTGAGTGTGCGACTTGGACATGAGGTGTCAAATATAACATTGAGATGTTGGGAGAGGTGAGAAGAAACTCACTCCTCTTGGAATATATATAAGTGTATAGAGTAAATATAAAGGGAAAACTGTTATATATGTATTGTGTTTATAAATGGCACTGTGTGATAGTAATAATAAATTATTAATTGACAATATATAATATATATGAGAGGCTGGTCTCCCTTGAAGCGTGTTATCATTGTTATGACAACTCATTACTGTAACAACATGTAATTAATAGTCATTTACAAAACAATTAACATCCATTAGTTATATTAATATACAACAATATAACATACATATAATATATTTTATGATTTTTTTTTCAAATTTTACTTTTCACAATTGTCACACAGTGTATGGCACAAAAAATTATAACATATCATGCCCATGCCAGCTGGTAGTTGTAAAGGAAGAGAGAATTTTAAACAGAACAAACAAACTGTATGATGTTTTGGAAAGTGGAATAATATTAACTTCATTACTATCAACAATGTGCAGTGGATGATGGACACATATAGAACTCCTGTCCATTATATGTATAAAGTATCAGCTGTGAGGCCGACCAACACATAACAGGGAGCTTGACACAATGATTATTATTGATGTAGGCATGTCCAACGGCACTCTACCACAATGGAAGCGCGAGCTGCTGCAGCGTCGTGCGGCCCGGGCCCGGCCTCCCCTGGCGCCGGTCCCTCCCCCTCCCCCGCCGCCCGCCCCGCCCGCCGCAGACGACGACGAGGAGCTCCGCTACGGGCCCGGCATCGTGAAGCGTCTCAAGTCCAGATACCTCAGCCTCGCCCTCCGAGAGGCGCCGCGCCGACGACCCTCCGTCCTGCGCCGCGCCGCGTCCCTCGAGCACCTCCTGGACGAGCGCCCCCCGCCCGCGCCCCGCCACCACGCCCGCCCCGCGCGCCCCCTCTCTATGGCGGCACCCTCCTCCGGCCCGCACGCCGCCCCCGTCCCGCGCCGTGAGTCCGTGAAGCGCGCGCGCTCCGTGGATGCCCTGAGCCGCCTCGACTCCCGGGACGAGTCTCCTCACGTACAGCTCCAGCCGCCTCCCCGGCCGCCGCCGCCGCCCCCCTCCCCGCCGCCCCTCACGCCGCGGACCACCCGACCTCCCCGCCGCCCGACGCCCCTGCTCCGGGAGGCCGAGCGTCCCCCCGCAGACCTGGTCCGGTCGACCCTGCGAAAGTTCGAGTCCGCTCCTCCGCGCCGCACGGCCCCGGCGGCCCGGGTGTCCGCCGTGCTGCGGGGCCTCGAGTCCCTGCCGCGCAGCTCGACCCCGGAGCCCCGCGGACGGTCACCGAGCCCGGCCGCCACGGACCTGTCCGCCATAGACGAGCCGGAGACGGTGACCACGCCCGTCCCCAGCGAGAGCAAGCAGGTGTCCAAGCGGGCTCTGGAGGGCATCGCGCGGGCGGGCTCCTCCGTGCTGTACTCGTTCACGTCGGGAGGCACCGGCTCACACCTGCCGCCGCTCGCCGCCTGCAACACGGTGCTTGTGGGTCGAGCGAGGAGAGTGGGAGTCATCAGGCCCATGCCGGCTCACACCCTGGAGCAGCCGGCCGAGGACGAGACCGACGATAAGATGGAGGACGTGCGGCTCGTGACGACACCGCCGCCCGCAGAGGACGACTCACAGAACAAGGAGCGGACCACCCCCGCCCACCACGACCATCCACCGACCACACACTCTGAGGAACGTGTCCCGACGACCCCCGACCCCGCCCCGCACGACGAGAAGCCTGCCGCGGCCCCGCAGACAGAGACGCCAAAGATACCGCCGCTGAAACCGACCATGAACGGACACGCGACCTCCGCCAGGAACGATGAACCCAGAGCAGAGAGATCCTTCTCGAAGATAGGAGCGGCGGGGATAGAGCGAGCCTGGACCGGCGACCACGACCACAAACAGAAAGGAAGTGGAGACGTGAAGAGTCCGTGGGGCGCGGCGAGGACCCCGCGACCAGCCGCGCCCGCCGCCACCTCCGTGGTGTTCAACTTCTCCAACAGGAAGGAGGTCCCGGACTACGTGGAGAACGACGGCACCATCAGGAGAGTCAACAGGAGGAACATGTTCAAGGTCAGTACTTATAGTATACACTCCTACTGAGATTAGAACATTAGACGTGTCCGGGATCAGAGAAACAGGGAAATATAGACGGTGTGATGCGTGCTGTGGTCTGACGGAGTTATTTAGTGGCTAACATTAATTAATTATAATTTAATATTAATGAGTTTAGCGAAATTTTAACCGTTTACGTAACGCATCCGACGGTATCTCGCCGAAGGAATAGTTCCTCTTTGTTGTCACAATTTTTCATCAATACAGCGCTTCTATATCTTTCCACACTGAGTGATCTATCTGTTTGACATGTCGAGGAGTCAGTGATGATCGTAGGGTCGTGTGTTAACAAACGTTATTGTAACAGTCGAGCTCGTAATAGATGTGATGACCGTTCATTAGTATATAATATAAACTCTCTATCTATACCATGAATATTTACCACGGACGGTGAAAGTGTCCGACCTCTGTCCGTTGATGATGAATGCGATGCGCACGCGCACTCCTCGCCCCCAGCCCTCCCACACTAGTACGACACTCTCGATTTCAACGATCGAAATATGGTAACGAGGAAAGTTGTCGCCCGCTGAATACAAACTACCGGAAACATTGACACGAGCGGGCCCTAGGACGGGTTGATGGACACGATATACGGACGAAGAATCTGAACTACACTTATATGTATAACTACTTTGTTTGCGTCAATTTCTTTTATTATTCATCGAAATTAAGTGACGTCAAAAACAATTTTGTTCACAATTAATATTCTTAATCAACAACACATTTATTTGGATAAAGATTAATATTATTATGTCGATACAACTCTAACCCTTCATTGGTAACAATGCATTAATTTCGACAAAATTTTATTACCATAAAAACGGTTCTAGTGAGTTAATCTTAAAAGATAGATAGATAGAGGAATAATTCATTAATACATATTTTTTAGGTATCTAAAACCATTTTCGCAGCATACGCAACAGAAAACCTCAAAAATGATTATTTTATACCGTTATTTCTAAATTTTTCATTGTTTCTTAATTCCTATTAGTCGCAGCTTGTATTTACATAGTCTTAAGCCTTCCTCGATAAATGGTATATTCAACACAAAAATCATTTTTCAATTCGAACGAGTTGTTCCCCAAGTTAACGCTTTTAAACAAACAAACTCTTCAGTTTTATAATCTTCTATATATATAAAAATGGATTGCTGTTCCTTAGTCTCGCTAAAACTCGAGAACGGCTGAACCGATTTGGCTAATTTTAGTCTTGAAACACTCCTGGAAGTCCAGGAAAGGTTTAAAAGATGAGAAAAATTGGAATAATTGCCGGGAAATTCCTAAAGACAGCCCTTTTCTATTTCCCATACAAACGTTTTTTTTGACATTAGATTTGACAACTAACTAATATGTCAATCATTCTGTTTGATTGAAACAGGAAAAACCTGATTATTTATGGCCTCTAAGACGGAATAGAGTTCGCCTGGTCAGCTATACCTACATATATTACTCTTGACCAAACTAACGCGGACCAAGTCGCGGGCAAAAACTAGTACTAGTATAGATGATCAATTGTTGGGAAAAGTTGAAGCATAGTTTACCAAAAACATAGTCTGGGGACGGGTACTTACTTATAGCTTACATACCTATATCAGTTGTAAAATTCGCACATACATATGTATAGCAGTGTGTGTAAAAAATAATGTTATAAGATTACTATGAACCGATTATTCAGTTTCAATCAAGTGAATAAGTATTGAATGAGAGAAGTAAAGTAAAATAATGAAAGTATAATGTGAGCGGGTCGATAACGAACGGTTGTTGTTAATGAACCGAACTCTGTTCCGCTTTGAAACCCTTCACGGTCTCCGCGACCAGACATCTGGAGACTTGGCATTCGTCACGTTATAAAAAATATTAAACTGAACAATCATATTTAAATTCAATTCCAGCTTCACCGCTGATGTTTTCTTCCCCTGAATTCGACAGCTGAATGACGTCACGAGTCCATTGACGTCACTGTCGCCGTGTCCGATACACACTTACATATATTTTTATGACATTTTACTACCGCGATACTTACTATTGATATATCAATAAAAAATTATAAAACCGACATTCCCAAGTTTCAATGAACAACATATTAAATGACTTACTCATTAAAACTGAACTTGAGTGGTGTGTTGTACAACACCTTATATAGATTTGTTTTAAAATGTATACAATACAGTGGTGCAAAATCATTATACTTTAAGCCCCGATTAGTTGTTCCCTGATTAATAATAATGATTCAGCGAGGGCTCATTGAGTCACCCGGGGCTCGCGGAACAATACACTCGCTTCCTGTTACTACGATAAAACATAGCTCCGGCGACACGAGCTGCAGAGAGACCCAGGGCGACCTGACTATGTAAGGAACATATTCAATAAACACACTTCAGACCCCGCTAACTCCAGCTGATGTCCCGTCATCAGTGTACATTCAGTGTCATTATCATCTGTTGGTGATATTTTAGAATCGAATGTGAAGGTCTTATATTTTAATGTCCTTTTACGTCTAAATGTCACTTGAACGGCCTCGATCGATACTTTATATATGTATAGTTATAAAATTAGTCGACCACTTTAATGTATCGAGATATCAATTAAATAAAGCGAGCGCAGCCGCGGGCCGTCGTTAGTCATCCCGCTCGTTATGCTCAATTCGCGGAAATAATATCTCAAAGTTTCTTTAGTTTTCGAGGTCAGCTGTTAAATTAAGAGCGACAGTTAGACGACTGACGAGGTATAAACTTGTGACACTCCTCACCTCACATTATATGTTATGTTATAATAATAATGATATGAGTCCAATCAGTATTACACACGTGTTGGGTGCTCCTCTGTCACATCTTTAGTTAGTCGGTAGTCGCGATACGATGACGCTTTCTAAGAGGCGCTTAGTGTGACGTGAATAACAAAACAGACGTCACTAACACATGACCTTAAGTTAGAGAGAGAGTAGGAGAGAGAGAGAGTAGTTGACAAACATTACGTAAAGGTTATAGAGAAAGATTACGGAGGTAGAAGGACGCCTCGCTTTACTATAATATATGAAAATGTAGTATATATTGTTAGGATGAGAGTCGCTCGTCTCGTATCGAAGTCACTTTCTTATTATTTGTTTGCATATCAAACTTTCTATTTCTTTAATGTCCGGAGTGTCAGAGGTCCGACACACTCACCGAAATTATAATAAAGTTGAAGGTCAACGACCGACACGGCATAAAGTATACGTATTAATATAGAAATTAATTATGGGAGATAGCATCGTTTCTAGATCATGATGAAGTCGATACCAACTTTCAGCATTGAACTTGTGAAGTGTTAAACATTAATCTTAAAGCGTTACAACGATTTAACTTGTCATAATACATATATTACAGTAGCCGGTAGTGGGTATAGCGTGTGAGACGCGCGCCGGCCGTCTGCTCACGATAACCAGTAGATTACATGATACACATTGATTGTTGGACCTTTATAGCTAAGTAACTGTTAATATACCAATATAACTTTCATTATTAAATAACATGTTCATTTCACAACCATGGTGACTGACCTTGATGAGTTTCATAGAGAGATATGCCATCGATCAGCTGATGACACTAACACCTTTAACTATGAGATCATGTGAAAGGAAATTAAGAATCAGATTCAAATAATTTAATTTTTTTTCAATTTATTTATTACATCGATTAAATTTGATATTGTTAGAGGAATATCAGAAATGTCATGATTATAATCTTTATCTTTATATACAGGGTGACTGGTGAATTACTATCGATATTTGAGGACGTGATATTTGACGATCATATATGACAAAATAAAAATTAATATAACATAAATATTAATAAACTTCTAAGTAAAGTTAACCAAAAATTATGTAATTAATTACGCATCGTATGAACACCCTACACCCCCTACAGATTAGGTATACACACACTCACACAGACGCGGCGGCGGCGTAGTGTTGTATCAGCACGCCGCCACACGCGTCCACACTTGGAACACTTGGAACGTGTCAACACTTTATTTATTTATACGGAAATTTTGTCAAAAATTAAGTACCTATTTTTTTTACATAATTCGAATGAGAATCATGTACCGAGTATGCTCCTTAAATATTGATAGTAATTCACCAGTCACCCTGTATATATAATTCTTCTGTGAGTGTGTCACTGAACTTCTCTTAAACGACTGGACCGATTTTGATGATTTTTTTTGTGTGTGTTCAAGGGGATCTGGGAATGGTTTAGATTAACAATTTTGTCCGCTGGACAATGTTTTTTTAATTAATTTTTAATTTATTAGTAGTTGTAGATACAAACTTTTTTTTTAGATTTGACAAAGCTAACTAATATGTCAGAAATATAAATAAAAAAACGTAACAGCTATTTCTTGATTATAGGGCGATACGAAGTTCGCCGGGTCTTCTAGTATATTTACATAGTGTTAGATGAAAGTGTTCATGAATGTGGAGCTGATGTCTCCTGTCCATGTATGTACAATCATGTGCGGTGTGATGATGTACCTAAAATAATAACAAGTCCTTGTCCATGACGTCATTGGACCCTATTGATACATCACAAGCCCTTATATGAAAAAGTTTAAATCCTTTTACATAAATTGATAGAAATAGTTCATAATTATTTTGTATCTGCATGTTCACTAATTTTCGGCTCCTTTACATCGACCGTGATCCCGGAGAGACGAGATGGAAGTCTGTAAAGGAACGGAAACGTCGGGATTATGTACATATAAAGACAGATGAAACCGTTGCGAGTGTCGAGTCCATCGCGATGTAGTGAGCTTCAACAGCGCCTGGGACTTGCGACCCAAGTGTAGGTTTAAGGGGCCCCTTAACTAACGCGCGTTAAACGCTCACCACCACCGTCTAAGCTCCTCTGTCTACTTAATCAAATTTGAAAAAAACCTACTAGGGCTGGCTTCGAAGTACGTTCTAAGAATAAATTTATATTAGTTCTGGACAGCCCAAGCTTTTTAGTAGGTTGTAGAGATATTTAGTTGTTATAAAAAAAATCGTGGTATCCGAAAAACTTAGTTTCATTTCGATGAACATGTAGTTATGTAATGGAAAGAGTACGCGGAGCCTATGTACTGAATGATAAAACATTCTAAAAAATACACAATATAATAATAAACTAATATCGCGAACCGGATTCATACGTATTATTATTATCTTTAATATTCGATAAGATAGTGTTTATAATCCGGGTAATGTTCTGTAATGAGCTGCCGGTGACTGTCGCTCACTGGCCTTATATCGGTGTATGAGTGTCCCGGGTCACGGAGTGGTCCGCGGACACAGCGCCGGGAATGGAATCCACCAGAACCGGTTTATATAAATAGAAATGACCAGACACTAACACAGATCGATAATATACGATACATAGTATCTCCTGACCTGATGCCCAGTCTACTCTCCTCTCTTTCTGTGTAGTCATCAGAAGCTGGCCGGCCCTGGCTCACTGTTCGAAACCTCTCGCTTTACATTTGAAAGTCTGCATAATGATATGTTTAAGAGTTATATAACACAACTTTCTTCTATAATATATAACGTGTTTTTTTTTTTATAGTTAATTATTATTTGTAGGTCGGTCTGTCGCCTCGTGTGTTTCAATCCGTCGTGTAGTGCCTGCTCGCTATATCGAGAACCGATACTGTATCATTTGATAACGCTCTGTTTGATAACTACCTGTAATACCTACCTCCTACCTATTTACCTTCCCCTCCCCTCCCCCCGCCTGCCTACCGTAACTGCCATCGCTCGAGCTTCACACTAACTCCAGATGTACCGGAGGCGAGTGTATCATATAAACCATTATGACGTATACATACTGAATGTATTTCATGTTCGACAATCATTATTTACATTATAACTTTAATCTAGCCGGTGAGGGGTCAACTGTGACCGGTCAGTCCATCCATCCCTGGTGTATCTCCTCTACTCCGCTCGTCCATTGACACTAGCTGTTGACCTGGTCGGTGTGAGGGAGACGCTTGCGTACCGGTTTGATGATGAGCTTTGTGCATGTGAGAAGTAACTGTTAATGGGGCCTTCTGTGGTAGGTGTCATGTGTTATAGTAGGGTGGCTGGAGGTCAGGGGTCCACATCGACCCCTACCTGTGCTTACATAACACAGATGACTTTAAAGATGAGCCTGTGTGTGAGTGTGTGTATGCACGTATGTGTGTGTGTGTGTGTGTTGTCGTTCCGCTCTGATAGGCCCGGGCCGGCGACCGCCGCGACCGCGACGCTCGTTTGCTCCTGAACCCAATACGTTATCTGACCCACTCCATATGATTCATTCATATTTTTACTAAATATTATATACTGTTACTATTAGCAGTACTGTTCTACAAACATCTGCTTCTTTATTTATAAGTAGCTATTTGAAAATGAATTTATTATTCATACAAAATTATTCGAAATTTCTCAAATCCATAATTAATTTGGTTGGAATTTATTTCGAACTGTGATTTATTGATCAAATAAATTGTGTTTGTAATGAGGAAGATCTCAAATATTAGACTCAATTAATTGAAGGGATTACTGCGAGGCGAAAACAAGCCGCGTTATAAGGAAGAACCCGCTGTGGTCGCTCGCTGTGCCAGAGATAGCGGGCGGCTTGTTTCCTGTTACACTTATATGGAATATATGACTCGTTAGTAATATAACTAGCGTTACTTAACATACAGTCACACATGACCCGCGGCACTACAACATATCAATCGGTCGTTATAAGCGAGGTGTACACGTCGTCGGCCGTCCCTCACGTACCGACACCTACACTCACCAGTCACCGATCAATATACAATATGTGATGATCATCATGTTTAAAGTTCACTGTGAACAATAACAGATAGGCTGGAAGCAATGAGGACACAAGCTGTATCATATCAAACTAAATAGGCCTAATAGTAGTCGATAGTACGTTGAAGCATTACCATACTTTGTATGTATTGATCTATACAGTCTCATACGTGATGATTGCATTCAGTATTCGATCTCAGTGAACATCGTTGGCTGCGGAGCCGGTTACGAGCTATGACAGATGTTTAGCGGAGACCGGAAATGTAACACGTTTGGGTGACGTCACACACACACACACACACACGCACACGGACAGGCTCGCGGGAATGTTGTGAGACGGAAAAATAACACGTATCAGATGAAATGTTTATATTATAAGTTAGGCTTACACAGAGATGGTTCCTCACACGACGCGACGGCTTCAACAAATACTATGTTAATAATGTGACTAGTGTATGACCGGAGTTATTTTATTAGAAGCATGTTACTAGTCTATCTGTGTCATCCGTTAGCGGCTACGTTTGTATGAGGATATATGTATATATGTTGTCAAATTATCTACTTAGTAATGTGGCGGTAGCATTTTCCCTTACTATTAATTATTTGTATGATAAGTAATATTCATGATGATGATATTGTTATTGTTAATTAAAAGAACACCTCGTAATTTTCTGTCCTTTCAAGCCTGTCCTGGAAGTAATGAAGAGTAGACAGCTTGTGACACGAGATGTTCCCGACCTCGACTTATCAGATGTAATACAGTTACAAGTTCAAAATGATTAGTGTATTAGTGTGTGAGGATTTGGATAGGGAGCTCGTCACACGATTTGTTTGATAAACATTAATGAAGTAGTACGAGTATCTGGTGATCATGTAGCTGTTCATGTAGTCATTAAACAGACTACTCCACTCCCGTAATAAATAATACCGATTAAAAAAAAAGGTATTAAGAATGGTGTTAAACATTGTATTTTCTAATACTTTACACAGAATACAGTGATCCGTCTGTTCGTGACGTGTTTCACGTGCGTGTAGTTTATATAATACTATTATGATACGCGTCACCCACTCGTCCACCCGAGGAGGACGGACGGAGACACGGGGCAGCGCTAGTAGTCTGTACACATATAATATAATTCAGATTAGGTGTCGTATGGACCGAGCAGTATTGGTTGATAATTAATGTTATCTATCGTCTTAGCGAGCGTCACTGATAACTCGACTACTCGACTGTTAGGAGCGATATCATTAACATGCTCCATAAATACTGTAATACGTTGGACATCAGCTCACGCTTGTCCCTGTAAACACATGATCGGTTTAACTGTGACGAGGCGAGGAGGCGAGGCGCCGGCTGTACTATGATATACATATAGATGTAACAACTATATACAGACTTATTGAACATGTTACTCGTTCCTCGCCGTCTTCTCTTCACTGTAGAAAGAACTCTCACACACTTACAAGTCACACCTAATGAGTTTTATAATAATTCAATTATCGTTTCTTTATCAATATGTACAATCTTTTCCTTATGTTTGTTGTCATTAGTTATTTTGATTTATCATATAAATATATTATATATATTAAGATCCCCCTTATCCTATACCGTGGTAGGTGTACTAGCCTATCTACAGACGACATACTTGTTCTCTACCACGGCTCCATCCGCGCGTCTCTCTCAGAATGAGTTTCAAAGAGAAGCCAATAGCGTGCTGCTAGTGTTAGTCTGTTACATATTATGCTATATTACAATAAGTATTCATTCAAATGTAGTCAGGAAGTCTGCAGTACAATAAGTATGAGTTAACATACATGACCTACACACCGACCGTGTTGTCGGTTTACATTCACAAGTTCACAACCCGCCGCGGCGACGTCACGTTGACTGTTAAACTCATAGTAATAACTCGGGCCCGGATTCATATGTAAATATGTACATATTTTTAATTTACGCGATTTTCGGTTTAGATTTTTGAATGTGTTTTCTCCATGGATTGTCATATTTAGACTGTAAAAAACCAACTTTTATTTTCCATGTTTTACCATATTTCAAAGTTAATTCCATATTTTACAAGAAAATGTCACAATCATCCATATATTCATAAAAATACATAAAATGAACGTTCCCGCCAATAATGTTTTGGATAAAAATAACGGATTTAACACGCTAAAAAAAATTAACAAAATTCTGTGCGAAAGTTTCGAGGGCTGTAGACATAGCTTACACAATTACTGAATTAAGCATGTTTAACTTTTAAGTATCCGCCCATCACGTCATGTGACGTGGAGAGATCATTCAGCAGGTATAAGGCTATATTTCAACCAAATGGTCAGTTTTCATTTTGATAATTACAGAAGCACGTCATTGTGTATTGCAACCAATTTGATAAGGCTAGTGTAATGAAAGTTGAATAAAACTGTTATTTTTTGTTGAAATTAATATTTCGCTATTTATTTCATCGTTTTTTAAATGTTACTTAACGATGTACGTCACGAGTGACCCTTTTCTTATAGTAAAACAATGTTAAATTATGAAAGTACATATTTTATTTTATACTCCATATTTTTTTCATATTATTTTTTTTTTCGTCCATATTTTATGTACATATTTTAGATTTTTTAATACATATTTATCTGGGCCCTAGACTAATAGCATTGTGAGTTGTTATCAATAGTAACGAACATGTATCCCTTGTACACATATCAACAAGTGAGTAAACACCACCAGAAGACCTGTCCTAGAATATATGATAGGACATGTTAGAGTAACACAGAGGTGGAGCTTATTTTTCTGTATGTTTATTAACTGTAACATACACTAGTCACTAGGCAGTTAACGTGTCTTGTCCGTCGTTGTGCATCAACAGGATCGTTGGTCTTATATTGGAGTGAGACAAGCCTCGGTTATAGTACAGTATATATAAGTACATATATGTTGAGGGTGTATGTACGTGTTCCAGGCGGGCGAGGCGGGCGTGGTGGTGCTGAGGCCCGAGGCCCTGGAGCCGGGCTCGGAGGAGGAGGAGGAGCTGCGGCCCGCGTCCCCGCCCTCCCCGGTCACAGTGAGGTTCGTTAACGACAACGTGCTCATCAACGGACGGTCCTCCATCGCCTCGCGACCACCCAACCTCAGCAGGACACTCAAGGTAAACTGACTCACACACACACACACACACACACACACACACACACACACACACACACACACACACACACACACACACACACACACACACACACACACACACACACACACACACACACACACACACACACACACACACATACCGTGTTCAGGTGACTATGTATTGAATTGTATGACCATATCTTTATATATATAATTCTTCTGTGAGTGTGTATGTCACTGAACTTTTCTCAAACCACTGGACCGATTTTGATGAAATTTTTTGTGTGTGTTCAAGGGGATCTGGGAATGGTTTAGATTCACAAATTTGTCCGCTGGACAATGTTTTTTTTAATTAATTTTTAATTTATAAGTAGTTGTTGATACAAACGTTCTTTTTTGACATTAGATTTGACAATTAACTAATATGTCAATCATTCTGTCGCACTTCAAAACACGGAGATTTATGGCTTTAATAGGTAAACTCCAAAAATATAAATAAAAAAACGTAACAGATATTTCTTGATTATAGGGCGATACGAAGTTCGCAAGGTCTTCTAGTATATACATGTATGTATATTGTTGTAACTGTAGTTTATAAACCGTTTTTAAAATATTAAATGAATGAAAAAAGTATAAGTATATTTCATAACATTTAAAATTCTAATAATATGAGTGAGGACTGGGTCATATTAAGGAGAGATCCGTCAACAAGTACATTGTGATGTACGGATTTACCTACATACACAACGACACGGTAACTATCACAGAGGTGCACGGACCCTTGATCACGTTATACACACAGACATAACACTCACACTTAATACTACACACGACCAATCTTGTTGATATAAGAGATGTAACATTGTAACGTCACGTTCCAGTTGAAGCTGCAGTTCGACGACTCCCTCACACGCACCTTCGAGTACCCCTCGGAGACCTCCCTGACGGAGGACGGACCCGCACACCCCGCAACCCCCGCCGCCCCCTCCTCGCCCGGGACACTCGCCGCCAACACACACATAGGTAACTTACACACACACACAGTTATAATGACTGTCGACACACATGTGCCTCAGTCTCGTCCGTGATGATAGTCATATATTATAACCCGTCCTCCATGTCTGTGCCGCACCAGTCCGGCCCGGCCTCCCCCGGCTCGTCTCTCATGTCCCGGGGCCGCACGAGACCTTCGTGTGACGACTTGCGGTACATCATGTCGTAGTCGCTAGCCTCTCCCCCCTCCCCGCCCCTGTATCGGGACGTCATCACGTCTACTCCCTGGGCCCTTGAAAAAAAACATAATTTAGAATAGAAGACTGTAACTTATAGTACATAATGTCGCTCACACAGTATGTAAAATGCAATATCAGTTTGCTCTAAATGTTTAATGATGATACCGGTTGATTAGCTCGACGAGCACACACTCATGTGACTCAACGAAAGTGTGAGATACAGCACAGCTACTAAAAAAAAACGCTGCAGAGAGAAAAGTAGTTGTAGGAAAACCCTAGGTGAAGTGTGGAAGCGTGAAATCTCCTGACTGAAAGATTGAGAATTTTCTCTCCACCATGCAAAACCAAGTTAGCGGGTCTATATTTTATCTGTGCCGCCGCTGGTCGTTCGTAGGAAGAGGCTGTGGTCTAGTGACAACTAGTTAGATATAACTCGGATCCTTCTCAAACGACATACTTTTAGAAAAACATTTAAAGTTGTGTTTCCCGGCCCAGGGCACTTAACAGTAATATAATAATCATAAGTTCCCATGACTCTCCTCATCCATCCTACCCACAGTAGGTATGTGATGTTACCCCATCAGGTAGTTCCTGACTAAGAAGCCACTCTGCTATGTTATAATTACATCTGCCAGATCATTGTTGGTTATACGTAGGTATTGTATGTACGTATATATTTCTCTGTATTTCCTTGCCAGCTCATATTCATCTGATCACGAAGAACTTCACTAACCCACAGTCATTTGTAGTTATAGCCATATAATAGGGCTATATTTTTCAATTTATAAATTTTCTAAGTCAAAAAAAAGAAAAGGATGAACCTTCCTCCCCCTGCAGCCTGTAATTCTTTAGAAACATGTAAGTTGTCCTTTCAAAAGTCTAACAAAATGTTCACTAAATATTATGATGGTGGAACGTGACATTATTGAATGTCCCTTATTATAAGGACACTTATAGACAAAACAAACTATCTGTTCTTGACAGTCCATGGCCCAATCTCCCAGACCTCCCCCCAACCCCCCTACAGTGTCTATTACAGTCATCAAGGCCCGCCGGTGTTGTCACTGTACTTATATGTGCTATTTCACTCTGTGTATTCTTATGTATACTTTCAGCTAGTCGTGTGGTAGTGTGGGTAGCCTTCAGTTAGTGTGTGTGTTGTATATAATATTAATGTGTGTTCGTCTGTCTGTCCCAAGTGTCGGCGTCTCTGTGCGGGTACACCCCCAGCAAGACCTGCGCGGACACGTTCGTGTTGGGACTGGCGCCGAGACAAGCGGCTGAGGAGCGTCCAGGTCGAACATGAGATACATGTAGTGATACACGAGTAAGGGGGACTTGTAATATATATATGAGTTTTGATAACAGAACCGGCGCAGAGCGAGGCTGTACAGAACGGGTCGGTGGCGGCCGGAGACGAGGACGAGAGGTCGGAGGACGTGCGGCCGTGTGGGGCGAGCGACGCGCGGACCTGGAGCGAGGCGCGCACACACACCGACCTGCTGTTCTGAACGACGACAAACCAAACATGTCAATAAATATTAATAGGAAAGCCTTATTTTTGTAAGAATGTTCGTCGACGACGTCTGCTCAATATTATTAGTATACATTATATAGGAGTAGGTAGAGGTAGCGAGTAGTAGGGGAGCGTGTACCGTGAGGGAGCTGAGACGCATGCGATGCCAAACCGAGCCGCACGAGCCGCGCCCCGTCGGAGTCATTCCTAACGAATTCATTCCTAAATTTTTGATATTGCCAGTTTATACAATTTTTATATTTTATACAAACATGAAGTGATAGGACGTCTGGGAAGCTGCGTATAGGAACAGGTACAAAGGAGGTGCGGCTGCCCGGCGGAGCATTTATTATAGCGTAGTGTTAGAGTGTCATAGGTCCGGCACAGTCCGCCACACTTGCCAATGCCTAGGTTATCGTGTCTCGTGTAATGACATTAGTTTAAGAGTACCGCGTCAGGGTCGCGCCTGCCATGTCGTGTATGTCTATGTATTGGAACCGTTTTCTTTATTGTATATGAGCTCCTTATATAAATCCAATCGTATCGTATTGTATGCTTTGAGTCAGAGCGGAGGACGGTGACGTCACTCCGGCTTTATGTAACCGTATTAAATACTGAGTAATGATGCTGGAGTATCAATAAAATATCCACAAAACTAATGCTTCTCTTTTATTTACTATATCTTTCTTCCCGAGACAGCAGCAAGTAACAAACCACGACTGTAAAAAAACATTCAAGCTTACAAAATGACAAATATTTTTAAGACTCCTTACACTTGAAAATTTGAATGTTCTAGAACCTTAAGTGACGTCACGTCTCTGGATATAATAATAAGAAAAAACTTATCCTGTCTAAATTCTATGATTTATGTTTATAAATATAAAATGTTGTCAAAGGTACTTTCTTTTACAGTAAGTAATATTTTAGTTCGATGTCTGTGCACTGTGTGTTTCTACAAAGTATTCTTTTATTTATCCTCTGGGTTTATATTTATTTTAGATTCTCAGCACGGCGCTAAAGACCTGAAAATAAATACGGAAACAATGACGCCGAGTTAAGTTGACCCGAGTGATATCAACAATTTTTAAGAAATTGCACGATATACTTCAATTATGTATTTGTTGTTGAAAGGGTTTTAAGTGTATGAATGGATAAAAATAAAAAACTAAGTTATTGAAATTAAACTTTTACTTTTTCAATAATACATACAAAATCACATTTGAAAACAATAGGTATATTTATTTTTGATATAAAATATATTAACTATCAAGGTAGTCTGGAAGAAATGGCTAATGAACCATAAGGCCGCCTTTTGTTACACCATTAGTTTAATAGTTTGTATATTTTGTAATTGTTTGAGATTGTAACTGTGGTGTACAAAAAAGTGTTGAATAAATAAAATAATATACTTGCTTCAATAACAATCTTATGTATTCGTAGAGTTCAGATGAGCTCTAAAATATGAAAATCAAATCAGTATTCTACGTCATCATTTAGTAACAAAGAATTTCTAAAATGATTGCAGCGTTGAAGCAAATGTTCTGGTAAAATGTATTCATTTCACTTGTGAAGCGTGAGGAATGTTTTTCTAACATTTTTGAGAAGAACATACTTAACATCAGATTTGAAATTCCCTCGCTTAAAAATGGCAGCGTCATGGACGCAGAGTTAAAATGTACTGAGGGTCTTTGAATTTTCTTAAATTTATTCTTTAATGAGACGACAGCCAGAGCTTTTAAACATCTGTAAATCGGCATTTTAGTTACCTACTCACTGGAACACAAGTTTGTAGTATGAAATGTAATATCCGTCATTTCTTTAATAAAACAACTAATAATATTAAATTATTCATCCATGTTCACTTCGAAAAGACACTCTTGCTCGTATCTCCTCTGTAGACTCAATCTCGTAAACAGGTATCAGGTGTTACATAAATGTAATCTGTTTTCTTGTGCATGAAAATCGCATTTGTGTGTTTGAATATAATTAAAAAAACAAATTTAGTAGCAACGATACCTATTACTTTCTTATTCTTATCTATACTAATATTATAAAGCTGAAGAGTTTGTTTGTTTGTTTGAAAGCGCTAATCTCCTAAACTTCTGGTTCGAATTGAATAATTCTTTTGGTGTTGGATAGTCCAGTTATTGAGGAAGGCTGTGGGCTATATAACATCACGCTACGACCAATAGAAGCAAAGATATAGTGGCAAATGTGTAAAAAATGGGAGAAATTATTTCATCTTTAGAGCCTTCCGTTGCGTGCGCCGTGAAAACGGTTCAAGATACACAAAAAATATGTATTAAGGAATAATAGCTCTTTTAATGATCTAAAAAACAGTCCGGGACAGTATCTGTCTATCTTTTAAGATTGACTCACAAAAACCGTTTTTATGGTACCTAATTTTGATCGAAATAATTTGTTTAAATTGTATCAACATAATAATATTAATCTTTATTCAAATAAACAAATAAATATGTTGTTGGTTAAGAGTACTTCATTGTGAATTTTAAAAAAAAACAGGTTTTACTTATCCTGAAAATTCTACGGGAACTCGACCATTCCGAAAACCCCGCAAGAACGGGAACTATGTGGGAAGAACCAAAAATCTGCCGGAAGTCACTATTCCACGCGGACGAAGTCGCGGCAAAAGCTAGTAAGTTATAAGACGTACCAACCTAATGTTTGTAAATTTATAAAATTAACAACTTATTAATTAGACTGTTTTAACGATAGTAATGGTTTCATTATATAATTAAAAAAATAAGTTTTTTCTAAGTAAGCATTATGTCCTAAAACAATATAAAAGAATGTATTGTTATAAACATATAAAAAAATAATGAGATCTAAGATTTTCGCGAGTACACATTTAAATGAAACTAATATTTTCGGATTTTACTTCGCGTTTTATTTTAGAAACTACATACTCCCGACGTTTCGGCTACTTTTCAGCAACCGTGATCACGGGCAGACGACACATCTCGTCCGAAATCCGAAATATTAAAATCCGAAAATATTAGTTTCATTTAAATATAAAAAAATAATAATAATAAATAAATCATTATTCGTTCAAACGTCTCTTCTGAAGAAATCATGATGTGTACAGCCACAACCAGAGAGCTGATGAATTAAAATCATTTTTGCGGCTAGCAATGCTTTTAAAAGACTAAACGAAATGTCACAGAACGTCTAATGCACCTACAATATAATATAATGTAGGTAATATCTATACATATAATACATACTAATTCAAACCCAGTTTTAGTCTTTACGCATGCGTTCGGAACTAGGTCATTCCTTGAACATGCGCTGTCGTTTTCAACATAAAAGGTCCAGTTCCGTGACTAAGACATTTCAATTATTGAAAATAATTTCTTGTTGAAGAACATAGACAATAAGTTACTTTTCAACTTTTTGCAAATATATTTTGAAAAAATTTAATTCACTTTAATAACGAATATTATTTTAACTTAAAAACTAAAAGTAAAGAAGTCGTATTAAGGAAACAAAACTTTAAATGTCTATGGCTGTACGTCAGCTGAGCTCAAAAACAAGAAAGCAAAGACAAGAAGAAAGGTTTTGAATTTGTTCACGGTCTAGTGTTATGTATGATGTGCCGGAGTTTGAAGCTGAATGTTAAAATTGTGTGAAAACTGTATTTTAAAGATAATAATATCTGAAAAAACTGTAATATTCTAATAAGATTTGATAAAATATTCAATTAAACAATGTGGCAAAAATTTTCGAACGCCGACTAGAATCCACAAAATATAATGTTTGTTTGCTACAAAATGTGAATTGGTGAAGGTCATCGTTCATAACGTCGTTGCCAAAGCCAATTGCGTTTTTTTCCGTGCTGTGGCGTGGCGGACTGGTCGCGAACCTGCATCAGTTTCCGTGAGAACACAGAGCGCACGTCTCGCAACATTTACGTAACTAGATTACATTACCGCACTCAGTAAATTCTTTATCGTCTCTTGTCGGCGTTATTACCTAATCGATAATAAAATATTTCTGAAGGAACAAATAATTATCAAATATGATTTTAGCCGTGTGTTCAAGAACGGCGTTACGAGCCCGATCACTGGAACGCTGCGCTTCCAGTGTTGTCGAACTTCCGAAATTAAAGGATTTCGATGTTCAAAACGAACCCGTACTGGGCTATCGAGCGGGGAGCAAGGAGCGGACGGAGCTAATTAACGAACTCAAGAGGACCGCAGCCGTCACCGAGGAAGTGCCGATCGTAATTGGCGATGAAGATATTAAGGATGGGGAGCCCCGCTATCAAGTTATGCCACATGACCATGGACGGAAATTGGCCAAGTTTTACTATGCCAGCGAGAAAACTATCCAGAAGGCGATCCAAGCGTCCACCGAGGCCCAACGGCGTTGGGATAAAACGCCGCTCGAAGAGAGAGTACGCATTTGGCAGAACGCTGCCGACCTGATGGCGGGCGCCCATCGCCAGCGACTGAACGCAGCCACCATGCTCGGACAGTCCAAGTCGGTGGTGCAAGCGGAAATCGATTCAGCCGCCGAACTTATTGACTTCTTCCGTTTTAATGTTTTCTTCTTAAAAGAAAATGCCAAGTATCAACCTATCTCTGAAAACGTGTCAGTTACAAGAAACTCGCTTAGATTTAGAGGCTTAGATGGATTCGTTGCTGCTATAAGTCCATTCAACTTTACTGCCATTGGAGGAAATCTGGCCTACACTCCGGCACTTATGGGAAATGGTGTCTTATGGAAACCCTCTGATACAGCTCTGTTGTCAAATTGGCGCATATTTAACATCATGAGAGAAGCTGGTCTTCCACCCGGTATTGTTAACTTTGTCCCAGCTGACGGACCCACATTTGGTAAAACTATCACAGCCTCCTCACAGCTGGCTGGCATTAACTTCACAGGATCTGTGCCCACTTTCAATTGGTTATGGAATGAGGTAGGAAAGAATCTCAACAAGTACCAGAACTATCCCAGACTCATTGGAGAATGTGGAGGAAAGAACTATCATTTTATACATCCCTCTGCAGACATACAGTCTGTTGTAACGGGCACCATTAGGTCAGCTTTTGAATATTGTGGTCAGAAGTGCTCCGCCTGCTCCAGAATGTATGTTCCCAGATCCTTATATGAACCTATTAAACAAGGACTACTTGAAGAAAGGGCAAAGTTGAAAATTGGTGACCCCACAGACTTTAAGATATTTACCGGGGCTGTCATTGATGATAAAGCCTTCGCCAGGATTACAGGCTACATCAAAAATGCTAAAAATAATCCTAAAAACAAAATCCTGGGAGGTGGAGAGTTTGATGGAAGCAAAGGATACTTTGTACAACCCACAATCATTGAGACAGTGGATCCCTTTGATAAACTAATGACGGAAGAGATCTTTGGGCCGGTCCTCACCATGTATGTGTATGAAGACAGGGACCTGGATCAGGCACTTGGCCTTGTAGGCTCTTCTACTAAATTTGCCTTAACAGGTGCAGTATTTGCTACAGATCGGAAGTTCCTAGAAAGTGCTTTTGAAGAACTTAAAATGACAGCGGGTAACTTCTACCTAAACGACAAGTCAACCGGATCTGTGGTGGGCCAGCAGCCGTTCGGAGGAGGTCGCATGTCCGGCACCAACGACAAGGCGGGCGGACCCAACTACGTGATGCGTTGGACTACACCACAGTCCATCAAGGAGACCTTTGTTCCTCTTAAAGATATTGACTACCCTTACATGAGGGACTAACAGTAGAGGCCCGTCTGCCACCATGAAATGTTATATCAAACAACACCAGTACAACAATAATAGATAATTATTAGATAATATATTACAGATGTTTAAAATTAGATCACTTGAAGCTTGTAGAGGTGACAGTAGCTTTTAGCCGTTCAATAGATTAGATTATAATGTTATGCTGTAGAGGTGATAAGCATCGCGGTGATACAATAATTGAATGTTTTATTCTTAGTAAATAATACTTCTTGTTCACTGTTTGTTATGTAACGTTAACACCTGTCAGCTCCGACACATTACTATATGAACTAATTATATTTTGCTTCTTAGTTGTTAATTTGTAAATTACCTCTCAATGAAGCTCACCCAGAGTCGGTAGAAGCAGTCCAAAGTTGTGATATTTAGTTGTGCACTGTATTAGTGTTTAATATAATGATTGTACTCAGAGCTCCAACACTGATAGCTCGCTACTGGCCTTATCTCTCAATTGTAATAATTACTTTTCCTTATCATTTGAATGTGGTGTCATCGTAACTCTGGTCCGCTCTCTTGATAAACCTTCTGCATTTATGCTTTAAATATGTTTTTTTTTTAGTATTAACCTAACTTATATTGTTTTAGTAGTTCTCTGTGACTTCTTTTGTTTAGGCATCAAATGCAGTTTCTAGGTTTGTAACTTAAGTCGGAGATCTTTTTCCTTCAAACTGTTATATGTTTCATTATATGAAGAGTTATTCATTATTTATTTTGCTTTAAGTCAATAAATTATATTACTGCTCAGTTTATTATTTTTTTCTTCTGATTTCCTTTTATGAAGCTGATATGATACTGTTGATGTTGAGAAAAGTTAAAATTTATTTTTGACAACAATCCATTAGGCATATAAGTTAAAGTAATAACAATAATATATAGTAGTAGAAGTTATCGCATAAATATATTATTAGATCCTAAATACCACTATGACACAAATTACAATAAGGTAACAGAAATGAATGTGAAGAGTTCTCATAATAATAATTAAGTAATCAGTTAAAAAATATTATGACTTTTTATTTAGGTAATGTAATAAGATATGTTACAGAAACTTGTGTATTATAATTGCTATGTTTACATTATCATTAGTCCAGATTGGTCCCTGATCAATATCGTCACATCCTCGTAATGGTGTGAGCTCTCATATAACATTATATACCTATGTTAAAACCTTTTTAGAAACCATAATGAAAAACAATATAAAAATAAACTGAGCCTTATTATTTTCCATAATATGTTATTCCATAGGTGGATAATACCGTACCTACATTTATATTTATGTAAAGCGATAGATTGTTATCTTAACAAAAGATGAATTATGACACACATGACCGTATCCAACGGCTTATCTACCTCACCAATAACACAGTTCCCCTATTACAACGGCCTCTTACTCGTGTAAGTCTGTATTCAGAAAATTTATCAAAAATCCCATCCTTATTCCTAACTCTCAAGTTAGGATGAGATTTAAATACGACCTATTTAAAATTCACAAAAAATATATATTACACATAGGTAGGTACCAAATTGAAAACTAAAAAGGAAATTAATATTTGACAGCCAAAACACAATTTATTGCACATTTACTTCGTGGCTTCCACATACTGTAAACATATTATTTTAAAATAAGGATAAGGTGATACCTTATACTTACATTGTTATTATTCACTACAGTTTAAAAAGAATGGCTCAATCAAAAATCTAAGACATGACCAGAATCATTATACTTAATTTTTATTTACATGAAATCAAGTATGTAATGAATGTTGAACAATAAATACTAAACCTGATTTATAAACATCCTAAGTATGAGGCGATAAGAAACGTCTCGTTAGTAATGGACAATAGAATTCTAAGTGTATTCTGTTGACAAGCTCAAGGTTTCGATGTCATTGTACGACTTACGCCATACATCTCTTAGCTCTCAGTTTATAGTTAGTAATCTGAGCTAACAAAAACCTAATTGTAATGAATAACGTAAAGTCGAAGGAATGTTTACAACATGCACATTTTGCGGTATTTCTTTAACAAAGAACAATGTTTAATTACCTAAATAAGTATTATTTTACTGTCTCGTTGAATAACAGTATATGACTAATTATCCGTTAAAATATTAGTTTTCTTACAAGGAAACAGTTATTGTTGAAACAACAACTTAAATAAAGCAAGATAATTTGTAAAGACAAATATCAATCATATTATAATTATGGATTTTATGACAATGACCTTAACGACATCATGATGAATTTATTTATTGTTATTCTTATGGATATTGTTTGGCTGTTAGCTATGCGTGCTTAATCTAACAAGGTAGGTATAGTTGGGCTGTACAATGTGGTCCATACATCTAAAAATTCACAATTATCTATGTTACAATTAAGTTTTGATTATGAACATTTAAAAAAAATTAAATAACTTTAAATAAATTTACACATAACTCGACATATACGTATAAATCGATGAGTATTGTACCTATAGTTACAACTGTTCAAAATTAATAAGAACATCAGTTTTATATGACTACACACACACACTGCACACTATAGGTACCTTATGTGTAAACAAGATATAAGTATTTCTTCTTCACGTATAGCAAATAGAATGTTTTTATATCAAAATTTCTTTGACTCCTAATTTATTTTCTTTTATGAGTAGGTACTTATCAATAATCTCATGAAGTTTCTGAGTAAGCATTTTCAAGGTCAATTTTTATTCTAGGATCATTATTCTTTGCTGAAATATCTAGTTCTTTGTTGTATATCACAAATTATTTTAAAACGTAAATTTAAATTTCATACCTCGTGTCTCAATATGTGTACGTGTTAAATTTGTTTTAATATGTGTATTCAAAACGATTGTTCCACGCTGTCATCGATTAGCAAGTTTTATATTATTTAGGTATTAAAATAGGTACTTATGTTAAAGTTTAGACATATGTCTACTAATAACACTCTATTATATGTAGTAGGTATTTGTTCAATATTATTAAGTTCGAAGTTAAATCGGTTAAGTTAATTAAAAGAAATCGATCCCATCATCGTTCAACCGCAAATGTCATGTAAGTGTATTTTTATGCAAATGATATGAGCAAAATAAAAACTTTACAATTCCCTTTCTATTTTCAGTTAAAAAAAGACATAACTTATTTCAATAGAGGAAGCGCAGCCGCTATCAAAGCTTACTATTCTTTTTCCGATTTTTCATTTTTCTTTTTTAGTTTTATAAGGTAAATAAGTAGTATATGGAAGTTGAAGCAATCTTTAATGACTGCATTTCATCCGATGAGAGAGAGAGAGAGCCCGATATCCTCTCCTGTTACCACCCTTTTCTGCCATCTCTTTATTCAGACCCCAACCTTTTCTTCAACAATAAAGGTCAGCAACTCATCCGTAACATATGTTTCTGATGTCCATGGGCGACGGTGACCATACAGTAGGCCGTCTGCTCGTATGTTACTTCTCAGATTTAAAAAAATGAAACCGTACACCGGTGGGTATACGTTGGTCCGTGGGAGAGACCACGCTAGTTATCTACACGGCTAGAATGGGGGATCGGAGCGTAACCCAGCCTTCAAAACACTTGACTATCTTGAAGAAAGAGTCCTGTAAATTCTTTGGGCTCGTGAAGGCCACGGTGGTAAACCCGTGTCTATATAGGTATGCGTACAGGTCACATAGTGATAATCCTAGACCCTAGTGGTCTATTTGGCTCCTGAATTCGAGCTCCAGCGACCGGACGGACCAAACCAGAACATCTACAGAATTGGTGGGATGCTGCTAGACCAATCCATTTTTTTGGTCTCTTGCCGAAGTAGTAAATATCGAAACGAGAGTTTATAAGATTACTTATTATTAAGCAATAACAATAGGTTTTTGTATAAAAACTGTTGCTATCATAATATGTACTTCCACAAGAATTAAAAGTTAAATTTTTGAGGCAAACAACATTATGTAACAGTCGTATGTTTGCATTATATATTTTTAAATAAATAATGAAATATGTTCTTGAGTTAGTAATTTATCATAAGTTGGATTACTATACCATAGAGGATTATTTATCTGCTAAGCAGCTATGATATAATATAAAGCAAAAAAAAGTAGACCTGGTCTTTTTTTAAATTGTAAATACGACAATTGAGCAGTCATAAGTAGTATTGTCTTTACATGTTAATATAAATTTTAGACTACGCCTTAAAGATTTTTTTATGATATAAAATGATTATCAATAGGGCCCGGATTAATATGTAAATACCTACTTATTTTTAATTTACGCGATTTTCAATCTAGAATGTGTTTTTTTTTTATGTGAAAGGTGGCAAACGAGCAGACGGCCCACTTGATGGAAAGTGGTTACCGTCGCCCATGGACATCCGCAACATTTTGTTGCGGATGCGTTGCCAACCTTGTTTTTGGGGATAGGGAGGGGTGGGAATAAGGAAATGAAAGGAAAGGGTAGGAATAGGGAAAGGGCAACCGGCTCTCTCACTCATCAGACGAAACGCAGCCAGTAAAGGCTACTTCACGCCGATCTTCTGTGAGAGGGTGGTACTTCCCCGGTCGAGCCAGCCCATGCTCGAGCTGTAGTAACTCACCACAGCTAGGCTCTACCACCTTTTTAAATGGATTGTCATAATTAGACTGTGAAAAACCAACTTTTATTTTCCATATTTTACCATATTTCAAAGTTAAGTCCATATTTTACAAGAAAATGTCACAATCGGATGATTGATAATATATGGATATACAGGGTGACTGGTGAATTACTATCAATATTTAAGGAGAATACTCGGTACATGATTCTCATTCGAATTATGTAAAAAAAATAGGCACTTAATTTTTGACAAAATTTCCATATAAATAAGTAAAGTGTTGACACGTTCCAAATGTTCAAGTGTGGACGCGTGCGGCGGCGTGCTGATACAACACTACGTCACGACACGCGTACGTGTGAGTGTCAGTGTATACCTAATCTGTAGGGTGTTCACACGATGCGTAATTAATTACATAACTTTTGGTTAACTTTACTTAGAAGTTTATTAATATTTATGTTATATTAATTTTTATTTTGTCATATATGATCGTCAAATATCACGTCCTCAAATATCGATAGTAATTCACCAGTCACCCTGTATATTCACAAAAATACATGAACTTTACGTTCCCGCCTCTAATGTTTTGGATAAAAATAAAGGATTTAATACGCTAAAAAAATTAACAAAATTCTGTGAGAAAGTTTCGAAGGCTGGACATGGCATTCACAATTACTGAATTAAGTATGTTAAGTATGCATCCATCACGTCATGTGACTTGAGATGAGACCAATCAGCAGATGTAATGCTATATTTCGACCAAATGGTCAGTTTTCATTTCGATAATTTAAAGAAGCACGTCATTGTGTATTGCAACCAATTTGTAAAAGGCTAGTGTAATGGAAGTTGAATAAAACTGTTATTTTTTGTTGAAATAAATATTTCGCTACTTTTTTTCATCTTTTTTAAATGTAACTTAACGATGTACGTCACGAGTGACCCTTTTTGTAGTAAAACACTGTTTAATTATGAAAGTATTTAATTTAATACTCCATATTTTTTCCATATTTTTGATTTTATCGCCCATATTTTATGTATATATTTTTGATTTTTTAATACATATTTATCCGGGCCCTAATTATCAAATAAAAATTTTATCTCATCTGGGTATGATCTCCTATATATGCTGAATGAGACTATAGACATTATTTAGTATATAATATGTAATACCGCAATTAACGACCACCTTGATTAACTAGCTTATCCGATTAGAGGTTGGTTAACATTTCCGAATCAATTGAAGTATATAGCGTAAATCAAGTCATTATTTAACTCTGTATTTGAAGTTTTTTACCCATTATTTTCTTAAACTTTTTAACTGAATATCACCTAAATTTGAATTGAAATTGAATAAAACAGCTTTACATCAAATAAGTCAGAATATGCTTACTTGTTTACAGTCTGTGCCTAGTAACATCAATAATTTTGACATATGTTTGACTTCTTGTCAAGTGTCAAGTGGACTATTTTGGATGCATCGAAATGTGAAGGTCTTTCTAGAATGAGACAGTATTTTTCTTTATAGCATTATTTAATTGTTGTTAAAACTTTCAATTATATTATTTAGTTTTACTCCGCTCCATTAAACCGAAATGGCTAATATGTTTGGTCTTATTGTTTCGGGACGTTTAGTAAGTGTAATTTCGTACAATAATATTTATTTTCTGTATACAATGAACAATTTTTAATAACAACAAACAAACTATTGTACAGGTGCAGACGGATTTCACGCCGGTTTCTGAAACAAGCTTGATCACGACGATATTGGATGTAGATTCTATAAACCACGCCGTGGTGTTTCTAACGGGCACGACGCCGCTGCCGGCGGGCACGGCGGCCGTCGTCTACTGGAGCTGGCCGGACCCCAACGCTCCTCCCAACTGGCAGCCTCTAGGACACATCTCGAACGCCAAACCCTCAGCTATATTTAAAATATCGAATTTAAAAAAACTACATGAACTCTCAAGTATGACATAAATATTAGTGGACAATATACTGTATCATTAATTAGTTGGAACCTTTGTTAAATTAACACGCCATAACTTACAGGTGAAAATAAATTTATGGGTGCTTTTGGAAATCAACAAATCTGTAATAATGCTCAAATTGGTATATCAATAGAACCTGAAAACAATGTTCACATGCTACCTAACTCAGATGTAAGTGGTGTATTTATTAGTTTGATGAACTTTAATTATCTTACAAATAGTATGTTAGTGTTTTAAATGATGAAACTGTTAATCTTTACTTTCATAATTAAGATAAAATTATTTAAACCATATTAATTAAATCAACATTAAAAAGTTATTATTTAAAATTATTTCTAATTTAATCAATCATACCTTAGCCAGATAGAGAAAGTCATGTAATTTGGTTCAATTTTGTAATAACTTCTTAACTATTAATGGCAATTTTCAAAGGATTTTTCAAAAGAATCTTTGTTTTTGTTATTATGCTTTATATTTCTTAGGAATGCATCACTTTGAAATTAATTCCTTGAAATTTCTTATCTTCTTCCAGGCCCAGCAGGTGAACTCTTATGTGACCTTTGCCCAAAAGATGCTGGAGAGTCTAGTAAACTTTGTGGCCTCGTTCTCAGTAACTCAGGAACAGATGACCCCTACTCCCGGTGTCTCCTACATCCCCCTCACTACCCTACACACGTGGTACCAGAACTTTGAACGCAGACTTCAACAGAACCCAAACTTTTGGAAGAACTAGCACACTACAGGGTCATGTTGCCAGTATTATAAATGGCCAATAGATATTACAATCATAGTTCTTTTTAACTCAAATTGACATTTTGACAGAAAATATTAGTTAAACATATGTACTAGTAACATATTACTGAAAGTTGGTTTATGATTCACACTCAAAGCTTATGCATTTCACTTACAATGTTATTCCTACATATTCCTGTAGTAACTGATAAGCTAAGAGCTAAGTACAATTTTAAATATAAGTCGAATGTTTTATTGCAATTTGTAATAAAAGTGAAAAATCCTACAAACGTTTGTGAGTGCTAGTAATGAATTAATTTTATTTTATTCTCTGCACTGGTCCGCATGTGTATATTGTGTTGACTTGATGTAATCAGCTTTTTATGAAATGTAGCATAGTTAGATTTTTTATGCTATATGTCTGTAACTATCATTCAGCTCACAATAGACAACAGCACAAGCTGCATGTAGCTTACTGATGGTAGGCGACATGCTGTTCTAAAGAATAACAATTATAATGTTTAATGAAGCTTATACATGATCTGTGTGAAAATATAAAGTCAACAAGTGATTTAGTTTTTTTTAATATAAAAACTGCATTTATTTTTTTTATAATAAATTATGATTATGTAATACATATGTTTTTGGTGGAAATGAAACCATTATTAATAATATTAGCTAACATATATTTAGGAATACAGTAACAAGAAGGCAACATTATCTGTGAATGAACACATGGTGAAGGCACTTTGGTTTTCACTTGGTAAATAACATACAACACGTATCTTTCATATAAAACTAAGCAAATTAGAAACTATTCAGTTGATTTAAAACAAAGCCATATTTTGTGCTTCAGAGTAGGGCCGTTACTTTGAGGAGACAACGAGGAAGACTATTATTGAACACTCGGCCCTACAACACTAATCATGCCACTGGAGTACAAGCTACCGTTTTGTACTAACAACCTTGAGTTACCTCTGAGATCCACTTTAGAACTAATTAACAACAAACAAATGAGTGAACATAACATTCACTCTAGGGCACTCCTAACACTAAACACAAATGAATTCATTATACCTCTTGAAGATTCCTGAACACGCCCACACTGGGTCACCCTACATGTTATTGAGGCTCAATCAGGGTATCACAAACATTTCAGTCAGTAACAATATAAAAGACAAATACAAAGCTACAGTGAGTTCACAGTGACAGCAATTTCAGTTATCAAACTCTGTAAATGGTAATGTAGAAAAATAGGGTACATTTGGATATACTTTTCCTAAATTTTCTCACAGCCGGCTACATGATGTATATAAAAACTGAATAAACATTCACATCACATCTCTATAAAAGTAACATTTCCGAGTAAAAATGTAATCCACGGTGAATCCCGTCAGTCGGCGAGGAACGGGTGTGCCAGCGCGTCCTGAGCGGAGGCTCGAGCTCGAGGGTCGGGCTCCAACAGATGCGCCGCCAGGGAGAAGGCTTCGTCGGGGAAACCGGCGATAGTCAGGTTGGGTGTGATGTTGGTCGGCTGGCGGGGAGAAGAGGATTTAACACGAGAATATACTTTAATGATACTAGTGTCGAGCGTCAAGTACCTTCACGGTGTCGTCCCTACAGAGACAGTGTGGTAGGGGCAGGTGACAATGTTGACAGGCGGGGAGCGCGGGGGGAGGCGGGCCGGGGGGGGCGGCGCCGCGGAGACGAGCGGCCAGCTTACGGAGACACAGGCCGCGGCGAGGCTGAGACGTGACCATACGACGACCTGACGAGGGAGACGAGTGTTACATGTGACGAAACTGGAAGAGACGGGAGAGGACGGGCGGACGTACCGAGGGAGGCGGCGGTCCGCTGGAGGGGGAGCGTGCCTAGAAGGTCGGCCAGCTCCGCTAGAGCTGACGCGTCGTCGGAGGCGCGGAAGAAGGGGTAGCGCGCGGTCAACATACTGGCCAGCACCACGCCCGCCGCCCACGTGTCCACGGCGGGGCCCTGGCGCGGGCTCTTGAGCAGCACCTCTGGAGGTCTGAAGCCCTGGGTGCCGGCGCGGGGCGCTCGAGCCGCGGCCCGGGCGCCGCACGGGGAACACACGCTGCCCGCGTTAGAACAAGAACAGACACCGGGTGTTACCTGCCGTACACAACGGGACACATGAATTAAACGAACATAAACATATCTATGAATCCTTTAGTACATACTTTAGGTAATTTCTGCTTAGATATTTGCACCTTCGGTAATGAGACTTTTTTAGGAGACTGAGCGGCGCTGCTGGTGCTCCGAGACCGAGTGGACAGGTCCAGGGCAAACCTCTTCTCACTCTGAACATTCTCATCCTATAAACATATAAAAAATAAATCTTCACCATATATAATACACCTTGATTACATTATCTTCTAGGGGGTTGTCCATTAATCACGTGATCTTTTTTTAGCATTTTTTAACCCCCCGCCCCCATTGGTGATACGTAGTGAGGTTTAAGACTACCCCCCCTCCCCCTTCTCAACATCACGTGTATTTTTAGTAGCTACAACGAATCTTAAAATTTTCTGAATATTATCTTAATTTAAATACAGGTATAAACTATAATCTTATTTTATTTTGAAATTAAGGACCATAATAAATTAATATTTGTTTATAAATCGCGCGTTAGACGAAAAAATAAATACACGAGATACTTACTACACCCCCCCTCCCCCTTGTGATATTTTCGTGATTTTTATTAAACCCCTCCCCCCCCCCTTTCAAGCCTCACGTGATTAATGGACAGCCCCTAGGGGAGTTCATTAAAACATCAAGATTTCCTATAATACAGTAACAGTGATGGTAGTAACCTCTTCCCTGGGTCTCTTGAGACTGTTGGCGTGTGCTGGAGGAGGGACGGGTGGCGAGGGTCCGTCAGTCACCACACGTTGCGCCAGACCAAAGTCAACCAATAAGTACCTGAAGTACACCAATAACAATTACAGTAATACCCCGCTTAACGCGACCCCGTTGTGCACGATTTCACAATAACACGAATATGTCCAAATCTGAATAAATTTTTGAAAATTTATTCAAATTTGGACATATTGCAGAGTATAGATAATAATGATGACCGCGCCTTGACCGTGTGTCAAACAATTAAAAACAGTGTTGAGTGTTATGAACTTATTTTACAAGAAAGTAAACAAAATGCTACCCAAAAGACAATACAAAAAATAGGAGTACCTATGTCTTGTATAGTGTTCTTAGAATTAAAGTGATTGATTAAAATGATTTTTATATTTGTGTATTAAATTTTGACTGTGTTTAATCATAAACCTCGATATACACTAATTTCAGTTAACGCAATTTTCTTCGGAATGTATCCCTCGAATAAAGTGGGGTATTACTGTACTATAAATTATTATGTTTAAAAAATTACTAACACTTCAAGCCATGACAGCCCTGTCTACGTTTGTTAGCCTTTCTTTTGTATTTTTAATATTGTTTTTGATTATAAGTATCTAAATTTCTTCACCTATAATCAACCCAAAGGTTTTCTCTATTGGTGCTTTTTGGTTAGTGAGAATAAAACCACTTTAACAAGTAGGCTTTGAGATGATCAATGTTTTGACGGGTATCAAAGTTGATTAAAGAATTTAACAGACAGAATTTTTTTTATAATTACATATATCTAAGTATATAATATAATAAATAAAATAAAATATTTATTCTACTATAGCAAAAATATTATATCAAACCTTCTGTTCTCCCTGTCATAGAGAAAGTTGCTTGGTTTTACATCCCTGTGTATCACTCCAAAAGAGTGTACATGACGCAGAGCCACCAGGAGGGCCCTCATGTAACAACGGACCTCCTCCGCATCCATATCACCCACATATTCCTGCAAATATTAACATGATATGAGATTATAGACATATTAGTGATTGTATGCTCACAACAAAGAAAAGTGAAACATGACATGTAAACTAAAATGTGCTCTGTCATCATGTTGTAATATGTAAGTTGATTTTATCGCCAGAGTTTGTATAGGCATGTGAAGAAAACAAAGATTACATGTACTTGTGAAGAAAGATACAGGTTACTGAATATACATATATTTAATACAATACAACAGACTTACGGAAAATTTTCTATGAGGTATATACGGCATTACAAAAACTATAGTATCCAGATGTCTAAGGCACAGATCTACACCAATTACATAGTCCTTGCCCCTGAAAAAATAATTATTATATTAAATAAAGATCTAATAAAGACATGTGTAACACACTGAAAGAAATAAGTAACAGTCACCCTATGTCTTGGAGGCATCTTAGTTCATGTTCTATACGGGCAGGGTGTGCGGTCGGGACGAGGTGTTTGATCGCAAACCATCGCTTCTGGTCGTCAGGCAGCTGCGCGTGTTGTTTCAGCGAGCCCAGGTACACCGAGCTGAACGTGCCCTCTCCTATCTTACGATGCACGTCGAATATCTTATCCAACTTCGGCAGCTTGTACAACAATTCGACAATTTGTAACTCTGAAAACAAATATGTTCCATGTCAGTGATGGAAATCAAACTAACCTTCGTGATAATTTTTAACCACGTTAACGATATTCCAGTGTCAGCTCACTTTCGCTATCAACTTTACTGCATATCTCGTTCTTCTTTTTGATTACTTCCTTATATTTATTTCGTCTGTTTTCCAGGTTATCTTCTATTTCTTTTTGCACTTTAGCTTCTATTCCCCGTATTCTAGACATAACTTAAACAATAAGTCATAGGTGCAATACCATGTTTAAAATCTTATATTTGATGTACTGTCATGAACATAATATATTAAGAAGCAGAAATAAAAGTTAAACTAAATAAAATCCATTTATGTTACATATTAAAACTAACGTTACTTGAAAACTGAAAGAAGTAAAAAGACATTCCAATTTTATTTGAAACTAAAATATCATTGAAACGTCAAATATTTTTCTCTTCGTATGACTTCTTGTAAATGAGACAGTAAAATGAGTAAATCAAAGTTAAATAGGAAAAGGGTGTTTATAAAAAAAATCTAAGTTACTATAAAAACTGTTAAAATTTAAAAATTATTCCTATGCCAGAAATAAATTATTATTTAGAACATTATTATAAATGGTATAAAAATATCCTATATCTGAATTGACACTTGGCTAAAAAAATTAAACGATCAAACTCCAATAAATTCTTATTATGTTGTTGTAATATTTTATATTGTAGTTGTAAAGTAAAGGAGCTTAAGATTAATAAAACATATTTTCTTAGGCAATCAGCAAAATTCTTTGTATAGAGAATGTTTCGATTAAGATTTAAAAACAATATTATTAAGAACACCCTTATATCAGTAAGTATTTGTCCCATTTCTTATATTTTCATTAGAACTCTTTGATTTCGACAACGTTTAATTACTTTGTAGTACCAAATATTTTCTTCGATCTGAATTAAAACGAAATAGAATATTGAGTATTGTTAACCTATAAAATTTAACCATTATCTTAACTGTGTGTATGTTATAATATCATTTATTTTAGGCAAATTATGTAACTAAACCTCCAAAACCCGAGATACCAAGAAACCCACTCAAACAGGTATACTCAGCTAACAACCAAACGGACAATGGTATTGTATATGATAGGAAGCCTTTTAAAATGATGTTGGAAGCGGGCAAGTCGTACCAGTGGTGTCTGTGTGGACGATCTAAATCACAGCCCCTGTGTGACGGAACACATAAAGATCATTATCTGAAAATAACACAGAGGTTTGTTTGACATCAATTATACTGTATCATATGCATATTATTTCCAGGAAGGGGGGTGGTCTTCTGATAAAAATACTCATACAGAAGACTAAATCGCTCTTAGTGATTAAGTACTAACATAGACAATAAGTTTTAATTGTTACTAACAAAAAAATACTAACATAGTTATTAACTACTTTGTAACTAACATGTGGACTTTATTGTCTGAAATAAAGTAAAATAATAATAATAATATATATATAAGTTTTTAAATATAACTAAACTTATAATAAACATTACAGCATGTTTAGAACTCATATCTAACTGTTAAAACATGAAAACATATGATTCAATTATGAGATGAGTTGTATTGTATTGTGATTGTTTTCAGGCCGATAAGATTCCAAGTAGAAAAAACCAAAGAATACTGGATGTGCAACTGTAAACAGACGAAAAATAGACCTTTCTGTGACGGGACACACAAACAGAAAGAAATACAGGAGGCGACTACCATTAGACTTTAGTTCGAATATAATAAATAATATATAGTGATAATAAGTAGATGAGAATATATAATGAAACATGTGTTATTATTGGCCTTATTTTTAATATCCAGACATGGTTGCCTCTACTCATAAACTACAACCTTAACAGTATAGCTTATAAACAACATTTCATGAATTTCTCCACAATTTGTTTGAATAGACTGTGATCTGGTAGAGCAGGCTGATATCTAAAATTAACAGCCCTTTTTAGACTCAATACTCTTAAGATAAATTATTAATTATCTATGTTTTCATTAGCTGACGTTTTATCATTACAAAATAAAAAATATTTTTTTAATAAATATGTTTTATCTAAAACTCAATCAATAAGAATAATCATGACAAATTAATTTCTTCCAAGCTTTCTCCAACAATGGTATAGTGAACTAATTAATTTCTAAAGTACAGTGGAACCCCGGTAGTCCGACAAACATTTTGCAGGGCAGTGTCGGACTATCGAATTCGTCGGATTATAGAGTACTGCCTAAGACCCCCTATAATCCGGATTTTTTTTACAAAAGAGTACCTTGTAATCCGACAAATTACAGATTCAATGATATATATACATATTTACATATTATTATATATACATATGTATATTATTATATATACATATACTCTGAAGTACAAATCATACTTCATTATGTATGTCAAATTTAGTAAATTAGACAACAATATATATAAAAAAAATATATACTTTCAAATATCAAAACGGCAGACGTGGCCAAATGCATTTGTAGATAGCCAAAATTCGATACCTGTCCTATCCACCACTTAGGCCTTAGTGAGTCCCCATCTCGTGTACGGTAGGTAAAGGGGTCTCAACGTGCACAAGCCCAGGTCTGATCAAATACATACAGGTATCCGTTCACTGGCTCTTAAGCTATCATACATTTAAGTTAATATAAGTCTGCAAGGATTTGTTTATCTTGACAACAATCTTGATAGAGAAATGTGTATTAGTCTAGTTAAGCTGAAAATATCAATCAGATATAATTTTATTGTTTTATGGCAAATGTCCAAAAGGTCCAAATTCTTAAATCATAGTTTGGACAAGTACTAACGATCGACGTGAAATGTATATAAAGAAGTAAAAGTTGACAGAATATAATACGCAATGAGAGAGCCCAGGTCTTCATTCAATTTCATCTGTGAAATAAAACGTATTCATACGAACTGTTGCGAACTTGAACCATGATGTTTATAAACTTAACTCGTACACATAAAAAAAGAATATTTTCGGTTTCCTACGCGTTATTTTATTTCTTTAAAACTACATACTCCCGACGCTTCGGTTATTTTCAAATTATATAATTACCGCAAAAACCAAAATCAGTATCAGTCAATATAAGAAAGCAGTATTCACAATACTCTGGATAAATTAAATATAATACTCCTTGAAAAATTATGTAAGCTAAAGGGCCACCGCGTCGTAAGGTTATTTTTTACATTATCGTTTAATTAGTATCCGTTAGCATCAATGAATTAAACACCGAATGTTCCTTGGCTTCTCATTCTTAGATCTTCGTATCAATGATAATATTGGAATAATTATTTTTACTGTTGTAGTTGGAGGACATTCTATTAGTTTTATTCATTTATTCTTTTTTAACTCATAGAAGTAACAATATAGGTTCTATCAGCGAACACAATAGGCGGACCAGGTGGACAAAGGTCAGAGATCTCTCGCTTCCACATGGGATGACCGGCAGCGAGAAGTGTTGAGTCGTAGTGGCATTTTTCTGCAAGTAGTGTGAGGTGGTAGAGCCTAGCTGTGGTCAAGTTACTACAGCTCGAACATGGGTTGGCTCAATCATGGAAGTACCACACTCTCACAGAAGATCGACGTGAAGTAGCCTTGTATGGCTTCGTTTCGTCCGATGAGTGTGAGAGCCTTTCCCTATTCCCACCCTTTCCTATCCCTAAAGAAAAACAAGGTTGGGAACGCATCCGCACCAAAGATGTTGCGGATGTCCATGGGCGACGGTAACTACCTTCCATCAAGTGGGCTATCCGCTCGCTTGCCATCTTTCACACGAAAAAAAACTGCATTACATATTTTACAAGTGGACCGAGTCTCTTTGTAGCTGCCGTTGTCCATTGCACGTATGTATCTTTATAGAAGTAATAGAAATATAATACCTGTTACTTTTGTAAAAACTATTTGTTTTCATCTAAAGACTTATAGTATAAACCCCCATAAATATAACATTTATTCCTTGAAGACTATTGTGACATAATGTTTAAAACCAGTAATAACCTTTGACATTATGTTTTATTATCAGCAAGATAAATATAAATAGATTTTTAATATTACATCATCTCTAGCTTCAATTAATTATATATTGACTATGAATTAGTTGACCGATATTTTTGTAACAGTTAACACTATTTAATCAGTCTTTGTTGAGCTGACGTCTAAGTGATAGCGCAGTTGTAAAGTGTGCTGGAGGGAGACGGTCACGGTGAAGTGCAGCTGAGATTTTGTAAAAGAAAACATGAGTGAAGAAATAAAATTATTTACTCGAGAGGAATTGAAGTGCAGAAACTCACGTGAAGATGCCATTCTGATAATCCACAATGGGGTTTACGACGTTACAAAGTTCTTAGATGAGGTATGTCTTTATTATGACGTGTATTATGAAGCGTTTTTTGTTGAGTAATTTTGGATTAACTCAGTACTTCCTTTACATATAAAAGTATTTTTACATTATTATATATAAAATAATTCCCCCGAGTCGGTTATTACCATGTTTGTTAATAAGGTTATCATGATGTTACATTAGTAAAGTGCAATGTAAATTACGATTATATCAATGGATTGATAATAAATATTATCAGTATTCCGAGCACACGTTTTTAAACTTAAATATCTTAGTACAACTGAATACGCAAATAATAAACATTATAAATGGGTATGTTAATGTTTGTTATCACTCTATACCAACAAGTATATTTATTAATATAAAAAATTAGAGACTTTAAAATAACTGAAGTACAACAGTATTTAATATACTTGATAATTATAATATTATTTATTTATCACACATATAAAACATATATAAAATGCTTTTCTGAAACTTATATTTTTGAGATATCTCTCCATGTAGTTTGTGATTACATAAATTTTTATGTTCAATATTATCTATATTGCACACATATACATATCATGTTGCAGTAGGTTAATGTATGTCATAGTCCAGTGTTCATATAAGAAGAAAAACTTGTATATTTTTACTTACTATCATCAATCAATCATATCAATATATTATATATCTTTTTTGGGTAACTGCACAATAAAGTAACTCTTTCTGCCATTCTACTTTTTATTTTTCTACATCTTTGTGGACAAATTCCATCCTAAATTGTTAATTTTCCAATTTGTTATTTGTTTTCTAAACTGTATAACAATTATATACTACTGTATAACAATTGTATATATCTCTTCTTAGTTTTTTACCTGTCTTCAGGCAAAATATTGTCTTATAAGTTCAGGTCATAGACCAAAAAGGTTGTATCAATATTTTTTATTATATTTTGATACTCTGTATTGCTGCTTTTATTAATATAATATGTGGGTTGAAACTTCTTACAGTTTTAATCAAATATTAGTTTGGTTCAGTATTTTTCTATATCATCTTATTTTACAAGTCTTTCAGTATAATACTATATATAATTTTATTTTCCATATATGTATATAATGAGTATATACATATAATATTGATTGTGTCTGTCTTTTTATAGACATTTTGATTAGTCTCTGTGATAATGTGTTTAAATTAGAATGTATCTCTTAACTATCATTAGTCACACTAAAAATTGGGTTTGGTAAATTTCTTAATATCCACACACATGTGACATTTGGAATATGGTTCCTTCTTAGAATTCCCCTGACACTCATATCATAGGATGTCTTAGAAATTGAGAGTAATCATAATGTATCTACATTAAGTCAGCTATCCTCTATTTGGTTGCTTTCTGAACGAAATAAAAAAACATATTGTCTTTGAAGTCAAATCATACTCTCATGGTTTTCATAACATATATGTACCATATGTAAATAAATAATGTACCTACCTTATATATTTTTACTCTGTCAGTTTAAAATGTGAAATTAAAAATCATCCAATAAATTATTTTAAATATTTCAACATTAATTAAAAGATGAATTAGAATTGAATAATTAACATAGTTTGTTGACCTTATTCTGGTGTATTAGAATAAGTATAAAGGAAGTCTTTTGTGGAGCAACTTATGATTTTGTATTCATTAGTTGTTTTGTTTTTTATTAGATTTGAGGTTGTAAATCGAATATTATTATTCTAATTTTTAATAATTTATTATTCTTTAGAAGAGTTTCCTTGACGAATTTAACTCTTTAATTCTTCATGAGAAAAAAATAACATTAAAAAACGAAATAATATTGTTAAAATAGATGAAATAAAACTCTTTTTTAATCACTTCCATACATTTAATCAAACATCAGCCGACAAAACTATGATACGACTGTTCACACACAGATTAAAAAATGTTGCTAAAAATTAAAATAGATTATAACATTTACTTAAATTCAAGAAATCTTTATATATATAATTCTTCTGTGAGTGTGTATGTCACTGAACTTCTCTCAAACGACTGGACCGATTTTGATGAAATTTGTGTGTGTTCAAGGGAATCTGGGAATTGTTTAAATTTACAAATTTGTCCGCTGGACAATGTTTTTTAATTTATTAGTAGTTATTGATACAAACTTTTTTTTTTATATTAGATTTGGCAACTTACAAATATGTCAATCATTCAATCGCACTTCAAAACACGGTGATTTATGGCTTTAATAATTAAACTCCAAAAATATAAATAAAAAAATGTAACATATATTTCTTGATTATAGGGCATGGGGTCTTCTAGTATAACACACTGACAGAGTTAGATTAGCATTTCTATGTATGAATCAGAGCTTATCAATGAATGGTACTACCTAGCATCAGATACTTCAGACATAGTTCTAATGATGCTTAGAAAAAAAACCAATTGTTTCAATTAAAAGTAAAAAATAAAAATACAAATTAGTTAATAATGAAAGTTCTTATATTTTATTGTCTTAAAACAGTAATGGACTATTGTGTGTTGCGTGTTTTAATGAATGAATAATATGTATTGACATTATTACACATCATCGTAACCCAAATTAATTACTTTTGTTTTTTTAACCTTTCAATCAAAATTACAAACCTAAGTAATGGAAAGGGGTCATTCAACATTATTATGTCATCATTTTATAACGTGTGGATCCGTCACGTCGGTTTTATTAGATTTGATGCGGATAAAGCATTTCCTCGGCATTCCAGGCTTCACTCCGGCCTTTATTAGAAAATACCTTCGCGCCATCCATACCAACGCCCTCATGAATGTTAATTTCTTTGCAAACTGGTGTCACTGTGACATCATACTTCCAATAAATATTAAGGGTTTGTCCTATCTGTTAATCGTTTATCAATTCATTATTCAGTATCGTAAATACGTCACAGATCTTCTTCTAACGTTCGTGCCGTATATGATATGGTCTTCTTAATAATGAAAGTTACAACATGAAGTGTTTTAAATGCCCAGTGTAAAGGTCGTCAACACAAGCGTGGCCAGTGCCAGGTTCACAATTCTTGTATTGTAGAATGTGGGCATGTATATTTTTTTTGGCAATAAGTTTGAGTTTGAATAAGTATTTGTATGTTCGTCTCTTGTACGACCTTCACATCTTAACCACTCGGTACAGCGTCATTTCATTTCATAACTACCAACGCTTAGGAGGTTAACAGGTCTTATTGTGTATAAAAACGATAATTAAGTTTAAACGTGCAAACGATACCGAAGGTCGCCGTAAAAACTTGGTATTAAAAATGATTATTTTTATTAAATTATATTAAATTACTCGATAACCCGCTTCAAGACAAAATATTCACATAAACATTCAATTTACATTTATGAATTCCTGCCAGGGTGAACGATCGCTTGTCCGTTAAATAATTCGCAGATATTCTGATCTAGATATTACTTTAATGTTATATTTGATATCCTCGTCTGTGACAGCATCCCGGCGGAGAGGAGGTGCTCCTGGAGCTGGCCGGACGAGACGCCTCCGAGCCCTTCGAGGACGTGAGCCACAGCAGCGACGCCAGGTACGACACCTTCTACTAGTCATAAGGACGCTCTGTCACTCAAGCGCCAACTACCACAAACACCAGAAACCTTCGCTTTATTTATTACCCTTTACAATATAGTTATTGTGATCATCTCGACCTATGACCCGCGTTTTCCAGATCTCTGATGAAGAAGTACAAAATCGGCGAGCTGGTGGAAGCGGACCGCACCCCCAGTAAGGCGCACGTGGCCACCTGGGACAACGATACGCGCCAGGAGCCCGGCAAGTGTGTACTGCAGTAGATACCACCATCACAAGCACCCACCACCCACACAGACACACTCACATTCACACCACTAACTCCTATCTCTCGTGGTAACCGTTTGCCCAGTCCGGCACATGGCTCTGTGTAGGTGATCGTAGTGTTAAGGTGTGCAGAGTACAGACCAAATGTAATCGCTTGTATTTAGATCTGTTCCTCGCTTTATATATATAGAGTTTATTTTATATTGAGATGTATTTATATATACACGAGTGTAGGTAGTGGAAATGATCTCTTGTTGTTATCTCACGAGGCTTGTTTAAGACTTTCAACGTTTGTGATATATATTGTTCGCGTTCCGTTCCCGCGGTTGGCAGAGGCTCGGTACACGCCGGCCGCGGGGTCGGACACAGTGAACGTTAGCGCCGCTATATATTTACATTTATATAGTAGGTAGTAGGTACATAATACATATTACGTTATCTAGTAGATGTAGTCCGCTACACGGTGCTGTATGTTTCTGTAAACCATTCGAATATATTTTGTGTTTATATTATCATAATAAAGTTCTTCGTAAAACTGATGTCTTCTCATTTCAATGTCGTCCATCTACTGATGCATCACACAGACCCATGTGCTCGTATGATAACATCTACTGTGCTTCTCGTTTGTGTTTCTCATCCTATCATGCAATGACCTCGGAGCGACCGGTGCGGACGTAGATTTATTACTTTGGTAAGTGAGACGGTAAGTATTTAATGGAACATGAACTTGTCATATGATAACAGATACTCATGGAACAATATCATAAAATTATCAAATCACTTTATTTTATTGAGACCAAAGATCTTCATTATTATCTTACATTATATTTCTACTCATTGTTATACTCACCAGTCATAACATAATATTTGCTTTACGTTAAATGACCGCCCAGTACCGGGCGATATAAAAATACGATCCGTACCCTTCTTTCAAGTTTACATTCTTGAACTAGACAGTTTATCTTTCATGAATCTTTACACATGAGAACATCTATGTAGGTTTAAAGTTAAATAAAACACTGGAAACGTACAGTATCTGGTTTGTCGATACAGACTTGTGGACTGTGGTAAGTTATTGTTTAGGTAACTAATCTACGCAAACGGCAACTAACACTACTAAGTTTCTGTCATTGTTATACATCTATGACTAAAATTAATAATCAGAAAGAGCCGATGGAATCTGAGCTTATAAAAATTCTATTTTGAAATTCATATTTTTTTTATATAAAAAACAGTTCCTACAAGTTAAAATGAATGGACACGAAATTTGCAATTCTATGAGAACGTTCTTGAATATCAGACAACACAAAATGAACTGCATTTGTATCACTTTGAATTCATCATTATGAAGGACGACGTATGTCTGACTTTTCTAGGGAGTATTTTCTTGGTTTAAAAATCTATTTGTAAACAAATTATTTATATTGTTTAAAATATTTATAGCTGTTAATATGGAGTACAAAAAATGTTGACAGGGTCTAATACAGCGAGACTAATTCTTAGAATAATATTAATATGAGAATAGAGATAATATTTTATGTATGTAAATAATACTTTATAATCATATAGGCATTTAAATGAAACTTAGATCTCATTATCACATAGACATGTAGGAGGGCATGTGTACTCATTTTATCATACAATGATATAGTCAATACTCCAAAATGTTTTTTATCGGCTGAAACGTAATAAATTTACCTAGACTATAAATATATTTTTCCCTGTCGAGATGTTCTAACTAGTATATAACTTTATTTGTGTCAGTTCCTGGAGCTCGTGGTTGGTGCCGCTGGTGCTGGGCGTCGCGGCCACTCTCATCTATAGATACCTGTTCCTCTAGGACACTACTGTCACGAGCCGAGACACCGCTCTCACACTGACTGACGTTGACAATACAGATGGACTTGTACATATTGTAACGTCACAGAAATATATTATCGTGTTAATATTTCTTACAAGAGATATGTATGTGTGTGGATAATTTATATATTCTGGTTTGTTTTTTTTTTGTAATGTCACGTGCATCGCGTGTGTATGATTATCCCAGACAACAAAACAGCTTTTGACTTCTGTTAGTACAAGCTATACCTAAGTATATTTTTGTAATAGTTTAGTTCTATCTCAACGTTTGTAATAAAAATCAAGATTGTAAAGTTGTTTATAATTTGATTTCCATATTGTTAAATGTATAATATTGTGTAATACTATTTACAATATTTTTATTCTTACTTCCGTAATGAAAAAGATGTGAAATCGTCTGAGTTTACAATGCCTGTAACTGCAGTTTGTCTTTGCAATAGAGATAGCCTTTTTCTTAACATAATAGTATATATCAAAATATATTTTTATTTCTTGGCATCATAACCCAATTGTGTGAGAAATATTTTCCTTATATCGTGATATTTTGTTCTCAGACAAAAATAACAAATGCCGTAATCGGCATTCATATTTGTATTTAATTACTATACATGTAATCAAAGTTCATGTAGCACGTTATTACTGTATGTTATTTACGACTCTTGACAATGTAATGTTGTAATATCTATGTGGCTAGTACACACTACCAACACAATGATGCTACTGACCTAACATTAAATTTATTCACGACTTATAAATAACTAGCCTAAACCGAGACATTGTTTTCTTTCGATAATATTAATTATTTATTGTCTACTGATATAGTCTAGAGTCTAGACTCTAGACCATTTAAATACCTCATGACATTGTATGGCAGCTGGGATTTGCCTGAAAAATATATATCTAAAGTCGCACAAGCTAATCATGAGTGGACTATAGATTGTTCATATATAAATAAGAGGTGTTTGGTTCTGTTGCCTTCACTGGTTTTTCTAATGGGTAAATGTTAAGGTGCTAAATTATAAATTTCTATAAATGGCTTACAATTAGTCTAAAATAAAATCAGTTTTTTTTAAATGTGGACATATGAATGATTGTATTTATTTCTCATTTATTCTAAGATGTTGCTATTTATAAGTATTCAATAGACCACTGAGTAACTTATTACAAAGATCATATTTTATATGGGAATAAAAGGTACAGTTTTTAAATATGTTTTATTTACTTCTGTTAAAAAAATATTTCCCTTATTTCCTAATTATCACAATTTAAATAATTCACAAACAACATTTATGCAATAAAATCATTAACTATAACAAGACACACAGACTTCAACACCTTCTGACCTGGAAAAGAAATAATATTATAAAGTTACATATAATGATCAGTTCGAATAAATGTAACTATTTAAAATCATATAATATACATATATTAAAAGAATATAGTACTAAGCAGTGGCGGCTGGTGGGTTATCGAACTGGTGGTGCACTTTAATAAAATATTAAAATTAGAAAATGCAACAAAAAACCAATTTACATAAAATATGTTTATTTTTTAAACATTAAATCAATGCGAAGACATTTTTATGAAGCGAAATGTTTAATCACCTTTTTATTAAAATCGGGTATTGTTTATATAATTATTTTTTTCAATACTAAGCATAGAAAGTGCATTTAGCAAGCGCATGGTATTTCGGAGAAAAGTTTTGATTCAATTCCAATTCGTCATACATCGGGTGTTCTCGGTAATGTTCGGCCGCTCGTGCGGCGCTCGAGAACCGACTCATTACTCGGTACATTTCTATGAACTATCTTTTGTTTCACGCGTGAGGCGTATTAATGCGTATCTCATACAAGATGTATTAGCAGTCCTTGTGCACTCGCCATAGCGCACGAGATATTAGTTCAGTAAAGCGCACAAACTTTTTGACTATATTTAGAAATTTAATTTTTTATACGTTTTTCTATGTTTAGGAAATAAATATTAAAATGGTAATTTAAAAATAAAGATGAAGTAATATTTTGTTATTTTTAAATCTTTTGAATTGGTGGTTCAGCGCACGAGTGCACTTAAGGTACAGCCGCCACTGGTACTAAGTGATCTTTGAGCATCTTAATCAAGACACTTAAAATATTTCTTTAATACAAAGCTTCTGAAATAAATTATCAAGATTTCATCCCATACAAACATATATATAATAATTAATAAGAGAATGGATTTAAAAAATTATGTTACCCGACAATGGAGCACTTGGTACAATAGTTGTGTTGACACAGAGCACATGGTCTCACACAGAGACTGCACAGAGACTGTTCACAGTACTGGCAGGACAGGAGGCTCACATCACCGCACACACAGGGCTTACATACATCTGGACACACCTGGAATGATAATTAATATGTAATAATATATAAACAGTCTTTAGTGAGTCTTTTTATAGGAATAATCAAATAAAAGTATATTTAATGATACAACAGAAATCGTAATACAAGAATGGCAGTTATACTTCCATATCTTATGAGTGTTTTAGAGTTTATTTAATACACATTTAAAATGCTGAAACTGATGTATGACCTAGTGGACTAAAACTCATATTAAATATTGATAAATATAAGATTTAATAAAATCTAGTCTTGAAAATAATAATTTGTAAATCGTTGATTAAGAGCCTGTTCTCATGATATATTATATAAATGTTAAACTAGTACATATTTACCAAAGTTCCAGAATGTGAAAGAGTCCCATTTTTGTCAATAAATAATTGTTTCATTTTATTTTTTCTATCAATTGCTATACCATTGATTTCATGAATTGAAGTATTATTGTTATTGTTTTGAGATTTTTTAGCTCCTTGGAAGAGCTTTTGCAAGGTTTTCTCTGAAAAAGATAAAGATAAGATAAATATACTTTATTGTACACTGAAACAAAAAAATACAAGAAGCAACACAACAAATTAGAAAACACAGTACAAAAGGCGGTCTTATCGCTAAAAGAGTGATCTCTTCCAGACAACCTTTGGATAGAGGACATTGAATACTAAGAAAGGGGTTCGGAGGTGTACACCTTTTAGGTAAACCATATATACACAAACATAACATATCTACATAACATACATACATACGATTAATATATGTTATATATAACATATAAATATGTGTATAAACAAAATAATACATATGTTATATAGACAAATTCAAATACATAAAAATACATACTTATACAGGTTGACTGGTGAATTACTATCAATATTTAAGGAGAATACTCGGTACATGATTCTCATTCGAATTATGTAAAAAAAAATAGGTACTTAATTTTTTACCAAATTTCCGTATAAATAAATAAAGTGTGGACACATTCCAAGTTTTCCAAGTGTGGACGCGTGCGGCGGCGTGCTGATACAACACCACGCCGCCGAACGCGTGTGTGTATGTGTATACCTAATCTGTAGGGTGTTCACACGATGCGTAATTAATTACATAACTTTTGGTTAAGTTTACTTAGAAGTTTATTAATATTTATTTTATATTAATTTTTATTTTGTCATATATGATCATCAAATATCACGTCCTCAAGTATCGATAGTAATTCACCAGTCACGCTGTATATAAAGTATTATTAATATAATTAAAGTATTATTATTGATAATATAGGCCGTACTCCATCTTTAGAAGGAATAGTAGATAGCTTTTTGAACGATCTTAACAAGGTAGATAGCCAACTGATAAGTAACGTCAAAAAAGCGTGGATCTACGAGAATTACTTAACTTCACGTTTGAATTGGCCTTTCCTCGTCTATGATTTTAATAAAACCCTTTTGTCAAAGTTAGATGCAGGCGTCATAAAGATGTTAAAATTGTGGCTCGGGCTCGCTCTAACGGCTGATTCATCGGCGTTATTTAGGGGAAGCAATAGTTTTGGGATGAGTCTAAAAAGGCCATCGGAGCTCTATAAACACCTAAGAGTTTCCAAGAGATATATCCTGGGGAAATCCCATGATGACATAGTGACATCGCTCCCAAAAGATGAAGATGCCCCCGAGCTAGAGTCACGACTTCAATTCCATAAGCAATTTATGATAGGAGCACAAAGTAACAGAGCGGGGTTAGGATCAAATAGGAAAGTCCAAGATGCGGATATATTGAAGTCTTTTATTCGGCAAGACGAGAATGATAAATATAAGATCCATGCAATGAATTTAGAAATGCAGAACGAGTGGTTAGACATAGGAGATTTTTGCATCCCATTAGCATTAAAATGGCGCACTTTAATTTATGATTGGTCGCCAGCATTGCTAAAATTCTATCTCAATGCGTTCCAGATGACTCTCCCAGATCAGAGTAATTTAGTAAGATGGGGTAAAAGTACCGAAAAAACTTGCTATATCTGTGGAAAGGCAGTTGGAACTGCTAAGCATCTGCTGGTGGGATGTAAGGTACTCCTGGACAGCGGTCAATACTCGCGTCGTCACGATAGGGTTCTAGAAGTCATACGTGAAGCGGTTAGTCTTTCGGTAGCCAGAGCGCAAAAGGAAATAACCACAAACGAACGATCAGTAGGTTTTGTGAGAGAAGGCACTAGGGCTACAAAATCAAACGTCAAGCCTTACTCCATCCTTAAAGCGGCGTCGGATTGGACTATAATGATGGACACGTATGAAAAGCAATATAAAATCCCCGAGGATATTTGTGCGTCGGCCTCCAGACCGGATATATTTTTGTTTTCGCGAATTTTAAAGCGCGTAGTGATGATAGAGCTTACGGTCCCTTGGGAAACCAACATCCCCAAAGACCATACCATCAAGGTCAACAAATATTACGAGCTCACAAACGAACTCACTCGAAATAGGTTCGTAGTAGATTTGTACGCGGTAGAGGTGGGAGCGAGAGGTATAACAGCGAAATCTCTCTACAACCTACTAAAGGACTTGGGCTTGTCCAGAACTCACATTAATGCATTCTTGGAACGTATATCGAAGGCAGCCCTAGTAGGTTCTTTTCAAATTTGGTTAGGTAGGGAGAGGAGCTTGGACAGTGGAGGTGAGCGTATAACGCGCGTTAGTTAAGGGGCCCCTTAAACCTACACTTGGGTCGCAAGTCCCAGGCACTGTTGAAGCTCCTCTCCCTGCAACGCGATGGACCCGGCACCCGCACGGTGAATCCATGGAATGCTTAGTAGTTTCGTCTTTCATAAATAAAAGTACAACGATTTGCAATTACAAATGTTAGTGTTTTAGAAGCTTCTTAAAAGCAGCAACGGATTGTGCACGTCTTATATTTATGGGCAAGGAGTTCCACAAGCGTACTGCTTGGACAGAGAAGGATTTAGTAAAGAAGGAAGAAGTATGGGAAGGAGTTTTAAGTGTAAGGTTTAGTTCGGAGCGAAGACTGCGGAAATGGGAATCACTAAGGAATTGGAAGGACTGTTTTAGATAAAAAGGGGCATTGGGGTTGAAAAGTATACAGTAGAGAAAATATTTATATAGTTAAAAATTTCAATAAGCAATGACTGTTTCGTAAGGAATTGATATAATTAAAGTTAGACGTACCATAAACCTTCTTCAGCCTGTCTTCGTTGTTGTTGAATTGTTTCAAGTTGACGAAAATTTTACTTTGTTGTATAAAATCTTCACTATAAGGGTTAGCTCTCTTAGCCATGATTTAATATTTTTGAGATGCTGCGATAAGTTTAACTAGAACCGTCGGGCATAATTATTATAATAATATCGAATTACCCTTGTTGATTTAGCAAAATCTGTTAACAATTATTTATCTTCTACCTTACACTGAAAAGTCACAATATAGAGGCGGACGTGAGGCAAGAAAATTTTTCCTATAATAAGTAAGACCATGTATCAAAGAATATGTTTTAATTTAAAAAATGTTTTCAAATGATTATAAACATAATAAATAATTTAAAATCAACAGGACTATTAATCATGACACATTGAAACATTGACATTTCCTTCGTGGATTTTAGTGATTTGACATTGTGGAATCCGTACAACAGCTACTAATCATATTCATTTATTGTAAGAATTGATGTACTTACCGATTTTTTTTAAATTTTTACCTAGTTGATATATAAAAATAATTAATTTACACAGTGGGCTCCAGTGATTAAATATTTTTTTTAAATCAGCAATACCTAATTGTGGTTTAGTTGTGTGTATCCAATTTTATGTTACAGAATTAGCATGGCTACACTGCCAACAGGGCACCTTCGATCGGTGTGTCGCTGTCAACATATTTTTGATTTTTGAGCAAGTATAAATAAAATAATCAAATTAAACATTAATATTCCCAAACACGTTCTCTTATTCGTAAATCTTCTCAGGTACTGTAATCATGTGTAAGGTTTAATGCAGAACTTAAGTAGTGCATAAGTGAAAGTGTTTTCAAGTCGTTTTCATTCTGTTATAGTGTCGATGTTGTTCGTCGCAATCTACCATATGTAAGGAGCTCTTGACCGAATGTTACGTAAGCCGCGATAAATATGTCGTGGATGAAGCGGCCGCAAAGCGGAGCTGCGTCGAGACCTGAACATCCTGGCTATGCTGCAGCCGCCAGTCAGGTGAGCCCGGTGCAGGTTATATATCCTTGTAGATTGACGTAAACAATGACGTGGTACAATGAGAAGTATTCTTATATACCCTTCACGTGATTTGCTGACAATTCCTCAATAAATATCAAATGTTTACTTTGTTGTACATATATGAATTTTTTCACTATAATTGGATACAACCTGTTAATATATTATTATAACAAATTTTCAGCCATATGGAAATCAACAAAATATGTTTCCAAATTACCAAGGGGTGCCTCCCCAGCAGCAACAACAAATGTGGCAAGTGCCACAACAACAACAGCAGCAGTACAACCAGCAATACGGTCAAGTTTATCAACAACAACCATTTGTAAACAACACTAGCCAGTACTTTCAACAACCCCAACAATACAATCAGAATTATGCAAATCAAAATTATGACAATACACAGCAGGGCTTACAACAGAACTATTATCAGAGCCAGACACCTCAAGTTCAAAACTATAGTCAGAATGAAGGAAACACAGATGGCTGGGAGGATAACTGGAACTGGGGCTGGGAAGACTCCAGTAAACAGCAACAGAAGCCTGCCAGTGAGGTGGCATTGAACCAAACACAAGTCCAGCCTCAACATTATAATAATGCTAATGTTTTAGAGGAAAGTTTCACTTCCACTAATACTTGGAATTGGTCTGTGGAGGACAAACAGCAAAAAGATCTGCAGCTAAGTAATGATGTTCAGTATGATGGAGACCAGCAGGCTCAGGGAACAAGTGTGGACAACGAAAACAATGATCACAGCACCGGCATGGGGACTTCTAGCCAGAGAAGAGTGAGCAATGGTTCAACTCATGAGGTTACAAAAGAAGTGAACAATGTAAATGACTTGGGAGTTAACAAAGATAATCTACCTAATATATCACTAGGAAAACGATTCAATTTAGAAAATTTAACACCCCAGTGGTCAATAGAATCCCAGATGTCTCAAGATTCAAGTGATCTGCAAACTCATTCTGAAGAAACATATAAAAGTGAAAACCAGTCTAGGAACTCCAGTAAAGACAGCCCCGGCCCACATACTGATACATCCAATTTTAATTTTTCTCACTCTGGACCTCATGAGAGTGGTGTTATGAATAGTGAATGGTCCAAGCAGTCTACCGATGACTCCCTAACAGTTAGTGTATCAAATAGTAATTGTCGGCAGAGCTGTGATGAACTTGCTAATTCTGTTCAAGAGTTGACCTTAGCTAATAGAGAGAGTGCAGATCAGGGATCAAGTCATCCAAGCCAAAGTGTAGAAAATGTAGTAGGACATGTGCCTGAATCTAATCAGTTTGTTTTACAACAGACTTCAATGCCACCTCCACCACCTGTCTCTTCATTACACAATCCTCAGGCTTCTCAAACAACTGCACCATCATCTAACACTGCTCCACTCCCGCCCCCCTCTCTCACATCTACTCCTTCGTCAACCCCGGCGTCAGTATCCTCTCAACAAATACTTCCACCTCCATCTGCATTACCTGTTCCTCCAATGACGAGTTTCTCTACATCAACGGGCCAAAATCCCTTCAAAAGTTCTAACCCTTTCTCACACAAAAACATTGCCAAAGTTGCCTCAACCAACCCTCAGTTATTCCCACCACAAGTGCCTGGGACCGGCTTGGCCTCTCCCGCAGCCGTTAATAAAGTAGTTCAACAAGAGAGACTGACTACAAGTTATGGAGTTAATTTAGAGACCACGCCCGATAACTCTGAGAGGCCAGACCAACCACAACACTCGACTTACAGACAATTGCCAGTTAACTCTCAAATTCCTGAAAATTTAGAAGTAGCGCCGCAGAATGATAGAAACGAATATTTGCAGACAGCTCATCTTTCTATTGCCGATTATGGAGAAAATACAGACTTCAGCGGCAACATAGCTCCTCCTGGACTGAGACGGATGGGAGTCGGCCAACAGGACCAAGAATATAATCAGAATTTAAATATTTCCGGGGACGAACCACCTCCCGGCCTAGCCCGAATGGTCCCCGGTCAGCAAACCGAAAACGATAATACGTACAACCAGAGAAGCGACGACTACATGGACCGGCAGATAGACGGCCGGCCGACCGACACCGGCGGGCGACCATACAGGCAGGCCGAGGGGCAACAGACTGCAGATAGCTTCTCACAACCCGCCGCCAGGAACACGGAGCGGAGACCGGTCGGCCTGGACAGGATGGTGCCCGGCGAGCCCAGCAACGACGACTTCCCGCAGTACCAGGCCGGTGGGTTCAGTGGACCCAACGATCACAGGGTCGTCACCGGAGTCGACCACGACTACACTATCACCGGCGAGGTCGGCCCCGCGGACGTACGGGAACAGAACGTCGACGGCTCCGACTACACGGAACCCGCGACGAGGATCACACAGAGGAGCGTCCTCGGCTCCAGAGTGGAAGACGACGGCGACCCCGGACCGGCCGACTACGGGGTGGCCGGAGACGAGCGACGGCGGGAGGTCACTATGGAGGGGGAGAACTTGCAAGATTTGAGTCTTGTTTCCTCCACCGAAATATCATTCTCTAGAGATCACACGTACGACGGCATCGAGCTCGGACCTGCCGACGAAGGCAAAGAGAGGACACACGATGGCGCGGACAACACCCAGAACAAGAACTCCAGGCAGTCACACGGCCGAGTGACTTCCGGCGAGGACTCGGACAGGGAGCGAGGAGCGAGGAGAGACAGGGACAAGACCAAGTCCTCCAGAGACCGATACAGGGAAAAGGAGAGGGGGAGGTACTCTCGGAGCGATAGGAAATATGATCGGGAGCCGGAGAGGAGGTCCAGCAAGGAGAGGCGAGCGGACAAGGAGCGGCGAGACAGGGAGCGGAGGAGGGGGGAGGAGAGTCCGGACGGGCGGCGACACAGGAGGAGCACGAGGAGCCACCGGTACGAGACGGAGGACACGGACTGGTACAGCGATAAGGAGCGGGAGAGGAGGTGAGCGGGGTGTGGGTATTCACTGGTCATGCGCGGGCTTTAGACGTCCGTCAGTGAAGTATTCTTATATTTTTTTTATTTTATTTGAATAAGCAACAAAAGAAAACATTATTACATTTATTTCATTATCAAACTATTAATAATAACTTAAATGTCCTTTTAATGATAGGCTATCACATCATGCAAAATATAATAATTGTAGTAAATCAAGATTTAAATTAAAAAAACAATAATAATTCAATTCAATAAAACATTACATAATAATCACTAACATTTACATAACTAATAACATTATTACAGGAAATACAATTTAACATTTCAATATACATAATTCAAAGTTTTAAAATATCACAAAATTAAATAAAAAAAATATATATTTTATTTTATTATAGTTATTGAAAAAAAAGCATTATGTGTAAAATAATACTAAATAAAAATAAAAACAGTATAAAAAGGTATGGACATGATTACTGAATAAATGTTTGCAAAGTTCTGTTAATGATCTGCAGTCTCCAGTTTGATTGTAATAGTTCGATAGACTAACGTGAGTCGCTTGGTTCAGAAAATACAGGGAGGGGTCGTATACATCGACGAGGCCGCCCCGGGGAGAGGAGCGCTCTGAGAGGAGGCCGGGGACCACGGACAGGGAGAGGGAGAGGGAGGGGAGGTACGAGGACGACAGGGGGAGAAGGGGGGAGGGGAGAGACCGGCGGTACAGACCCATCGACATGAGGAAGGCGGAGTCTGTGAGGAGGGACCGAGCCCGGGACGACAGGAAGAAAGGTACGCGGGGAGGGGGAGGGAAGAGTTGGAAATATATAGTGTGTACAGAGATATCTAGAGTAGAGTGGATTCATACGAGGGGAGGTCAAAAAGTTCGCGGAATGAGCAGGAAGGGGGTTGAAATTTAACACGAAACTATTTTTCCTTTTCAATATATTCTCCCTTAACCTTAATACATTTTTCAGATCTCTCAAATAATTTGTTTATACCATCGAAAAAAAATGATTTGTCTTGGCTATCAAAATAGGCCGAAATTGCGGACTTGACTTCTTCATCATCGCCAAATTTTTTGCCACGCAGCTCTTTTTTCATTTTTGGAAACAAATAATAGTCGCTGGGGGCTAAGTCTGGACTGTAAGGTGGGTGGTTTAATTTTTCGAATCCGCATCGGTGAATGGCAGCCGTCGCAACATGACACGTGTGGACTGTTGCGTTGTCGTGCAAAAGGAGCACACCTTTTGACAGCTTTCCTCTTCTTTTTTCCTTGATAGCTTCTTTCAATCTATCTAATAAAGAAGCGTAGTACTGTCCCGTTATAGTCACACCACGATCTTTATAATCGATCAGCAAAATATGTACCTTCTGTATCCCAAAAGACAGTAGCCATGATCTTTCCGGCCGATTGTGACACTTTAAACTTCTTTGGAGGAGCTGTACCTTTTTTATGCCACTGCATCGATTCTTGCTTCGATTCAGGTTTATAGTGGTGAACCCAGGTTTCATCACCAGTAACAATCCGGTCCATAACTTCATCCTTATTTTCCCCACAGAGCTTCAAAAACTGGCGAGAACACTCGACACGCTCGATCTTTTGAAGTGGCGTGAGCATTCTCGGAACCCATCTTGCACTGACCTTAGTCATCCCAAGATAATGATGTAGGATATTTAAAATGCTGGTTTCGGATACTCCAACCATTGCTGCAAGTTGTTTCTTCTTCAACCGGGCATCTTCCAATATAAGTTTTTCTACTTTTGCTACGATTTCCGGTGTGGTGGCCTCAATCGGTCGTCCGGAGCGGGGGTCATCTTCAATGGACTCTCTTCCTTGTTTAAAAAGTCCATGCCACTTGTAAACCATGGTTTTACCAGGGGCAGAGTCCGCGTAAACTGATAACAGCTCTTCGAAAATCGTCTGAGCGGATTTTCCTTGCTTTGTGAGGAACTTAATAACGGCGCGGTGTTCAATTTTCTCCATACTCACTGACTTCTTCCCGATTCACTTGTTTGCAGGTCAATAACTCAAAAGTTAATGACCCGATTTGGTTCAAACTTGGTATATATACTATTAATGAGGTGTTGAACAAGTTATTACCTGGACGAGTAAATCAACCCCCTCCATCCCCTCCATTCCGCGAACTTTTTGACCTCCCCTCGTATATCATGAGAGAGACGCGACGTGGAGCTTCACCGCGTAGAGTGATGAACGACTTAGGTGATGTTAATAATTTAAAGACGTTTCATTGTTTTTCAGTCGTTACTTTCAGTCCTGAAGCTAAAAGTGGTCCTGAAGGTACGAGTAACTTGTTGACGAGTTGTTGTTGCCTGTATGGACTTCCTGCATGACTAAACGGTCGACAACAACATCAGACTGTAGCGTCTCCTGGTCAAAGACACGGCTTACTAAAAATATATTCACAGCTTTATACATTCAGAGAGATGAACATCGTTAGGATCAGCCGCATGCGGCGTGTTGTTGAGCTGATCATCACGTTCACGTCGCGTAACATAACACCATGCTGTGTTATTCAACCGCTTCAACCCTCTAATATTACATTTAAATTTTGATCACTCAAGCATATTATCATAACGTGTTTTTTGTTAAGCTATACGATAATAATGGATCAACAAATATAAATACAGGAATGAGTTCCATTGATTTTCATTGTTCAATTTGACAGAGACGTACTCGTCGGGGTCACGCGGCGGGTCACGGGAGGCCACCGATGAGGAGCCGACGCGACGACGAGACGACCGGCGAGAGGAGCGACGACCGACCAGACAGAAACATTACTACGACGGTAAGATAGTGGGGGGGGGGGGTGAACAGATACTAGTGTGGAGGTATAAAATATATCCTTGTGTGTGTCGCTCGTCACGTGTTGTGTGTGTTCCAGGCTACGTGGTGGGCGGCGCGGGGTGGGACGCCCGCCGCCAGTACTCGTACTACGAGCACCTGCGGCGCACGGATCCCGCCGCCTACATGCACGTGTACAACCAGCTCATGGACCCGCGACACTCGCACGCTCTATACAAGCAGACCTACTACGACGGTACACTCACACCTTGAACCGATTATTTGGCTGTGGAGTATGTGTCATGACACGTGTGTGTGTGTGTGTGTTCCAGGGTACGGCGCGGGGTACGGCCAGGAGCGAGGCAGCGTGCACTCCGGGCGGTCCAGCGAGGCGGGGCTCAAGCATGCTGACACGTACGGACATACACATACATACACACACTACACTCACACACCACGCGGCTTACAGCCATCGAGCTTATACACTATAAGCTTATAGACGGTCCTTTTTGCTTTTTGCGATACAAACGAGCATGTGCACCGGCTTAAAACAGAGCCATGAACTCGGCCCTGTGTCACAATGGATCTTGGCCGAATATATTGAATATTATTTAGGTCTATAAGCACCTGAAAATGTCCTACTTCCGTTCCCGGGACTTCCTTCATCCTCACAATTCAACATTCCGATTTATAATATATCTATATAATGATGAGTATAACATGTATAGCCCAGTCATATTAGGTGAAAAATGGGGTCAACCTCGGAATGAAAGATAATAATGGTTTAAGATATTTTATTGTTTCATAAAGAATATTACATATTCACTTAAATGAAACTTAGAACTACTTTACAAAACTGTTTACATAAATATTTACATTTTTGAGCGTACGAAACTATGTTCTTAAATCTTATTAGGTGTACAAAATAAAAAATATATTTTACAAGTAATACAACAAAAAATAAATCAATAAGTGGGTAGTTTTGTATATCATCACGACAAAATGTTCACAGACAAATTACAACTAGGCCAGTGCAGATGCCTTTAAAAACAATGAAAAGTGAAAATAAATTATAGTAGAATGAAACAGGTTAGAAAAGGAGGGGAATATTATAAAAATTAAAGGAAAAATAATTTAGGGGCGATCTGAAGTCGGGAAGGGTATGGGGATGGGTATTTAAGGGTAAAATATGGGTTTTCTCGATTTCCAGAAAAACTAAGAGTCCTATTGAAAAATGTTATGTGGCAAAGTTGTAGGTAATAAAAAGATCTAAAACTTTTGTATTTACACTTTTTTCACATAACCTCAAAAATTATGTGAAAAACTCAAAAAACCAAGTATTTGGTTTTTTTATTTTTATCTCTTACAAAAAACAATATTTTGTCACGAAATTTGGTGAAAACTTTCCTTTTGATGTTACAAATGCACTGTAATTTATTGGATTAGAAATATTAATTTTTCAGCTTATTTTCAATAAATACTGAAAAATGAGCCTCATTTTCAATCGAAAAATCACCCGTCAAAATATCAGCTTTTTTAAAAATTTGGTATGTTTTCTATTTGTTGAAATCTCTATTTTCCGATGGTGAAGAAAAAAATATAAGTTTTTTACTTGCAGCACCAATTTTGGATAAAATAATCATGTCCCTTTTAATGAAATGACACTCGATATCATTTGGAAAATGCTCCTTCAATTTATTTTTATAGTTGTGTACTCTTACTTAAACAAGAAAAATTAAAATAAGTAACTTAAACAAGAAAACGTTTTCGAGCGACAACAAAAACAATTAAAATTAAAGGATAAACAATATTTACAATTTTATTATACCTAATTAAAATCAATTAAAAGTTCTTTTAATATTTAAACTGACATTTTAACAAATGTATAATATGGCATATTTAATGATAAATAAAGAGAAGCATAAAATATATTCCCTTATTGTCGTTTTAACTTAAAATATAACTACAATATATAATATACCACAGTTAAATAGTTGAAAATAAATAATTAAGTTACTTATTTTAATAAAATATAAACAATTAATAATTATAAGTACAAAAATAGTGGGCATTGTTTAATAATTATAATATATTAATAAATAATTGACTTTATACGATGTACTGATAACCGTAACTCACGCTTTACCTTGCATTGGACCATATATGACTGTGCGCTGCGCACTCTTCGCGCTCTACCGCAAGAACGGTTGATTGTATGAAAGAAAATTAAGACAAAAATTGGAGAGAATTTTATACTTTATAACTTTTGTTATGGGTAAAAATATCATTTAAGCTATAGAAAGCGAGATATTGGCGGAAAACGAATTTTTATGACCTTTGACCGTCAATATCTTAAGACGCGGACGAGATATCATTTGTGACTTTTAAGACATCAGTTAGAACGACAAAACAAAGGTTTATACCAATTTACAGCTTATTATCCATGATTCCGAGGTGAAACCCCTAAAATGATTGAGCTAATAATGTATTTCATTGGAACTTTCATACTAATACTAATCATTCATAACATGTAAATATCTGAGGACGGTGCATGGTACCGAGCCGCCTCCGACCTTATACAGAACTCTCGCTGTACATCGATATAATGTCGGAGACGGCGACGGGCTTCGCTTCACGGACACTGATGATGGAAAGGATCTGTTGGTGTGTGATGTAGGTACGACGGGCGGGGCCGGGACGCCGCGTCGCTCAGGACCGACCTCTCGGACAGGTAGGGGCTCACACACACACAGACACACGCTCACACACGCACGCTCACGCAGCTCATAGAGTCAGTTATACTAACACGACACTCGGGCAAGAAATCACGCTTTCAGGGCTCTGGCTAATGTTTGTGAAGTTTTCGTTGAGAACTATATGATATAATGTGATGTGATGTTTGTGGTCGGCAGGGAGCTCACCACCGACATGTCGCTGAACCTGCAGCTGGAGGAGAGCACCGTGCGCTCGGAGCGGATGACGCCCTTGAAGTTCAGCACCGCGCACGTCAAGGTATTCACACGGTGGATGTTCCGTGGCAACTATCACACCTCCGGCTGGTCGCTAACACTACTCCGTCCCTCCTCAGTGCTCGGTGGGGGCGCGCTCGCTGGCCGTGTGTCGCGGCCGGGAGCCCCGCGTGCAGCTGCTGCCGCTGACGGCGCTGACCCGCGACCCGCTGCGGGACCACATGGACGGATACCCCGGACCGCTCGTCAGAGGTAGGGGTCGACCGGCCGCGATGTATCTATACTCCAGCCACCTTCGATCTGGAATTTTAGTAAAGAAACCATGAGTCATCATAATTAGGGTTGATACACACTAGATAAAAAAAATATAATTATTATACTTACAACTATATTCATTATAACATAATTTCGTGTTTAAACACAAAAATTTTAATTTATATAGAATCCAAAAAAATATTTAGCCGGTCAATACATAATTTATGTAAAAATTAGCTTAAAATAATAGTTTAAAAATCTTTAATTACCACTATAATATTACTACAAGACTAACAACCCTATATTTTAAAACTGACGTAAAGAAATCGCAGGTTCGTAACATTTGGAGTGTTTTTTAAGCAATTGGCAGGTTAAGGAAGGTATATAATAGCGATACAGGCTCTTCGTAATTGGTGGTGTATATTTTTAGTCGTATTATAATGGTAGTATAACCACAACAGGTTAAGAATGTTAACATACCCAACGTTTCATTACACACAGATTAAAAAAAGACATCTTGTTTTGGCTAGCATAAATATAGCACTATAACCACTGTTTCAACCACATTTACAATTTATAATTTCTTCATATATACAGGGTGACTGGTGAATTACTATCAATATTTAAGGAGCATACTCGGTACATGATTCCCATTCGAATAATGTAAAAAAAATAGGTACTTAATTTTTGACCAAATTTCCGTATAAATAAATAAAGTGTGGACACGTTCCAAGTGTTCCAAGTGTGGACGCGTGCGGCGGCGTGCTGATACAACACCACGCCGCCTCACGCGTGTGTGTGTGTGTGTGTGTGTGTACCTAATCTGCACTCACACGATGCGTAATTAATTACATAAGTTTTGGTTAACTTTACTTAGAAGTTTATTAATATTTATGTTATATTAATTTTTATTTTGTCATATATGATCGTCAAATATCACGTCCTCAAGTATCGATAGTAATTCACCAGTCACCCTGTATATATGAGCTCACAAACGAACTCACTCGAAATAGGTTCGTAGTAGATTTGTACGCGGTAGAGGTGGGAGCGAGAGGTATAACAGCAAAATCTCTCTACAACCTACTAAAGGACTTGGGCTTGTCCAGAACTCACATTAATGCATTCTTGGAACGTATGTCGAAGGCAGCCCTAGTAGGTTCTTTTCAAATTTGGTTAGGTAGGGTGAGGAGCTTGGACAGTGGAGGTGAGCGTATAACGCGCGTTAGTTAAGGGGCCCCTTAAACCTACACCTGGGTCGCAAGTCCCAGGCACTGTTGAAGCTCCTCTCCCTGCAACGCGATGGACCCGGCACCCGTACGGTGAATCCATGGAATGCTGAGTAGTTTCGTCTCTATATATGAAGAAATTTTTGAAATTTTATTGCGGTTACATTTTAATTAATTTAAAAAAATATTTTTTAACGCAAATAAAGTTAATAGAAACGTAACTACGTAATTTTGTTGAATAATATGCCCGCCATAATGTTTGTTTGTTTTGTTGTTAGCTTTGCTTACAATTCGCGAGTCTTTGATTCTGGTGTTCTTCCGTTCTGTTATTAATTGTTAGATTTTGTTATATGTAGTTATTTTGTTTTAATTCGTTATTGTTATAAGTTTGTTGTTATCAAATATTGTTTATATTAGATTACGATGAGTAATACTGAATACCCTGGTCCGAGTGGGATTGTATCTGTAGCGATGTATAAAGTTAATAAAGCGAATTATATAACTACGAGGTAATTTCTGATATCATTTTAAAATTGGAGGTATTATTTTTAAGATCTAAATTATTCCAGATGATCATAAGTATTATTATTATAACCAAAAATTAGTCTTTTATCTTAAATATTTTATTATTAATGATCAATTTTTATTTTTATTAACATCAAAAATAATTGTTGTACATATTTCTAAAAATGTTTTGAGCACCTGCCTGACGTTGGTTGCTAAGCAACGCTTTGTTATTAAACATTCCACATCAAATTTGGCTGGAGTATAGTGTATAACGGTGTTTGTTCGCAGGCGTCACTCACAAGAAGAGCGTCGTGGAGTACTGCGAGAGACGAGCGAGAGAGGCAGGAGCCGGCGCGGGCGAGGGAGCGGCCGGCGGGGACTCCACCGGCGCCGTGCTGCTGTGGGACCTGCTGGCGCTGCTGCTGCGGCAGAACGGGGTGAGGGAGATGTGACGATAGGGACGGGGGGGGGGGGGTCAGCGGGTAACGGGGACTTAACGAACAGTGTGTTACTGACGCAGGTGGTGGTGGGGTCGGATGTGGCGGAGCTGCTGATGAAGAACACGCGGGCCTTCGAGTACAAGGAGCCGACCTCCGAGAACACTGGTGAGTCGAGGACGAGGGGGGAGGGGGGGTGACACGAGCTGGACTCATGTGTGTTGTCCGTGTTACAGACTGCGGGAGCTCACTGGCCGAGGATGGAGAAGGAAACGCGAGCACCACGGAGGAGCTGCACCCGTTGGGTGAGACTCATACATAACTTACACGTGCTTTATAGTTGGAACTGTGGACAAATATTAATTTTTATGTTTTGCTTTTAATGACATTGTATGACATTTGGAAAGTATCCTTTACTTTGTGTTATATTTTTCTTTTTTAGTTTCCGAAGAACAGAAGAAACCGGCCGTCAGTGAGAAAGAGGCTCTCGACAAGTTCCGCGAATACCTTATATACGGCAACAGACAGGAGGCGCTGGGTGAGTGGAACTGTGATGAGTTGTGGAGGCTGACGTGTTGTATCGTGTAACGACTGACCCGACGTGCTCCGTGTACAGAGTGGGCCATGCAGTGCGGGCTGTGGGCGCACGCTCTGCAGCTGTCGTGGGCGGGGGACCGTCGAGCTCGCGCCGCTGTCTCCGCGCGTTTTGTGGCCGCACTCGGAGCCTCCGACCCGCTCCACTCGCTGTACGCCGCCCTCGCCGGCCGCGCGCCGCCCGCCCTCGCCGTCAGTACCGACACACCCACAAGTTGTTCCTCCGCCAGCCAGCCAGCCGACGATTCAGTAACATCACGTTCCATATGATTCCAGTGCGTGTCCGACGCTCGCTGGGGTGACTGGCGCCCGCACGCCGCCATCCTGCTGTCCAACACGTCCGCGCGCCCCGACCACGACAGAAGGAACCTCACTCAACTAGGTGAGGAGCCCCCCCCCCCCGACCTCGCTACACACTCCCCTAACACTGACTTATTTTATTTATTATTTATTTTAATTTATTGGGAAACAAACAGTATCACAACAATCAACTGAAATAATACATGCAATAATACACAAATCAACCAAGTTTCCTCCGATTACAAGTTCATTTAGAGCAAAGAAGAATAAAACGATTAAAATTAAAATACAAAAATTAATGACATTGAACAAAAATAATAATATTATCAATGAATTATGTAAATGGTACACTGACCTGTGACACTTGTGGTCGCACGTTTAGTGCTAAGATTGGGTACTTTAGCCATGTGAGGTCGCATCGCAGCTCTTAAATATTACCTATGTAATCTATAAAACAAAGCTAAGTCACCATAGCCGAATACGGCTGGGTAGATATATATTATCAATGAAAATTTAGACAATTATTAATAAAAAATTATAATAACTTAAAAATAAATTAATTACAATTTACAGGCATTACTAATTTCTTTTCTTATTTTATTTTTTGTACACATTGTAAAATCTATATTGGAAAAACATTTATTATATTTATCCCAGGCACGGAAAATAAAAAGTATTTTGAGCATATTTGGTTTTTGTGATAAGTAAATGAAAAAGGGCCTGATGAAGCGTATAAATTTTAGGACATCTAAAGCATATATTTATTAACAAATAGGGTGAATCTACAAAATTTTGAGTATCTTAAATAATTGATCTCTCTTTATGCGACGGTATTCTAAAGACGGAATGTCTGAAATATCTTGATTATGCGGCAAAAACTTATTATTAAGAGGACCTCGTATTCCACAATCACTTCGTTTTTCAATCAGTGTTTTATGTCTAAGAGTATCAAAGGCTTTACTATAGTCAATAAATATAATTATAACGTGTTCTTTATTATCTAAATGGCTGTAAACTTTATTAGTAAATGTAGAAAGTAATTGTGTGGCACTTTTACCTTATTGAAATCCAAATTGCTTGTCAGTAATTATGTTATTTTTCTTATAAAATGCGTGTATTTGTTTAGAAATAGACTTTTCCACTATTTTGTCTATAGCAGAAAGTATTGTTATTGGACGATAATTATTATAGTCTGTTTGGCTGCCTTTCTTATGAATTGGCCTTACTATACCCGTCTTTAGGTCATGATGGTAAGCGCCCTGTTTTACTGATGCATTAATGCAATGAGCAATTATGTCTGCTATATCGGTAGCTATTGTTTTTAAATCCTGTGGTCTAATGCCATCTATACCTGGTGCTTTATGGTTACTTAGTGATTATGGTTACTTAATGGAACATAACACACTGATAATAAATTGCAAAGTAAGACAGTTAAGTTTACGTGTTACTGCGTCAGTGAACGAAAATGAACTGATGATATTTATGGAATATTTATTTATGTATCGTATATATACATATACATATATTTTTTTTCTATTTTTTATGTATTAAGTAATTTGTACACCCCTACCATCCTATCTCTCTCCTCTACCAAAGGTTGCCTGGAAGAGATCGCTGTTTTAGCAATGAGGCCGCCTATTGTACAATTTTCTTTTCTTTGTTTTTTGTTTTACTCCTATTATTTTTGTCTATATTGGTGTGCAATAAAGAGTATATAAATAAATAAATAAATAGATGGTAATTGAAGTTAATATCTTTGTGTCTCCTCTGGTCCCAGGCGACACCCTCCACGGCCGCGGGCTGATCTACTCGGCGCAGTTCTGCTACCTGTCGGCCGGCGTCCCGTTCGGCGTGCACCCCCTGGCGCCGCTGAGCGCTCGGCCGGCCTCCTCCGCCGCCCCGCCGCGCCTGTCCCTGCTGCTGGCGGGACCCGCGCGCCACCTCCCTGCGCCACTTCGCCACGGACCGGGCCATCTTCGCCACCGAGATATACGAATACGCCCTCTCCCTGAGCCAGGAGCGCGTGCTGGACCAGCTGGTGGTGTACAAGCTGCTGCTGGCCACGAGGCTCACGGACGCGGGCGAGGCGGAGCGCGCGCTGCGGTACGTCGAGCAGGCGGCGCGCGCGCTCACCGCCGGCCCCCGGGGAGACGACACGCGCGCACTCGCACACGCCGTGGCCACACTCGCTGACAGGTAGCCTGAAAAGAAACGTCTTTGTAGCTTTAAGTCGTATTTAATAATAATAGAAGATTTAACATAACATAAAGAAAGCTTCTGCCAATGGGTGGTCCACCATATTTTGATGTATACATGAGATGTTTTATAAAGGATACTTTACACTACACTTAATTCTATAATATAGCATACACACTATATTTATTACACTTCACCTCCGGGGGTGAAAGAAAAAAAAAGGGCTTACACATTTTTTTTGTATACTACTTAACAAAAGGTTTTGTTCTATTCTTATGTACTGTCTATTTTATTATCTTTAATTATTTTAACATTTAATCCCATAGCTTCTAATACAGTAAACGGTCCATTGAAAAGTTCGTCTAATTTTCCACTTGTTTCTGATTTTACTAAAATTAAATCATCTTTATTGTAAACAACAGGATTAATATACTTATCATATTTAGTTTTTCTATTATATTTGCTATGTAACAAATTATTTCGGGCATCTTTATAAGCAACTTGCAACCTATATGTTCACTAACATAACTTTCAGGATTATACATAGGTTCTACTGTATTACATAATCGATTACGGATATTACATTGTCTACCAAATACAAGTTCAAACGGTTGGTATTTTGTTTCATTATGGACAGTAGTATTAAAACTAAAACTCCAGTATGGTAACCAATAAGACCCAGATTGCTTGTTTTTGTCGCAATAAATTCGTAAAAATGCTCCTGAATTTTAATGAGCATTCTCTAACGAACCTATTGACTCATGATGGTATGCTATTGATGTAATATTATGTTTAATAATTTACATACCTGTTTCATGGTGGCAGAAGTAAACTTAGTTCCTGGTCAGTTGCTATTATTTTAGGGATGCCGAATCTTAAAATAAAATTATCAACTACGGTCCTAGCGACACTAAGGCAATCCTTATTCTTAAGTGGATAAGCATCTATAAACTTACTTAACTCACACTGAATGGTTAATATATACATGTTTTCATCATAATCTTTATGAAGAGGGCCTACTATAGCCATATATATCTTTTCGAATGCATATGACGCAGTTGTTGTTATCGCCATAGGCCCTTTTATGTATTTACAATGTTTAGATTTTTGGCATTTAGAACATTTTCTAATGAAATCTCTTACATCAGTTTCGAGATTTGGCCAATAAAATCGTCTCTTGATTGTATTGATCATTCTACGTACACCAGCATGGCCACTTGTGGGTAGTAGATGAAAATCATTAATATGAATGATTTTTCTTCATTATTCTCAATCCTAGTTACATTCTTTAATATATGAATGCATAGTCCGGACCAATTTGCAGTCGAATTCATCTCATCTCTTAAATCTTTTATAAAATTTTCATTACTTTTATCTCTTATTCCTCTAATATCAATCTAAATTTCATTAAACGACTGGATGGAGCCCTCATAATCTCTCTCTTTCGCGCAAACCACTACATCACCTTTCAAACCTTATTCTACAGCTACATAGTGAATTGACTCACTTCGCGCAGGGGTAATTTATAATCCCAAGGATAATCTGGTGTTTCATAAATTGGCATTAGGCATTGTTTTCCATTTGAGTTAAGACTCAAAATATTAGAATTCAACAATTTATCGCAACCAAAATTAGATAAAAAATCTAATCCAGTAATGCCATCTACTTTTAAAGATAAATTCCTAAAAATATAAAATTTATGATGAAATGATTCATCATGTTTAGTTTTAATTGTTAAATATACGTGACCATGAGATTTCACGCAACCTCCTATTCCATTAACTTCTATACTGGCACATACTTGGAGTATTGTAATCATAAAATAATATTGTTATATTATAATGAATACTGAGCAGAAAACGGTAACTACTAGGAGGGTCGCCATCTAATGTGGTTAATTACTGGGTTTGAAAAGAAACGTCTTTGTAGCTTTAAGTCGTATTTAATAATATTAGAAGATTTAACATAACATAAAGAAAGCTTGGGCCAATGAGTGGTTCACCATATTTGGATGTATACATGAGATGTTTTATAAAGGTGATTATATACACTACACTTAATTCTATAATATAGCAAACACTCTATATTTATTACACTTCATTCATTTATAGCGATGTTTACTGTCGACTGTATTCGTATATTAATATTGAGTCGAACGATGTTTCAGGCTGAAGTATTTCGATCCAGCTCTTCACGACGAGCCGGAGGGCGGCGGAGAGGCGGCGGGGGAGAGTGCGGCCGGGACTGTAGCGGGAGTAGCAGGGTCCGGCAGTGAGGAGGCCTCGCCCCGGCACCAGCAGTGGCTCACAGACGTGACGGAGCTGGCCAGCCGGCTCACGGTGAGTGGACACGACCAGCCGCCCGGGGTCAGCGGTGTACCGACAAGCTTGTACATGGTGTCGTGTCCACAGATGGAGTCCTCTCAGAACAGCAGCCCGCAGCACGGCGCGGAGCTGATGACGAGAGAACACGAACACACGCAGTACTCGTGGAACGATCAGGTAATGAAATATTGATACAAGTTTGAGTTCAATAATAAATCATAATAATACTACATAATACTACACTCAATCAAAAGCACTATACATATAATACTGATCACCGAAACATGGATAAAGCCGCATCTAATGCAGCGTTACTTGAGATTCCAAATTATACGCACATATAAAGTTATGGAATTCAAATTTATAATAAACTAGAAGACCCGGCGAACTTCGTTTCGCCCTATAATCAAGAAATATCTGTTACGTTTTTTTATTTATATTTTTGGAGTTTACCTATTAAAGCCATAAATCTCCGTGTTTTGAAGTGATTAGGAATGATTAATAGTTAATATGAGAGTTACACTGAGCTAGCAAAATAATAATTGTCAACGTTACTACTACACTTGATGCACAAACAATAACGATGGCCGACAACTGTGTAGGGAGTGAGAGAAGTCTAATTGTGTGAGAGAAACAGAAGACCGGCTTCGTTCTCATCCCTACTCCGTGCTGTTTACTGGGTCAGAAGTGACACCTGTAGATATCTGGCGGGGATAACTTATTAAATGACGATTGATCAGTTATCGACCGGAGATGAAAAATGATTAAATTACTAAAATAGCTATTAAAAAATAAGGGTTGATCGTAGAAGGGTGAAAATTTAGGATTGTATGTATTTTTGTACGTTGTATCATAAAAAAATAGTAATTAAAAATTTTGTCTAAAAAATAAAAAAAAAAATTTAGGGGTGGACTACCCCTAACATTTAGGGGGATGAAAAATAGATGTTGGCCGATTCTCATAGCTACCGAATAAGCACAAAAAATTTCATCAAAATCGGTCAGGTTGTTTCGGAGGAGTATGGGCACGAAAACTGTGACACGAGAATTTTATATATTAGATTATCAGACTTAATCATTAATAGCAAGAGTTTTCCTATATTCAAAAAACGTGTGATGGAATATGTGCAAAATAATTTATAAGTCAATGTAATCCCCACCTAAACATGTTTGTGTAATATAACAACCCGCAACATTATATTTCACTGTATATAATTCACTAGCATTTGCCGCGACTTCGTCTGCGTGGAATAGTGACTTCCGGCAGATTTTTGGTTCTTCCCACATAGTTCCCGTTCGTGCGGGGTTTTCAGAATGGTCGAGTTCCCGTAGAATTTTCAGGATAAAACCTATGTTTTTTTAAATTCACAATGACGTACTCTTAACCAACAACATATTTATTTGTTTATTTGAATAAAGATTAATATTATTATGTTGATACAACTTAAACAAATTATTTCGACCAAATTCCTCGATAACTGGACTATCCAACACAAAAAGGGAATTATTCAATTCGAACCAGTAGTTTCGGAGATTAGCGCTTCCAAACAAACAAACAAACTCTTCAGCTTTATAATATTAGTATAGATAAGGCAGACTTTTAAATGTCATTGCTCATGCAAAATTATTGTAATTTCTTATTGTAAGTGAACTTTTGTGTTCTTTATAAGAAATAAATGTCTTTAAACCGAATCCAGTTCTCGTAATTGATTCGTTCTTTTTCCATTGTATTGTACTAGGATTGTAACATATATATTTTTTATCCACGCCTTTCAGACGCTCCAACAGCAGCCGGACATGGTTCCGCAGCAGTACCCCGAGCCGGTCCCGGAGGCGGCGGACTACGCGGCGCAGTACTACCGACAACAACAGCAGCAGCTCCAGGAGGTGGAGCAGCAGCAGCAGTACGAGCCCGCGCCCTACGGAGACTACGACGACCAGCCCGCGCCCTACGGAGACTCCTACTGGCAGAACGACACGCACTACGGATATAACGACGTGAGTAACATGCCTCCCCCACCCACTGAACGACTCCTCTTAATAAACGTTTCATTGTGAATACTACATTCACGTGTACATCTCGTCCCACTCCCCCAGTCACTTTCACTGATGTCAAATATTTAATTCGATCCCGCGTCCGGTTGTTTGAGCGCGTGTCGTTCTGACGCCGCCCGACGTTGTATGTGGTTGTGTTGGAGTGTGCTAACGCGTGTTGTGGGGGCAGTCCGCGGGCCCCCCGGCCGGCCTGCGCCGCCGACGACCCCGCGCACGCTCACCGCCACACCCGGACCCCGCGCCGAACGAAACAAACGAACGCCTCCCCCTGGAGGACGGTCAGGGGAGCTCACCGGCGCACGTGGCGGAGCTCCTGCGGCGGGCCGCGGTGCCGGCGCGCTGGAGACCTCGCCTCGGAGCCGTCGTCGGCCACACCGTGGAGAACTGGGCGCGGAGAGCCGCCCGCGAGCGGTCCACACGCCCGCTCGTGTTCGGGGGCACCTACCCCATCGACGAGCCCGAGGACTGCGCGCCCTCTTACCAACAAGTGGAGCATCGCCGGCGACTGCGGGACACGGTGGAGCGGAGCGTCCGACGGTTCGAGGCAGCGCTGGCCTCGCGCGGGGGAGGGCGGGGGCTCGTGCGGACCTTCGACATCGACGAGCCGCTCGGGCCGCGCGAGGAGCGCCCGCCGCAGGACCCGGACTCGCGGGTCTACCTCGCCGGACCTCAGACATACGACATCGACGAGCCCGTCATGTACATGTGACCTCGCGACCCACCTCACGCCTCTCTCGAGGAACACTACAGGTTCTGGTTGACGTGATCAGAAAGACTGGGGGTCAGAGTACAGGGAGGGAGGGGAATATGATGTTTAGTAATAAATATATAGTGTTATCAAAAGAATCATTCGGAACCTGTGACACACGGATCTATCTGGTCGGTGTACATGTTACTAGAACACGTTGAAGAGAAACAATATAATACAATACAAACATAACTATCGTGTGTGTGTTCTCTCAATATATCACACAAAACGTGACAACATTGTGGAAAAGTATAAACAATATATCACCAAGTTTTTATTTTACAAGTACATATGTAATCATGTCCCTCCCCCTGTGTCCATCAGTTCGTGTCCGTGTTCCCGTCTCGAGCCGCTTGTTGTATTTTCGTTGGTTGTTTATTAATGTCGTGTACAGATTTTGATACGAACCACATTATAATGATAATTAGGAGTGATAGGCCAGTGCAGATGCCTCTAAAAATGATGAAAAGTGAAAATAAATTATAGTAGAATGAAACCCATTAGAAAAGGAGGGGAATATTATAAAAAATAAGGGAAAAATAATTTACGGGCAATCTGAGGTCGGGAAGGGTACGGGCGTGGGCATTTAAGGGTAAAAAATGGGTTTTCTCGATTTCCGGAAAAACTAAGAGTCCTAATGAAAAATGTTATAGGTATGTTTTCAATTTGTTAAAATCTCTATTTTCCGATGATGAAGAAAAAAATACAAGTTTCTTACTTACAATACCATTTTAGGATAAAATAATCATGTCTCTTTTAATGACATGACACTCTACATCGTTTTGAAAATGCTCTTTCTAATTTATTTTACCAAATTTTTGAAAAACGCTGATATTTTGACGGGTGATTTTTCGATTGAAAATGAGGCTGATTTTTCGCTATTTATTCAAAATAATCTGAAAACATCAATTTTTTTAATCCAATAAATTACAGTGCATTTGTAACATCAAAAGGAAAGTTTTCACCAAATTTCGTGACAAAATATTGTTTTTTGTAAGAGTTAAAAATAAAAAAACCAAATACTTGGTTTTTTGAGTTTTTCACATAATTTTTGAGGTTATGTGAAAAAAGTGTAAATACAAAAGTTTTAGATCTTTTTATTACCTACAACTTTGCCACATAACATTTTTCAATAGGACTCTTAGTTTTTCTGGAAATCGAGAAAACCCATTTTTTACCCTTAAATACCCACACTCGTACCCTTCCCGACCTCAGATCGCCCGTAAAATATTTTTCCCTTAATTTTTATAATATTCCCCTCCTTTTCTAATGAGTTTCATTCTACTATAATTTAATTATGTTTTAAAAGCTATCGGCACTGGTCTATGAGTCATGTATTATGAAATATTCCAGTGAATGCTTTATTGAGTATGTATAGCTAACTTTAATCCCAGGTGAAGCACATAGTCATAGTTACTTATTTATAGATCACTTCCCTTCGTTTGTTGAACTCTTGGAGTTTATCAAACAATATTAAAAATAATATCCGACCGTTGTCCACTGTGACTAGTGTTAGTGTTAGTTTCTTTGTTTATATATGTATTGTTAACGAGCTTGCTTTAACTCGCGTGTCGATGTAATGTTGTTGTGTTTGTAACATTAAAAGGATAAATATTTAACACATTCAATGGTTTTATTATTGATCTTATTTTGACCTGTGTAACGTTTGATGGATGTCGTAAAGTCATCATCGCCGTTAAATAAAAGTGACTCCTTTCGTACCCCAGGGCGATGCGGCCCGGCCCACCATCACCATGCCGGGGGCCACCAGGAGCCCCGCGCTCGACCACGACGGAGAGATGCCCTCACAAATGCAGTCGGTGAGTCGATACTTGGTACACGACGCTCTTAACGATCATATAAAACATATCTGACGTTATTACCGTGATTTTCAGCAAACGGAAAGAGATTCGGAGAGCCCGAAACCCTCCTCCAAGGACGGAAAAACATCAGATGGAGGGAGCGGCGGACGAGAGGGCAAGGGGGCGGACAAGAAGGGCGCGGGGGGAGGGGGCTGGCTGTCCGGGGTCCTCAGCAAGCTGGCGCTCAGGCCCCCCAACCAGATGATACTACCAGACGACAAGAACCCCACAGTGAGTGACACGCACACACACACACGCGCACACACACACATGCACCTCCCCACCCTCATGTGACACGTTACTTTCTGATGTGTATAATATTTATATCTATGTATATTATTTTATTGGTCCCTCACACGCCGGCGGTCGACTGTCTTTGTATATTTTCTAATGTATATAAGTATGTTTTAAACTAATAAAATAGTTTATCTCTCCTTATTGTTTTATTGAACCCGATGCTTTGATGTTCCATTGTGAGTTTGCGTCGCAGGTAAGTTAGAGACGGTCGAGAGAATCCGAGGAGGCGAGTGTTGAATTAATACATGTGGTGTGACAGATCGTGTGGGACGAGGAGAACAAGTGCTGGCGCGACACGGCGTCCGGGGACTCCGGGGAGGCCTCGCGTCCCCCGCCGCCGCCCCCCACCGGACCCCTGCTGGCCGCCGCCGGCCCGCCCGGAGCCCTGGCGAGCCCCGCGCTCGTGTCCTCCACGCCGCTGGCCTCCCCCTCCGCCAACATGTTGAGGATGCAGAAGGGACGACGTAAGACATCTTCATCATGTTCACCGTCGAAGGGCCGCAGAGTACAGAATGGGTCCTCATACTCATTATTTTTCATTCATCTGTTCTAGATATAAAGAAGTCTTACGTGGACGTCCTGAACCCCGGGGGAGCCACCGCCGCCCCCGCCGCAGCCCTGGCGCCCCCTCCCCCCCCTGCGCCGGGTGCTCCGCCGTCGTACTTCATACCGGCGCCAGTCCCTCACCAGGTTGGTCTGCAGATCCTGCTCACTGAGACTCGTCATCACTTCTAACTAACCTAACCCCCCCGCCGTCCCCCAGCGGCGGCCAGTCCACGTGTTAGTGTCGCTGCCCCGCTCCTCGCCTCCTCCGCCCCCCTCCTGGACCCCTCCACTCGTCGAGGTGCTCCTTATACTAATACATAGTAGATCTCATTACTATTCCTTTCAACGGATCTCATTCGTAGTTGTCAATAATTTTCATATGTAACATTATTAATTCCACGCTGACAGGATTCAGAGTTGGTCCCCAACGGACATTAGAAGGTAAAGATTTGGACGTAGTAGTGTGTAGTGAAGATTTTTTTAATCTTAGGAAGAAAAGCGTTCGAAAAGAATATCAAATCTTTTATTAATATAAAAATGTGTTTCGTTCTAGGGGGGCATCTTCGACCCCGCGCAGATCGCCGAGGACGACTACCGCAGCGGGATCTGACCGACCAGTCCGACGACATCCAGCGCTGATGACATGAAAACGTTCTAGTACTTAAAACTGTACAACGATTCCACCTCGGATAACACGAACCTCTCACGGATGAGGGCGGCGGGGGCCGTACGGTTTATCATGTTATTGAATAGTTTTTGTCGAACATTCCGCTTAACACTTTAGAACTTAGTCACGATTAGTAACATCAGGGCCAGCAAGTCCGGCAGGTTCCGCCGCGTCCTTGGACAGGATAGTGTTCCACATGTAACGAAGACGGAGTATGAAACACAGTCATACAGCAGCGAGGAGACGCTACAGATGTTGAACACCTTACAGGGTTCCATGATTTATTATCATTTGAAAGATTAGTTTGTTTTGTTAATGTTTAGTGAAGGTCAACAACCCCGGCCGCAGGCCAGTCTTCTCTTATCAAATCTGCTCATGTTTGATTCTTTGTTTCTGTCCAACTTCTGTTTTAAGTAACACGTTTCTTCTACTATGAGTCAATCCTCTAACGTTATTATTCTATGTTATACTCTCGATGACATCTCTTCAATTACTTTATTTATAAAATGCCGCAAATCATTATTTAATGTTTATTATAATTTCAGTCATCGACATCGCGTTAATTTATTTAATTTGATGATATATGAATATGGTGCAATGGGATGTTTATTTTTTATCAAAATTTAAATAGACAATAAAATGTTAATTTCTTTATGTTGTATTCCTTTTTATATATAATATTTGTTTAAGTTAATGTACAGAGTTCGTGTGAGTGAGGTCAGTAGGGTGAGGAGGTAGTCGCTAGCCGGGTCGTGAACCCGGAGCTGGGTAGCCGGTATCTGTATATTTGAAGGACGAAGCGATACTTTGTATTCCGAAATGTATTATAATTCATTGTATGAAAATTATTTAAATAAATTGTTTATGTTATGCTTCACTCGTGTTTTATTTCGTTCCTCGCTCTACATGCATATAACAAAATACAGTAAAGTTTATTTTGATGACCTTCCAGGAACTGCCCAGTCTTTATCTCAAATTTGTCTCCGCTCCTATCTCATCATGATAATTAACGGCCGTTTAAATTAATTAGTACATTCAACTGGGCTCTTCAAACAAAAATATTCAATCGATCGATATTTAATATGTCATCAGATAACAAAACTAATCGGTCACAAGAGTCAGTCATCGCAGTTGACACATTCCAAGGAGCCATGTCCGCCGGCCTCTGTCGCCGCCGACACCAGCTGCAGCACGGCCGTGGCCAGCACGCCCGCCACGAACACGAACACCAGCAGCGAGCACACCACCAGCCCCTTACTCATACCCATCTCACATAACATACCACTCACATAACACAAGACAGTCGACACTTGACGTCCCGTCACGGGAATATACTTTTTAAACGAGACGAACGTAGGGCCATAGATAATACACTATATTAGAAATAGATGCGAAACTCTGGGTTTCAGTTTAGAAAACCACTATGTACGCTAGATGTCGCTGCATTTAATAGCTAAGACGTGGTACCACTAGATGGCGAATTGTTATTCGAATTTAATAGGGAAAATGCAAATTTCGATTTTATTAACTTTAATTTTTGGTTGATAAAAGTTAATAATAAAATTAAAATAAGAATACATAATTTACATTATTTACTTAGCACACTTAAAAAAATAAGTAAAATTAAAAGCAGGACATATATTCAAATATTTATTTTTTTCTTTTTGTAGGTATGTATTATAATATGTAATCACTTGGACTTTAACATTATTCTCATTATTTTGACAATTTGTAAACTTTCCCGTAAGCAGCCTGTTAACATTGGTGCACCGACTATGAATTATTAAATGTATGATATAAATTATTAAAACTCCTCTAAGGTTTTTATGAGTTTCGCAAGAACGAAACGAAAAATCACAATATAAATCAGCTTTTTGAGTATTTTTTTCTTTTATATTTTTTGTTTGTGGTTCTTCACCTAATTGTTTTCGTATGACTGCACAAACATCATCTAAAAATGAACACAACACCTCCGACGGATACTTACAGGATTTTTTAGTGTAATCTCTAAATAAAATATAGTTATTATTAGCAAGAGGTGTTGTGCTTAACAACTGCATTTAACATGTGTTACAATTTTTACATACATTTTTAATATACAATTTTTACATACATTTTTAATATACAATTTTTACATACATTTTTAAAATATTATGATCTGGAAATAAAAAATATATTAAAATTATTTTTAGACATAGGCCTTATCATTAGATAGATAGATTGATAAACTCCATTTTATTGCATACAAGTAAAGTTGAGAATTAATAAAAGCAAAAGACAAGAAAAAACATAAGTAGGTATGCAAAGGAGGTCTTATGACTTATAGTGATCTCTTACAGACAACCTCAGGAGTAAAAAGCTGTTATATTTGTAATATGCTAAGTACATAGAAAGTTTATGTCAACATAATAATAAGTAAAACTTACTCCTACTATGAAAAGAATATATACTAACTTGCTAAGAACCGCATAGCTGCTGATACTCGCTGGCTGAACACTTGGGCCGCATATTTCACTTTCATTTTCGGCAATTTATCTTTATACATACCTATGTGTTTCTGTTAATTGTCTTCTTTTTGTTGTGCATTAACACATTTTTTGAGTGTACAGTCTCAAATGTTGATGCTGCTAAATAAAATATATTTTTTTTAATACAAATAAATATGTATATTAAACGAAAAGTTAAATGAAAAATCTTAAAATTGAATGATAACATATTGTCTTGATTGTATCTTTCTTCCTCGTTTCTTTTAGAGTTTCTGATTTAATGTAGATAGACTTGTAAGTTTTACTGAATTAAACACTGCCATTCTTATATTACATAAAAAACTATAAACAACTTTTTTTGGTTTGTAGTTATCCAGTGAAATTATAATCTCTACATATTTCGAACACTTTGTTCTGTTTTACCTATGTAAAGAAGTGACATAAGTAGTTATTTGGCAATACTGTTTGTAGACACTTTCCTTCATTTAGATAAAAAAGGTAATAAAGATCACACATTATAAATCTATCAAACCACATGTAAGTATATAAAAATGTTAAGATGACTTGTATACCAATTTCATTATAATCAAATAAATCCAATTTTTTTGTTTTTAATTATGAGCACCAATTTCTAAAGTAAAATAATAATAATGTAAAATATTTTCTATAGTTATAAAATACAATTGATTATTTATAGTTTTTTTTTATATTAGTAGTATGTATTGTGCGCCTATAAGTATTTAAAGTAAGCAACTTCCCAAGTAGTTATAGGCACATAATACATACTACTAATATAAAAATACTATAAATAATCAATTGTATTTTATAACTATAGAAAATCTTTTACATTATTATTATTTTACTTTAGAAATTGGTGCTCATAATTAAAAACAATAAAATTAGATTTATTTGATTATAATGAAATTTGTATACAAGTCATCTTAACATTTTTATATACTTACATGTGGTTTGATAGATTTATAATGTGTGATCTTTATTACCTTTTTTATCTAAATGAAGGAAAGTGCCTACAAACAGTATTGCAAAATAACTAAGTACTTGTGTCACTTCTTTACATAGGTAAAACAGAAACAAAATGTTTGAAATATGTAGAGATTATAATTTCACTGGATAACTACAAACCAAAAAAAGTTGTTTATAGTTTTTTATGTAATATTAGAATGGCAGTGTTTAATTCAGTAAAAATTAAAGGTCTATCTACATTCAATCAGAAACTCTAAAAGAAACGAGGAAGAAATATACAATCAAGACAATATGTTATCATTCAATTTTAAGATTTTTCATTTAACTTTTCTTTTAATATACATATTTATTTGTATTAAAAAAAAATAAAAATATATTTTATTTAGCAGCATCAACATTTGAGACTGTACACTCAAAAAATGTGTTAATACACAACAAAAAGAAGACAATTAACAGAAACACATATGTATAAAGATAAATTGCCGAAAATGAAAGTGAAATATGTGGCCCAAGTGTTCAGCCAGCGAGTATCAGCAGCTATGCGGTTCTTAGCAAGGTAGGTATATATTCTTTTCATAGTAGGAGTAAGTTTTACTTATTATTATGTTGACACGAACTTTCTATGCACTTAACATATAACAAATATAACAGCTTTTTACTCCTGAGCTTGTCTGTAAGAGATCACTATAAGTCATAAGACCTCCTTTGCATACTTATTAGTCCAGTCATTATAGTAAGTTCACCTCGGAATTCGAGATACCCAGCTGTAAGTCTGTAAATAGTTGTATATTGACACCCTAAAAGTTGTCTCAAAACCTACATATGGTAGGGTGTAAGCAACTATTAAATTTCAAGGTGAAAGGTCACAAAAATCGGTTTTTTGCGCTTTTTTTGGAAATATCTCATTTCCTATGGGTTTTTTGCTATTTGTATTTATGATCAATATTGTAGAATACTAAATTCTCTACAAATTTTGTTTCAAAATTTTTTTTATACGGTGTACCGTTTTCGAGATAGAGGGCGGAGAGATATACTCAACTAAAAGTTTTGATAATTATCCTCATTGCAAAAAACATATTTTATTTCTGCACGCATTAAGTGGCTGTGACACAACTTCTGCGCTTTTTAAAAAGGGAAAAAAATCATTTTTAAAAGTTTTTGAGAAACTGACAAATTTGGATGAACTAGCTGCAGCATTTAAGGAAGAAAATTGTTCGGCCCAGAGATTATTAGAGTGGAACTCAAACCTTATTGGCAGTCTATAATGCTCCGAAATCTGTGAAAAGTCTCGATCATCTTCGTTTTACGCATTTCGTCAAGTCTACAAAACTTAATAAACCTGTGCAGCTTTCAAATATTCCACCAACAAGTGCAGCTGCTCATCAACATTTCAACCGTGTATATTATCAAGTTCAAACTTGGTTAGGACATGATTTGGAACCCCAGGTATGGGGTTGGGCAATGCGAAATGATTTTCTGGAGCCTATCATGACAATTTTACCACCTGCTCCAGAAAATTTGCTAAATACAATTTTCTGCAACTGCAAAAGTGGTTGTGGTTCGCGATGCGGATGCAGGAAAGCTGGCTTGCAATGCTCTTTAGCTTGTGGCCAATGTAATGGGCAAGCTTGTCTCAATGCTCAACCATATCAGAGCGACATTAACGAAGATGGAACCTTTGATCCCGAAATCATGGAAGAACTTGAGACAAATGTCGTTGAAGACGATAATGAAGACCAGTTTGAAATTTACCAGCAGCCAGAAGACGGCGATTAAGAGGAAGAAGATGTTTAAAATTATAAATTGTAGTTTTTGTACCCTTTATTCCATTTTCTTACTTTCAATAAAAAATCATTTCTCCAATGATATTTTTTCATAAAAAGATTAAATCATAATTTATTTGTTTTTTTTTCATCATGTAAGAAGTTATTAATACTAATTAGGTTAAAATTCAAATATAATTCTTATATTTTCATTAACAATTCTGCAATTACATGGACAGGTAAGTGTTGTTAAGTAAATTAATACTGAATAAAAAGTGGATAAGTTAGGAAAAAAATGATAAAATATAATATAATAGTTAATAAAAATTGACAAATATTTATAATCATTGATTTATTGATAGTTCATCAACTATATATGGCGCGTTTTCGACCGGAGGCACCGGTTGACCTGAAGTGATGCGGTGACCGCGCGCTCTGCGCCCTCTATCTCGAAAACGGTACACCGTATAAAAAAATTTTTGAAACAAAATTTGTAGAGAATTTAGTATTCTACAATATTGATCATAAATACAAATAGCAAAAAACCCATAGGAAATGAGATATTTCCAAAAAAAGCGCAAAAAACCGATTTTTGTGACCTTTCACCTTGAAATTTAATAGTTGCTTACACCCTACCATATGTAGGTTTTGAGACAACTTTTAGGGTGTCAATATACAACTATTTACAGACTTACAGCTGGGTATCTCGAATTCCGAGATTCTTACCTAATTTAAGCTTAAATGACTGGACTATATGTTTTTTCTTGTCTTTTGCTTTTATTAATTCTCAACTTTACTTGTAAGTAATAAAGAAGTTTATCGATCTATCTATCTAATGATAAGGCCTATGTCTAAAAATAATTTTAATATATTTTTTATTTCCAGATCATAATATATTGCCAAAAGAGTGTGTCGCCACAGCTGACCTGCTGCTTCTTGTAGATAAATTCTTTGACTCATTCAATGGCCATACTTATCAGGAAGATGCTAAATTATATAGGATTGCATTGAAAACAAATTCTCCACATTTCAAACTGTGGGATGAAATATTGCCTGTGTTAAACTCAATGAGATTTGAAGTAAATAAAAATGGTATAAAAAAATATTGTGGTACCATCAATTAAAAATTGGATACATAACTTTCATGCCACTAGGGAGTTATTTTTTGGGTTAAATAAATATCATGGTCTGGTGGTCTGTTAACAAGAAACTAAAATCAGGATCCCTTAGACAATTTTTTCTGTAATATTCGAAGTAATGGGATCCATAGCAGATAAGCACATTATTTGTTCTTATTTAAATTTTAAAGAAACAGATAGTATAGAAACAGAACTTCTTGAAATGACATCTAGAAACATTTTTGAGAAATCATTTAATCGTCATCGAGAACTGAGTCGAGCCAATCTCTTAGTAGCGCGATGTTGACGTAGAGCGCGGGGCCACAGGAGACCCCGCAGGCTCCGTCGTCGCTCATGACACCCAGCAACGTGTCGGAAGACAGCAGCGGAGCCCCCGCGCACGGACAGGCCCGCCCGCCTACCGCCCGCCCCACACACAGAACGCCCGGCCCGCCCACGTCACGCCGCGCTGCGCCCGCCCGCCCCAGGTGACGAGCCGCCCACGTGTCGCCGCCCGGACACTGCCGCGGAGACACCTTGACCACGGACCCCTCGCGGACACGGCGGTCCCCGGGGTCGGCTGACAGACTGAAATAAGACACTAAGGATGGAGAGAGTTATGACTATTAATAATATTAATAATAATATTACGATATTGTTAATAAGTCTTTCAAGTCCATAGGTTTTATAATTAGGAATACAAAAAAAATTTAAGAGTACGAACACACGAATACGAAAACACGTTGTTTGATTATTTAGTTCGCAGTAAGTTAGAGTTCAACTACTTGGAATCCATATTATAATGTCCATAAAGACAGAATAGAAAGAATATTTAGGAAATTTATACGATATTTATGCTTTATTGATAAAAATAATTTACCTACGGAACGAAAATTACAAGACTATACTTGCAAACTATAATGCACTTTCTTTAGTAGATCGCAGAGATATGCTGGACCTGTGTTTCTTTCATAAATTATATCCGATGCTATCAACTGTCCTGATCTATTAAATCGAATTAATGTTGTAGTTTCTAGACAAAATGCCAGACATACATACATATACTACACTTTTAAAAGTAGATTTTCTAGGACCATTTTAGTCCAAGCTGCGCCAATAAGTAGAATCATTAAATGTTATAATGATATTGAGTGTAAAGCAAACCTAGACATTTTTAATGATAGTTTGAATTTCTATAGAAGTAAAATTAAAAAACATTTCCATTCTCAATAATATGTCATGTCACAACTTTTTTTTGTAATTAGGTGTTTCTTTTTATATAGCTGTTTTTAGATTATTATTATTATTCTTTTATTCCTTTTTGTTGTTATATGCATACTTTTTTCACCATTTTTTTTTATTGTATCTAGTAAGTGTTGGAGTAAGATCTAAACATTATGTAACTCATGTTGAGTTAGCCTGTAAGTTTCCTATTAAATAAAATATTATTAAAATATGTAGTCGTATTTCAAGGAGAAGCTCAAACCTCAGTTTGCCGAAGCCGAGGACGCTGAGTCGTTCCCCCAGAGTGACGAGGGAGACGTCCAACAGGGAGGCGAGCTTCAAGTGTCGGCCGCCGTCGACACGGAGTGTATCGTAGGATTTAAGGGCAACCAAGTCGTAACTTTTGTGGACCCCTTGATACAGCGGATGCACGATCACCTCTGACAGCTGGTGGGTGTCGCCCCGAGCTCCTCGGTCGAGCCTGTCCATCATCACGAAGTCATCCAGCGTGTCCACTTCCTCTATGGCTTCTACACAGCTGGCAGCAGTCAGTGTCCAGCGACTCGAGACGACCGTGAGCGTACAACCGAACAGAACCTCTCCGGGTTGCTGTAGCTTAACGAGAGCGAGAAGCCAACCGGCCTTCACGTCCCCTGCGAGATCATCATACGACGCCGTCGTTTCATTTCCATCTTCAGTTTTAACAGACTCCACCGTCGAAACATCTCCAGAAGTGACAACTTCGCCTCCTTCATAGTAGTGAGCGGTGGCGTTGGTCTTCGCGGACGGTGTCCAGGTACACTCCACGTCCTCGGCCAGCGTCGATCTCTCTGGAGTGAGTGTATAATCGTCGGTGGAGGAGCGCTCGGCGACAGTGGTCAAGTTATCGATGGTGACAGTGACGTCGTCGTGACGATCGTCTTCCATACACACGAGAAAATGAAGCACCAGAAACGTGACGATGGTGATTAAAGATATGAGGAACACGGCTTGCAACAACGTTAGATAGATCTCTGTTTTAGTAAATGAATTGAACCAGCCTTTGAATTCCTTGCACACGTCACTCATTATAGACTATGTGACATGACGCATCCCGTTTGACGACTCATGACCAGATAGTTATACAAATATTTTATTATTATCACATATACTCATAATAATTTAACTGACAAGACCATAGACTACACTCTATTTTGGTTCTACTTTGACATTTTTAGGGTTGATTAGTATTGGTTTTCTGAAGGGTCTCTCTCTACATCCAAATCTCAGCTGGCCAGATTCCTTCCGGCCCCCGAACCCTCCCCCGAGTCTCCTGGGCCTCCACCCTCTCAGACGTCTCTCTGCCTCCCGCTCCACTATGATCTCAAAACTATCTAAGTACTCATTGTTCATTTCCTTCAACGCTCCATCCAGGCTAGACAAGTTCTCATATTCTACAAAAGCGTACTGCTTTGATTTTCCAGTAACTATGTCCTTCACAAGTCTACAGTTGATCACTTTCCCAAATTTAGAAAATTCTGAATATATTGTCTCCTGAATACAAAAATTTTATTTTTATTTACTTGAAATGTAAAAAATACATAGATTGAAATATTTGACCCAATTATATGACAAAGTTTGTAATCTAATTTTTATAACTATCATGTAGTCAAAATATTAATTATTTATATTACATTTGTGATCATTAAATTATTGTCTTGTTTACAGTAACATTACATTTGACTATTTTATTGCAAGTGGGAAGGAATATACTATAAATAGAAATTTTGCATCAACTGGGACCAGACAAACAAAAACTGGACACTAAATATATAAATTTGATTATGTTTGGTTTCCACAAAATGAATTATAGTACCTCTGTCGTCCTCGGGTTCAGTCTGGCGATGAATATAGTATGATCGGGATCACCTTTAACTTTTTTATTCGGAACATATTCAGAATTGAGTGCTCTTACGATCCCATGGTCGTGAGGAGCAGTGTCAGTACCTACGACGTATAGTTATTAAACTCATATGGTAGACATACTCCCAGAAGGTTACAAAACAATAATATTTTATAGGGCTTACCGTCTATTGAACCTATTTTTATTGGATCATATGTCGTCGTTGCATACTTGTTAAAATCTTTGTCAAACATTTTTCGTCACAACAAAATCTAATTTTGTGTGTCGTAATGAAAATCTTCTATATAATTATTAAAGAAATATCTTTTATTTTGAATTTAATTTGAAGTAAATATCTACTTTATTTACAGTAAACAGTTTGGAAGGCTGTCAAAAGTGAAAAGTCAGAAGTTTTGTTCTGAAAGTGTTTGTTACCTACAACAAAAATACCTACTAAGGATGTCAAATTAATTTTATTTATTTATATTTTCTTATTTCTTTATACACTCGCAAAATTTAAAAATACTAGAAATTAATGGATTTCGTACGTGTAAAAACAAGCGTTACCAAAATAGCTAAGAACAAAAGAAAATCTCTTGGAATGTAACACCAACGCAGACTGTCTTGTAAAATTATAATAATTATTAGTCATTATATCTAATGTGGAGAATCTCAAAGATAAATACTTTAGGATTTAAAATTTGGGTTATATAATCATCTTAAATAATTCTCAATTGTATTTGTATCTCTCACGACGTCCTCTGATTATAAGCATGGACTTAATAGTAGTAATCTACTGCATAACTTATTAATAGTATCAAGTATATATATCATTAGATTACAAACCACTCTTTCTATGTAAAATTATTAAGGATAATTCATAACAAGATAGAAAGTATTCTCCAAAAGTATATATTATATAGATATAATCATTTTATTAGAACCTTCCTGATGTAGTAAATGAAGTTGATAACAACAAATTTTAAACAAATTGAAGGGCCGTTGTGTGACGATGCTATCAACGAGGGGAAGATCAAACTTAAAATAAATAAAATAGATATAAATAAAAATGAAAGACATAGGAATGTAATTAAAAGCATGTTCTACTATTCATCATGACTAACTGAAAATCATCTTTCATTATAAACTTTTGTTTCTCATGTGTACAGCTATTTTACATATCAAACAAAATATAATTCTACCAAAAAATAGAAGAAATATAAAAATAATATTACAGAATACAAAATCTGTAGCTCGTGTACATTCAATACCTTTCAATTGGTACAACTACGGCGAGTACATTATGTACCATACATGTTTAATGTTATTAATGTTCCACATAGTCTTTTATATGTAAAATAAATTTGAGAATATTTTAATGTTATGTATGTACAAGTTTTCAATGCAAGCAAAGTCTGAACTGGTTTCAAAAATGAACACAATGAAAGTTGCATACACAGAAGTCATTTTTGTAAAAATATTTATGTATGTATAAATTTTTAATGCACATTGTGACTTGTGTACGGTCAGTAATGTAGATCATACACAGGAAGCACTCTCGGGATCTTAGCATTTTAGATAATCAATTCTCAGTCTAGCTGCAACACTATAGTGACCTTTAGAAATATTGTATCACAGAGTCAAACAATTGTTTAATAATACATTAAAACCCATAGTATATTCATACTTTAAACAATTTGGATCAAATCACCAATAAATACAAATGTTATGTACCTCTGACGTCAGCCTCATACAATATAAACAATAAAATTAAATACAATGAAACATTCCAAGGCATCCTCGTAATGCTACAGCACTAGCCTAACATTCACAGAAGCTGAAACAATATCAGATATATGGAAAATAGCTGGTCATGATGGCGATGCATGATGCGTCTTCATTAAGGAGGCCATAAAATTAATAGATACAAGGTCTATAGATAAATTAATACAGTAATGGAATTTTCTGCAACATATTTCAACTTTAAGATACATATTGTGTAACCTCTCCTCACTTTCACAGTTCTAGTTCAGTTCTAGACGTAGTAGCGTCAGTTCAGAGAGGGCGATTGGCCCTCGTCCCACACCACATCGATACTGGGCCACTTGGTCTGTAGACAGGTGAGCATGGGGTCCGTAGTGGCCGCTCTCATGGGACACTCCAGCAGCGCCGCCCGGCCGGTGCGGTACACTACCCGCCCGCCTGGGTTGCTACGGGACAACCCATTGTAATGATGTAGAGTGAACGTGTCGGGGGCGCCTCTTTCTGATCCCGGAAAGAACTCGTCCATAAAAGCACTCAGTAAAATAATACCTAAATTCTCAGAATCTAGTTTTCGTCTCATCAATTCCACGTATTCTGGTTCACTAACCAAGTCAGCTGCACAGAGTACATCTTGCAGGGCTGCTGATGGTATAAAATTATTTCCTTCAGGATCGAAAGATCTAAAGATACGCTCAGCTGACTCCCCGGCCGTCTCTGGAGCCGCAAGCCTCCTTTCAAAGGAGAATAGAACTGTCAGATGTGTTTCAGAAGCCAGCACCCACACAGGATGTTTAGGATTTTTATAAAATGAGCCAACTGTACAATACTGCATGTGCTCCATTATAGTCAGAAAGCCAATGTCATTCTGGTTCTCAATACCCCTCAGACGCAATCCTCCGACCACCTGTTCATGGTCCCACACATGTGCTACGGCTCTGCCGGTAAGCATTAGGTTGATGAGTCCTTGTGAACCATATCCATATGTAGAATGTATGAGAGGGTCGGACAGTTCTGAGAGTTCCATCTCCACAGCTTCTACACCCTTGCTAAGGATGACACTATACAACAGTAATAAAACTCCATACTTGTCTTTCAAGATCCGAATATTCCGAGTATAGAATGCTTCCACCTCCGTTATTGCTTTGAATGTATGCACCTCGATCCGTCTATGAAAGTGGTCGATAGCATCACAAGACAGTTCTTCAGCACTAACATTAAGGCCGGAACTTGTTTGTCCTTCTGTATCGTTCTTGCGATACACAGCAACATTGTACTTAGTAGCTAGACACTGACCTAAAATCAAAAACACACAGCCCTAACAAGCACAGAATTGCACTTCTCTGTTGTTAAGTCTTGAAGACTGTGACCTACTGTTTCTGAAAGTAAAATCTTAAGAAGAAATCCTTGTACGGGGGCGATGGCAGCGCAGGGCCCTCCCTCTTGCTGGATGAGAGCACTCGGCTCATCGGGACTGAAGTGAAACCCTTGTGCCCAGCGTCGGAATACGTCTTCTTTCACATGATCGCCCCAGAGGAGCCGTCTCGTGCTGGCCAGCTCACGCTCCAAGGACACAGTGCCAGCGCTCATGTTATCTCTATTTTGTAATGCTACACTCGAGCCACTTGTTTCGTTTTCGTTTGAACTGTTCGGCATTTGCATGTAGTCTACGCCACCTAAAATAATAACATTACTGTAACAATATATGAACAAGCGGCCGCCATTTCGACTTTACTGTTATGAAAAATATTGCAGAGTGACTACAACTATATAAAAAAAGAACATAACCACGTAGATCATAGTTAATACTCACTAGAAAAGCGAAGGTCATAGTAACTATTAACATTAGAAACTTATTTATTCCGTTCAAAATATAATTTTACTATATGTATCACTGTCAATTACATTATAAATCATGCATATATCTGAGTTTTAAAACTTTTCATATAGAAAAAGAAAAGAAAAGCTTACGACATAAAGGCTGCCATTTTTTAATAAAAATAGCAACATTTATTTTCATGTCATTACGTTCTATTACACGTAATAACAATCAATCAATAATTATAAAAATTAAAAGAAAAATAAACTAGCTAAAGAAATGTATTTTACGTAATGCTTTAATTGTATTTATTGATTAATTAATATATGTTTATATAATTATAAAATAATAATATTTTAAAATCACATCAACGGCGTTCTTTAATTATTGGGAATCAAATACTTGTTACATTTTATTTATTGTACATATATTTATAATATAAACTGTAAGTAAATCAATAAGCACAAATAGTTACTTAGGAACAATACAAATAAGTAGTATAAAATATCGATACTTAGGAATATATGTTTAGATTTTAGAATATTTTGGTTAAATTAAATGAACAAATTACTTAAATCGGGTATTAAACATAAAGTTTCTAAGAGCTTTCAAATAAATTGAAAAATAGGTGCGGATCGTTTTAAAAATATGGTGGCAACATTTTACAAACCATATTAAAAATTCAATTGCCAATATGCCAGTATACGTCGAATAATCATGGATGCGGGGTGTTGACCGTGTTATTTTTTTTTTCTTTTCGAGATTTTTTTTTAGTTTATTATTTATATTTTATGATAAATAATAATTTTCTGTTTATTTAAGACAACAATGAATTACTTATACACAGTGTCAGTGCAAGTTTGATGTTTTAGTTGTGTTAAGTTGATATTTCAACATAATGAAGGTGGATACAGTTGTCAGGAGGCGACGCGCTGTACTAAATTTCTCAGGTAAAAATATTGTTAACATTTAAAAAAATATATCTTATGTTAACGGATGTGTCTCAACATAATTTTTATCGTGGTTTGTCTATATCATGATTCTTAGTGATTAATTCAATCGTAAAGGCATTGCAACGATATTTGATAGTGGTAAAATTTGCATTAGATACCCAGTCATAACACACTTATTTCAATTCCTCACTAATTTAGTAAAATTCACGATCAATTTACCTCAATAGGCTGAAGTATTTACATTTATTATCAAAGAAAACTTTCTAAAAAGCAAAATATAACAAATTTGTGAAATTTAATAAGTACTTATATTATTATACCTGCACTAAATATTCATCGGTGTTACTAATGTTTGTTGCAGTTATTTAATACGGTCTTCAATTAGTACAATTATACCATAATTACTAAATGATAATTTAAAATAATCATTTAACTGTTCTGAGATTGACCATCATATACAAAAAGTTCCATATTGTACGATTATTCATTTTATTTTGTTGAAAAGGCACTGATGAATGCGAGGCCAGTTTTTGTATGTGTTCACAAAGAATCTTAGGAAAATAAACAATAGACTAACACAATCATTGTTTGTTGAAAATATTCATTGCAGTGTTATAGTAAGTAAGTCTCTTCAAGTATTGTTACGGCGAGAGGAATTCATTAACTTATAAATAGAACTGTATTGACACAGTTAGGTTTATTGAATTAAACAATATGTAGTGTAGTAGAACTTGTAGTGTGGAGCAAGTGGGCAGGTGTCGTGTGAATGGGGGGAACAGAAGCGTGACAGTGACGCGCGCCGGCTCGGCCTTCGCCCCTCATTTACTGTGTTTTGTCTCTTATTTATAAGTTTTCTATTTGATTGACCTCTGTATCGGAGTCGCCTTAATTTATAAGCGTCATTTCTATAATAAAAACTTTTAGAGCGTGAATGTTAAATATTTATCGTAGGCCTACGGTAATGATACGCCGCGTTATAAACAATGGCAGCTTGCAGCCCGACGGTTCCGTGGCCTTGTGGTGAGAAAAGATTCAATGTTCACAGATTTCACAGATGTACAGTTTTCTAAGTAAAACTTAAAAATCCTTTCACATGATACGTCATGCTATGATTCTAGTTAATGAATGAGCGGTAAAATGAATAAACATGGAACAGTTATAAATTTAATAAGACGGATAATGAAGACACGGCTTATAATTTTAATAATTTTCTGTGCAATGTGCAACGGTGACGTAGCCAGCCGTGGGGACGGGTGTATTGAATGGAAAAAAGCCACACGAAATAAAGGAGACCAATCAAGTGTAATAATGATTCATCAAGTAAACAAACACAGTCGCAGGTCGCTCCTCTGTCGATGTTTAACGAGAGTCGGTTTGTATGAGGCCGGATCAGCTGTTCTCATTGACGTGGAAAATGACTTCTGAACGTTTACTGACAAGTCGATTGAACGCTACGTACGCTCTGGTCTTGTTGATACAACAACAGTATCAGGTGCGAGTGTGAGTGAATTTTTCCTCGTTTTAAAATTCTAATTATGTATCACTTATGTTAATAAATATGTCCAAGAGATTTAATGTAGCCAGCATCTGTTGATTTTAACTTAATTCTAACTCTAGACGGATTTCTTAAAAGTGCTAGAAGAATTTATATAATTTGCTTTTTTGTCCGATCATCATCCAAAAATGCACAGAAACTTAATTTAATGAGTCATACATTACACATAATGGTTGTTTTTTAACATTTCCGTTATTTGTAGAAGTTATAGGAACTTGTAGATATAATGTAGTTTACTATTTGTATCATAATAGTGATGTCCCTAGCCGGCTAAGTCTCAGACGGCTCGATATGTCTAGCCAGGGGGTGAACGGTTCCCGCCGCGGTTCATTAATCGATCGACCGATGGTTTCCCTTCATATTGCATCCAACTGATAGCTTTAAAACTTTTTATTCGTCTCAGTCGCTTGTAAGTTTACCTGACTTGTTAAGAAAGCCAAAAATACATTTGTAGTTCATTCACAAGTACCGTGTAATGTGTTCCCTCCATATGGAAACACTCGACTTTTGAGAGTGTAACATTCATTAATAAAGATTTTTATTGAAATTAAAAAGTAATGCGAGTCAGAGAAAACTCAACAGCATCGTAAATTTCACAAAAACTAGTTTTTATTCTACTTTCTTAGACACGAGCACATGATGAGTTTACATGTATTTTAGAAATCATTGTTCGCATGTAACAGCTGATACACATCTCACTCACTCACTCACTCACTCACTCACTCACTCATCTGTAACTGATCACTCTCACACTCTAGTTCACTCAATTTATGTCGTGTTCAAATTGAGAATTATTTTTTTTACAAACACATTCAGCATTCATACTTCCTATTAAATATTCGCGTGCGAATAAATCTGTTTAAATTGTTTTGAAATTCATTTATTAAACATTTTTTTGTATTTAAGTTTCGCAACGAAAATAATTAAGTATTTGAAGTTTTTTGCATCATCAGCAACCACGAGGATTGTAGTTTTATAACGTCAATTAACAATGTCTTGGTAGTGTTTCAACTACGGCGTGTGAAACAGTTCCATTGCCTGTACTCTGTACCCCACTGTCGCCCTAAGAGATATTAACAAAATATTATCAAAACAACAAGTGCTCTAATGTAGTTAGTGCCACATAGTTTACAAAAAGGGACTCGTACCCACTTATACGGATAAATAACTTGATTGTTAAGTGGGAATGAGTGGCAAAAAAACACCAAATACCAGATTGTTTCCAGACGAAACTTAAAGTTTTCAGTATAAAAAAGTCTTCCGCATATTTTAAAAATTCTACCAATAGCATGTTATAAGAAACCTTAATGTAAACATTCTTTATATATTATACAGAGATCGTGTTCCTGTATTAGTATGTATCTGTCCTAATTGATATATAAATATCATCTATTCCACGTTCCTCGGCTCGCACTGCACACACACACACACACACACACACACACACTTACAAACACAACATTAATACACATAATATGTATATATAGTATTATTGAATGAATTGAAACAAGGTTAATAATGAAGGAACAACTCGATTCATGACGTCACATGTGTTGGTATAGTAGTGGGAGCAGCAGAGGGTTGACAATGTGGTGTGTGAGGGAGGCAGCTGATGAGAAAGACGTTGACAATATTAATGAAAGTGTTAGTTCCATGTTGTATGTTCTTAGTCTTGAGTACAGCCAGCAGCTCCTCGCCTAGCGGTGAACACTACAGCGACCGACCCCGTGACCGTAACATTCCGTTAGACGAGTATGAGACTCATTTCGACGGCATTGCGATATCTCTTCCACGATTCACAAAATTATTCACAATAGTGCATTAGTTAAAAATAATCCGCTCAGCGAACGGGTCCCGTTACCGAGGTTACGGCCGGTGACTGGCCGGCGAGTGATAGTGTAGAGTACTCGGAGATCACTCTGTATATTAGTCACTGTGTTACTGTTTCCTTAGATATTCATACATGTATCCGCGGAGCTATTAAGTACCGCTAACAAAAACAGTTGTATCGACTCACAAATAATAATAAAAACAGGATAATGGCAGCGGCACAGGTACAGTGTTGTGTTGTGTGTCGCTACGATACTATCATAGTTGAGTGACGACACGGGACATGAATGGCCGATGCCTGTGACTCATTGTACTACACCTGGCCGAGCTTTGGGCACCGGTGACTCACCTCTGGGGCTCGAACTGGGTGACGTCATCGGACCGCTATGCGCCTGCGCATTCATATTGTACTACTGTGACTGTCACTATACATACATATGTATGTTTATTATTATAATAATGTTCTTTTATAGGTAGAATGTGTCGATTATATAAATCGTAAATTTTATTATTTGAACATTATAAAATACATTTACCTGTATACTGTATAGAGGAGAAAAAGTATGTCATGAATCGCTCGCAGCGCGTTCAACTTCCTACTGAGACACGGCCGGCCGCCGTAATGACTGACATACAATCTCTTATTATATAGGAGAAGAATCTGAACTATTTTAATGAGGGTCCGTTAAGCGTGGAGTATCTTTGAGACTATTACTGAATCATATTATATGTAAATCAGTTTAAATATACAAGTTTCCTAGAGTTGTTTTCGATCGACAAACATAAATGATTTCAAAGTTTTATGCAGAAAAATAAACCTTTGTGTGTTGCGGGGATTTATTGATGACGCATTGAATACCTTCAAGTGTTTGTTGACGGAGGTGAAGGTTTACCGGTTGGAGCGGATTGTTATGTAACAACATAGAAAGCTAATACGTGTTTAATATCGAGGGAGCCCGGCGCGGCCCGGCGCGAGGCGTCCCAGTTGTTTCCTACTCCGCAGTCGGCCGTTCACAACAACAATGCAACATTCGCTCGTATCGCCGTCTCTGAAGGCCACTTCGTTCATTTCGTCTCACATAATACCCCAGCTCATCACAGATTTCGTCCGAATTGTATTTTCCGATCATTAGAACAATGACGTCTGTTGTTCACTGCGATTCAATTGTTAACTTAAAATGACTTTCGAAAATGACCAGCTCGGTACATCGAACCCGACCGTTAGAGGAGAATAATACTTATTATTGACTCCTGGTATATCTGTTCCATAAGTAGAGAGGTATTTTTGGAACTGATATGAGAACGGAGTGACTCAAAGACGGTAATTAAATATAATAAGTACGTGACGTTTACACGAAAAGGCAGGGTCATTAAATGTTTAACAAACACATGTTGCTGTGTAAAGTCAAATCAAAACTCAGTTATAATTTATAACTTTATAATAGTATTAAATAATTTATAAATAAATGATCGTTTACGTCAACGATTTTTGTCTCTGTATATCCGGTGTAGCGTCATGAATCATGATAATAGTCAATTTACGTATAATGCTCGAAGGATTTTAATAACATGTTTAAATATTTTGATGTTGAACGGACACACGGAGGGGAGAGACGCAGGCGATGATGTAACATTGGTACATTGATGTCATTATAATGATGACAACTAATACGGCGACTGTGTTCCTCAGATGTAGAGGAAATGGAAACTATAATAACACAATGCTATGTAACAACGACTTATTTATTATAATTATGTTTAAATTGGTCAGCAAAATATCAGGCGTTGGCCGGAGAAGTGCGCGGTACGTGACTGATGTATGACAACACACACGTCTGGATTAACGGACCAGCGATAGTTAGGTAGATGATAGTGACGACACACGCTCACCTCCACCAGCCCACTGCCAGGTGGAGATCGCACGTGGATCAAGCTGTATTACCGTTTTAGGAAACCGCCGGCGGAGGTCTCTTTAATGACGAGGTCGATGTATTCAACCATGAACAAAACATCAGAGACCGCGATATATAGAAGAGAAAAACCTGTCTGTATTCAAGGCTTGACTGAACAAACACATACTGAGAGACGAGTGACAGTCCAGCACTCTCCAGACAATACAAAGAAAGCGTGGGCGAAAACTGTTTTAACATGATACGCACAGAACACAGGCTAAATAAGAAAGTCCATCATTTGTGTAACATCAACAAATATTATATCATTATATAACAACTCGTCTGTCCCGTTATGATGTGTGTTAGATGTTGTGTGTGTGGGTGTATCATTAGGACGGCTTGGTTAGGTATTGTATGTTAATATGGAGACAGTGAAGCCAGCCTCTCCACCATCAAGCGATGGCTATGGTGGTGTTACAAGACTGATGAATGAGAACTATAACACGTAACCATGGGAGATGCAAACCTTTACTAGGGTGTAACTGTGTATAATGTTAATCCTATATACCTAACTAGTTGAGATATATTCAACGGTTTTTAATAACATCACAAAATGGAACCCGATTAGAACAATCCCTACTATATAATATTATAAATGCGAAAGTAACTCTGTCTGTCTGTCTGTTTGTTACGCTTTCACGCCTAACCCACTGAACTGATTTTAATGAAATTTGGTACAGAGATAGAGTTGACCCTGAAAAAGAACATAGGATAGTTTATATCCCAGAATTTTGAAAAGTTCTCTTGGAAACGCGATATAACCGAACTCCACTCGGGCGAAGCTACGGGCAGAAAGCTAGTTGATTATAAATATAGATGTTTAAGTTACGAATAGAGAAAGGTCCTACTTTACAAAGTTGTCTAAAAATGGATGTGTTATTACCGTGAGCTGATTGATTTCAATGTCGTGTTATATTTATATACAGCACATAGTAAGTGTAGCGAGGAATTAATACATACGATCAAGACCTTGACTGGTAACTTCGTTGTACTTATTTTACACATTATTCACAGGATTTGAAGTGAATGTGAGCTGTTTATGTGTTATTATTGATGTAATTATAACATTCATATAAAACAAAAGATATTACTTGAAATAATATTAACATGTGTATGTAGAATATCATGTTCTGTTGATGCACTCATAGTATTTATAACTGTGATATTGAACTACATATATTCTCACGTGTCACGCGTGTGTCTGTGTGTGTAGTAGCTGTATATATATTTATGTGTGTGTGTGTGTGTGTGTGTGTGTGTGTGTTCCCACAGCGTCGTCGTCGTCAGTCCCGCTTTCTTTCTCATCCACCGTACTTTCCACAACAACATGAATCGAGCAGTTCACAGCGAATCGATTCCGTGTCGAATCGATTCTAATTTGATTAACTCGACTCTCGGTTGAAGTGGCGACTATCGGTAGTGGGACGTGATCAGATACCTAATGATATAGTTTTAATTCTTATAGTATAGGAGCCGCGGTCAAAAAACTTTGACATTGATTGTTCCGTGTATGGATCATATCGCATATGGCTTCCTGTTCAGACAATACCATCTATAGAACATTATGATATATTATATTAATATTTTTCACATTAATGCATCACCATCTATAGAGACAGAATAGCGAAATGTTGGAACGTATTCCAGTTGTTAAATCAATCCTTAAATATGAAATAATAACTGCCTGCACATTTTTAAAGCTAAAAGAAATGTATATTTCTAATTATAAATAGTTTAGTCTCTGAGTCATGTAACATGACATTTCTTGTATCACTCAGTTTTAATTAATTCGTTATTTTTATGTATATTACACTAATTAATTATTAATTAATTTAATTTTGTAATATATGTATATGTGTTATGTTTTATATCAATAAGATCTTTAATAAACTTTAAGAACAAGTTTTAGAATGTGCTTTTCTTATACTCTCTTTCTTTCTTTCGTCTTTTTATTTTGTTTGTTATTAATTTGAAGTAAATTATATACTAATTGATGTATGTATATATGTACTGGTTTAACATACTATATAACATTTGTCTCATGCCATCGAAACAGAAAAGACGTAAGAGCGTATAACGGCAAGATATTAAATAAACAATAGTTGACAAAACGGAACAATACAATAGTACATTGGAAATGTGTCATACAGTGAGACACATGTAGGATAATACTCACAAATCACAACATATATATATGAAAATTAAACATATTGTAAATTGTAATGAACTATCCTCGCAAGCACCTCTTGTGTCGCCGGCCGACACTGAAACATGATCCATTTCACGTCTGGTATGATATGTTAACTATCATGTAACGTAACGTAAGTAACCCCTGGTTGCAGGCTGCGTGTTCCTGTGTCTCCTGGCGTGGTGTCCGTGCTCGCAGGCGGCGGGCCCCCTGGGTCAGTCGGAGCGCCCGGAGGCCTACTTCAACGGCTCCTCGTACATCCGACTCGCCACTCCGTTCTCACTCAAACAACTAGTGGGCCTCAGCTTCAGGACGTGTGTCGGTGAGTGAACAACAACCGTGCACCCACACTCGCACTTAACATTATAATACTTTTGATATGGTAAATAAAAATCTGAATTTGATTTTGTAAAACGGAGTGATAATGTTTCTGCAATGTAATAGGCTTCAATTTCAGAGTAGTGTTACTAATATTAAATATACAATAGAGAGCAAATGAAATGATCCTCCCCGCTCTCCGTCAAGATGTTTCATAACGTGTTGGAACATACATACACTACACTATCAGTGGCGGTGGTGGTACCAGTCTACGTACGTCCTTTCATAACAGTTACACAATAAGTGGTAGGCGGGAGGGGGGTGGGTCCGCTTTGACCGGTATGATTCAATCCACAGTTGACCTTTTACAATATGGACTATCTACTTTATATATAATAATATATTTTGATTCTCTCATAACACGTGCTAATCGGTCGCCGTGTTTTGTTTGTCGGTATGTGCGTCTGATGCGCACGCGCAGGTATGTCACGGTTCGGGTCCGGCGCCGCCCACTCACTGTGCGACTACATCATAACACACGTCACTGTATAGACTCAATGAAGAGCGACGGCCGCTTTTGACATATTCAAAATATTGGTTTAAACATTTGTTACACTCGTTCCCTGCCCAGAGGAATCTGTTCATTTTGAATACTTTTTCGTGTACAATGTATGTATTGAGGTTCTCGAGATGTCGTTCATACCACAAGCTATTCTTTTCCATTAATTTAAACTTATAATTTATGACGATATTGATGTAGTAAAAAGTTGTGGGACCAGAATAATACGATTCACCGTACCGCTACCGCGGTTGACGGGACCAAGCAACTAACTAGTTTTTTCACTTTACAACGAATTTTGTGTTCGATACCATGAGTATTAAAATGTAATTTGTAGAACATCAATCATTCCATCACGACTTGTACGTTCCTCCCCTCCCTCTGATCATCTTAATGTAACAATTGTAAATAAACACATGGTTTATACGATACAAGAAGTGTGTTTCTCTGTGGTCGTTCAAGTGTTGGTGGTGTGTGTCAGGTGGTGAGCTGTTCTCTCAGCGGTTCGAGGGGTACACGCTGCATGTGACGGCGCTGCTGGAGCAGGTGGTCGTGTCGTGGGCGAGGCCCGGCCTCGGTCCAAGAGAGGTGGGGCTCGCGCGGGAGACGCTCGACAACCGCTGGCACTGGGTGGCGCTCCGCTACCGGCCCAGCCCGCCGGCCCTGCTGCTAGAAGTCGATAAAGACACACAGGTAGGTCGCACTAGGAATCAGAGAAACCGGCTATGTAATGATACGATAATAATACTCACATAGAACACCTTATGACACGCGTTTAAATTTTTTTAAAATGGAAACCTTATGTAAACGTCGGCAAATGCACGATTTAATTTTCCTATATAAAATTATTAACGGGGTAGTTAAGAGTGAGCACCTTCTGTCGTACATTGACATCTCAGTACCCAGGAGACCTCCCAAAAAGCCTATTTATCATATATTCTACACAGCGGCCTCTCGCACCAACATTGGCAAACACTGTCCCATAAATAGACTTTGTTCCGAGTACAACAAAATATGCTCCAAAATCCCGCATTTGGACGTGTTTGCTGATGCCTTGCCCAAATTTAAAAACAAAATCCACCAAATAACATCATAGTTTGTCACATAGTTAATCACACTTTGTCACATGTTTTTATTTTAATGATTTATAGTTTTTTTTTTGTAGTTATAGTATAGTTTTTTTTTCTTAATTATTTATACTTTTTCTTGTAGTTTTGTATATTGTTATTTTATTATAAGGTAGACAATAAGTTTTATTTTTTTCTTTTTGTGAATGTTGTGTACGTCTCTAATTGTCACTCTTATCAGGTCCTAGATTTATAAATTTTATCTGTTTGTTTATGTGTGTTAAATAACTGTGACGTTGATGTACCTTTAAATAAATAAATAAATAATGTGTGACGTCATGCATTCAGGTGATATCGAACGTGACATGGAACCCGGAGCTGCTGTCGATGGGAGCCCTGGAGGCGGGCGGCGCGGTGGTGCTGGTGGGGAACCTGTTCTCGGGCTGCGTGCACGAGGGGCCTCAGCTGGAGTTCCACGCAGCGCACGTACTGAAGGCGACCGCTCGCTTTACGAGCTGTCCCCTCACTACAGATGCCTGTACGTACCGAGCAACCCGATCGACAACTTTGTTCTAAGTCAAAACGTTGCAATTAACAGACTCATTCAAGGGGTGTACTATAATATCCTTCTCGTATCGTAGGTAAAGACGGTAAGGACGTGCTGCGGATACCCCCGAAAGACCACTGCTACAACGAACCATGCCTCCGACATGGCACCTGCATCTCCAGACACGATAAGTAGGACGAGCCTCACTACACCACACATATGTACTGTTGGTATGAAGGTGTATATGTTTATAACACCATAACACGTTTCCGTCGCAGGTACGAGTGTCACTGTACAGCGCGATACACCGGCAACAACTGCGAGGTGGACAAAGGTGACCCGTGCGCCTCCAGCCCCTGTCGGCACGGGGCGCGCTGTGTGGAGGACGCGCGGGGGGACTACACGTGCATGTGTCCGCCGCTGTACCGAGGTCAGCAACACCATACATGACACTACACCACCACCGACACCACGCGACAACACCACACTAATGACTTAAGAGACAGTGAAAGGATACCTGTATGTATTTGATCAGACCTGGGCTTGTGCTCGTTGAGACCCCTTTACCTACCGTACATGAGATGGAGACTCATTAACCAGATCTGCTATGAATATATTTTATTTATTATAGTCTTAAAACCTTACATTGTGAATGGCAGACTTATTCATTGCGGATAAACATCAGCAGATAAAAAATTCTGAGATACACTATGTACCCGGTCAGATGTGTATATACTACGATAGCAGTTTTACATTAATATAGTTTACTTAATCAATGTATTTAATGAATTTGATATGTTCCATGTAGTCTACATACTAAACTTTTAAAGTTAAACGATACAGAAGGAGATACATAAAGAAAAAATCTTAAATATTGAAGTATACGGCTAAGAACAAAAAATAATTTTAATTTGTACATATTTTATTTTTTTAATTTATTTGTTGGATACAAAATACAAATACAGAAAGTCAGATAAATAAAAAACAATCATTGATGCATTACTAAATCAATATATATTTATTAATTTTGATGTTAAATCATCATCATCATCATCCGAGCCATGGTTACTATATTTGAACTCGTCTTCATCATTCATATCCATTGAAGCGGATTCTGCATAATTAAAAGTTCAGTTCAAGATAAAAATGAGCCATTACCTATTACAAGCAAAAATCAATTTCAAATGAGCATCCTATCACAATTGAATATATACAGGGTGACTGGTGAATTACTATCAATATTTAAGGAGAATACTCGGTACATGACTCTCAATCGAATTATGTAAAAAAAATAGGTACTTAATTTTTGCCAAAATTTCCGTATAAATAAATAAAGTGTGGACACGTTCCAAGTGTTCCAAGTGTGGACGCTGATACAACACCGCGCCGCCGCACGCGTATGTGTGTGTGTGTGTGTATGTGTATACCACCTAATCTGTAGGGTGTTCACACGATGCGTTATTAATTACATAACTTTTGGTTAACTTTACTTAGAAGTTTATTAATATTTATAGAAGTATATTAATTTTTATTTTGTCATATATGATCGTCAAATATCACGTCCTCAAGTATCGATAGTAATTCACCAGTCACCCTGTATATATATGTATATGAACTGAACTTTTAATTATGCAGAATCCGCTTCAATGGATATGAATGATGAGGACGAGTTCAAATATAGTAACCATGGCTCGGATGATGATGATGATGATTTAACATCAAAATTAATAAATATATATTGATTTAGTAATGCATCAATGATTGTTTTTTATTTATCTGACTTTCTGTATTTGTATTTTGTATCCAACAAATAAATTAAAAAAATAAAATATGTACAAATGAAAATAATTTTTTGTTCTTAGCAGTATACTTCAATATTTAAGATTTTTTCGTTATGTATCTCCTTCTGTATCGTTTAACTTTAAAAGTTTAGTATGTAGACTACATGGAATATATCAAATTCATTAAATACATTGATTAAGTAAACTATATTAATGTAAAACTGCTATCGTAGTATATAGACATCTGACCGGGTGCATAGTGTATCTCAGAATTTTTTATCTGCTGATGTTTATCCGCAATGAATAAGTCTGCCATTCACAATATGAGGTTTTAAGACTATAATAAATAAAATATATTGATGGCAGATCTGTTCAATTAATTAAAAAAAAATTACATTTTCAAAATCGTCTGCCACAATGTTAAACGCGTGATAGCCATTGTTTTTTTCCACTAATAATAACTTTTTTAATATCAAAACGGCAGACGTGGTCAAATGCATTTATAGATAGCCAAAACTCGATACCTGTCCTACCTGCGTACTAGCCGCGTCCACCACGTAGGTCTTAGTGAATCCCCATCTCGTGTACGGTAGGTAAAGGGGTCTCAACGTACAAAAGCCCAGGTCTGGTCAAATACATACAGGTGTCCGTTGACTGTCTCTTAATCTATAACGTACTACATGTATCACCCACACAGGCGTCCACTGTGAGCTGGAGGAGTCCCTGGACCCGCAGTGCGCCGCACAGCCCTGCCGGAACAACGGCAGCTGCAGCGTGCCGCCCGGCGGTGACGAGTACGTGTGCGAGTGTGCTCCAGGTACGAACAATAACTACATACATACATCACGGATGAACAACATGCACCATGAACTACTAAATAACTTTTTACACAAATATCAGGTAAAATTGATTGTCCTCAATTACTAAAAGAATTTAATATAGTAGTACCGAGACCTAACACGAGGCAAACAAATACACCAACTTTCAAATGTCGGTTTGCAAGAACAAATTTAGGAATAAAGGCACCTTTAAATAGGGCTTTTAGAAGTTATAATAATATTTCTAAAAAAGTGGGTATTGATAATATAACGATAGTCTAAAATCCTATAAAACAAAAATAAAAAATAACTTTTAACTTTTAATGTAATATACTTATTGTAAATAATATCTGCGGAATAGTCCATATACCTCTTACAAAATAGTTCTACTTTATTTTATATTATTTATTATTTTGTGAATGCATGCTGAGTTAGCCTTTAATTGTAGTGTACTTTGTAAGATCATTGTACATTATGTTGGCTTCCTAATAAAATAAATAAATAACATGACGGACCCCGCGCAGGCTACACCGGACGGAACTGTGAGACCGACGTGGATGACTGTGAGGAGGCGGGACCGGACGCCTGTCTGAACGGAGGGCGGTGTGTGGACGACGTGCACAACTACACCTGTGACTGTAGCGGGACCGGTGAGTGTTGTGTACACTGTTGGGGAGGAGGGGAGGGGAGACGGGGCAGTACAGGGAGCGGTCGGTGTTACAGGGTACACGGGCCCGCGCTGCGACACCAACGTGAACGAGTGCGAGGAGGAGCGAGGCGTGTGCGGCCACGGCGCCTGCTATGACACGTACGGCGGGTTCGTGTGCGCCTGCCTGCCCGGCTTCACGGGCGAGCGCTGCCACAAGATGTCGGCCTGCGCCTCGGGCCCGTGCGGCGCGGGGGGAGCCTGCGTCGAGGAGAACGGCGGCGCCGGCTTCCGCTGCGTATGCGCCCGGGGCCTCTCCCCGCCGCTGTGCGCGCCGACCCCGCCGCCTCCGGCCGCCGCGCCGCCCGCCACCACGTCGGGCGCGCCGCCCTCCACGCCGGGCGCGACGTGCGCGGACGTGTCCTGTCCGCCCCACTCGCACTGCGTGGTGATGTCCCGCCAGATGGTGTGCGCCTGCGACCTCGGCTTCTACGGGCCGGCGGGCGCGGCGCCCGACTGCTCGCCGCTGGAGTCCGCGTGCGAGGCGGGCGTGTGTCTGAACGGCGCCACGTGCGTCCGCTCGCAGGACCGGCTGGAGTGTGTGTGCGCGCCCGGGTACAGGGGTGAGCATCACACGCTGTCATATCGTCTGGTTGTGTCTGATACGAAGCATCGTTTATAATGTCATGTAATTCTCCAGCGGGCCGCTCGCCGGCGGGGCGCGCCTCTCCGCGCGTCTAAAGTATATTAGCGACCCTTAGGATTAAGAAGATGTTGAATTAGTTATAAGGTACCAGCTGGTAGTGTGCCGCCTGTCTGTTCGCTGTGCCTCCTGCCTGTCGTTGGTACAGTAGTGGTGGCGGTCCGTCGGCCACTCCTGTACTAACCTTCCCTCTCGGTGTTGTTATATTCATTGTTGTATTGAATGTTCCTGTTGTCGACATGTGTTGGAATGCGATTTTGTTTGTTGTTTATTTGTTATTCTGCATGTAAAGTCGGATTCGTCCAAGTGCCTTAGTGTAGTCAGATACTTACTTATATATAGTAATAGATAGATCTTAGATGACATATTTTTAGTCCATTAGTCAGTTCTATCTTCTCAGTATGTACGTATCACTAACCCCCCCCCCCTCCCCATATCACCCCCAGGTATGTATTGTGAGACGGGTCTGTCGGGGAAGTCCCTGTCTGAGCGCTGCGCCTCCGCGCCCTGTGTGCACGCCGTCGCCTGTAGAGATCTAGTGAGTATCGACACACGGCAACATTACTTGAAAATAACGAAACGGAGTAGGGAGGTGATTTACTCATTACATTATAATAACAGACTTATTCCCTATCACAGACTCATGACCTGAACATGATGATTCTTATTGTATATAAGGAAAATTGGTATATAAGGACATTTGGTATAAAAGGAAAAATAGTATATAAGGACATTTGGTATATAAGGAAAATTGGTATATAAGGACATACAAGTTAGTTGTCAAATCTAATGTCAAAAAAACATTTGTATCAAATAACTACTAATAAATTAAAAATTAATAAAAAAACATTGTCCAGCGGACCAAATTGTGAATCTAGGTGAAATTTCTTAGGTGGTAGAGCCTAGCTGTAGTCAATTAATACAGCTCGAACATGGGCTGGCTCGACCGGAGAAGTACCACCCTCTCACAGAAGATCGGCGTGAAGTAGCCTTTAATGGCTGCGTTTCGTCCGATGAGTGAGAGAGCCGGTTGCCCTTTCCCTATTCCCACCCTTTCCTACCATTTCCTTATTCCCACCCCTCCCTATCCCTACAAAACAAGGTTGGCAATGTAGATGTTGCGGATGTCCATGGGCGACGGTAACCACCTTCCATCAAGTGGGCCGTCTGCTCGTTTGCCAGCTTTCACATTAAAAAAAAATCTAAATCATTCCCAGTTCCCCTTGAACACACACAAAAAATTTCATCAAAATCGGTAGAGTCGTTTGAGATAAGTTCAGTGACATACACACTCACAAAAGAATTATATATACATATAATAAAGATATATCATATACAAAGTAACCGCACACCTCCAGTGTGATATGTTCAGTACAGTAGTAACGTGTGTTCTCGGTGCAGGCGAGCGGGTTCCGCTGTGAGTGCGAGGCTGGCTGGAGCGGCGCGCGGTGTGAGGTGGAGGCGGGGGCGGGGGAGGGCGCGCCCGGCCCGGCCGAGGAGGACCCCTGCTCCTCCGCGCCCTGCAACAACGGCACCTGCACCCTCAGGGACACCACCGCCTTCGACTGCACCTGTCCGCCCGGCCTTACCGGTCAGTCACATACTACACGCTTACTACTGATTAACATGATTCATTTACAGCTCACCGATGACAGTAGTATGTACAATAGAAGGTTTCTGGCACACACATGATACAAGTGTAGGGTCCGCATTGTGACGCAGCTGGTTCTAACACATAACACTATTATTAGAGCTCATGTCGACTCAGTTCCTTTATGTAAGTAATAGAGGACAATCAGCTTGGCCAGCGGAGCGAGGACTATCAACATGAGAATGACTGGTGTATTCAATGAGTTCAAATGTTGTACAGTCAAATATCGAGTGAGGTGGTATGTAGGTGTAATGCTAGTTAAGTATAGGGTTTTCCAGATACTGATCGCCTGGTAGATACAATTTGCTATATAAAAGAAATTCTGTAGGCCATGTGTACCTATGTATGACCAAATTTTGTAAAATAACTAACATAATACAAAACGTTAAAAACGAACGAACGAACGATCCCAAATCATATAAACTTAAACTAATGAAAATATAAAAGTAAACAGAACGACGACTGACCCATCTAACGGTCGCACACAGAGATTGAACATATTACGGAACAGGCTCATAGGATACGAAGATATCAGTGATCCGAGAATCGAGTTTCAGTTCACTAAATATATGAATAGGAGATGAAGTCAAGGAATCACTCCACACACAACTCAGTCCTTACTGCTAGTTATGAATATAAAACTGCCAGTCAATGTGTCGCTGCACTATGACAGTTCATTATTGATCTCGTTCAGAACATTTGTAAATTAAAAAGTCGTTAAAATATAGTTTTAGATAATAATAGGTTCCACCAGTGTCGTCCTCTTCAATGGTCCTGTAATCGTCTCGGCAACCGTTCATTTAATTTTGTTATCAAAATAGATAGGTTTAATATATGCTTACTTACTTCAGGACATACGGGATTGATTATAATTCATAAATATGACTGTTTTCGGACTTTATCAATAATATCTGGTTACCGAGCTTTGCTCAGTATTTAGGAATTTTTAATATTTATTTTGTTTTTTTATTTCGCGTAGGCATTTTTAATTGAACACGTTAAGAAGACACAAAACAATATTAATCATCAATTAATTTCTTAGTCTAACCTCAAAGACTTCCTGTTACTTAGCAACGCAATCTGCTGTTGTGTCGTTTAACCCTCAACCACCTATTTTTGTCCTTTAACCAGCTACGTGCGCGGTCACGGAGACCGTTCATAAATTTTCGCTATTATTTTGGGATCTATGATATGAAAGTAAAGTTTAGTTAAATAAAATATATGGCTACACTTAATTGCTTTATTTATGCGTCACAAATAAACAAAAGTAATCAATTTTTTTTTTAAATTTAATAATATCTATGATATAAAGAATATGGCACCATAAATAACTACTCTAAGAAAATGAGATCTTTATTCCAAAATACTATTTTTTTCTTATTTCTATTAACTTGAATAAACTTAAAATAAAATCAAATAAAAAAACGAAACAAAAAATAAAAAAGAAACAAAATTGCAACTCCTCAACTTTTACATTTTTTCGCAGCAGTAACGACACATTTTTTACAAAATTTCCAAAGAAATAGGTATGTAGTTTACAAACATAACATAGGTAAGCCGTTTTGTGTTTGCTTTTTATATCATACGTATTGTATTTTGATTTCATTAGACTTATTTCATTATTTATGTGTAGTAAAATTTTGTCTAAAATCTCATCCGTAAATAAGAGAATATCCAAATATCAAAGAGGTCAAGAAGAAATGTTAAAAAATACTCGCGTAGGTGGTTAAGGGTTAAACAATTATTAAAAGCAATTAGTAAAAAGTAGCTACACTATTCGCCAATAGATCTCAGGAAGAGTCATATTTTTAACGCTTCCTTTTTGTTATTTTTTTTTCATCAAATAATATTTTCTAAAAATTTATCGCCCCTGAAATTTCATGAAAATCGTTGGAGCAGATTCCGAGATTCCAATTATATCTTTATATATATTATATATATATAACAATTGCTCATTTAAATATATAAGATATATTTTAAAATAGGAATACCATATAAATTTTTACAGAGAGAGACACATTGTCTTCAATTATTTTGATTTATTGTGACTTTTCCTTCTATCTGATAAAATTCTGATAACGACTTTTTCATACTACAAGTCCTGTAAACTGAACAACAATGAATTGGAAAATAAGAAGAAATCTTAGACGATCATAAAGAGTGCCTGAGGAATAATGAAACGACAAACATAGAGGTCTAATTGTAATTTAATAAGTCTTTCGCAATCGAAGTCAGAGCTCGTCTCCTATGAACACGTCTCCGAGCATGTAGGCTGGTGTGTCACGCAGACGGCGGCCCTTGAGCGTGATGGCGGACGGCAGCAGGGCGGGCACCCGGCGGTGCAGCCCCCGCCCGCCCACGGTCCACGCCGCCACCCGGCATCGGCTGCCCGCTTTACCCGTGACGGAGACCCAGCCCGCGGACGACAGCACGATGTCCCCGCAGCAGACGTTGGGTCCTTCTCCCTCGAACTCCATCTCGCCGCCACCGCTCAGCCCCGGCCACCTCTGGAGCCGCTCGTGTCCGCCGCTCGGCACCGCGAACAGCTCGGTGCCCACGAAGCTGTTATACAGCTCGTCTGCGAACCTGGTCTCCGTCACGGTGATCGGCAGACTCTCGGAACAAAAGATGGTGAAGCGACACGCGTCCGCGCTCTCCAACAGGTCCACCCGAGCCAGGCCTCCTATGAAGAAGCTGGCTCCCTCCCGCAGGTAGTAGGTCTGAGGTCGGATCAGTTTCCTCGGTATGGCCAGCATCAGCTCCTCGGTGGTGAGCAGCGACAGGATCTGGTCGGAGAGCACCACGCCCGGAGTGTCGTACAGCCATTTACTCTTTCTGAAAAGCGGATTATTTTCATCGAAAACCACCATGTGATGTCGTTTGTCCGCTACATTATCGCTGGAGACTTGGTACTGTGTGAATGTTCTGCCGATGTGTCCTATCAGTGACGGAGCTTCGGTCACGTCCCTTCCCAACACTTGACCTTTCCTTATTTCTTTTTCTACCTTCATGAGTTTTCTCTCTGTGAGCAGTCTATGACTTCTCTCTCGTATTTTCCATCCCGATGGTCTGTTGATAGGAAATTTAAGGAGATTCAATGTGGTTCCGGGCCAGCGACTCACAGTTGCTCTTTTGACGATATCGACTGCGTGTACTTTACAGTAATCGGATTGAAGGAGGGCGTTAAATAACGAACTCTTTCCGACATTTGTTGAACCCACTAAGAAGACGTCTCCTTTATAGAGCCACGTTTTAAACATGGCCGATATTAGGTCTTCCACTCCATAACCAGTTTTGGCTGATATCAATGCCACATACTTAATGTTGGCTTCACCTAGTTTAGTTTTTTTGATTTCTGTCATCAAACATTCTTTGACTCTCTTTAAGTAACCGACACTGTCCCCGGGCAGGAGATCCACCTGAAATGAAATATACACAAAACTATTAGGAACATAAACAAAAATTTGAATCACATTTGAACAATACTGAACAGTCCTTACTTTATTAGCTACTATAATGACTGGTCGTTCAGTGCCGATGATGTCCACTATGCCGGGCCACAAGGAGCATGGGAAGTCAAGGAGGTCCACCATTACAAGCAATAGAGACTTAACATACCTGCAAATTATAAGTTGTAACTTAGTATACTTCTGATTAATATATGGAAGGCATCTCACAGCCATATTACACACATAATACACTTTCCAACTGTCTACCCTGACATTTTAACAACTCTACTGTTATAAAATTCATAGGCAGATGATGTAGAACACAATGTTTTGTCCTTGGTATCTCTAAATATATAAAAATAAAATCCAGATAATTGTAAGTAATCATGTTTAAAATATGTACTACTATTGAATCTTTTTGAAACCAGTCACAAACCTGATGGATTGCAACAGTTTTTCATATTCCTCAGCTTGAACGGAGACATCTAATGCTATGTTGTATTCCTTGAGGAAATGACATCGCTGACATTCCATAGTCTTTAGTTCCTCTGCCTTCCGTCCTGTAAATAATTCACTCGGCAAGTATCCAGGTATGGCGGGGTCATTACAGTGTAACAGGGCTCCACAGCCGCCACAGCGCACTTGACTGATGCTGGCACTGGGATCCGGAGTACCGTAATATTTACTCCAGTCTTTGTTAGTTTCATCATCGTTTTCAGCGGACGTCAGATGATTGTCATCAAAATATTCATAGTTTGTCATCCACTGGTCAATGTTTGATTTCAATTCATTTTCCTGTGATCTTTGAAATTTATCTTGTTCATTGATTTCAATAGGAGTTGTATCCCCAAAAGGCAGTTGAAAAGTTTTGTCGGAGACAACAGGCTCGGGTTCTTTCTCATTATTCAGAAGTCTATCCTTATCAACATAATACCTTAAGGCTACTGGTAGTGGCGGTAAACTTTTTTCTTGTAGAGCCTTCTCTTGAGTTTGTTTGGCTCTCTTGATAGTTTTCATATGATATTTGAAGTAACCAAGTTCTAACTTTTCATGTTCTAAGTACGAACTGAACACTATTTTATCTTTATGTTTCTGTAGAAGAATCTTGAAGTCTTTATTTTCAACAGGTGTCTGTTTTATCGGAATTTCACTGCTACTAGTCCGAATTACAACATTAGTATAAGTTAAACTGTATCGGTTTAATAACCTTAAAGAATTACGCACGGCATATATCATTGTGAAATTACACGATCATATTAAGAAATTTTATGAAATAGATTCTTATATTACAGAATTAATAATGAATTCGACTTCTTTGATAGTAAACTCTGATAACAATTAATGTTTTTGATTTATTTTTAACTTAGCGTCTAGCGTTTATTATCGCGAGTCAGGTTTACGGCAATTTAATTGTCAAACGTCAAATTGACGGTTTCGTCAGTGTTGCTAGAACAGAAAAAATTTATGACATATGAGTGTTGATGTTTTTTGTTATGGCAATGAAAGTAAGAGCGATAAAAACTTAAATAATATCCTATTGTCATTATTTTAATATGTTACAATTCAATATGTATGACAATTAGCACTTTAGTTTTAAAATGTTCTGTTACTCGTGACTCTAAAATCACTTGTGTAAACTGCAAGTGGGGCAATATATTGCAATATGTAGTTCGTTTTGTACGTCCATATTATAATTATTTCATGGTGTCTTTTTATTAAATTTATTATAAATATATAAAATGGGTAATTTGTACTTAAATCTTACTTTACTGATTTTTATAATTGAAGGTGAATAATATTTTAATATAATAATATTCTGATCTCGCTTGAGACTTATATTTTCGTTTTGTCTTCAGGAAAATTTTGTGAAAACGACATTGACGAGTGTGCACTGACGCCAGACATATGTAATAATGGCAAATGTTTCAATATGCCCGGCTCCTACCAGTGTTATTGTAAGCCAGGTTTGTATCACGTTTTATTATGTTATATGCGTATTGTATTATGTTTATTGTATTTGATTTGGAGTACACTCAGTACTACTACTATTATTATTAAAGGATACACGGGAATAAGCTGCGAGCAGGATATCGATGAATGCTTGTCTCTTCCTTGCAAGAACGGCGGCACGTGCCAAAACTTGGAGAACAATTATGAATGTACCTGCGTTGAGGGTTTCGAGGGTAAGATATCTAACTTGTCATTCAATTAATTTGAAAGCTTTCACTATGTATACTGATTATTTTAGGCAAGGATTGTTCAATAAACATCAACGAGTGTGCGGCCAACCCCTGCGCCGCCGGCTCCACCTGCATCGACGGCGTGGCCAGCTACCGCTGTATCTGTCAGGAGGGACTCACCGGGCCGCACTGCGAGACGAACATCGACGACTGTGAGGTCAGTCGCTCACCTCGACACCTTATTGACAAACATGTCAATAAGTAACAAAGACAAAGAAGTAACAACTTCCTTAATAATAATAATAGTTTATTTTCTCGAATATGGGTTAACAAAGGTATTTCATACATTTACGGTGGTCCAACATATTCTGTCGATTTGGCATGCAAATATTTTGAATAAACTAATAATACTTTATACTACTAATGAATTTACTACAATTACAAATATAAAGTTTATAATTTAAATAAATAATTTTCAATATCGTCATTATAAATAAATAGTTATTTGTCAGTTAATTCAAATAAAATTACAATATTATTTATAATTCAAAATTTGTCTTTAAGAAATTCATTTATACTATAATACAGTTTATACAAAAATTCTTAAATACATTTAGAGACAATTCTTTACAATCTCTGGGTAGGTGGTTGTAAATACGTATGGCCATTCAGTATACATTGTTATAAATTAAGATACAAACATAATCGTTGGAACATACAGTTTGTCTTTAAATCTGCTATTTATTACATCACAGTTTCATTTAAACAAATAAATATTTTTATGAACAAATATACTAATTTCATATAGGTATAGGCAAGGAACGGGTAATATATTCAGATTTTTAAATATAGGTTTACAGCTCTCGGTGAAATGAATAACGTATTAGTAAAGGATCCCGATATAAGGCGACCTTCACCGAGATGTTTATTTGATGAAACATATTTTATATTCAATTTAATATGTCAATAACTATATTACATATGGGTTGCCTCATAAATTTTAGTCCAGGATATGATTAATTAACAATTAAAAATAGATTTTTTTTCAAATATTTCACCGGTTTGATTATTAGATAAATTCCACACCAATCGAAAGTACGGAGCCCATAGAATATGAAAACGTTAGGTTGCCTATTCTTTTCCAGTCACAACTCTCGGGTTGCCAGGGATAAACAGGTACATCGATAGTAGCATTTTGCACCGGTCTGATAATTTAATCAAATTTAAATGAAAACAAAGAATATTTAATTACGAACAAGGTAGTATAGGGTTGCCTCCGAAAAATCAGTCCTAAATTAGGGTTGTCAATTTTTAAAGTTTAATGTTTCTGCGATTGAAAATGTGCGACTGAGAGGTCCCAAGCAAAAATAATTTAAAAAAACTCTGTTTATTGTTCAAAATTATAAAAACATATATATTTTCTTAAATTATTAAGCTTCTGAGTCATCGGACATAAAACTGGGATCTTCTACATCTGCATCTTCTTCGTCATCACTCTGTTTCGGTTCTTTTGACAATATCAACTATTCTTAAAGGTGTATGATCCCCAAGGAACCCTCGTGGTTTTAAATATGCATCTAAGTACCATCCGCAGCTTTCAGGATCAAGTTTGATGCATATTGGATCTGTTGCATTCGGCCACATCGAATTTACGAAAATAGTTCAAGAATTTACAGCTTGTATATATGGAATTAAGAATTAACTAATGTGAATGATGCAAGATATCGTATTTTCATGAAAAATTACTCTGCTAAAGAAGACAGTGACCAGTTTCTAAAAAAAATCAAAGGCTTTGAATGAAACTAATATTTTTCGGATGTACTACGCGCATATTATTTTTATCAAAAACAACATACTCCCGACGTTTCGGTTACTTTACAGCAACCGTGATGGGGGACCTTTAAGAATAGTTGATATTGTCGAAAGAACCGAAACAGAGAGTGATGACGAAGAAGTGTTAAACTAATTATTAAATTTAGCCTTTGATATTAATCTACATAATATGTATATTCTACATGTAAATATAATCTGTGTGACAGTTGAATAAATTCTCTCTCTGTGATTCTCTAACAAGTGTAGTTTAATTTTCAAGACATCTCCTCCATTTAATAATAAAGTTATCAGGTTATGGGCCCAGTCAAACTCTCAATTCCTGTTCAGTGTAGTACAGTATAAATTTAAAGTCATCATCCTGTAAATTAAAGCAAATTAGTTGATTTTGAACAAACAAACGTATAACCTACAAAATTGTCCACGCGGTCGCCGAAGTTTTTGGATTTCAGCTATAATTTTGAGATAAAATGTCATCAAACGGATCATTGATTCAAATTGAAAAACTTACTGGCCGAGATAATTGGACAAGCTGGAGTTTTGCAGTACAGGCATACCTGGAACTGGATGATTTATGGGAATGTGTCCAAGGAACAGATACTGATCCAAAGAAAGAGAAAAAGGCAAAATCAAAACTAATATTATTAATCGATCCAATAAATTTTATACATATTCAAGATGCGACGACGTCAAAACAGATTTGGGAAAATTTATTAAAAGCATTTCAAGACTCTGGTCTACTGAGAAAAGTTGGTTTATTGCGAGACTTGATTAACACTAGTTTAGAAACGAGCACCAATGTAGAAGATTACGTCAACAAAATCATGAGCTCAGCTCATAAGCTGAGAAATATTGGATTCAGTGTTGATGATGAATGGCTCGGGACCTTGATGCTTGCAGGTTTGCCCGATGAATACAAACCTATGATTATGGGTATTGAAAGCTCAGGAGTAAAAATAAGTGCAGATCTGATTAAAACTAAACTTTTACAAGAAATAAAAGATACATCAAGTAATTCAGCTCTGTACACAAGTAATAAAAATGCTCAAGCTAAGTTCAAAAATACAAAGCATCAGTCAAAGTCAAAAGGTCCAAGATGTTTTAACTGTAACAAATATGGATACCTTGGTAAAAATTGTTGGTTTCTAAAAAATAAATCACAGAGTAAAGAAAATAACAAAGGTTTTGTGGCAGCTTTCTCGGCTATGCAACTGAATGATTGTGTGAACTGGTATGTAGATTCAGGTGCTTCGATGCATATGACAATGCATAAAGATTTATTACAGAATGAAACAATACCACCGATATCCACAATCAAAATTGCAGACAATAAAACTTTACAAGTCAAAAGCTGTGGAGATGTGATACTGCATATACCTCATAAAGATGGCAGCAGCAGTGAAATACTAGTAAAGAATGTTCTATATGTACCAAAATTGTCTACAAATTTACTATCTGTTAGTAAAATAATAAAATCTGGTTGTAAAGTGGAATTTGATAAAACTGGCTGCTCAGTATATAATTCAAATAATCAAAAAGTAGCCACAGCTAATCTAATAAATGATACATATAGACTGAACATAAATTACAGTAAAATATTTGCCATGTCAACAAAAGCAGAGTCAATTACACATCTATGGCATCAACGTATGGGCCATCTAAATTATAATGATGTTCACAAATTACCTAATTGCACAACTGGTGTACAGTTATCATCACAGAATGAAAAGTATGTATGTATAAGATGCCTAGAGGGCAAGCAAACAAGGCAATCATTTCCAAGCAATGGCTCCAGGGCAAATGGGTTGCTAGAGCTAGTCCACACAGATGTATGTGGCCCGATACAAGTTGCTTCGATTGGCGGTGCCAAGTATTTTACAACTTTTATTGATGATTATTCAAGAATAGTCTATGTATACATAATTAAAAGTAAAACAGAAGTGTTTGAAAAATTTATTGAATATAAAAACCGAGTAGAAAATGAATTAAATAAAAAGATTAAAATTTTACGCAGCGATAATGGATTGGAGTATACAAATAAAAACTTTAATAATTATTTAAAGAAAAATGGAATATTACATCAGACTACCAATCCCTACACGCCACAACAAAATGGTCTCAGCGAGAGAATGAACCGGACATTGATTGAACGAGCTAAATGCATGATGCTTAATGCTGATTTACCAAAGAATTATTGGGCTGAAGCTGTAACAACTGCGGCATATATAATTAACCGCTCGCCCACACATGCTTTATCAGATATTACACCTCATGAAGTATGGACCGGACAAAAGCCAGACTTAAGCAATATCAGAATATTTGGTTGTCCTGCTATGGTGCACATACCCAAAGAAAAACGTCAAAAATTAGATGTGAAATCTCGTCAGCTAATCTTTGTTGGGTACAGTGAATGCACAAAAGGCTACCGGTTTATAGACCCGAAAACAAATAAGGCAGTGATCAGTCGGGATGTACACTTTCTGGAAGAAAACATTAAAAGTAAAATAGTAGAATCAATTTCTTTTGATACATTTTTATCAAATGTGGAGCTGCTGTAACATGGAGCAGTCAAAGGCAACACACTGTCGCTCTATCAACTACGGAAGCAGAATTTATGGCGGCCTGTGCTGCCACCAAAGAAGCCATCTGGATTAAACAATTATTATGTGATCTTGGTGAATTTCAGCAACAAATAGTAATGATAAATATAGACAATCAAAGTGCAATAAGTGTTATTAAAAATGTAAATTTTCATAAGAGGTGTAAACATATTGACACTAAATATCATTTTATTAAGGAAAAGTTTTATGCTAAAGTTATTGATCTTAAATATGTTTCAACATGCAATCAACTTGCTGATTTTCTAACAAAGGCTTTACCTAGGGACAAATTTCAATATATGAGAGACCAAATTGGAATGTTACCTATGGATATGTTGTGTAATGTTAATGTAATTAAGTAATTTTATTTTACTTCTGTAATTAACTTGGTACATGAAAGGCTCAAATTTGGCAGGAGTGTTAAACTAATTATTAAATTTAGCCTTTGATATTAATCTACATAATATGTATATTCTACATGTAAATATAATCTGTGTGACAGTTGAATAAATTCTCTCTCTGTGATTCTCTAACAAGTGTAGTTTAATTTTCAAGACATCTCCTCCATTTAATAATAAAGTTATCAAGAAGATGCAGATGTCGAAGATCCCAGTTTTATGTCCGATGACTCAGAAGCTTAATAATTTAAGAAAATATATATGTTTTTATAATTTTGAACAATAAACAGAGTTTTTTTAAATTATTTTTGCTTGGGACCTCTCAGTCGCACATTTTCAATCGCAGAAACATTAAACTTTAAAAATTGACAACCCTAATTTAGGACTGATTTTTCGGAGGCAACCCTATACTACCTTGTTCGTAATTAAATATTCTTTGTTTTCATTTAAATTTGATTAAATTATCAGACCGGTGCAAAATGCTACTATCGATGTACCTGTTTATCCCTGGCAACCCGAGAGTTGTGACTGGAAAAGAATAGGCAACCTAACGTTTTCATATTCTATCGGCTCCGTACTTTCGATTGGTGTGGAATTTATCTAATAATCAAACCGGTGAAATATTTGAAAAAAAAATATTTTTAATTGTTAATTAATCATATCCTGGACTAAAATTTATGAGGCAACCCATATGTAATATAGTTATTGACATATTAAATTGAATATAAAATATGTTTCATCAAATAAACATCTCGGTGAAGGTCGCCTTATATCGGGATCTTAGACTATATTATAAATAGTTCTTATATTTTTTTTGTGTCTTAAATGCAACATGCAAGTCCACAGAATTACCCCATATTACAATACCATATCTTAGCAAAGATTCAACATATCCATAGTAAGCTGTAATTGCTGCTGAAACAGAAACTTGAAGTTAATCAGTTAATAAACGGATGTCCTTCCACAGTCTCAGCCCTGCTCGCACGGCGGTCAGTGTATAGACGGTCTGAACGGGTACACGTGCGAGTGCGCCGGCACGGGGTACGCGGGAGATGACTGCGAGCTCAACATCGACGAGTGCGCCTCCCTGCCGTGCCGCAACGGAGGAACCTGCCTCGACGACGTCAACGACTACCACTGTGTGTGCCACCCGGGCTTCACCGACAAGAACTGCTCCACGGACCTGGACGAGTGCGAGAGCTCCCCCTGCCTGCACGGCGGAGTGTGTCTGCAGCGCTCCAACGTGTCCTTGTACCGCGCGCCGGATGCCCCGCCCGTGCGCGTGGGGCCGCAGCCGCACATGGTGCTGCCCGACGTGTTCTACCGGCCCTTCGCCCCCGAGACGGCCGGCGGGTACGAGTGTGTGTGCGTGGCGGGGACCTCAGGCGCGCGCTGCGAGCACAACGTGGACGAGTGCGCCTCCTCGCCCTGTCGCAACGGGAAGTGCGTCGACGCCGTGGGCGGGTACGCGTGCCACTGCGCGCCCGGGTACGAGGGCGAGCACTGCGAGCTGGAAATAGACGAGTGCGCTCGGTACGCCCCCTGCGAGCACGGCCGCTGTCACGACCGACCCGCTTCCTACTACTGCTCGTGCGAGGCGGGCTGGGGCGGCCGGAACTGCTCCGTGGTGCTGACGGGCTGCCGCGGCGCGCCCTGCCGCAACAACGGCACCTGTCTGCCCTGGCTGGTGCGCGAGGACGAGCACCGCTTCAACTGCTCATGCGCGCCGGGCTACTACGGACCCGCTTGCGAGAAGGTCGGTCGAGCCGCCGTCCTCCTCGGTCGTGGCTCATGACGCGTTTTCTAACCTGACCTCTCGATACATTACAGATCACTACGATGTCTCTGGAAAAATTCAGTTACGCGGAAGTGAACACGTCGCGGGAGGAGGGCTACGACATATCGTTCCGGTTCAAGACCACGCTGGGCAGCGGCCTGCTCGCCATGGGCCGCGGACTCACCTTCTTCTTCCTCGAGCTGTCGGACGGGAGACTCAACCTGCAGTCGAGCCTGTTGAACAAGTGGGAGGGGGTGTTCATAGGGTCTAATCTGAACGACAGTAATTGGCAGAAGGTATATCTCTAGACTAAGTTTTATATGTTCCTATCAGCTTGTTGTACACTGACCGAGCGCCTCGTGCAGGTGTTCGTGACCGTGAACACGTCGCACCTGGTGCTGGCCGCCAACGAGGAGCAGACCATCTACCCCATCAACCAGAACGAGGCGACCAACGCCTCCTGGACGTCGTTCCCGTCCACTCGCCTGGGCACGGCGGGCTCGTCATACGTGACCCTCCGCCACGGTCCCGCCAGACACTCCAGGAACTTCTTCGTCGGCTGCTTTCAGGACGTCGTCGTCAACGGACAATGGGTCATTAATACTATTTAACTATGTAACCGTAAAGCTTGAAACATGTTCTCACTGTTAATTTTGTTTACATTTTTATTATTATATTTATTAATTATCTTCTTTATCTTTATATATACAGGGTGACTGGTGAATTACTATCAATATTTAAGGAGAATACTCGGTACATGATTCTCATTCGAATTATGTAAAAAAAATAGGCACTTAATTTTTGACCAAAATTTCGTATAAATAAATAAAGTGTGGACACGTTCCAAGTGTTCCAAGTGTGGACGCGTGCGGCGGCTTGCTGATACAACACCACGCCTCCGCACGCGTGTGTGTGTGTGTGTGTGTGTATACCTAATCTGTAGGGTGTTCACACGATGCGTAATTAATTACATAACATTTGGTTAACATTACTTAGAAGTTTATTAATATTTATGGTATATTAATTTTTATTTTGTCATATATGATCGTCAAATATCACGTCCTCAAGTATCGATAGTAATTCACCAGTCACCCTGTATAATTCTTCTGTGAGTGTGTATGTCACTGAACTTCTCTCAAACGACTGGACCGATTTTGATGAAATTTTTTGTGTGTGTTCAAGGGGATCTGGGAATGATTTAGATTCACAATTTGCTCCGCTGGACAATGTTTTTTTTTTATTAATTTTTAATTTATTAGTAGTTATTTGATACAAATGTTTTTTTGACATTAGATTTGACATCTAACTCATATGTCAATCATTCTGTCGTACTTCAAAACACGGAGATTTATGGCTTTAATAGGTAAACTCCAAAATTATAAATAAAAATCGTAACAGATATTTCTTGATTATAAGGCGATACGAAGTACGCCGGGTCGACTAGTATCCTTATATAACAAATGGCATTATATACCAAATGTCCTTATATACCAATTTTCCTTATATACCAAATGTCCTTATACAGGGTGACTGGTGAATTACTATCGATACTTGAGGACGTGATATTTGACGATCATATATGACAAAATAAAAATTAATATAACATAAATATTAATAAACTTCTAAGTAAAGTTAACCAAAAGTTATGTAATTAATTACGCATCGTATGAACACCCTACAGATTAGGTATACACACACACACACACACATACGCGCGCGGCGGCGTGTTGTTGTATCAGCACGCCGTCGCACGCGTTCACACTTGGAACACTTGGAACGTGTCCACACTATATTTATTTATACGGAAATTTGGTCAAAAATTAAGTACCTATTTTTTTACATAATTCGAATGAGAATCATGTACCGCGTATTCTCCTTAAATATTGATAGTAATTCACCAGTCACCCTGTATACTAATTTTCCTTATATACCAAATGTCCTTATACACTTATTTACCTTATATAACAAATGTCCTTATATACCAATTTTCCTTATATATCTTTATACAGGGTGACTGGTGAATTACTATCAATATTTAAGCAGCATACTCGGTACATGATTCTCATTCGAATTATGTTAAAAAAAATAGGTACTTAATTTTTGACCAAATTTCCGTATAAATAAATAAAGTGTGTACACGTTCCAAGTGTTCCTAGTGTGGACGCGTGCAGCGGCGTGCTGATACAACAACACGCCTCCGCGCGCGTATGTGTGAGTGTGTGTGTATACCTAATCTGTAGGGTGTTCACACGATGCGTAATTAATTACATAACTTTTGGTTAACTTTACTTAGAAGTTTATTAATATTTATGTTATATTAATTTTTATCTTGTCATATATGATCGTCAAATATCACGTCCTCAAATATCGATAGTAATTCACCAGTCACCCTGTATATATATAATTCTTCTGTGAATGTGTATGTCACTGAACTTCTCTCAAACTACTGGACCGATTTTGATGAAATTTTTTGTGTGTTCAAGGGGATCTTGGAATGGTTTAGATTCACAAGTTTGTCCGCTGGACAATGTTTTTTAATTAATTTTTAATTTATTAGTAGTTGTTGATACAAACGTTTTTTTTACATTAGATTTGACAAGTAACTAATATGCCAATCATTCTGTCGCACTTCAAAACACGGAGATTAATGCTTTAATAGGTAAACTCCAAAAATATAAATAAAAAACGTAACAGATATTTTTTGATTATAGGGCGATACGAAGTTTCGCCTGGTTTTCTAGTACATATATATAATTCTTCTGTGAGTGTGTATGTCACTGAACATCTCTCAAACGACTGGACCGATTTTGATGAAATTTTTTGTGTGTGTTCAAGGGGATCTGGGAATGGTTTAGATTCACAATTGTGTCCGCTAGACAATGTTTTTTTAATTGATTTTTAATTTATTAGTAGTTGTTAATACAAACGTTTTTTTTTTTACATTAGATTTGACAACTAACTAATATATCAATCATTCTGTCGCACTTCAAAACAGGGAGATTTATGGCTTTAATAGGTAAACTCCAAAAATATGAATAAAAAAACGTAACAGATATTTCTTGATTATACGAAGTTCGCCGGGTCTTCTAGTTTTTCAATAAGTTTGATTATTAAAAGCATAATAACTTTTGTTTGATGTACTTGATACCAATCAATTAATGAGTATAGAGGCGGTCAAAGTTAATGTCTAATGGGCAAACATCAATTTCAACAGGTCCTCCCCGAAGAGTCCAACTCAGGTTCAGGCGAGCCCCGCACGGAGCCCCCGGCCGAGGAGGAGGCGGCAGGCGGCGGGGCGCGCGCCGTGCTCCGTGGGGTGCTGGCCTCCTGCCCGCGCACCCCTCAGTGCGCGCCCAACCCGTGTCGCTCGGGCGGGGTGTGTGAGGACCGCTGGACCGCCTTCCGCTGCACCTGTCCTCGCCCGCACCTCGGCGACACGTGCCAGTACAGTGAGTGTGCTGTTCTATGTACAGCGTGTTCTTTGTGTTCCGTGTGTCCTGTGTCGTGCTGACCGCTCGCCTCCCCAGACTACACGGCGGCCACGTTCGGCCAGGAGCTGGCGCGGCCCCGCTCGGTGGTGAGCGTGGCGGTGCGCGAGGCGGCGCGGCGGGCCGTGCACGCGGCGCTGGACATCTCCATGTTCATCCGCACCCGCAAGTCCACGGGCCAGATCTTCTACCTGGGCTCGGCGCCGCGCTACGGCCAGCCCGACGACACGCTGGTGGCCGCGTCGCTGAAGGGCGGCGAGCTGCTGGTGCACCTGCGCTTCAACCAGACGCCCGAGGACTACACGGTGGGCGGCACGCGCCTCGACAACGGCCACCTGCACCTCATCCAGGTGGTGCGGAACTCCACGCTGGTGCAGGTCAAGCTCAACGGCACCGAGTACTTCAGGAAGTCCATCTCCGCCGCCAAGCAGCTGGACGCGCAGGTCCGTTGACATGTGTCATACACAATATTCAGAAAACACTGTTACTGATTCTTACATATGGATAGTTAAATTTATTATTTTTATTGTGTTAGGTGTTCATATTTTTAATAATATTGAATATAGATAAATAACATAACAATCCAGGAGTACAGTGGAAACGAAAAAGAAAATTACCGATTGTTTTAAAATAAATTAAACAACTCATTAATATAATTGAAATAAATTTTATTCTATAACTTAAAATACCTAATATTTATATAAGAATGTACATAAAATTGAATCGTCGTCTTTTATATTTTTCTCTATACTCCAGCCAAATTTGATGTGGAATGTTTAATAACAAAGCGTTGCTTAGCAACCAACGTCAGGCAGGTGTTCAAAACATTTTTAGAAATATGTACAACAATTATTTTTGATGTTAATAAAAATAAAAATTGATGATTAATAATAAAATATTTAAGACAAAGGACTAAGCGCATTCTTGGTTATAATTATAATACTTATGATCATCTGAATAATGTAGATCTCAAAAATAATAATTCCAATTTTAAAATGATATCAGAAATTACCTCGTAGTTATATAATTCGCTTTATTAACTTTATACATCGCTACAGATACAATCCCACTCGGACCAGGTTATTCAGTATTACTCATCGTAATCTAATATAAACAATATTTGATAACAACAAACTTATAACAATAACGAATTAAAACAAAATAACGATAACAAAATCTAACAATTAATAACAGAACGGAAGAACTCCAGAATCAAAGACTCGCGAATTGTAAGCAAAGTTAACAACAAAACAAAACAAACATTATGGCGGGCGTATAACGCAACAAAATTACGTAGTTACGTTTCGTTTAACTTTATTTGCGTTAAAAAAATATTTTTTTAAATTAATTAAAATGTAACCGCAATAAAATTTCAAAAAATTTCTTCATATATATATGAAGAAATTGTAAATATATGTGGTTGAAACAGTGATTATTGTGCTATATTTATGCTAGCCAAAACAAGATGTGTAATGTTAACATTCTTAACCTGTTGTGATTATACTACCATTATAATACGACTAAAAATACTGTATTTTAATTATAACTGATTTGTTAAGTTTGTTTATTTCTCCTCGAAGTGATTATATCTTGAGAAATAAAGTGATTTTAAACCGTAAAAATATACACCACCAATTACGAAGAGCCTGTATCGCTATTATATATACAGGGTGACTGGTGAATTACTATCAATATTTAAGGAGCATACTCGGTACATGATTCTCATTCGAATTATGTAAAAAAAAATAGGTACTTAATTTTTGACCAAATTTCCGTATAAATAAATAAAGTGTGTACACGTTCCAAGTGTTCCAAGTGTGGACGCGTGCGGCGGCGTGCTGATACAACACTACGCCGCCGCCGCGTCTGTGTGAGTGTATACCTAATCTGTAGGGTGTTCATACAATGTGTAATTAATTACATAACTTTTGGTTAACTTTACTTAGAAGTTTATTAATATTTATGTTATATTAATTTTTATTTTGTCATATATTATACCATGCCTAACCTATGCCTGTCAGACATGGAAGTTCAACAAAAACGTCAAAGAAAAAATTATAAAGTGCCAACGAGGAATGGAGCGGAGTATGCTTAACATTAAGAGAATAGATAAAATTAGACATACAAAAATACGCAACATCACAAAAGCAACAGACGGTTTAGCACAAGCTATGGCGTTAAAATGGAAGTGGGCCGGACACATATCACGCCTGCAAGATCTCAGGTGGACAAGAACAGTGTCAGAATGGAGGGGGCCAGTGGGCAAAAGAAAGAAAGGGAGACCTTATAACAGATGGGAGGACGAAATAAAACGTATAGCGGGTCCAAACTGGATGCAAATAGCGCAATCCAGAGAAAACTGGCTACTTTTGGAGGAGGCCTTTACCTGCAGAGGGGTTCCTACAGAATAATAAAAAATAATATTAATTATTAAAAACATGCATATAAAACCTGGAACTATTAACTTATTTAAAAAAAAACATTTTTTCTTTTTTTATTTGTTCTATTTATTCTTTTGTTACTATAATAAAACAACTAACTTTGTAAGTATGTATTTTCTGAAGGAAATAAAAGGCTTTTTTATTTATTATTTATTATATGATCGTCAAATATCACGTCCTCAAGTATCGATAGTAATTCACCAGTCACCCTGTATACATTAATTATTAATGCAACGACATTTTTCCAAAGCGAAATGTTTAATCGCCTATTTATTAAAATCGGGTATTGTTTGTATATTTTTTAAATTCAATACTAAGCACAGAAAGTGCATTTAGCAAGTGCAAGGTATTTCGGAGAAAAGTTTTGATTCTTTTCAATTCCAATTCGTCATACATCGGGTGCTCTCGGTAACCTTCGGTCACTCGTGCGGCGCTAGAGAACCGACTCATTACTCGGTACATTTCTATGAACTATCTTTTGTTTCACGCGTCAGGCGTATTAATTCGTTTCTCATACAAAATGTATTAGCAGTCCTCGTGCACTCGCCGAAGCGCACGAGATATTAGTTTAGTAAAGGGCTCAAACTCTTTGACCATAATTGGAAATTTATTTTTTTATACGTTTTTGTATGTTTAAAAAATAAATATTAAAATGGTAATTTAAAAATAAAGATTAAGTTATATTTTGTAACTTTTAAATCTTTTGAATTGGTGGTTCAGCGCACGAGTGCACTTAAGGTACAGCCGCCACTGATCGATAGTAATTCAGCAGTCACCCTGTCATCATCATCAGCCAAAAGACGTCCACTGCAGGACATAGGCCTCCCCCAAGGAAGTCACCCTGTATAACTTTCTGAATCTGGCAATTGCTTAAAAATACTCCCAAATGTTACAAACCTGCGATTTCTTTACGTCAGTTTTAAAATGTAGGGTTGTTAGTTTTGTAGTAATATTATGGTGGTAATTAAAGATATTTAAATTTTTATTTTAAGCTAAATTTCATATAAATTATGTATTGACAGGCTAAACAAATTTTGTGGATTCTATATTAAATTAAAATTTTTGTTTTTAAACAGGAAATTGTGGTAAAATGAATGTAGTTGTTATCATAATTATAATAATTTTTTATTAAGAGTGTATCAACCCTAATTATTATGGCTCATTGTTTGTTTACTAAAATTCCAGATCGAATGTGGTTGGAGTTTAAGTTACAATTAAAACTTTTGATCAGCTTTTCCACATTAGCTAATCTTTTAATGACATCTGATAGCACACGTCACCCTGAATGTCCTCTATAATGATCCACATCCAGGTGCTGTACCTGGGCGGCCCCCCTCCCCCGCCGCAGCCCCCGCCGGCCGCGGATGGCAGCTCCCCGCCCCCTCCGCCGCTGACCGAGGAGCCCAGCGACGACGACTACTTCAAGGGAGTGATCCAGGACGTGCAGGTGTCCAACGGCGTCAACGTGACCGTCGTGGAGTTCTTCCCGCTGCAGGGAGCGCGCGTGCCGCCGCCCTTCGGAGACGTGACGCTAGACCCGCTGGGCGTGCTGCCGGGGGAGGTGTCGGACGACGCGTGCGCCTCGCGGCCCTGCCTGCACGACGCCGAGTGCCGCACCACCTGGAACGACTACGCCTGCACCTGCCCCTCCGGATACAAGGGCAAGCAGTGCGCCGAGGTGGAGTTCTGTCAGCTGCAGGGCTGCCCGCTCAACTCGCACTGCCGCAACCTGGACCGCGGCTACGAGTGCGTGTCCAACGCCACCTTCGACGGCGTCGACACCGTGCTCAGCTACCGGCTGCGGGAGCCGGGCGGCGCGCACGCGCTGGACCCGCCCGCGCCGCCCGCCTCGCTCACCCTCACCTACCGCAGCAAGGCTGGCGGCACGCTGTTCCGCGCCGAGAGCGAGGACGCCGGGGACGCCGTGTTCAGCGTCGGCCTCTACAACGGCCAGGTGGGCGTGCAGTGGCGGCTGGGCGGGCTGCCGGCGCAGCGCCGCATGCGGCTCAGGCGGCCCGGCCTGGCCTGGGTCACGCTGCGCCTCACGTTGGCTGACGGGAGGATCAACGGTGAGGACCCACACACACGCACACACCACTCACCCTCGGACAGAGACTCACCCTCGTGTCGTGTGTCAGGGTCGTTCGTGGAGGCGGACGGGCGCGAGGAGCTGGGCCTGTCGGACGACATCGACGTGGCGGCCTGGCAGAGGCTCGTCACCACCGGCCTCATCACGCTGGGCGGCGTACGGCCCGGACCACCACCCCCCACCACCACCACCACCACCACCCTACCGACCGTGAGTCGCAGTTTCTATTACTACACAGAGAGAGTGACCATCAAATAATAAACGTTATATACTAGATACTTATAGCAACGTATTTTTAAAATTACCTGTTACTGTTTATGGATAACATTCTCATATAGAAGAAGAAGAATTAGAATCCATAAAAATAGCGCGCTCGACTGTTTGTAATCCAGAGGATTGTAACCACATCTTAATTAATAACAATATTTTAATAGGTAGATATATTAGTATCATTACTCAGAACATACGTAGTATATACAAAAAAATATTAATGATTTCGAAACTCTTTTGTCATTGTTACAATTCGATTGTGATATTTTAATACTAACGGAGTGTAGGATATCGTCACAAAAACATACCTACAATTGATCATTACGACTTGTATAGTAGTAAATTCAGTATTAATCAAAATGGCGGTGTTGTTGTGTATATTAAAAATAGGTTTCGAAATATTAGAATAGAAGAAATTTCTCTTGTTAATGCCACTTGCATGTCCATTACCATTGATAATGACACAGTTATTTTAGGTGTTTATCGTTCACCTTCTTTTGTCAATGCAGATGAATTTGTTGATTCTTTAGGTAAATTGTTACACTCTATTAGCCATTATGGAAATGTTATAATAACTGGTGATATAAACATTAATATATCAGCGAATAGTTCGGACAGAAATAGACATAACTATCTGAATGTATTAGCTGAATCTTACCGGCTCATACATACCCCACTAGAGAAATAAGTTGTATTGACCACGCTATGATACGAGCGTATAAAAATATCGCTGTAATGGTATTAAACACATCTGTAACTGATCATCTGAGTGTGGTTATATGCCTAACATCAATGCCTACGATTAAAAATAATTGTGCTAGATTCGTTTCAAACCTAAATGTCAATGCAGCCTTGAAACAACTAGAGAATTGTTATATGTCTCTATTACTTTTTTTATTTAGTCCTAATGAAATTGCTGATTTGTTATTAAATGAACTCACTTCAGTTATTCAAAATAATGCAATTACTACTAAAATTCCTAGAAATGAAAGAATTATAAAACCATGGATAACTCCTGGATTACTTAAATGTATTAAGAACAGAAATAAAATGCAATACAAACTTAAAAAGAACCCAAATGATAATATACTCCAAATAACTTACAAACGCTACAGAAAAATTTGTAATGATCTGTTAAAAAGTAAAACGTAACTCTGAGCGCGCACAACCTAAAAAAATCTATTAGAAATCCAAAGGAAATGTGGAAAAATATTAAATCCATTGCTTTCATAACTAAAAAAATGAGGCCTGTACAGAACTATTAAAAATAAAGCCTTTAATTGGTGAATCACTAGATAGTATCAATGCTTACTTTTCAAAAATTGGTAAAAATGTAGCTGAAGATATAATAAATAAGCAATCCACCACAACATACAACGATGTTACTTATAGGTTTTCAGCATCTACATATTAATAACTGTAGTTGTCTGGATATGAAAACAGTAACAGAATATAAATATTAAGGTGTTATAATTGATCAACATCTCAATTGGTATAAACAAATAGATAATTTAATAAAAAGGACAAGAAATCTAATTTGGGTTTTTAAAAAACTCCGTCACGTTCTACAACCTGATCTGTTAAAATCAGTATACTGGGCCCTCGGACAGTCAATTGTTACGTATTGTATCCCGGTCTGGGGAGATACCTGCAAATTCATATTTATGTTATATTAATTTTTAATATTTATGTTATATTAATTTTTATTTTGTCATATATGATCGTCAAATATCACGTCCTCAAGTATCGATAGTAATTCACCAGTCACCCTGTATAATAAACCAAACAAGAATAGAAGACAAAATCATGCAGTAATTAATTTACAATATTGCATCACACAATTTGCTAACAGACAATACAACAAACAGTCTTCTTTCCTTTATAATAAAATAAATAAGATTATTAACATTCATGACCTTCAATATCATCAGTGTAAACAAACATTAACTAATTGGCATTATACTTTGACTATCATGCTACTGAAGAATTGTTAACTGTACAAATGTAAGAAATAATAATATTAATATAAATATTCATATTAATTATTAGTAATAAAAAAAGTAAATAGGTATAAAAATAAAATTATATAATACACACACACACACATATATATAAAATGTTTTCCATTTCCATTTTTAATCTTAAAAATAAATTAAATATTTGTTAGTTTAAAATTGTATGTTTTCAATATATTATGTATATCTAGGAGGAGGAACGGGTATTTTGAGATACAGGTTAAACCTACTTCAAAATTCCTGTTGTTAACTATTGCTGTTCAAACTGTTTAAACACTAAATTTTTTTTTGTTATGCTCGGTAGATTGAGAACTCGACGGACCCGAATGTTATGGAGTACTCGGAGGACGACCTCATAGATGACAACTTAGCCGGAGAATATTTTAAAGTGAGTGTCCGGGATTTATTAATAAACAAATTAAGTTTTTAACAATGACTTTATTGGAGCCACGGTGTCGCAGGGCTGCCTGGGCGCGGTCCACGTGGGCGGGCTGCTGCTGCCCTTCTTCACGGAGGAGCAGCTGTTCGTGGGGTCGGCCGCGACGCTGCTGGCCGCCCAGCCTCACTACGCGCTGCTCGGGGGCGCGCCCTGGGGAGCCGCCGAGGGCGCGGGCTGCGTGCTATGTGTGGAGGCGCAGTGTCAGCGGGGCGCGCACTGCCAGGACGTGCGGAACTCGTACGCCTGCGCCTGCCCGCCGGGGTACGCTGGCGATTACTGCGAGCGAGACATCGACGAGTGTCAACACAATGACTGTCGGAACGGAGCCACCTGCCAGGACGACGTGGCCAAGTACATCTGCATCTGTCCCCCCGGATACGACGGAGAACTGTGAGTGCCATGCGGCTGACCGAACAGTGACCGCCTCCACCCTCGGACACTCACTGACCCTCCCTCGCAGGTGTGAGAACGACATCGACGAGTGCGCGTCCGGTCCGTGCGGACACGGCGCCACGTGTGTGGACGAGCCGGGCGGCTTCCGCTGCGAGTGTGCGGCCGAGTGGCGCGGGGCCCGCTGCGACACGCCCGCCGCCACCACCTGCCGCCACGCGCCCTGCGCCAACGACGCGCTGTGTCACGACACGCCCGGTGAGTCACCTGCCCCCCCCTTCCCCTCCTCCCGCTCGGGTCGCGGGCCGCCTCTCATATCGGCCGCTGTTCCAGACCCGGTGACCGGTAACAACTACACGTGTTCGTGCGGCGCGGAATACGCGGGCGTCCACTGCGAGCTGGTGTTCTGCGAGGTGACGCCCTGCGTGCACGGAGCGTGCGCGGCGGAGGCCCGGCCCCCGGTCTGCTCGTGCGGGGCGGGCTGGGGCGGGCGGCTGTGTGACGAGGAGCGGGACGAGTGCGCGGACGCGGCCTGTCTGCACGGGGCGCGCTGTGTGCCCACCAGGCCGCCCACCTGCGACTGTCCCCCAGGTACAGACTTATACATACATACACACATACACATATATATATATATTGTTAAATAATAAATAATTATTATACTGGCAACCCTAAAGCCACCTATATAAAGAGCGCCATTACTGACAATCGGACACTTTTTCTTCTTAACTATTTATTGTCAAGAGAAGAACCTTTGCTCTAATTAGTCTCGCATATTAATTAATTGACCCTTGGCCGACGACCGTTTCTTTTAAAAATCTTAACATGTTTTTCATTTCTAACAATATATACATATATATATATATATATATATATATATATATATATATATATATATATATACAGGGTGACTGGTGAATTACTATCGATATTTGAGGACGTGATATTTGACGATCCTTAAAGAACAAAATAAAAATTAATATAACATAAATATTAATAAACTTCTAAGTAAAGTTAACCAAAAGTTATGTAATTAATTACGCATCGTATGAACACCCTACGGATTAGGTATACACACACACTCACACATACGCGCGCGGAGGCGTGTTGTTGTATATATATATATATATATATATATGTGTGTATATATAATACGTTGATTGAGCTCTGATCTGTTCATATAAGTTATGTCATTTCAGTTTACTATATTTGCTTACAAGTCCTTAGACGTTTGTGTTGATTCATTAGACTGAGATTATTAATGTATCTGAACTGAGTAATTAACGGTACTCAGTGTCAGTGTGACGTGATCATCACACGTAGAGACCACCTCACTATGTATACATGCAGCAGGTGACTCATGTAAAGAAGAAGACATTTTGTAACGATACTATTGTGATGAATTATTGATAACACCTCGCGCGGAGAGTGAGGGGCGGGGCGGGGAGGGGGAGCGCGGGGCTTCATCGACCACAATCGAGTTATACAGATAAGAGCCGTGATAAGAATCAGCGCTTCTCAAACTTTACTTTTAACATTTTAATAGTGATAAAGATATTCTGACGATAATAGTGATTGAAGAACCAACCGTCGATCACTACACGCGACCGTCCGCTGACGGCGCGGTGACCGGTGGAGTGACGAGTCGTCTCCTTGAATGTAAACAGTCGCGGTGAGGTCAGCCTCGAGCCGCGCGTGTGACGAGGAAGACGACGGACGAGGAAACACACTTTGTGAATCACTGACCTCCGACGACGAACAAAAAACTCACTGAAAAACTACTTGCGACCGAACACAGGCGACCAGAGTACTGAAACGATACATACAGGAGTAGAGACGAGACATGAACACGCGGAGTGGGGCGTGGGGAGTGGTGCTGGCTGTGGGAGTGATGGTGACGCGTACGTTCATTATATGTGATGTGTGGGACGGGTGACACAGTAAAGTACGGGTCGTGGGACGCGACACTGTTGGTGCTTGTTTGATATAGATGTCTTACAATGTAGGAGTTTAGAGGAAAAGAACACTACGATATATTTTCTAGTAATTATTTCCTAGTCTCTCTTGGATTGTGTTGAATTGACCTAGTTGTTACACAATTATTATGTTGAAGGTCTCGTCGTGTTGAGATTGATGTTTATTATAAATAAAAAGTAGATGTTAATATAAACACGTTCCGTGAGTCGTTAATACTTAAAGTTATATAATAATAGTTTATCACTTCTTTCATTATCAATACTATTCATGTAACAATATACAGAGGAACACGGCTTCAGTAGTGTAATGTCCACTCGTAGGTAAACTTAGTTCCATATCAACAATGTTTTAAATAATTAATAAAAGTTTCTTCGATATAACTATTGACGCCACGTTTGAATGTACAATACAATCACTATTCCCTCGGTTCCACTCTACTCGCTCCTCCCGTCTCTGGTCGTCCGTCGTGTCTCAACTGAGCATGTCTTCTGTCCGTGTCTGTACTTTCTCATTCTCAGTTTCTACATGACTCATGTTACTCTTATGATCTCATTTCAAGCGTCTTCATCTTAATTTATGTTGTGGCTGCCAACCAACTAAACCAGACTATGAAAGTCTTTGGAGGTGTAGTTGGTTCTCGTGAAGGAGCCTCAAGCGTTTATCATTTTAGTTCTAAGTATTTTTTGTATAGGTCGGTGTATGTTAGAGTTTTTGTTACATTCGAAGGTGAAATGTTGTTTTTGGAATACAATACTTAAAAACTATCGTCTTCTCTCTTAATGTTATTATTGTTTAAGAGATATTGTCCAACAAGCATTAGTTATAAGTTCGACCGTTTAAAATCGCCGAGACACGGGATGAAACAAGGAATATATGGAATTATTACTAAACCTTTTATAAAATATTTAAATGTATTTCCTAATCTGCATATTAAAGTGTGGAGTTCGTTATAAATAATAAATTCAATCAGTGAGGAAAATACGCAAGTAATAAGAAAAAAGTAAGCGCGTTGGGGATCAATGAAACATGTTAGCGGTCTCCACGAGGACTTTGGATGATCCGACTGGTTCGTCTCCCGACACACTGTGGGCGACACACATGTAACTGAGACTAAAATAAAAGGACGCCTTTATGAAAATATCAGTTTAAACAAAACGTTTTTATTTTTCCAGATATTTTACTTTGCTACAAATGTTTTATAGTTGTGGGTTAATAATAATTATAGCGAGTCATTTGTGTCTGTATGTGTATGTAACATGTTGTTGGTCTCTTTCCAGAGTGGCGCGGGGCTCGCTGTGAGCTGGACGTGGACGAGTGCAGCGAGCGACCCGTCAGCTGCGGCCCCGGACTGTGCCGGAACCTGCCCGGGACATACACGTACGTACACACACATAGACACACACACACACGCGCGCACACACACACACGCACACACACACACACACACACACACACACACACACACGCACACACACACAGAGTGTTCATTGTCAGCGGTGACTTCACACTTGACCTCACGTCCACAGATGCGAGTGTCCGGAGGGCTTCTGTGGCGACGGGTGCGTGCTGCCCGACCCGTGTGTACGGCGGGAGGGCGAGGGGGAAGGGCGCGCCGGGCCCTGTCTGCACGGGGGCCGGTGCGAGCAGCGCTGCGGCTCGGAGGTGGACTACGTGTGTGAGTGTGTGGACGGCTGGGGCGGCAAGAACTGCTCCCGGCTGGTGGAGGCCAGCGAGGCCACCGGCGGGCTGTCCCGGGCCGCGCGCTGGGCGCTGGGGGCGGGCGGCGCGCTGCTGGCGCTGCTTCTGGCGGCCGGCGCGCTGGCGGCGCTCGCGGCACAGGCGCGGCGGAAGAGAGCCACCAGGGGGACCTACTCGCCCTCGGGACAGGAGTACTGCAACCCGCGAGCGGAGATGATCACACACGCGCTCAAGCCGCCGCCCGAGGAGAGACTCATATAGCGGCCACCACTACCGACACGGGAGGAGCGGACCCACTGTGGACGGACTGCTGCACGATACACTAACAGGATTGTTGACGATAGATAGACGTATCGGATGTAGGCTGACGAGAGACGCTCGGCAGTTGATGACGTGTATCCCTTTCAATTAGTATATTTCAGTAGAATGTAAAAGGAATTATATAGACAGGGAATCGCGGCGGTCAGCGAATCAGCTGACCCCTTCATAAATAATCATTAATCAATGTATATAGCGAGTAGTGGTAGCGCGAGGGTTTGATCATTATGTATTATGTATTATGTATATCGTATGTAAGTTAGTTTAAGTGAAACGAAAGCGTGCAAGATTCTAAATTAATAGTTAGTGAAGGCGGCCGGCCGCCCGCCGCGCCTCGCCCGGGCCCGGCCGCCAGTGCCTTACTCACAAGTCTGTATATTGACCTTAATGTTAGCGGTAGGAGCGGTCGCCGCTCGATGTGATAAGTGTACTTAATATTTGTATCGGCGTGTCCTCGCCCGGAGCTGAATCCTTGCTCAAGCTCGTCTCTACATTCCCCGAGCCTCTCCCGGGAGACGCTCTTACTGTGATGTGATATTTTAAAACATTAGTCTGCCTTGATCCGAGTCAGAACAATGAGGGACAATGACCGTATCTTATTTGTATATATGATGTGGCGCCTGTCGGTGCTCTAGTGTATGTAGTATTTATTTTACACTCGTCTGTCCAAATGATTGTCTTTAATGAGATGTGTATTATTAATTTTATCGTCCACTTTTTATCACTAGTAGATATGAACTTGTAACAGAGTGTCGGCCCGCGACTGTCCCGCGGCCGTCTCGGTGTTTTGTATTTGTCATCGTGACTTTTGTATTTCATTTCGATGCACTCAATTTCGGTGTTAATTCAAAATCACAATATAACTGCAATAAATATATCTTTATATACGAATGACTGTGTTTACTTTCACCCACCAAATAGGCCAGTGCAGATGCCTCAAAAAATGATGAAAAGTGAAAATAAACTATAGTAGAATGAAACCCATTAGAAAAGGAGAGGAATATTATAAAAAAATAAGGGAAAAATAAGATCTTTTTATTATCTACAACTTTGCCATATAACATTTTTCCGTAGGACTTTTAGTTTTGCCGGAAATCGAGAAAACCCATTTTTTACCCTTAAATACCCATCCCCATATCTTTCCCGACCTCAGATCGCCCATAAATTATTTTAACTTTAAAGGAAATCATTCTTTTTGGGCCTTTTCTGAAAGTGCCGGCCAACAAAAAAAAAGGTACATATTCTTAGAACTTACCATTTGGAGCAATAGTTAATATGGGGCAAAAGTTGTAGGATCCAAGATATAGAAGTTTTACTAGTTCTATGATTCATCATTTTCGTACATTTATTTTTCTGAAAATGCTGGGAAACATAAAATAATGATTGATATTGCTAGAGTTAAACTTCTCAAGCAAATCATTATAGCGAGAAAGACATAATTTGTTCTCTTGTACATGTTAGAAACCTATCATTTTTATGTAATACTAGCTGCGCTCCGCGGTGTTACCCACGGATTTCCGGGATGTAAAGTAAACTATGTGTTATTCCTGGACGTCAGCTTCCTGTATCAAAATTTTATCAAAATCGGTTCAGTCGTTTGAGTGTGAAGAAGTAACAAACATACACACACACAAACTTTCGCAATCATAATATTAGTAGGACTGGCGACCCCGACAGACGTTATTCTGCCCAGTATCTGAACGCATCCAACACAATTTGTTTGTTGTTGGTTATTTGTCGTTATATAGCAAAGAATGCTAAATTACTTTGTTATATAGCAACGACTAGCTATTCCACAATATTAATGCTCTTGCCCAATAGGCAAACGGACAATAGGGTGTTGTTCACACACCATGACTATCGTGTGGTATATGTGTTTCGCACGGTATGAGAACATACGTGTATCAGCACGGGGCCTGGAAGATGAAATTATAACATTAAATAATGTATAATTAGAAGATATAACACTAAATAATGTATAATGTGATTTTTGTAATAAAAAAATACGTGAATCAGTATTTGTGTTTTACTTATATTATCCTAAAATATATCTTTGAGTTATACATAGAATGCTATATAACGCTAATATATAAAAATAACACCCCGATATACATATTAGTTTAGACAAATAATAAAACCAACAACAAACAAATTGTGTCGGATGCGTTCAGATACTGGGCAGAACAACATCTGTCGGGTTCGCTAGTATTACATAAAAATGATAGGTTTCTAATATGTACAAGAGAACAGATTATGTCTTTCTCGCTATAATGATTTGATTGAGAACTTTAACTCTGTCAATATCAATCATTATTTTATGTTTCCCAGCATTTTCAGAAAAATAAATGTACGAAAATGATGAATCATAGAACTAGTAAAACTTCTATATCTTGGATCCTACAACTTTTGCGCCATATTAACTATTGCTCCAAATGGTTAGTTCTAAGAATATGTACCATTTATTTTGTTGGCGGGCACTTTCAGAAAAGGCCCAAAAATGTATGAAACCTGAATGATCTCCTTTTATAATATTCCCCTCCTTTTCTAACGAGTTTCATTCTTCTATAATTTAATTATATTTTAAAAGCTATCGGCACTGGTCTAAAATAAAACGAGCCCTTTAATTCTTAACGTTTATTGAAATACTGTACAGGCTGTATTACAAGATATCATACAATAACCATAGCGCGGAGACGGACGAGCGAGCGTCCGGGGGAAGCGCCGAGCTTTAACAATAAGGAATGACTTAGATACGACGGACAGCCGCGGGGGGAGGGGGGCAGCTGCCAGCGGGGGGGGGGGGGGGGGAAGCACCGGCTGCGAGGGCATCGCTGAATATAATAAATAGATGATAACGTGTGCGGAACATAATCATTAAAATATAATATAAATAACATTCAACAACACACAGGACCCGCGCGGAGCCGCGGGCCTTACACAATATACAAAAGAAAAGTTTAACAAAACAGAGGTCAAGGAGACGAGCGGAGACCGCTAGGAACATGCGGCGCCGGGACCGGGGGCGAGCGTCACGTGCTGTCACGTCACGTCAGGTCAGGGTCCTCCTCTCAGCGTCAGAGGGAGGAGCCGCACTCCGTCTCGGGGCGCGTGGGGCGGGCGGCGTGCGGCGCGCCCCGCCGGCTACCTGCAACACAACACAGTCGTTAGACATCGAGCACTGGTTTGGTCATGTAGGCGTTTGTGTGTGTTGTGTGTGATGTGTGTGTGCGTGTGTGCGTGTGTGCGTGTTCCCGTGTCCGACCTGTTGTCGTGAGGGTGCAGCACCACTCGCTGGTAGTCGCTCCTGGCCAGCTGCTGCCTCCTCCGCGACCCCAGCTCGGCCGTCCCGTCCCTGGTGATGTACAGCTGCAGCCCGGACGCTGCGGGTGAGGGTCGTAACGTTAGTACCGTACTGCGGCCCGTGTGTGTGTCTGTCTGTGTGTTACTCACTCTCTGCGGGGTCGTCCGCGGCGTGCTTGAGGTCGGTGGCTGCGAGGAGCTCGTCGATGAGTGAGTCAGGGTTGACGCGCGTGTTCTCTACTCGACACGAGGTCACGTGCTGGGAATACAGACAGCCCGTTAGTGAGGAACACTACACTTCAATTCGTGGAAGATTTGTGGAGATGATATTATACAGTGTTCTATAAACTGTGTCAACCCTCTTAACTGCGTTATCAGTATCGAAAATGGAACACAATCAAACAACTTACATTTACAAACTCTTCAATAAAAATAATAAAATTAAATATTAAATGATTATTATATGTAGAGTAACAGTAAATAAATATTAAATATTCATATTATTTCGATACTTATTTTGATATATCAAACATTAGTATTATTTTTGATTGTAAAACACCATTTTTGACAGAAATAGATTAACGATTTATCCTAATAATACAACATAGTTAATTTACCTGAAGATGTTCCAAATTATAATATTGATTAATAATATTTATTATTTATAAAAGTATTTTAAATGAAATTATTTTAATGTGAAAAGCATAACTATTTATAGCAATATTGAAAGTATCGATAGAATATTTATCGATACACCAAATTTTTAAACTTGCAAATCTCTATTCGAAAACTAACAAAATAGTAATAATAACGCCGGCGGCCCAGCGCCTGCGGTCAATGGCCACGCATGCGTCGTAGCGACTATATGGTGTCTTGACCTTGTATGGGTCAGATGTTTGAAACATTTTTTCAAATAATGTCGATTTAAAACTTATTTAGCCTATGCACTGTAACTGACCTCTGCTTGATATTTTTTAAGTTATACTATTTTTTATAATAAGCTTATACTTATATGTATACATGCCTTCAAGGGTTGACACAGTTTTTAGAGCACCCTGTATATATAGTGTACCTGTTCCTCAGGCGGCCGTCGCTCCATCTTGGCCCGCGCGCGCTCCAGTGAGCCGCTCTCGGAGGCGGAGGCGGTCAGAGAGCCCGAGGAGGGGTTCCTGGTGACACACGCCACATTATTCTTCAGTTTATATTTCATAAGATGTTTTAATGTGAGTGTTATTGTTATCTTTCGTTACGTGTCGGGATTCGTGTGGTCGCAGAGGGGTTAAGATGTACATCGATATTTAAATACAATCTGTTAATACTACGAGTAAGGTCCAGCTACAGTCTCTAGCGGTCAGTCTTCCGTTCGCTGTTCGTCAGTAACAGGACGGGAAGACTGACACAGTGTCCGCGTCCCCCTACTGAACCACAGACCGGCGTGTAAGGTCGGCGGTGGACACTAACAAACTATGGCACCGACCAGCGGGTACTAAGTCGCTACAAGAATCATGCAAAGCCACATTGGTACGTCGCATGCATCGCAACTGAATGAAATAAACAAAAGATAACGAACAACAGGCCTCCCTCGACATAAAACGACATTCACTACAGCGGAGGACGGCTCCCAACAAACACAGACAGACAGAACAAGGCCGCGGCCGACTACAAGCGGGGCTCACGCGGCGCTGGCGCGGCGCTCCTCCGGCGGACGCGCGCCGCCCGCTCGCCGCCCGCCCGCTGACAGTCGGTCGCATGCGCTCATGTACTTGGCGCACTGAACCCACACGCCGTCGTCCCTTTGTTAAACGACACACACTCATGTTACGGCACGAATGAAGGGGAGGGGGAGGGGGCGGCCGAGCGACACCGTGACGTCACCGGACACACGAGGGAAGAAATGAGGCGATAGAGAAGCGAACCCGCACCGGCGTATGAGGTTAGTGGGGAGAAGCGGGGCGGGGCTCACCTGGCGCCGGCGGGGCAGCTGTGTCGCAGGCCGGGCGGGTCGTCCGGGGGCGCGGGCCGCAGCCGCTGGCGCACGTCCACGCAGGCGAGCGAGCCTCCGTCGTCCACGAGCTCCCTCTCCGTGGGGATCGTGTAGAACTCGTCCTCGAGGCAACCCGAGAGCCGGGTGGCGGCGGAGGCCAGCGAGCCCTTGCGGTGCGCGAGCGGCGTCAGGAAGGGAAAGTTTACAAACAGCTCCTCGCTCTTGCGCGTCCGCTCCACCGAGGCGGGGATCGTGTTGAGCGACTTCTGCTTGAAGGCCTGGAAATTCGCCAGCGGCTGCACGGCGGCCACGATGACCGAGGCGGCGCGCTTCTTCCGGTCGAAGTAGCTCGGCATCGCGAACGAGTGCTCCTCCACCCCGGAGGTGTCGGGCGTGCGGTACTCCTCACTGGCGGGCGAGCGCGGCTCCGGCCGGGGCACCACGTCCGGCGTGTCCTCGGGCGCCAGCAGCGTGGTGTCGGGCGTGAGGTACACGTCGGACGTGTCACTGAGCACGCTCCTCTCCAGCAGCAGCTTGGCCAGTCCCCGCGCCTGCTGCCGCCCGCCCGGCCCCGGCACCGTAAGGCAGCTCGTCATGGTGGTGGTGATCCTCTCGACTCGTACACTACGCACGCGGTGCGGGGCGGGGGGAGGTGGGTGTTTATAGTAGTATATATATATATGGTGGTGATTGCGGGCGGTGTGTTAGTGAGCGTGTGTGGGGCTCGGTCAGTGTGTCGCCGCCGTCTGTGATGTGTGCAGGTGTGTTTGGTCGGAGCCGGAGTTGATGTGAGTCATTTATAATAAAAAGAGAAACCGACGTCGAGGAGACGACGAGGCGTCCGGTGGAATAAGAACGCCCTGACGGAGATAATAAACAGAACAGAACAAACGAGATACTCATGGTGTGTCGCCCTGTGTCACACGAGGTTGGCCCCCTCGTGCCGCCCTCCATCTGTCATTATTTTTACTCCATGTATATATTCGTCACGTCATCAACGTACCTGTTGTGGTGCGGTCTGTCCCCGGCGGACTCCCCCTCGGAGCTCTGTCTGGAGTGCGCGGAGGCGGCCGACACCGAGCTGCCGTAGCCCGAGGCCTGAGACACGCACCCACGTTATTACATGTGTACATACGTGTAGAAGAGCGGGAGAGGGAGGCAGGAGGAGGGTGCTCACCTTGCTGCTCATGTCCCCCGACGTGTTGGAGGAGTTCCTCGAGTGTGTGTGCTGCAGACAGGCGACGCAGCCCCCCGCCGCGCCCGCCGCGCCCCCGGACCCCGCGCCCGGCTGAGTCGTCACCACCACACCTGAAACATCAACGTCACCGTCACCACCGGTCCCTGTCACAACTCCCATGTACCGGACGCGCTCTGATATCTTTGTGGTTAAAGAACTTTATTTTCTCATAAAGAACATACAATGTTCACTTGAATGAGATGTATTACATAATTCAATTCAAACAAGAATTCAGTACAGTAGCAACGAACCATACAACTCAAGAGCGGTTAATCCAAGTTCCCCCTACAATAGCCCAATAAATTCCATCTAAAAATCGCAACGTTTTTTCATCAAAAACTTCGTCAGGCAAGCCATTATACTGGGTGACTGGTGAATTACTATCAATATTTAAGGAGAAAAATCGGTACATGATTCTCGTTCGAATTATGTAAAAAAATAGGTACTTAATTATTGACTAAAGGAGATCATTCAGGCTTCATACATTTTTGGCCCTTTTTTGAAAGTGCCGGCCAACAAAAAAAAATGGTACTTATTTGTAGAACTAACCATTTGGAACAATAGTTAATATGGCGCAAAAGTTGTAGGATCCAAGATATAGAAGTTATACAAGTTTCAAGATTCATCATTTTGGTACATTTATTTTTCTGAAAGTGCCAAGAAACATAAAATAATGATTGATATTGCTAGAGTTAAGCTTCTCAAGTAAATCATTATAGCTTTAATCTGTTAGAAACCTGTCGTTTTTATGTAATACTAGCGAACCCGACACACGTTGTTCCGCCAAGTATCTGAACGCATGCAACACATTTCTTGATGATTTCATTATTTGTCTAAACTACATAATATGTATATCGGGGTGCCATTTTTATATATTAAAAAAAAGGGCCTAGAAGCACTTTTAACTGATTTTGTACCATTTTGGGTCGGATTTGATCATATGACGCGAGAGCAAGTGGCGCAGAGGAACCTCATAGTGCCAGAGCGATTATTTGGTAATCCTGATAGTCCGATTGAAGAAAGAAAGGCCATCTCTATACTTGATGGCACTTACACATATTTACAGAAGAGCACTAATTACTTTTTTCAAAGAAAATCTTATAGCAACCATAAGTTTTGAAATCTTTTAAAAACTTTTTTTAAATATTTGTTGCAATGGAACCATAATAACGGTAGATGGACCATACGCTGCAACAACCTTCGATGCCCAGATTTTTAATGATGCACTGAATAATGTGGATGATGTATTTCACTGGTTTTACCGGCCTGGTGACATTTTTATATTAGACCGTGGTTTTAGAGATGCTATAGAAAATCTGGAGTCATGCGGTGATGTGGTACATGTACATGCTCTGCGCCACTTGCTCTCGCGTCATATGATCAAATCCGACCCAAAATGGTACAAAATCAGTTAAAAGTGCTTCTAGGCCCATTTTTTTAATATATAAAAATGGCACCCCGATATACATATTAGTTTAGACAAATAATGAAATCATCAAGAAATGTGTTGCATGCGTTCAGATACTTGGCGGAACAAGGTGTGTCGGGTTCGCTAGTATTACATGAAAACGACAGGTTTCTAACAGATTAAAGCTATAATGATTTACTTGAGAAGCTTAACTCTAGCAATATCAATCATTATTTTATGTTTCTTGGCACTTTCAGAAAAATAAATGTACCAAAATGATGAATCTTGAAACTTGTATAACTTCTATATCTTGGATCCTACAACTTTTGCGCCATATTAACTATTGTTCCAAATGGTTAGTTCTACAAATATGTACCATTTTTTTTTTATTGGCCGGCACTTTTAAAAAAGGCCCAAAAAGAATGATCTCCTTTCCGTATAAATAAATAAAGTGTGTACACGTTCCAAGTGTTCCAAGTGTGAACGCGTGCGACGGCGTGCTGATACAACAACACGCCGCCGCGCGCGTATGTGTGAGTGTGTGTGTATACCTAATCTGTAGGGTGTTCATACGATGCGTAATTAATTACATAACTTTTGGTTAACTTTACTTAGAAGTTTATTAATATTTATGTTATATTAATTTTTATTTTGTCATATATGATCGTCAAATATCCGGTCCTCAAGTATCGATAGTAATTCACCAGTCACCCTGTATAGTTTCGCTCCCTCAAACTGTATAGTTTTAATTCCATATTTGGTCCTGGTCTTGGGTAATTCAAGTTTGTGTTTATGTCTCGTGTTATGTTTATATGTTTTAGTTTTAAATGTTATTTGTGTGTGTAAGTATTTTTCTAATTAATAAGCATGTTTTATATTTGTATAACTGGTTAATTGATAATACATTTGTACGTTTATATAATTTTTAGTTGACATGTAATTTAATAATCTAGATGGAACAATGTTTTAGTAATTTATTTTGCGAAATCTGAAGATCCTTTATATTAGTTTTACATGCACTTCCCCAAATCTCAACAATATATTCTAATAGAGGTTTGATCCGTGAACTCACCAGGGTAGTCGCTGATGGTGGTCGGGACGGGGAGGGGCGCGGGCGCGGGGGCGGGCGGGGGCAGGGCCGGGACACACGGCAGCTCCTCTCCCTCCGGCGAGGGCAGCTCGCAGGATGGTAGGGACGACAGTGCCGGCGTCACACCTTCTGGAATATCAGATTTACGCTCGTCAGAAGTGGCCACGCTGAGTCGGTCAAATAGAACCCTGTTTGTGAAGTCCACAGACCGTAGTTCTTCTTCTTGGTGAGGGAGCCGAAGCCCGAGCTGGTCCCGGAGGAGGCGGCGTCGTCGTCGGCGGGCGCGGTGCTCTCCGACCCGCTGTCCGCCCCGGTCTTCTCGGCCGCTTCCTGTTTCCTTTCAGGTCTGGAACACACAACGACCAAGGATTACTGCACATGTCAGGAGCTTCAACATGAAGAGTAGGGTTTACTTAATTTCATTATAAAATGGAATGAATTGATCCGTTTGCTCTTTATGAGAATCAAACGGAATAAAAAGACGGTCAGTATGATTCCATTTTGATGGTCTTTCTATTCCATTCCGAGTGTGAAGGAACAACAACACAAAGATCGTTGTTGCTCTCATTGGTGAAGATAATATGTATTTATACACATGCGTCTATATATATAGTATGTATGTATGTATGTGGTTCCATTCCAAGTGTTACGTAACGTATCGACTGACACTTTAAACAGCGGGTCGCCGGAGATCATGTTCATCTTGATCCGTATCCTGAGCACGGAGTTGTCCTGCCTCCTGTTGGGGTCGTAGCCCTCCAGCAGACAGCGGCGCACCGTCTCCCCGGCGCCCGCCAGCTCCGCCAGGTTCACGTCGCAGAAGCCCAGCTTCTGGTAGGAGCGCCCGCCTGTCAACATTCACCACACCTTACAGTACACACGTCGAGCCCGCTCCCTCAACACCTCGTGTGTATGTATCCCGTACCCTTGCACTCCTTCCTCACGGACACCCTGAGCCGCGCCGGCTCCAGCACGCCGGTGTTGGCGTTGGCGCACATCTTACACACGAACGAGAACTGAGCGTTCCACCGGACCGCGTGGTTCCTCACCTCCTCCCTGACACACACACACATTGCAAATATAGAAAATAGTTTAAAACACACAGCTAACAATATAATGATAAACTTCATAATACATAATATAGTCATTTGCTATTAAACGCTGAGGAGGGAGAGCGTGCTCCTGTAACAACAAGTAGTCAGTCCGTTTGTCCGTCGTCAGCGAGTCTCGTACATCAACAGTGATATCCGTGTGTGTATGTATGTATAGTAACAGTAGTACAACACCGGGCCGCGGCTCCTCGGACAGGAAGCGGTCCGCATTCCGACGACGGGCGTTCAATAATAGAACACTCGTTATATATAGTGATAAACGATTATTTACTAATAAACTTAATTAATATGAATTAATCATTCCATGTGCAGTGAACGGTGCGTTTGGTGCAACAAGTGACGTGTTCACACACACACACACACACTGCCTTGTTGTTCCGACATACCTGATATTACACATTACGGCAGAATTTAATAGAACGAGTGAAAATATTTGAGATATTGTTGTAATGTATGTACATTATAACTATAATATGTTTAATGTTATACGAGTTATGTTATCTTTACTGAATATAATTCCTCTCAGTTTATATAAAGATCAGAAATAATTATTTAGACTTTTCAATGGAAAAAATAATTCTTATACAATTACATTACATATACATCGTTTGTATCAATACCGTACTATCCACGACTACCCATACGGACTTTCGACAGTCGAGCCTTCCAAATGATTATTATCCAAGTAAAAATTAATATCTATTTTTTATAGAATGTATATATTTAAGTTTTCTTTGATAGTGAATATAATTTATAATAACTATACATAACAAACTTGCGTGTATATAATGAGAATCAATATTTAATAAAATCCACGTTAGTTTCGTGTAACCCGATTAAATTCCCCTTTCATTTGTCGACGAGGGTGTCGGCTGACTGGCTGTTAGTAATGATGAGGAGGATGTTATAGTAACATAACACAAAACAGGGCTCAAGTGTGATGTTATAGAGGAGTAGAGATTCATCATCAGTCATCAGTCCACAAATATCGGTCATAAAACATTTAGAAACGTATCAGAGGAAGTTGGGTGTTGTTATGAAGATAAGGCCGCGACCCGAACATCAACAAGAAACTCTTTGAGATATGATTCGCTGTGAGGAAGGTCGACCTGACGGAGTCTCACAGGGAGTTCGAGCTTCAACACTTAACATCGAGTGTAGCATCCTACGTTTACAGTACATTATTCAGTCTGTAAATATTTATTAATAAGAATAAATTCCTTTATTTCTGAACGTGATTGTTTTTGTTCGTGTTCACAACTACGACTCCGTTTCGTATCCATTCCTAAACTTGGACCGAGAAGAGTTCTCAAACACATTGAACAGTATAATTACCACTACTACACATGATTGTGGTCTGTGTAGTATGACCAGTGTCACGGAGAATCGTCGTCTATACTACTGTAACTATAAAAAGAGCTCTATTTGTGAACCATCTCCATGGTCTAATCGACGCCCACAACTATTCCCTACGAATATTCAGCAAATTGTTGTACAATAGAAAAAAAAATTGCTTTCATTTCATACAACATTCACATAATATATATCTATTGTACTCATTCATGGGAAGCGTTTAGTACATCAATACAAACATATACGTACACTTTTGTATCTAATAATAGAGGTTATTAATAGATGAATCGTGTCAATATAATTGTTTTAATAAGTCGTGTAGGAGCGTGAACATCGTGTATAGCCGTGTCGACCTTGCGGGTGTGGAGGTCGGGAGTCCTCGGCAGGGTGAGTCAGGTCACGTGCCCGCGACCCTCGAGACGCCCACGGACCACATTCACTATAATTACCGACTTAGTCATACACTGATGACACGAATAACCAACTATCAGTGGGTATCAGTACGTTCATACATCACTATTTATAGGCGCGTAGTGCACTCGTGTGGACCCCAACACCCGGCCCGGCCGTGTCCTGTCTAGCGAGACTGACCCTGTGTTTAAGGAACACTATCTGTGTATAAAAACCTACTTTATAAAAAAATATGTTGTAACACATCAAGAGATGTGCATTTCTTTATCTTCTATATATATAAAAATGGATTGCTGTTCCTTAGTCTCGCTAAAACTCGAGAACGGCTTAACCGATTTGGCTAATTTTAGTCTTGAAATACTCCTGAAAGTCCAGGGAAGATTTAAAAGGTGAGAAAAATTAGAATAATTGCCGGGAAAACCCTAAAAACAGCCCTTTTCTATTTCCCATACAAACGATTTTTTGACATTAGACTTTACAACTAACTAATATGTCAATCATTCTGTTCGATTGAAACAGTAGAAATTTAATAATTCCAATACCGGGTTATTGAAGACGGAATAGAGTTTGCTCGGTTAGCTATACCTATATTACTAATGACGAAATTAACGCGGACGAAGTCGCGGGCAAAAACTAGTTAAGTAATATTTGACTTATGAAGCAGTTGCTATTATTGTAATATATTTTGTATTATCCTACTAATATTATAATTGCGAAAGTTTGTGAGTGTGTGTGTATGTTTGTAACTTCTTCACGCTCAAACGGCTGAACAGATTTTGATAAAATTTTGTATACAGAAAGCTGACGTCCAGGAATAACACATAGGCTACTTTACATCTCGGAAATCCGCGGGTAACACCGCGGGGCGCAGCTAGTAGTCTCATAAAAATCAAATCCTTATGTCGGAGGTCACGTCGTATGGTCGCTAGTCGTTCCTAGTGTCGGTGTGGCCGGTGGTCGTCAGCGGTCGTCACTATGTTCAGTAATGTGTGCGTATCATTAGGTCCGCGGACTTTCCTTTCTGTTTCACTTTCCGTCCACTAATAGTATATAATATATTATAATGTGTCCGTCCACACACCACTCTCTCCTGGACTCTGTCTCTTGTTACATGTGGGTAAGCGTTTATTTCTCTTCTTATATATTTCAAACCGCCCGACTGACCGACCCGTATGTAATGAGATCTTTCATTAAACACTGATCATATTATAATTGACTCGATCGTCATTTAAATGTATTGTTTTATATCAATGTTCCCCAACACGTCATGTTTTAAAGGAAAATATGTAAAGTGTATGAAATAAATTCGAGAACATGTAGGTGAGGAAAATCATTGAAGATGCTGAGAGACGCGTCATCATTGTCATTAGTGTTTTAATGAGCACGTGACGTACAAACATACACGCTGACGTCACCATCTCGATCAATACACGTGACACGGGCATCGGGCTGTCGTACACACATTCGGAGATCCCTCTGTGTTGTTTCATAGCACTTTTTGTTTCTTTGTGTTCCGAGGACGTATGTTTATATATAAAGCGAGTGTTGCTGTCTCCTGCAGGGCGAGTGTTACGGTCACTGAACACCAAAATATAGTTTCCATTATAAACAACGGAAATATCACATAAATACGAAGCTCTTTGAGAAGATAACAGGTAACGTGTGAATGTGTGTGTGTGTCGTCAATATAATTCTTTTGAGATTAGATTACGTTTCCACCTTCTTTTGTGTTATTGATATCCTTTTCAGTTAAGGTCGAAGATCACTATCGGCTTGTTCTGAGGGTCACGTGACCTTGTTATATATTAAGTTACATACAGTAGGACCCCGACTATCCGGACCTCGGTTATCCGAATTCGCGATTATCCGGACTGCCAATCGCGACGAGTTTATTTTAACACTAGCTGACCCGGCAGACTTCATACTGCCTCAATCAAGAAATAAATTATTTCTTATTTATTTTTTTGGAGTTTACCTTTAAGTAATAAATCTCCGTGTTCTAAAGTGCGACAGAATGATTGACATATTAGTTAGTTGTCAAAACTAATGTCAGAAACCCGTTTGTATGGGAAATAGAAAAGCGCTGTTTTTAGGGTTTTCCCGGTTTTTTTTTCAGCTTTTATACCTTCCCTGAAGCTCCACGAACATAGATAAAATAAATCCGTTCAGCCGTTCTCAAGTTTTAGCGAGACTAAGGAACAGCAATACATTTTTATATATATATAGATAGATAGATAGATTAACATGTTAGAACTTGCATAACGCCACGCCACTTATAACACTTATACGTACATTATGTACAATTTCTTAATAAACGTTGATTCTCGCTCATATATATTTGTTGTTTTAAATAAACACCTAACATTACATATGTATGGTACAGACTACATATGTACATATGCAAAAAGCCCGTTTTTCTTCAAATATTGGATTATCCGGACTTTCAATTATCCGGATGCCTACCGACAACAATTAGTCCGGATAATCGAGGTCCTACTGTATATATTATTAAGACATCACAAACACACCGCCGTCCGCCGCTCGATGTTCCGCGAACGATGACAATTATAAATGTCACCTGAGGTCGATGTCAATGACCTCGTTACAAGTGTGTGTGTGTGTATATGTTTGTTTGTGTGTGTGTGTCGTAGATAGCCATGACCTTCAGGCTATATATAAATATGAAAAAAGGGTACACGTACAGAATGTATAAGTTTCTAATAATCTAATAATAGGTGACCGTAATGTAGGTCACTGAGGTTCGTACACACTTCACTATATACATGGATTAGGAATTAAATAATCATAAACAGCTGAAAGGCTGGCCGGCGAGGTCGACGGAGTTTCCGACCTACGAGCCACGAGGTGAACACACACAGACGGACACCTTTAATCTATTCATATAGTAATGAATATTGGTATACATAGGTACATGTGTAGGTGTCAGATCATCTTGATGACCGGTGTACGGTCGTCAAATACAGATAATATAGTATGGAGCGAGGAGATCGGTTGTACAGGAGATGGACGGGGGAAGGGTACATTAAAGTTAGGAGGGAGCGAAGGGTGGAAGGGTTTGAATTAATAACAACAACAGACACGTACTGGAGATTAACTAACAGAAAATTATATGTAGCTGTGTACAAACAAAGGAACACATATACATATATTAAACATGAAGTGTATGAGACGCTCCGCCCGATATTACTTATGGAGAAGATTTAAAAGTACATACATCGCGCCGAGTGTCGGGAGTGTGAGTGACGAACAGACGGCACAAGGACGAATAGTTTTATATAGAGAGGGTTCTGTTACTGAAACTCACTATTTTCACGTCTGATTACTAACGGTAACGTGTATAGGGTAAGAGTAACAAGTGACATTAGCCACGGTCTTCCACAACGATCTATTGAAATCGTGAAATAATAATATTTGTTATAACTAGAGCGACACTAGACGAGGTGTGACTCTCGTGACACGAAATGTCGATATTAAATAATAATAGTAGAACCAATTAATCATTTAAAGGCGTGTACTATGTATTATATATTTGGTGTATTCTGGTTATAATGGTGTGATGAGGAGGGGCTACACTGACACCGACACGTGTTGAAAGGAATGCGCTCAGTAAACCAGTTTCGATAAATTTAAACGACGTTCAGAATTAATTAAACAAAAATAAGTTAATTTGCTAATTATTATTAACCTAATGATTACACAACACTTGTATAACATTCCTATCTCACTAATTCTTTATCAAATTATTATATTATTTTCGTATTATTTGTATATGATAACATACGAGTATTATTTGTTCTTTATTCTATAGAGTCGGAGGTTTAGTTTTATTTCAGTCAATCATCAAAATGATTATTTTAATATGAACATATAATGTACATAATATAAATAATTTAATTTAAAATAAAAAGAGCTAGAGCGATAATACAAATATATCTCTATCGTAAAAGGGTTGGCTTTAGTTAATTAAGAATTTTCAAAAACAAATTTCATCCACATCTTACTGTTATCTCTAAAACAATCTCCGAGGCTCCATATAATTAAAAACGTCCAAGTTGACGTCACGATAGGATTATCTTAATTATAAGGACCGGACATATTTTAAAACTCACTCCCCACACGTTACTCTAAAGCATGTTAAACCTGCCGGTCACGTTCCGCACGTTCGTAATCCACATTAAACCGCTTCAAAGTGATTTTTAAAGCGGTCTCGGTTTAATCCTGTACCTAATAGTATGTTTGGTGTACGGGAGGCGGACCAGCGTGCCAAATACTGTCATACGACGAAACGCTAAAGTGTCTCGATCGTGAATGAAGTTATCGGTCTCTTCTACATATATTCGTATATATGACAATTGCAGCGAGGAAGTCAGATCGATTCACGTTAAGTCTAATAAGAACTCGTAGCGAGTATTGTTAATTTAAGAAGTCTCTAACGTAACGACTGTAATAACCATCGACTGAACCACGATCGTATTTATTTTCCTTCTCAATCTGGGAAAATATTTATCGAGTTATTCCGAAATTTCGAGGGAACAGATAAATGATGGTGAAGTCTTGACGTGAAGCAGACGGAGCGATTACAAGCATTGAAAGATATACAGTTCATGAGATAAGTAGGACAGACGAACACCCGGCTACTGTCGGTGCGGAGGCTCATAGGACGAGCAGGCGTGGGAAACATTCTTAAAGGAAACATTATGTTCACTTGAACGTTTTCACACTCACATAATGCATATAATGTTAAACATCGTAGTATTTATATATCACGGTTGAAGGCGGACATCATGACTGAAGGTTTTAATTATTTAAGTCTTTGTTGTGTCTAGATCATGTAATGTAATAATAAAAACTATCATACACAGTGAGAGAGAGCAGATGTATTGGTCGTTTAGTGAGAGAGTAGACTGCTCGGTCCGCTGAGATCACTCCATCCCGTGTGTTTACAGTTTACGAAATCAATAACAAACATGAATCAATAGCAAATTAAAATACACAAATAAAAAAGTTATCGAAACGAGAACAATCGCCCGGATGTTTACAGTGGACGGATCACGCTCCGAACGCTTTGATCTCACGGAGCGAATGAGAAATCAGTTCAACATTAAAAGGCCGGCGAAAATGTGGGACTGTTTTTATTATAAGTTATATATGAACATAAACCTTACGGTTACATCACTACGGCCGGACTGACAGACCGTCTGCTGTATAGGGACAACAACAACACACTATTAATATGAGCGGCTGAAACACGTTACGGATTATATTAAATATTAAATTATTTGACTTATATAAAAAACAACTGTCAGCTTCCTACTGACGACTAAAATATTGTTAACATGACATTACTATAGTTATATTGTAGTTGAGTTGATTAACTTATCACCTTACTAATAGTTAAAAATGTTCGCATTCTTCGACTTTAATGTCCATATGTATATTCAAATCTCACCCGACCCCCTCCCCCCGCTGTAGCTATATATCCTGTGTCCAGTGTGTTCATCTTATCATCTGTCCGTACATCCCATATCACCTATCATACAATAAGTGATCCATCTATTCTATTCTAGGGATATGTTCTTGCTATGTTGTATATACCTAGTTTAATGTCATCGTGTTAAAGGTCACTCTGTCTATATTAGTAGTGTTCAGTGTACCCCCGGGGTCGGGCGGGGTGAGCCTCACACCCCGCTCGTTCTTATTCAAGTCAAGGAATATATCGTAGTACAGTCAAGGAGTATATCGTAGTAAGCTCTGTCATATTAACTTTGATATCATACTTTTTATTCAGTAGGTATTTTTAAATTGATTCTCGCCGACGGAGGTCGTCGTCGAAAGTCATTCTTTACATATTAAGAATATTTCTACTTTTGAAAACAACTTAATTTATTTTATGAACTCATCTCTTTCTCAGAGATCTTTAATACCTAATGACACTTAACCCTGGATCTATTTAATTATGAATCGCTTCAATTGAGCCACTTATTATAGTGTTCAGACTAGTAGTGTCTATGTGACGTTTTCAATGTATCAATAAAACGAATCTTGCATATTTACACATGTATGTATGATTCTTCAACACAAGCTAAAACATATTCTTTCATAACGTCTAATCATTGGTTATAATATTATGACACTGAAGATGAAATTAAATTTACTCAAATAGCTCTCCACCGATTTCACTATTTCAAATGCTTTCCGATTTAAAAAGGTAACAATGCAAAAAAGAAAGGATTTTAATTTTCATTTATATTTATAAAACATGATTCTTTAAAAAATTAAAGCTAATCAATTGAGTGTAACAAAAAAAAACGGCTTGATGGAATGAATAAAAGCTACGTAGGGGTTTGAAGGGTATAATGACCTGTAATAGGAACATTAACCTTATTGCCAATATTCATAACGTAAAATTATGTTTTCTAGATGACCCCTGAAAGTCAATTTTTCAAATTCATGCCACTAATTGAAATAAACAATATAATGAGATCTAAGATTTTCGCGAGTACACATTTAAATGAAACTAATATTTTCGGATTTTACTTCGCGTTTTATTTTAGAAACTACATACTCCCGACGTTTCGGCTACTTTTGCCAGTGATCACGGTTGCTGAAAAGTAGCCGAAACGTCGGGAGTATGTAGTTTCTAAAATAAAACGCGAAGTAAAATCCGAAAATATTAGTTTCATTTAAACAATGTAAGTTACTGAAACTCACTACCGATAGTCGACACTACAATAGGCCTTTAGTTATAACGATGAACAAAATGATAATGATACATTTCCATAAAAAGATAGTTCAGAGAAACATGTTAGTACATTCACGTGAAAACAATACACAACCCGCCCCATCCGTGAGTTGGACAATACAAACTTGAAATTAAGTTTTAATATTTCACTCCGATATGATGATTTTAAAAATATTATAAAATTCACTTAAAATTTAGTTTTTTTTTGTTAAATTAATGTGTACACGTCATATTCAGTTTTAAGCAGGTTTTTATAATACAAGTCAAAACTATGAATCGGGTTCTGTGACTATAATGATTATAGCATTTCTCAATACAAGTGTTGCCGATGCTTCCATCTGTATATAGACATTACAGATATCTGTTAGTTCATTGGAGCGAGTGTGTAGCCGGCACCGCGACCTCCTTCCCAGGTCTCGTATTACGGAGACATGTGCGAAATGTGGCACACGGAGAGATAGACCGGGGACTCCCGGGGAGGAGGCTGGAGGGGCGCGTGAGAAATAGGTTTGACACGGAACAATGACCTCTGACCCTACATACATACATATATATAATATGTTCTAGTTTTAAGGAATTCCAGAGAATGAAATGATTATATTATTCATATGCAATGTGTACCTAATACATTTAATTTGGAAATAGATATGTTACATTCAAGTGATAACCAAAAAACTGTTTATTTAATAAAAAATATCAAAATTATAAACAACGTAGTTTCAAACCAACAATTTCTCAGTTAGGTAATGATGTAATATGTTAGTAATTAAACTGAGATGATAACTATATTCACTTTCACGTGAAACATCCGCGTCTTAATATAAAACAAGTAATTAAGGTGAAATGTTCACATAACACGCTACCGGCCGCGGCAGGACGCAGTCTTAGAACGGTCATTAGGAGATATACTTTATTTAATAATTGGTAGGCGATTGATGTGAACAATATACCTCATAGGAATATGGACATACGAGCAATTACATTAAACGCAAATATGAGAATAAAACACATATCGACTGTTAATAAGTATAAGACAGTCATGTTAGTTACACTGTTTATAACTCAAGAATTTGGCTTGAAATTTTTAGGGACGTAGATTGGAATCAGGAGACGGACATAGCATTCTTTTGAATTCGTTGGACAAAAAAGAAATTGCTTATAAAATCCAAAATCTATTTATTTACTGCATATAAATCGAAACAATTGGCCTGTTCAGCTATACATTTCTAATTATGAAACTAAGGCGGACAAAGTCGCGGCCAAAAGCTAATACATAACACATGAAATAAGATCAAATGTCTATATCAAAGATTATCCCAGAACACGTCTCCTTATGTATAATTGTTTTCATCAACAACTTCAACCCACTCGTACGATATAGTTATACAATTCAGTTTTTCTGTTCAACTTTAATATCATAGTGAAAGTATATACAGTGTTAGTATCGTAGGAGGTAGCAAGTCTACTGTTTGTAATACCAACAAGGTTACCAAGACGTCTGCATCTCTTACTGAGTGAATATTATACATATGGAGTAACTATTGGGAGTGTTTTGGGACACTTTTCTATGTATTATTCTACATCTAACTTATCGATGCTTCTAATCCAGACAATGTAATTATTCACAATGTGCAGTAGTAAGTTAGAAGTGGCGATAAAAATCAAACAACTCTCTAATTGTACTATTACTGACACCTAGAGCCAATCTCCTACACCTTCAAGGAACTCGACACATATTATGATGTCTCAATAAACGTATATACATCGGAGAAGACAAATATTTATATCCAACATGATACAGCGGAACCCTGACTTTACAAAGACGAGTAATAAATTATAAGCAGACATGAACACGACACTGGACAATAAACGATCTCTCAATAAGAGTAGCTTCGATAACAAATTATATAAACTATTAAAACATAATAATCTGACCATCATTCTTTATCTGGGTTCGTTAACTTCCACTCTAGTACTCATCATCGTCATCGATATAAATTAGTTAAAAATGTGTTCCCTTATCTAATCAGGTCATTAGGTTATCGGCCTCGTTAAGGTCGGTGGGGAGGATGGAGATGAGATTACACGGAACACACAGACACACTGTCAGGATCACTATATATATGGGCCACATTACACCGTGAGGAAGAGCCTACAGTACTAACTGTAGGTTTAAGACAGGTTCATGTTATCCGTAGTTACTCGTTTTTATTATCATTAATATATGTAAACGTACATAGAGTACGAGATATTTATAGTGATCTATGAATAGACGGAGAAAACTTGTTTGACGCGCCACGGAAATATACCTACTGTGATACATACGACAACTGACATTATAGACACATATATGATACACATACATAATGTCAGTAGTCACTACATATCTTGCTGTTAATAAATAATATTAACCGGAACTGGATTTTAAGAGCAGGATAAGAATTTATATAGTTTAATATGAAAAAGTTTAGTTGAGGTTTACTAGTATTTTGAAGTAGAAAATATGATTTAATCTTTGTGGAGAGAGATTTATATCACGTATCGTGTTGAGACCATCAGTCTACTACTGACCTGAGAGAACAGCATCCGTATAGACAGAGAACAAACGATAATATAAAGAGACTTGAACATATATGGTAACCTTCTATATCTATCAAGGTGCAACGTTAGGTAGGTGATGGTGGGTGGCGGGTGGTAGTCAATTATTGCTCAGCCTGCACACCGCACACTCCTCGCCGGACGACCCCGCATTCCAGGAGGGAGATGTAACGATTGACTTCCCGATACACGGACTACTGTACATGTTGAAATATACAGTTACTACCATCATGACGAACGTCATATCGGAGAGGACTATTAAAATTTAAGGACGGTTGATGCATAAAAGAAAGAATTCTAAAAATCTCACGCAGTATTTGTATCATATTGTTACTGTCAGTACCGTGATGAACCAAGAACATTTATTTCATTTACGTTGATTTCATCAATATCTTACATATGCCTCTCTTGTGTATTATCACACGAGGCGCGCGGAGGTCTCAGCTGTTTCCTGCTCACAGATCGTCTTCTTGTCATATGTGATTACGTCAGGTCATGTATTGTATACCGTATACGCGCCGCTGACATACGACCGTCATATAATGTTACTTTAAAATACCTACTTAACTTTGTACACGTGACGTCATAGAATAATATTCATGAACATCTCAGAATAAGATTAGATCATTCTTCCCGCAACTATTATAATAATGAAAATACGAATGGCTCACGGTAATACAAACAAACCCACTGTTGATTACGAAACGAAATTGGTATAAAAAAAAATAAAGAAAAATTTCAAAGTAACGAACCGAGGTCGCTGTTGTTAGCGCTCAATGTTTATAACGCGATGATTCAGAATGTTAAGATTAAGAGAAAATATCCTAGGGTTTTATTATATCAGAGCTATCAGAGAGATGAGTTTAGAAATGAAACACACGGACGAGATAAAATGAAATAAACACGGTCTGAACTACAATAACAAAATATATTGAATTTATTTGTTCCTCGACATCACGCTGATATGTGGAACTCTTTAATATGATAATTGATAATATTTTATAGATATGGAGGATCGCGTTTGTTTGTACCTATCTATCAGTAATGAACGGAAGTTTCAATACTGTATCAAATTATGAGACGAGTTTCGTTAGAGGTCATCAATCATAATCATAGTACATTTTAATTTCCTCGTTCGTGTGAAACACTACGGACGGAAACGATTACAGAGAGTGGACTGACGGGGGAGGAGAACGTGGTGATGATGAAACGTAATGATTGTATATATATAATGCTGTACAACCTGCTGGAGTGGTCCTGGAAGGTCCCCCCGTCCTGGAGGCGCACCTTCGCGAACAGCACCGCGGACACGAACGGCACCTCGGTCAGCTCCTCGAGGCAGCACTGCACCCCGAACTTGTATCTCTTCTTCTTGGACATGGTCATGAACGCCATGACTCCGCCACCATCGGTCGACTCACAGCCCACGTCACTTCACTTCACCTCACTTCACTTCACATGTGTGTCCCTGGGCCCTCCGCGGGCCGGTCTACGTGGACGGCGAGCCGTGCTGGGCGCCCCGGGCCGTCGCTGGTGCGTGTGTGAGGAGGCCGGCTCCGAGCACGGACATATCGGCGGGTGTCGTTAACCTGCGACAGACATTAACGAGATTGTGGTTGAACTATATCGGTATATACATTAGAACGACCATTAACATGTACAAGTTTTAACTTTTAATATTGTATCTGCGTGTTGATTGAGCTACCTTCGTCTAACAGTGAGCCGTTCAGTCTAATACGTCCCAGGACGTTGTTATAACCGAGGTACAATCATATTAGTGGACGAACACTTATAATCATGACTTCCCATCTCCGATCCCTTATCTTATACATCGTCAGTTCTCCTCAACATAGCATTATGCACATCTGACACGAAAACTTACAAATAATATTTAACATGAATGGAAACAGCGTGTTGTAATGTTTGTTAAATCGTATTTAACAGGCGGCTCGGCTTCAAGGATGTAATCAAAGCGGTCATTATATTTGGAGAGTGTAATCAAACATTAGCGATCATTATATCATCAGGAGACCTTCGCGTGCCGCTAGCCTCATGTTTCGTAAGCTCCCGGGTCACAGCTGCACCGCGCATAGAGCATACAGCTCGACCGGATGTAACGTATCAATAGTAATTTACAATAATGCATTATATCATACATTTTAGCAGCATTAGTTTATTTGTTTCGGATGTTTGATTGTTTTGCAACATTCGTGAGCGGCAGACATGATGTGTGAATGTGGGCGGGTGAGTCACGACATTACATCATTCATTATAAAACACTGAGGTGTTGTTGGAAAGATTCGTACAACTGTTCGTAAGGTGTCCTTCTAGACCGATCTAGACTTTTCCATTTTGAGCTTGATGTTTAGCCATCAAAATGGGTTTATGGATTACACTCGGGACATGAGATAGGTATTTCATTTACTTAATTTTATATTGTAGTAATATAATTGATTAATATCTGTTATAATACATCAATGAGCAGATACCGTGTGTTCGATGGCTCGACGGCCGGCTGGCGCGGCTCCAACGGCCGGGCATCTCCGATATCACCTTGGGCGAGCGTTTCCAGAAGCGAATCAAGGATTTAAAAACAATTATATTTATAAAATTAAACGCAACTTCTACTAGTGGCTCCTTCTGCTTATCGACACAGAATATTCTAATGGTGTTGTGAGTCACTGGTTTTTATCAGAGGGCTGAGGGTTCAGCCCCTGTTCCGCGTCGTACGACGTCATGACAACGAACGAACACACAAACAGAGTGACGCCGCCCGTCACCACACTGACACATGTGTTATGATCTACCAAACCCCTTCTACAAACCCAATAGGCACGTTTGTATTGAACACATAATAGTATTATGATGAATGACTTTCCTTCCATGTATCGGACAAGTTAAAATCATATTCACGAGGAAAATGTTTTGTTCTACACGGTTAACTCGGTTCTAAATAAAATCAGCATTACATCGATTGTATTCGGGAATCGCGAGACCACAACTAATCGTATCAAATCGATTGTCCGCTCAGTAGTCGGTTGACGGACGCAGCTTCTTGGATTTGTCATATACTCTGTTACTCTAAATATTTTTAAGTTAACAAGAGCAAATCTTATACTATGTTGGAAACTGTACAAACTTCCTTGTCAATAGATATCAGAGGTGTTACAATGTAGATAGTGCTACAAAGTGATGCAACACAAATCACTCAATGGCTCTCATCCTCTCAGTGTTTTCGAATAATATTTATTGAGTGACGTCACAGACAATCTCATGGCTATTTTTTATTATTTTTTTATGTATAGATTCTTGACCTTTGTTTATTTATTCACTAACGTTACTCATAAGTTTCTCTACAGCAGCCCGATCACATTTCATAGCATAACAAAGTTACTTTATATTATAATTCAAAATGTTTCATAATTCAATATGACTATTCTTCTATTAAATTAAAAGTGAATATTACTTGATAAATATGTTATAACTTATAACCATTGTTCTCCAACTAAGTGAAGTCAACCACAGTCAGTGTGGTAGTAATGTTTTACCATCAACACAAATCAGTATATTATAACAAAGAATCTTATTATTTATATAGGAAAACAAAAACTTTAGAGGCTAAATGAAAAAAAACTATTGAAATCAAACGGCTCGCGAGCTCCTACCTATACCTAACTAGCGGACAGTGACTCCGGGCCCGGGCTATGTGAAGGGTGAGGGGGAGGTCGTCGTTGATACCGAAGTTTATTTTAATATAACACAGAAACTTTTTAAATTGTATTTATATAAAATGATAACTTCATAACTGATAATGCAATTAATTATAAAATGTATCATCTCCATTGTCGTATAGGTATATATCCAAAAGTAAAAATTGCATTGACTGCAAACCATTCAAGTAAGAGGGAGCGAAAAGAATCTTTGAGCTAATAATTGTATTGGATTAACATTACAGAATCGTTAGGAAAAGATTTATCATATATTCTGATCAGGGGAGTTGCCAGGGTGTGTTTGATAACTGGTTAAGACATCAAGTACACCACGACGAAAGAGATGTCCTTCAAGCGACCGTCACGCATCACGACGGAACGAAAAAAACATGTTAAGTCGCGATAAGACGAACATACTTGTTATGCACGTGTTGGAAACTAAATTTTTATTGAACCGTTTTATTGGTCGTTACCGTGTTGAAGGTTTAACACAATGCAGCGGCTCCGGGCCACTAAGTGCCATTAAAGTCGTCGGTCGTTATCACGCGAGGCGAGTTATCATACATTGATGTGATATCGTGACTGTGATAAAGACGGCTAGCATTAAGTGTCATTAATAATTATCACGGACGTCCTTGACGACGGCATTCAATTTAAACGGTTACGAACCGCCGTGGCTCATCCGAGAAGGTCATCGTCGAATATTATTAAGTTTTATTCATATGCTCGTTGTGAAACATCTCTTTAAAGAGATCCTCTGATAGTGGAGGGTCGATTGAAAGGCGCAGACAAGTTAGCACAATAACAAAATAAGACTTAAAACACAAAGACACAGCTGCTCAGAGATAAAAGAAAAGTAATGATATATATGGAAGATTTGTAAATAGACGAATAAAATGCGAGTGTCTGTGATAGGCGGGTTTTAATGAGACGTGGATTACGTCACTGTTTTCGAGAACGAATGGTAATAGTTTTGTTTTTCTGAGGCAGATGTTTTAGATTCAGATTTAACGAGAAGTTAAATACAATGTTTGAAAGTGATTTGAGCGAAAACGGCTTGAACGACTTCGTTAAAAATTACAATATTGTATAAGTGTCTGCACCACTTGAATGACACGTTAATTAACATTTTAATGTGTTTTTTGGGTGATAGTCGCATATATTATAAGAATAGCTATCGTTTTCTCGAAAATTCTAGTAATGTAGATCGACAATGGAGGCGAAAACAGGGTCGAAGCATAGTATAACGACCAACGAGATACGAAAACAAAAACAGCATTTATAGGCCACATGAATTTCAGATACGTTACGTATCCATTATTTATACTACTCGGAATATTAAGAGAATATATTAAAGAATGATATCTCTATACAATAAACAATTTTATTATTGGCAACGAGAGGCAACGTCATCATATAGGACAGAAAAGTAAATCATACAATACTTACATACAATGGTTCACTAGCACTAATGATTTTAAATTAAAAATATATAATATAACTGATCGAGTGTCGTGTGTCGTGGTGACGGCAGGTGTTGTCGTTATCAGTCCAGTCCACACTACACAATAGTACTTGTCCTCACCACACTATCACTGATAAGAGCCTGCTCGCCCTTACCTTCAGTGGCAGCCTGTCTCTGGAGAGTGTTTCTCATGAACATTTCAATCATCCTGATGCAGTCGGTTCATTGACCCGCACCACGCGCTCGTCTGCCGCTCGTCTCCCGACCACTCTTCCCTCACCCTCTCTCCACACACCACGCTACAAGCGATCTTTTTATTCGTTCCATTCTACTACATTTTCATTGAGGAAAGTCGACGCGCTCGTAGTGAACACGTTTTCTAATAAATAAATTTGAATGTATAATGTACTGAATGTAAAAAAGCGAAAATATTTAAATTTATAGATAAAAATCGCGTAATATGTAAATTTTATAATGTAATAGATATAACGAAGTATTAGATAATGTTAGTCACCTGGACTCGGTACAGACAAAAATACGAAATAAGATATAGTAACAACTAAGAGGCCTGCCTGATCATTAGTGAGGACGGATTCACTGGTACAGAACAGAACAGTGATAATGGTCTTGGTGTGTGGACTGTGGAGTATGTTAAATCTCCATCTATTGCGGGAGACATCTTCGGCTCAAGTGTGTCCCCCAGACAGCTTGTATTTAAATTCAACAGAGGAATTTTTAGTTGTGCAATAATCTACACCGTTAATATAATATAATATAATATACTAGAAGACTCGGCGAACTTCGTATCGCCCTAAAATCAAGAAAATATATCTGTTATGTTTTTTAATAAATAAAGTTAGGTTATACCTTAGCCTCAGAAACACGTAGTGGTTATGCTATTATGTATTAAATAGTCGCTCATATATGACGTTTGTATTTTTAACATAGCGCCATATATTGAATACTTAACTCAGTCAACAGATAATTGTAATAATGACAAATAATTCTCTTTAATAGACAAATAATTAATTTGCAATAAAATAATATTGTGACTATAAATTGAGATGTAAGTTATCCCATCTTTCAAGCTGGGTCAAAATGCACACGGAATGCAAATAAAATTTAAAATCGGTTTAGTAGTTTCGGAGTCCATCGCGGACCAACACGTGACATGAAATTTATATATATATAAAGATAAAAATCTACACGGGTCGTCCGTCAGATAATAATTTAATAGAAAAAAAAACAATATTAGCTCTATGAACTCGTTCCAATAGAGACACAATCGATTGTGGATTGTATATTAGCGAGGCTCGCGGACGAGGCGGCTCACTGTCACATGTCAGACGGAGCGCGGATACTTTGGCAGTGACTTTGACCGTGAGGAGTGTTCAACTGGCGAGACCTCGAGGGCGTGTCGACACCTCGATGACAACATGTCCGTGTTCTATACGGACCGCCAGGAAACACAGTTAATATATAATTGAACCAATACTAATAAAAAGGTAAACACGAACACTTAATGCGAAAGCTACTCAGTCTATTATCATTGTAAGCAACGGAGAAAAGAAACATTAAGTGGTGAATATATACGAAGTAGCGATCAATTTAAAACAATCAGTTCAGGCAATAATAATATATAGTCATTCATTAACACCGAATACACAGAAGTCCGTTGTTCCAGACGCTAACAGACTCTACAAATTATGAAGAGGCAGTGTTACACCACACGCGATGACTTTCATAAGAGATGCGATGCTAACGTTGGACGGTTGATAAACAAACAGCTTCAAAACATTCTCACATCTTGTAATGTTCGCGAACAATGTGTAACACGGCCCGTTGTTTGATAGCGGCTCGTCACTCGTCACTCGTCACAATGACTGTTTTGGCCGGTGTGTTCAAACTTCAAGTGCTCGACACAGGTCCGTGCGCTGGCTCGAGGCGCGCTGTTACCACACGTAAACACGACACCCAACATTATTATATCGATGTTTTCACTCCGAGGTTCGGAACACGTGATGGATGACTGAACAAAATTACAAATGGAATAATTTCGATCGAAAAATATGAAGCTGACTTGTATGACGCAACGAGACGAATATAACGCTAGATTCGATGTTACATATTGTTTGAAGACTCGCCGCATTTAGAACGTACCGACACACTCAATATATACATTATATCAGTTATAATAAGTAATCCGTAATTTGATGTGTGCCGCGTCGGATCGTGTTCTCGTGCGTCACACCATGTGCTATTATTTCACCGTATTCATCAATATTACATTAAATGCATATTCGTGTGTATTTCTGTAACGATCGCTATCACTGTCATAGAGTAGTATTAGTCAATACAATCCTTTGTTTCACCGATACCAGTCTTCGTCCAGAATGTAAGAATCGTTTTATTTTCAACAACAAGTCTGACCTGTTTACGGAAACAGGAAGCCGCTGTCTTACATTCCATTGAAAATAGTTAGTAAATACTAGGCTTTCATACACGGATGATAGACCCACAGACAGAGACAAGGATTATCATGAAGCAATAGTTTTATACGTAGATTATTATACATACATTTATAAGTATAACAATACACCATAAAACATTAAATCACAAAAGATGTTGGTGCAGTAAATAACACGAAGGTGATCTATTAATAAGTGTGTTACGAACAACACTCATATTACAAATACGAAACAATAACTTATACGTGCTTTTTATAATTAAATATTTATTGTTAAACATACTTCACGATAATACAAGCAAGTGTTGTTTAAACGGAGCATAGATTACGAAGAATTACGAAAAAACAAGCAGCTAAGGTATTGGCTTTATAAAAAATATTGAGTTCACTTTTTTTTATTAAAAACGTGGTGTATCGATACGAAAAAAATGTAGGTATCACAAGTATAAAGAACAAACTGTTGAGTGTTATAGAGACTACGGCCGAGGAGATAGTTTCTCGGTTAATGTGTCAAGTACGAAGGGCCCCAAGAGACCTTGATGAGACCTTAGACAGTTTCCTCAGACAGCCTCAAGCGCCCGCGACCTTCATGACCACACTTATCGAATTTAAATTGTGCTCGTTTTTGCTTATAGAATCAAACGACCGGTACGCTTCGATTTATAAAAAACTTTTAAACAATTACTAGTGAATGAGCGGTGATGGAAAATATATCTTTTATAAAAATAATACTTTACACAATAAATGTATATCATTCAATAATATAATATCATGTTCGTTTCTCGTATATCGTACTGTCCGCTAGTTCCCAAACGCGGCGCCTCCTCGGACCAACGGTCACTTTCAAGGTCGAATCTTTTGTAATCGTGAGGCGTTCACAAAATAACGAAACATGGACTGAATACGACCGATATTATACTTTGTAGAAACAATAACATTCACTATTTAAGATGATCGATACTCTCTCAGACGCTTTCAGCAGCGATCTCATCTTATATTACGAGTTATCATAGTTTACACCAAATTTATTTTTTTATTAGACACTGCGTCACAGATTGGAGTATATCGAAAATGTATCGCTAGAACCTCACAGTAGTTAAAGATCACAATACAAGTATCTATAATGTTCAGTGTCGAGTTATGTTTGATTGATGCCCGTGTAAGCTACATCACTCATAATACCCAACAACCGGAATACGGAGCGGAATATGTTCGCGGGAAAGGAAGTGAGAGTCTAGTGTTCAATCATATTAAACAAAAATAAACCCTATAGACTGTGAGCCAGCTAATCAAAGGTTACTCCTAGACTTCCTACAATCTATATTACATAACTCTTCAATCAAGTCTCTACAACATCTTGTTTAGAAAGAGTGGAAACATTAATGAGACTCAACTAAATATTGTCGTTAGCATTAGGCACATGATCTGTGGCAACAACCGAGACTGATTGCTAAAATTAACCACATTCATAAAGACAATCTCCTTCATTATATATGATTAAAGAACAATCATTTTATCAGATATTATTAATATTTGCACAGATGTGATAAGAAACGGATGTTACATACAACCAAAACTGACTGGTGATGTCACCGCTTGTCTCCGCAGAACGGTATTGTTTGTTAAAATGGCATTCATTTAATTTAATGAAAAAATAAATGAATGTTCATCAAATATGTCATATATGTAATTTGTCTAATATTTATCAAACAATCTTTATACTACTCATTAATTTTCCTTCACCATTCTTCATTTGAGAGTTTACACGAGTCAAAATTGACCCAATATTAAGTAGTCAATTAAGAGACAAGTAATAGTAGAGTGTCATATTTTTTAATAGAAGAAATGTTTTAATTTAAATAAAAAAGTTATGGATTGGTTGTTTATTTTTATGTTCAAATTTCAGCTCATTGTCAATATAAATCATTATTTTTGGTGTTCCTTAGAAAAATAAGTTACACTTGGCATCATTTATATTTTGTTAAGGCAATGAAATAGAATTTTCAAGCAGGAGAAAAGAAAGTAAATATTATTTTTATATTTTTCTACCTATTAAATGGCGATTATATTTTTAATAACTTTGTCAAATTTTATTCCGTCATAAAACAAGTTTCTAATATGAGTGTTTTGCCCTGTAATTTCTATATTTATTTTTTTACTGTTGTATACGAACATGATAGATAATTACACAATTATTTCATTTTGAGCAATTACTTTAAAAGAATTAATGCAGAATGCTATGATAGGGAACACCAAAACTTTAGAATAATAGTCTTTAGTAATAGAAGACTTTTATTAGGTAAAAATTGTACAAAAAATTTAAAAATTATATCAGAAATCTTGTATTTATATAAATGTGATGTTTTTATAACAGAAAAATACATAAAATATTTTACAACTGCTTGAAACTTTAGGCTCTTCGTAACTAATGTTCAGTATCAATCTATTTCTTAATTTAAAGGTTTAAATCAAACGGAAGTTTCATTGATAATATGCAAGTTAATAAGTGAACGTGTTGCTAAGTTCAAAGAACCTGCACAACTTCAAGAAGAGCCGAGACGTTCCAAACAACAGCATAATACAAAAACGTAACGACTCGCGCATTGTGCGATACAAATTGGACAATCGAGCCGATCACAGATACGTATACTGTTATGCCAACTTACCAACAACAAAAATTTCACACTAGGAATCTCGAATTGTATAGCACCAACTAATCCACCATCAATAACACCATAATATAAACACAAAACTGACACTATAATGATAGTCAGTTAAAAACAATTATCGTTCTTTGGAAGACACTCGAAGCAACGACCGCGGTACGCCACTAAATTCAACAACGACTCTTTCGAGTTAAGATGTTTAATCGGCCATTGCATGACACCACAGACTAACGTCATGTCAAGCCACACTTTTTTATAACGTCAGAAAAGATTGCAAGACCACAAAAATATTTTCTATTTACAAATAGAAACTTAACATTTACAAGTTCTCTTAACAGTGAAATTATTTATGAAATTTTATATACAAAGTTTTGAAATCCTTTCTTGTCTACGAAAGTCTTTATAGCAAACTAAATAATGATATTTATTTTAATATATCTTGTTTTAAGACTGTAATTCGATATGTCAGAATTTGAAGTCAACAATAAAGATGTTAAACTGTTATGACTTAAAGGATACCTAAAGTATAAATATAAACTTTGACACGAGCAATATATTCCACAATTCCAGTTTGAATGAAGCCATAGTTTAAATCAAAGGGAAAAACGCTATAATTCAATTTTAAAAAACTAACCTTAGAAGTGAAAATCACAGTAGAGTTTTCAAACTTCATATGACACCAACTGCATTTGAAGACTATTTTTTTATAAAGAACAATGGTAAACATTAAAGATGCTGCTCTCGCATACAAAACTTTAAATGGAATTATTTGTGTTTATAAACCATCCTGCGTCAGTGTGCGTCAAGTTCAGAATACAATTTTAACTCATTTATGTAGAGGTTAGATATGAAGAAAAAAATAAATTAAAAGAAATATGCTTTGACATCCTTTAATATGTTTTATGTTCATGTAGATTTAAACTCCTTACCCGACCGACAGCTTGAAAAAAGGGTTGAGATTATTGGTGCAACAAATGAACCAATGCAAGTTAAAATGGTACCGAACTATGCAGATCATCCACTTGCATGTGGTCCTCGATACATAAAAGAAGACTTCCGATGCAGTTGGGCTACACATTTAGGCCTATTTAGTAGTGGGGTTTTATGTTGGTATAGACTATTTCAAATCAATTACTATTTTTGATAAAATCAACCACATCTAATACATATACATATTTTTTCAGTGATAGGGATCAATGATGGAACAAAACTTACATACCAAATAAATACAGCGAGACCAACAAGAGCTTTCAAAGTACACGGGCAGTTGGGAAAAGCAACAGATACATATTTCTGGAATGGAAGGACAATGGAACGAGCTTCGTACAATCATGTTACGAGGGAAAAACTAGATAGAGTAGTAGCTCATATACAGGCTGCTCATCAGAAAACTATGTTCGAGTTAGTATTATAAGTGTATCAATTATTCAATATTCTTTTAAATTCTGTCAAACATATGGCAATAATTATTATAATTTAATCCACTTAGTTCAGTATTAGACACTTCTTTGAAACTCCTTCAATCATTTCAGGCCCCAGACATTTCCCACAAGTAATTAAAGAGAAAGTATTAGTGTTAAAAGCCTGTTTCAATCATTAATTTTAATTTATTTTCCTGATAAAATTTACTTGAAGCCTTTTTGTCCTTTTAAAACAAATGAAACAATTATCATTCCCTGGTATTCAAAATTAAATTATATTCATAATAATTTACAGATTATCAGGTCTTCACATGGAGTCTCAAACAGCCTATGACTTGGCTTCACAGGGTCTCATAAGGCCAGCTAACAGTAAATTGCCGATCATTTATGGAGTCAAATGTGTGCATTTTGATTCCCCCAATTTTACTCTAGGTAATAAATTGTGTATACTACATTTGATAGTATAATTTCCCGATTAACACTTTAATATACTTATTTTCAGAGATTCAGTCAGTTAATGAGTATGATAAATATTTGTGGACTCTAGTCCATGATTTAGGGATACAATTGAAGACAGCGGCTCACTGCACCGGGCTGCAATGTGTCAGACAAGGAAGGTTCAATCTAGAATTAGCGCTGTTAAGAAAACACTGGCAACTCAATCACATATTAAATAATATGGATCAGTGTCGCCAGCTGTTAGAAGAAAATGAAAACTTATTGAAGCCTAAATCAGCCCATCTGACTGTTTAATATATGTTTTCAACACTTAGCAATATTAGATTGTGTAAAATAAATATGAAATATTGTAAATATTAAGTGAAACAAATAAAAACAATCTTAATATTTATTTTCTTTCAAGTATCTCAATTCTCATTTTGCTTGTTTGCTAGCCCTTATCTTTTTCAATGAAAGAGCACAACCTTTAGAGTTAACAACAATATTCATCTCATTTTTTTATTTCTATCTCATCACTGCTATAACTATAAAACTATTTTGATGTTACGTTTACTTTTGTTCGAATTTACTGGAAAGTGGAAACTTAAGATTGTGAACACAATTTACAACAGACGTACATAGATTTAATATATAATAATTTAATTATTTTTTTTACACAAATTCGAGCATCAATCTAACATGACATGACATCTCTCAACTACCACTGCTGGATGGCGTACTATTGTTTGGAGTAATGGCTTGTTTTTCTAACTGTTCTATACGTTTATGCCGTATCATATTAGACAGTATGCCATCAAACGACGTAGTTTTCTTCTTGGCTGAACCTCTCAGAGCATCTTCCCCGTCCCTCCGTACTCGTAGACGTAAAGAACTGACTTCATCCATGAAGTCGAAATCTGACTTTTCTTCTCGTATCGGTGACGCGGGTAGCTCGGGTTGATGTTCTTTGCTTACTGGCACCGGTGAGGGAGCTCTTCTTCCCGGGCACTTCCATTCAAGATTTAAAGTTCCTGACTTCTCAATGTTTTTATAAAGTTCTTCCAACTCGGCCGGCTCGGGCATCCAGTTGTTACCAATAAATATTCCACTTTTAGAAAGCTCATCGTCTGAACATGGCAAATCCCAATCGTCGCCTTGTATTTCTGAACCCATCTTGATTGCAGGTTACAACTAATATAGTTAATAGTAATTCATAAATAATATAGGCAGGTAGGTTTTTACAGAACTATGTGTTTACAAAATATCACAAATAATAAATATTGGAAAACAGATTAGTCTTCAGTTATAGATTAAAAATTCGTATTCCGTTTTTGTAATTTGGAATCATATGTATATTAAAATAATTGTTATTGTTCTTAAAAACGTACTTTTAAAAGTTCTCTCCAGGTTTTCTCCGACTTTCTACAATATTATAAACGTCAATATTTCTGTTACAAGTTTCAACTAATGGACTATTTCATTTGATAGGCTAGAAAGGACATAAGCCAAAATGTCACTGCCATGTGGTTTGTGATTTGTAAACAAACTGCTCCAAAATCGTAGTCGTTACTAGTTATTAAATAATTCTGGTCTGTAAATTGTCATATGGATAGATGAAACACTTTAAGAATTTAAGTACTAAAGCAAACCCTTAAGTGAAAGTATTAGAATTTAAAAATGTCTAGTTCGTCAGACAATGAAAGCGACAACGAGAAGATTGTGCCTTCTAGGTAACTATTAATTTTTAATTAATATCAATTATTTATACTAAGTACATATAAATAAATTTAAAAATTTTTAAGGCTCGGTAAATGCGAAGTATGTGGCGCTAACGAAGCAATCTACACATGCCCAAAATGCGAAGTGAAGACATGCTGCCTTGATTGTGTGAGGATACACAAGAAGGAGCTGGAGTGTACCGGCATCCGGGATAGAACGAAGTTTATAAGAATGAACGATTTTACAGATACTGATCTGTTAAGTGACTACAGATTGTTAGAACAATGTGCACGATTTGTGTATGCTGTTAAAAGAGATGAGAAGAAAAAATATAGCAGAATAGACAAAGACCTGCCAATTGTAAGGACTATTTTCATACCTTAAATTACTAAACCGCTATTGTATATTATTTGACTATATAAAATTTCCCAACTTACATTTTCCAGCACCTGTATAAACTGAAGATGGCAGCTATGAAGAGGGGCACAATCTTACAATTTCTTACACAAAATTTTACTAAACACAAAGTGAACACAACAAGATACAATTACAAAAGTAACACCATAAGTTGGCGAGTTGAGTGGGTGTTTCCTAACGTGGAGACGAAGCCTCTTAAGTTTGTTGATGAGAAATGTTTAGAAAGTAAAAAACTGTCAGAGCTGATCGCTAAATATCTAGACCCTAATGCTGCCCCTTTTGAGGGATCTAAAGACTTAGTTTATTATAAATCTGTAGGTTTTAGTGGAGTCAAAGTGTTGTTGAAAGGTATGAACAATGTTTAATTATATTTGTTATTTATTGTGGTACATTTTTAATATATTATTTCCTTTTTAAATGTTTAACTAATGGAATAATTTTTGTTCTCAGCTGAAAAAGTAAAAGGGTCATCAAAAAAGTTCTTTGAACTGGACACATCTGAGTCTTTAGCAGAAAACTTGTCAGGAAAATGTATAGTTGAATTTCCTATTATTTTCATTGTACTAAAGGACCATTCTTATAACTTTGAGATTATTACACCAGGTAAATAATTATGCAACAACTGGTTAATTTTTCTAATCCATACAATTACTATAAATATATTTTTCTTTGCTTTGACAGAGGATGAATTTGATTATGACAATAAAAATTCAGACCGCCATACGGATGAGAGCAGTAAAGCTGACAGTGAAACAACCAAAAGTATGGAGACTATGAACAGTGACTCATCACAAATGAATCCTGAAAATGGTCATCAAAGAAAAAGACAAAAAACATTACTGACAGAGAAAATAGCAGAAGAAAAAAAGAAGGAAATAGAGAAGGAAATCAAGGAACACAAGAAGAAACAACCCAAAAATCTTTTATTTACAACTGGATACTCCTCAGAAGAAAGTATAAGCTGTTCAGAAGACGAGAATGAAAATAAATGAAATTATAAATAATTTGTTTCTCATTTTATTAAATACATATTGCTAAAAGATTTTTCTCTGTTAAGATAAACAAGTATTCATTTGTAGCGTGTACTCCTAAAACCTCTCCAAACATGTCAATATTAATGACATGTTGTTGTCCCACTTTAACAGTCTTCATGACTCCAGCTGTCCTGCGTCTCAACTGTGTCTCTTGTGCTGCACATTTATATATGAATATGTGTTTCTTGGCCTCACATACAACACTGTATGAGAAGTTCGGTGGACATGTAATAAATTTACGATTTGTCTTTGAAGACTGCACATATCCAAAGGCCATAAGAGTACCGTAGTGTTTGATTGGCCAGGAGTCAGAGTTGAAAGGTTGTGTGAAGGGCTGCCACACACATGCATCAACATCATGTCTTAAGACCAGAGCTGGTGCTTCATGTGTCTCTAACTTAAGGCTGAATAAATAATGATGCACACTGAGGGGTATCCTGTGGGTTATTTCATGGTTTGTTGCATCTAACCGTGCTGGAAAGAAGATATTACCAATTAACAACAGTTATTACTTTAATATTCACTTAAATAGAGTTTAAATTTATTACCTAAGACTGTGTCCTCCTCAGAGGCAGCATCACATTCCTCTAACTCCTGGGATGTGAGGCTTGTTAAAGGCTGATCGGACATAACCTCTGTTTCTGAACATAAGTGAGCCAATCTCTGGTGGATTTCTTTAACAAGTGATGGGTCCAATATTTCTTTACCATTTTGATCCCCTCCTTCAATAAGTTCATTCCACATGTCACTATCAGACTTTGTTATCAAAATATCCACTTGACCATTCTCCTGTATATTCCAAGTTGTTAATTCGCTATCAACTTTATTTTTCAATTTACCACTCACAAACTCTTTTCCTGCATAACATATTTTAATTGATAATGGTGTTACATTTACAAAGAGCAACTTTTTGTCAAAATTGTCTTCCAATTTCAATGTAACGGTGATATCGTCAGCTGTCTGTAACCATGTGTATATTATTGGTTTCTGTTCTGGTTGTTGTGGTGGTAATATATTTTTTACAGTATCAAAAGTAAATTTAAACATATTGTCAGATGCTACATATAAAGCATGACATTGGGTTTCAAATGCAGCATAGTGCACTATACCCTTGCCTTTCACCACCCTCTTTGCAAACTGTTGCCATTTATTTTCAATGAATTCAAATGAAAGCCAGCTCAAAACCGTATCAAAATGATTATCATTCTGTTCAACTGATTGTAAGAGACAATGTAATATGTCAACATTACACTTTTTTTGCATTCTACTATCAACAACAGTGAAATATTTACCCTCGCCGAGAGCTAGACTTGAATGTATTGTGTTCCATGGTTGTTTATCAGTGGCAGGTCTGTTTCTTGTTCCTGTATCAACTATGTGTAGGAAGCCAGCACCATCACTGATTATTGCTAAATAGATTGAAGGAAATGTTAAACAAAGGTTAAAATGGCCAGGTTTTCTTTCAACATGTTGTGGTATTTCATATACTACAGCCGTTTGGAATGAATTGTTTATATTATCAAATGTCACATTAATAACTTGCTGATGATTATCTATATAGTAAAAGTTATATTGATGATCCCATACATCAAATATGAGGTGATTGTGCAAGGCAAATAACTTCGCATGTACGAACGAGTATTGCACTTCATCAGGATAGAGCCGGTCGGCTGTAGTGGTTAGTTTCAAATTATATTGAGCTAGACTCTGTAAATTTATTTTGTATCCTTCGAATTCATGATCAAGAAGCTTTTTATTAGGTCTCAACTCAACAAGTGCTGACGGCATTTCTACAGAGTTAAGTTGCTTGCTTGTTGTAATTATTTTCTGATATGAAACTTAACTCATTTAATTAATTTCTTTGTTTCTTAAGTTGTCAATGAAATTCATGTTATGTTGCTGATGTGATGTGTCTGGAAAAACTACGATGAAATTATTCGGTAAAACCAAAAATTTCACAATATTTATTATTCGACTACACAACTTATTCTGTCTGCTGTCACATTATGAGACATCCTAGAAAATGACATTTACAAGTTACAACTGCAGAGTGCAGTTATTGAAGTTCAGAAAATTAACGTTATTTTCAATAATCTTGTTATATTAAAAAAGAAACTTAAAATTTCATGAAATTTTTGATCCAACTAGAGCGTGTCGCATTACGGTAGGACATGGAATAGGGATGCAGTGAAAGACACGCGGCAAAATAGACAAATTCAATAGGAGAGATCTAACGGTTTGCAAAAACTTAGAATGATTGTGGTATCTATTATGCTATCGTTATTTTAAGACACAACTAAATTGAAATTTTGCTGTTAGGTATCTTTTTTACTGTTGGTTCCTATCGTCATTCCCATTTTGTAGTATTTGACTATTTGCAGTATTTGAATCCCTTAAAACGAATATGTATACTTATTTACAATATGATAAAAAATAATTTTACTTCCTGGGTTACTAGCTTTAATATCAAATTTTTGTAAACCCTAAGAATTAAACAACTCAATATCTAATATCTGATAACCTGTGAAATGACGATTTCTTCTAAACCAGTATATCGTATTTTTATACTTGTATTATGTTAAGAGGTAGAGCCCAGCTGTGGTCAAGTAACTACATCTCGAACATGGGCATACTCGACCGGGAAAGTTTGACGTAAAGCAGTTCAACTACATTTCGTCCGACGAGTGAGAGAGCCGGTAGCCTTTTCCCTGTTTCCACCCTTTCCTGCCATTTCCTTTTTCCCATCCGTCCCTCTTCCTAAACAAATAAGGTTGGCAACGCATCCGCATCATCTCTGTTGCGGATGTCCATGGGTGACGTAGACGTCTACTACTCATCATAAAAATGTTTTAAAAATTAATATTGATATTAATGATATTATAAAAAGATGAAAGAGGTGATTTCTAACTTTCCTAAATATATTTTTTTAAGTTTGTTAGTTACCAAATAATTCAGAAAATGTCATCTGCACTTTATCTTCGGATACTCAGCGATAGCATTAAAAGTAAAGTAATTCAATCTTATACTTTTATTAAACTTATACTTTAAGACACGATCTTTAAGTTTACCTTCTAATCTTCTATTATCAAATATTTACAACTTTCATTCAATCTTTTCATAAACCTTATTAAAGGATACTACATACTGCTTACATTCATAATAGATTTTTTTTATTTTTTCCCAGTTTAATCATTATAATAATCGTGATGGATTTCATTTTTAAATAATGCCTTGTGCATGTTTGTCACGTTATCAAAATATAATTTATTATTTTTTTCTCCTTTTAACGTTATATCGTTGTACGGTTTTCCTACAGATAAAGATTTGCTAATTGTCAACTTGGTTATGAAGTGTCAGTTCAAGAAAACTTTTGCAGGTTAACTTGTGAAGTTATTTGAAATGGCTGATCGTTATTTTAAAATTCAAATTATGCTCAAACAAAAAATATAAAAATGGATAAGAATCATGATGACTGTATTGAACCTTTTATTACGGATTGTTCCCGCGTAATAAAATATATAACATATTATGAATGATAAAAGTTTTAATCTTTAATATTTATATCTAGGCATTTAGTTAATACTAATATTTCAGGATGACTATTTTACCTATTTGAGCGTTGGAGATCTAATTGAAAGGTGTGAGAATGATAAGTATAAAATAATAAAATGTCGCACAATTGGTATTATGCAAAGTTTTAATGGCAAATTTTTCATTAAGGATGTAAGGATTTTGCATTACGCATAATACACTTTCTTTTAATGTTTTTTTTTTATAATATAGAAAATAATCTGTATTGTTTGTATGTTTGAAGATAAATGGTAGATCTGATGCCCCTATGATAAGAGTTTCCCTGGCATACATGAAGTCTCCGCTGCTATCCACAGTAATGCCATTTTCTGTACAACTGTTTGGCACAATGCAATGGCGAAATAGGCCAGTAATTTTTGCTAGATTAATACAGGTAACATTAAAACAAATTCTGGTTACAATTACTAAAATTATTACATCATTAGTAATGTGTAAATATGTCTATTGTTTGTAGGTATTAAGTGTAGCAACAGCCGTGCGGCTGAATGATGCAATACTTAAAGTATCTAGAACATACACAGCGGACACAACACATAATGACGATGATGGATTTCAAGAGTAATCATTCATGGATACTTTGTAATAGAAAATCTGTTCCAAAAGACTTGTGTATGAAGTTGCAATCATAAGTCACGACAACTGTACCTTATCAAACAAAAGCAGTTAAAAGTAAACACAGATGACTTGGAAAGAATACATATTTATTACATCTTAAATAAATATATTAACATGACAATATTTTCCAACATTCCGTCAACATCTACACACATTACAAAATTGGCAATCACATATAAAATGTTCTTCTATCACGTGCAGCTGGTGTCTGTCGGTGTTTGCTCTATATACATTGAGAATTTTAATTTTTACATTCAAATTACTACACATTAACACATTGGTAAAATTGTAATGAAATTTCAGACGGCACAAACATTTGTGCTTAATTATGTTTTTAAATTATGTATTAACATACTAATTTGATGGTTGATGTAAAATTTATTTAAAACTAAAGCATTAGCATGTGTAATGATAAGCAGAATATACATAAATGTTTTGAATGACATCCAAAAGTTCATTGGAACATTATAATTCTACACCAAACTTTATTTAATAAGAAAATGTAGCAAATGTCACAATACTAAATGAGATAGATGTACCTACAACCACTAGGGAACCGCAGCCTGATGGAATGTATCATAAGTACCACCAGATATATTATCTATGCAACATAAGAAAAATGTAATATACCAATGTCACCAGGAAAACTATAACATGTCCAAAGAATAAGGTTTAATTCAGTTTTAAATAAAGGTATCTGATACAGTACAGAAAAATAAATAGGTCAGTTTCATTGAAAGCATTGTTAGGTGAAACGATGGCATGACAGTATGGTATAAAAACACTTGTGTAGGAGAATCAAAGCACCCAGAAATAAAGCACGACCACCAGTAGGATGACGGCACCAGCCGTGGCCTTCACCAACATTGACTTGGTGTTCAAGTATGTGGCGTCCTTCTTGTACTTCTGTGTCATCATTGACAGCTTCTGTGTCTTAGTATCCAGTTCTGTAACAATTTTATTTGATTATTGATAGGATGTAAACCATGAGCATTATGAAATTTCCAATGTCAAAGATGGAAGAAAAGCATCTGCTAATTATAACAGATTGGTTGGTTTTTGATGTTGATCAGTGAGTTAAAAGTTTCTTCTAAAGCTTACCAGAAAGAATAGCCCCTCTCTGCAGTACATCATCAATGTTCTGCATCATGATCCGCTGTACATCCCCCAGTTGCCCCCCCAGGGCGGCGGCCGCGCCTCCCCGCCGGGCCCGCGCCCCTCCTTCCGCATATTGCTTGCGTGTACGCTGCATCCACGTATCGAACTCTATGAATGTGTAAGGACGAGTCACCGTGTTAACCTGGTACAAATTAAATCATCATATTAATTAAAATACTATACATTTTATTTTTACAAATATATAACAAGTTGTGAAAAGGATTCTGAGGGAAAATGCAACAAAAAAGGCTGACCATAATATTTGTGTCACAAGTATTACAGGCATATAAGACCAGACACAAAAAGCTTTTTCATTGGTTTTTCTAATAATTTATGAAGTGACTTAATTTCAGTTCATTATAAAAATATTCAAGTTCAACTTTGGAATTATTCCTATGAAAATCAAACAGAACTCTACAATCTGAACATTATTCACTTTTTCAGTGTTAAAGTATATTAAATAGAATTTTTTATAAATTTGTAATGTCATTTTCAAAGGGCATCTTTAAAAAGACTGGGTCAACTACACAATAAAAATAATATTACAAAATAACACACATACTTAACTTAAGTCACTGTTAATAACTGTCCTTAAAATATATATTTGTATTTTAATAAAATTATACTATTTATAAGGTTTCAATAAACCCTTCGCATGTTAAACTTACTCTTTTCCCGTATTGCTGGTAGAACTCTTGTGCTATTTCTTCTAAGTAACTGAAGGCGAGTCGTTTGCTGTAGTTCCTCTCACACAGCACTAAATAGCAAATTTCGTTCTCAATTAGATAACTGTAACAATGATTCTTACCATTAAAACTCTTAATTCATTTATATATATCGTAATGAGAATTAAGTTTTATAAAGAGTTAAAAATAAAAGCAAAACAAAAATAAAGACAAGCTGTGAACTCACTGAAAGAGGTAAGGCCCAGTTTCAATGGAGCAGCGGATTGGTGATTGGGGGCTAAGTTTTCTAAACAGCATTTTTGCTTGGTTTTGATACTCCAATATATTACAGCCGCTCTGGAACACCCATGCCAAATAAAAATTAAAAAACTAAATAAACACAAAATAAAAATCAAACATATAAGTGATAACTTTGTGAGTAGAAAGAAATAAGCTGCAAAAATTATATCATAGAAGATACTACTGAACAATGACTGTGTTTACTTTATTTCAACACAATTCTCGATGTTACCTGCTCGTCTTCTTGCATAGTAGCGGCTAGAGGTAGTCCGTCTACAACACGGGCGATCATTGTCATTAACACCATTTTTATATATTTTTATTTTCCTAGTTTAATAAAAAATAGATTCAGCGCTCATCTAATTAGTTAGCACTTATTTTTTCTTTCTCATTATTTATAAAATCAAAAACAATGATAGAATTTTGCTTTGATGGTTTTGCTTACACGTCAAAACGAATGACAGTTTATTTTGACACGATGAAAACACGTCAGCTTGTTTATGGTGTGTTAGTGGATGCGTTCCCTTTAGTCGGGAGATATTTGATGATTGCTAAATTATGTATCTGTATTAAAATATTTATAACTTTCATATGGCCCTTATAGGTTTTAAAAATAAAGATAAGTTCATGAAATAAATAATGAGTACAAATATATAAAGTGCTCTTGTTTATATTATTCTATGTGGTCAATTTTAATAGGTATAAATGTATGTTATTTTTGTAACTGATATTATCAAAATTTATTGTTCCGTCTTCTGTTCTGATTCTTCTTATAATTTGATATAACATTTTTATTTTATTAACTTCAGCTTTTATTTATTAGGTTTTATGATAGGAGCACAAAATAACAGAGTAGAGTTAGGATCCAGTATGAAAGTCCAAGATACGGATATATTGAAGTCTTTAATAGGCAAGACGAGAATGATAAATATAAGATCTATACAATGAGTTCAGATCTGATGTAGAACTAGTGGTTAGACATAGGAGATTTTTGCATTCCACTAGCACTAAAATGGTGCACCTTAATTCACGTTTGGTCGCCAGCATTGCTAAAACTTTATCTCAATGCGTTCCAGATGACTCTCCCAGATAAGAATAATTTAGTAAGATGGGGTAAAGGTACGGTAAACTTGTTATATGTTTGGAGAGACAGTTCGAACTACTAAGCATTAATTGCTGATGGGATCTAAGGTACTCCTGGAACTGGGTTCTAGGGTTAGGGTTCTAGAAATTATACGTGAAGCGGTTTGTCTTTCGGTAGCCAGAGTGCAAAGGGAAATAACCAAAAGAGCGATCAGTAGGTTGTGTGATATAAGGCACTAGGGCTACAAAATCAAACGTCAAGGTTTACTCCATTCTTAAAGCGACTTTGGATTGGACTATAATGATGGACACGCATGAAAAACAATACCAAATCCCATAGGATATTTGTGCTTCGGCCTCAAGACCAGAAATATTTTTGTATTCGCGAATTTTATAGCGCGTTGTGATGATAGAGCCTACGGTTCCTTGGGAAACGAACATCCCCAAAGACCATACCATCAATAAATCAATAAATATTACGAGCTCGCAAATGAACTCACTCGCAAATAGGTTCGTCGTGGATTTGTAAACGGTGGAAGTAGGAGGGAGAGGTATAACAGCTAAAACTCTCTACAACTTACTAAAAGACTTGGGTTTGTGCAGAACTCACATTAATACATTCTTGGAATTTACTTCGAAGACAGCCCTAGTAGGTTCATTTAAAATTTGGTTGGGTAGAGAGAGGAGCTTGGACACTGGAGGTGAGCGTTTTACGCGCTTTAGATAGGGTCTCTTAAAATTACACCTGGGTCGCAAGTTCCAGGCACTGTTGAAGCTCCTTTCCCTATAACGCGATGGACCTAGCACCCGCACCGTGAATCCCTTGAATGTTGAGCGGTTTCGTCTCATTAGGTAATTAAAAAGTTTAACTTCCCATATTTCGTAGTGTTATGAATCCGAAACGTTCGCTAGGGTCTCTCTGTGATTTACTTTTATATAATTTGATTCATTGAGTACTTTGAGTTTAATTAAATTGAGTTCAACGCGTAATGTCCTAATTAAAGAAGACCTCGGTAATCCGGTATAGGACTAAACCGGCAATACTTGTAATCTGACATGGTCTATTATTTGTTACTGAGTAATCGTCAATTTATGATATTTTTTTTTATTCCGAATGCTTAGTTTGGATTTGACTAAATGCTGTAAAGATAGAAGTGTGAGTCAGTGGTGGCCTAGTGGTGAAAGGGCCCGCCTCTCGTTGCCGAGGGCGCGGGTTCGATCCTGGCTCGGGCAAGTACCAATGTGAATTTTCCGAGTCATATGTACTTTTTAAGAGTATTTAGACACCACTGATTAATGCTGATTCCCAATAGAGGGTTGATGTCAAGCAGGCGGTCGGTCGTAAAAACATATAGCCAAAACTATTCATAACATGTAAGGCAGACCCTGACTATAGCTGGGAAATTGCCAGGTAGAAGATAGAAGAAGTTGAAAAGATAGAAGTGTGATTTGTCCTTTTGAGGGGCTGTATCGAACTTTGTCTATCTATACTCTATTTAACTATCCAACTCTTAAATCGTTAGTCTCACATTGCCTTGCAAATCGTTCAGCCTACATCTGAGGGTCCACAGTAGTAGCTCATTAAAATATAAATTATAATTGATGGTGATATTTTCTACGTTAATGACTATCAAGAGGTGTAGGCAATGAAGATGAAATAAGACACTTGTATTTTATTGTGGATATTTTATTAACATTATCATCATGCATCAAATTTATAAACTAAATCATTTACACTTATAACTAACTATACATAGAAAAATAACTTAACTAGGGGGCAAAAAATACATTATTTTGTTAAATTAAAAAAAAACTAAAATTACAATTAAAATAATCGGACTTTATGTTCGTAAAACTAAAAGTAAATGTAACTCATAATCACCATCGCACATAACTCTCAGAACTAATTAATAATTTTGAAGCACAACATAGCCGTCACGGGATAGAAAAAGCATATTTAAAATTTGATAACATCAAAAAGATCAAAGTAAACGGTCAATAGATTTGAATAAAAATTTATTTTACAATTATTTAAAGTATTTAAATTCAAACAGTAGGTATAACATGGTCGCCAGCGTACTCCCCCCATCCCCTAAATCCAAATTCACTAACCTTCTCATTGCTTTTCGCAAATGTTCATATTGACCTATCTATCGCGCCCCGGGGTTCGTGAGAGGGCCGCGCCTGCTCCGCGTGATGGCGAGCCGAATAATTTAAACGAAATTTATGATACTAAGACTAGGCACAGTAAAGTAACATTAACAATATAATAGTCACGAGGTGCTGTTAATAATTTACATTGAAACTTTTAAGTACATTATTAATTAGAAACTTTGATTCTTTAACAACATCAATTCGACTAAAATTATTTTAAAATTTAGAGCATCTTTTTAAATGTTTGCTCAAACATTTTGCCTACTACCGGTAACTCGAATACTCTTCACACTAGCCGAATTATAAATTCTGAGAGCGCTCCATCATCCCTGCCGTCAAGTGGTCCATTCATTACTACCATTACTTTAATTATTTATTTATTATATTTATAACTATGTATATTACAATAAAATTTGTAACCTATAGAACGAAATTTCCTAGAAAAGGAAAAAAGTATTCACTGTCGCCGGATCCGCGCAGACGTTCCGCTAGTGACTTGAATGTAATGTAATAATTTAACTAATTTAACATTTATATATAAAATTTTATAAAAAGCAACCAGTCTCGACTCTAGCCGGCGATCGGGTCGGACGCGGCGCGGACTCGGCGGACGAGATGCATTCAAAGAGGAAATAAATAAGTTAAAACCTATATTTATATTTACAAAAGCAAGAAACAGGTTTTTTTAAAAAGAAAAATTACGTAGAGAATTTCTCCTAACTATATAAAAATACGAATAAAATTCCACTTTTATCATAATAATATGTATAATATATTAAATCACATGAAACGGGCACTGGATCTGTTCCTAGCAGTTTGGACACTGAGATCGATCGCTCGCAGTCTAACACTGGGAGTGGTCTCACGCGCACAGCACAGCGGTCCGAGCACAGCCGGCCGCCCAGCACAGGGCCTGTGCACACGAGCGGCCGCCTGTGCTGCGGCCCGCCGGTCCCTCTCTTAGCACCCATTACTTGACATTTCGATTCCCTTAAGGCTTCCCCGACTCTCTTCAGGTCGGGAGCCGGCCCGCGCGGTCGCACTTCGTTACACGTCATAACTCTTATTCGCTAGTAAAATTGATAAAATTTAATTTATATATAAAAATATTATATTGCATAACGATCGGAAACGATTTGAACGAGGAGGCGGGCAGCAGGCACCGCGCGGGCCGGCTCGACGGACGCGAGCCACTCGCAACAACTGTCCTCTGGGAGAAATATAAAATTATATCATAAACTAGACGAAGATATCAACCGTTAACATGTGTGTGTGTCACCGACTCACTCGGCTGAGAGGCGAGCTCTAACACTAGTTAAAATCATGAGTCGTTAACATTGGACCGCAAATAGTAATTAATTATTAATATTTACTCAGGTAACAAAAAAAACGGGGTCTCGCAGCGCTCGGAACCGCTCCACGACGATAGAATGAATAAATAACTCTGTTACTATATGATATGACGAGTCGCCCGTTCAGAGAGAGCTCGCGCGAGACCCGCGGCCTTAAAGTAAGTTAAATAAACCGAATAATCTAGAACCTGCTCTAACACGCACCCTACACTCACTACACTAGCCGACATCCTTTAAGTCTTCACGTTAACAGAACTTGGCAGTATTATGTCGAGGCGTTCCTTGCCCGGAGCAGAACTCTCGTAGTCTAACATCAAATGGAAAGTAGTCTTACAGAGACAGAAGTAACATTGAAAATAAACTCCGGCAGAGAGCCTCGTGCGGCGACGGGCCGAGGGCAGCTAATGTATAAAATTGTACTTAATATAAACGATTCTTAAACATTTCATAAAATTCAATTCAAAGTAATCTAGAAGATAGTTAGTGTCGGCCGTCCCGGGACGAGTCTGCCTGTGGGAGCGACCTATAATAAAACTATCAATTCATATAAACGAGCTGTAAATACGCAAACGGACATAAAAAGCACCAAAACGGTTATACATACGTCATACGAGGGCTACTAGGTATTATATACGATATTTTTGTTATTATATATATATGTACTATATATGTATGTATATATATAAACATTTTTACGTAAATATTTCTTTAATATAAATTCTTATTTAGACTATAACATTACTTATTGCGAATTGTAAAAACGGTCACGTCCAATAAAATGTATAATATTAATATTATTTTTGCGTAGTTTTGAGGTAGGAAGTTCTGATTTAGTGCAATTTCGAGTCGCGAGCCCCGGAGCCCCGGACAGGCCCGGTCAGGCCCGGACAGGCCCGGTCAGGCCCGGGCGGGCCCGGCAGCTCGCGGCGGCTCGCTCTCGGCGCGTGTACAATAATCGTTACAAACATTAAAAATTCCATGTTCACATTATACAAAACACTTCATACCATATAACATCTCTCAAATGTAAGTTCCTTTTATGAAATTTCCCTAAAAATATGTAAATATATAATAAACATTTGAGCAATCGATTTCGTCACCTCTGTCCGTCTGTCGGTACGCGTGCGTCAGGTCGATTGAGAGTAAGATTAACACACGAACATCATAGGAAGCGGTCGCAGACACAATGCATGATGATTCAAAGAGTTCACACTGAGAACGAACGAGCGTCAAGGATCACCGATACAGTCTCACTCAGAGGGTGGGCTCCTACGCCAGGGAGCAGTCGATCTCCACGATGTCCTTGGGCACGTCCACGAACTGGTAGACGAGCCGCTGGCCGTCCACCTTGGCGAGGATGCCCCGCTGGTAGTAGTAGCGCAGCGCGCGGCCCATGGTCTCGTAGTTCATGTCGGGCTTGTTCTTGTGCAGGCCCCACAGGCGCGACACGGCCTTGGAGTCCACCAGCTTGAAGACGCCCTTCTCGCGGTTGGTCCACTTGATGTAGCGCGGACAGTACTCGCGGTCCTGCAGCAGCTTCAGCAGGAACTCCCACAGGTAGGTGGTGGAGCCCTCGCGGCTCTTGCGCTTGACGCCGGGCGCCGGCGGCGTGTCGCGGGGCCTCTTCTTGGGCTTCAGCTTGTTGTGGTGGTGGTGCCGCTGGTAGTCTCCGAAGTCGAACACGGAGTAGGGCAGGTCGTCGTGGGGCAGCGGCGGAGGCGCGGGCGCGGCGAAGTGGTGCGAGCCTCCGCCCCCGTACCCGTAGCCGTACGTCTCCCGCTCGTTGCCGGCGCCCACTGGAACACGACAAACACATCACTGAGTATCATAAGTAACGACGAATAATAATTATACGAGTGAGGTGTGTAGTGTGTGAGCTGTTGGTGCTGCAACGTTTCAAGTCAAGTGTGTTAGTGGAGCGACCGGCCGGCAGCCGTAACTTCCCGCTCGCTACCAGTTTCTTTTCAGTTTCCAAATAACACAATTAGTTTGTAACAGTTTCCTCATTGCTGAAACACTCGTACTATCCTGACTCCGTTACAATATATAACAACGCTTCTATTATAAGAACCTAACGCGGTCTCTCACTAACATTGTATATTAATTAAAACATAAATCATCAGAACAAATGAGTTTTGTTTCATATCAGTATTTATTATTCCACTGTCGGTGGTGAACTCCTCCTCTTTTACTTTGCTTCTAAAAACCAATTACTTGTACAATAACGTTCTCTAAATCAAACAAATGAATATACAAGTGTGTCTTCTGTAAATAATGTAATAATTTCTCATAATAAATGCGACCTTATTACTATAATGAAGTTTTCTTCAAACGGGACGATCTAAATATTAATATAATTATTAGTGTTCTGTAACATTACAATGTCGCCGGATCTAGAACTGTTTCTATAACTACACAAGTAATAATAACAAGTGTAGTAGCAAGTCATTAAGTGAAGCGTGTCGTTATCAGTACTAGTGGTTCTATTGTTTCCTAATAGCAGTCAAACTCAGCATCACAGTTGATAACTGTGTATAGTGTGATTGCGTCAAACGCCTTGACCCCGATGCGGCGTCTATTTCCCAGCAACACGCGTTCCGTTCTCGTCGTGCGAGGAGCGTTGTATCGTTCTACTGTTTCACTCCAATCATTTAACTGCTCCACTGTTATGTACTGTGTATCTACATACAACTTATGTTACTCTATTTTAAAATATATTCTATATAAAAGCTTAATTTGTTTTATTTATTAAATTATTATTTCTTTCAACAACTACAATGTTAATGGAACATTTATATATTTTTTGTAAACTAAGTTCCACCTAACAGATCCACTGTTTTAGTATTCTTGTAAGTATGTAATAGATGAACCGTCTCATTATCTAAATTCTAATATGATGAGATGTTTCTTGTTGACATGTCAGTCCGTCACTGTCACCAGGTCGCAACCAGGTTGCGTGACGTCATCGCTCGTTCAGTGTTGTAATGTATATTTATCTAATATGAAGATGTCCGTAGTAACCGTAACACAAGTGTGAACGCGTCTGATTTCCGTATATATTTTTTTCTATCTAAATCTAAATGTGTATTTTCGTATTTATCCGCGGGTCGTTGACCCCGGGCGACACGTGCGTCTTTCGCATTCTTCATAATCATTCAGACCGGCGAACGCGGGATTTTAGATGAAATATTAATGTTACGTTCGAGAGGATATTATTGGAAGAGAATTTAAAAGTGACGTAACGCGTTCAGGCCGCTTGAACACAATGTGTAACCTGGTCTTGGGAAATAAACTTGTAATCAGATAACAAAAATTAATGATGACGATTCCGAATCGATAAATTGTATGTGAATTCTGTTTGTATGATACACGTACTAAAAGTAATGAAATATAAAAATATTTAACATTTCATGCTGTTCTTATTGATCGCAAATCTTTTATCCATATGTTAGTTCCAGTACTGAATTCTGATATAATGTAAATGAATAACATATATTAGATTCTCTCGTATTGTAAGAAGTAGTGTATGAACCAGAAGTCTGTATTATTTTTGTGAATGTTTTAAAGTTCGTGCCAAAATCTCGGTCACGAGGACGAGTGCTCGTCGGACGGACTGGATGCGGTGGTTTCCTGGCCCAAGTCTATAAACCTGAATGTACGAACGATGTTCCCGAAATAACGCGAACGTTACAACACGATACATACAAGTAGACAATTTAGATCGAATAGTAAGGTGTCTTAGTGACGAGCTCTGTGTGATGAACGGATCACCTCACCCGTGACCGCCACCCTCGGGCCCAGGGAAGATAGCGAACGCAAAATAATAATAATAATAGTGTAAAGGACGCGGCAGAGCGGACGGTCTATTTATAGCGGATGCACCGGACTCATCCCTGGTGAGTTCTTCAATATCAAGGTTACAGCGGGCCCCTCCCGCCCTCTAGAATGTCATCTCCACTCGCCCGCTCTAACCCTTCGTTGCGAATCTCCGAACGTTCGGAAACGATCCGTGCTGCTGTAGTCTTACAGTCCATTATCGGTCGGAGCCTATGTGACGGTATTTTATTCCCGGATACAAGAATGCGAGTGTTAGCGGAGGAGGGAAGCGACCGGTCTGTCGTCCCGCACGCAATAAATGGGTTACCCCACAGACCTCTTGCGATACAAACACTATTGTTTTATCATCGACTCGTCGCAAAAAGATGCGAGGCGACGGTACACAGGCGGGCTTTGTTCACGGGAACGAGAACGTTTTAACTCAAACCCAGCGACTTATAATATGGTCGACGTGCAGGATATTAAGTATAATTATAGATAGGAATAAAATATTTAAAATGAATCAGTAAAATAATGAGATTCTCTTTATAAAACGAGAACGAACAATAGTCCCACGTTTTTGGAGTGACTTGAATCACTGGCGTTTTTGTTTGAAGATAATGTCTGATAATATTTGTATCGTTTCCTCCAAGCAACGAAACGTGTGTAACAGATGATAACAATCACAAGAATGTTCAGGAAGTGATAACACATGTATATAACACTGACTATTTAAAAAGAGGTTCGGTACTATGAAGTTAATAAATCATTACTCTAGAGATAAGTGTATTGGAAAAGTTTGCGAATTTGCAAAAAGTAAAGAATTGCAAGTCGGTTGAATATGTAAGTGAGGATGTTTTTATACAAAGTTTTCATAATTTTTGCTCGAATTTTCATTATAATAAAGGGTGAAGTGTGGGGGGGTCGGATTAAGTCGGGAAGTGTTCCTCGGCCGTCCTGGATCCTAGTGTGATTGTCATTCATAAACAATGCAAGTCTATATCGTCACATCCTCTCATAGAGATACACAATGACTGTATCTACGAACGTTTTCCTGTCACCGGAAAGCGGTGTGCGTGTTTCTAAGAGTGCATAACACGCGTGTGTGAGTCCGCGTGCAGACGGCCCTCGGATGAGGCAGGCAATGACCAGGAAATGACGCCGCCGCCTGACCTTCACACACACACACACACACGCACAACGAGACATGCGCCCGCGCATCCCTGGCTCCCGCCCGCTCCCGGCTCCTCCACATAGCGCGGCGTGTAGTTTTCCTCATTCTGTTTACTCACTTGTCCGCCGGCTCGCTCCACACACTCGCACGTTCCTATTATACCGCCTCAGTAGATACATCGTCACAGATTAGCGCCTTAAACTGATAGCGGCCGCAGCTTATGTCCAATAATTATAGTCCGATCGACGAGTCGATAAATGTGACTGCAGCATCGTAAACAATTTTTTGCGAACATCGAAAACAATATGTTTTTTTTAGTAGAAAAATGTAAAGTTAAATCTATAAAGAGGTCCGTGTCCCGACCTTATCAATGTTATCCGAGGCGGTACACACTGAGGGTAACTGATAAATATTTTTTGCATTTCTTTATGGAGGTGACATTGATTCTCGACTCGCGCAAACATTCGTCGACTCTCTGATAATAATTTCTTTCGTAATCTCCTCGCAGCTTCCTCGTTTAATATATGTATATTATGTTTTAATATTAACTGTTTCATTAGGAACGTAATATATTCTTTGTACCTATTCGAGTACAGCGCGTTCTCACTGCAGTATTTTACGTACAATAATATCACATTATGTCATCGATCAAACTGATAGTTCTATATCGAAGAAAGTAAAACAATAAGGAAACTGCTGTTTATTTATAGTATCGCTTGATAAGGCTCCAGTTATCGGTAATCGGCTAGCACCACGTCGGCCGCTATCTAACGAGATTAGCAAATATTGGATATGTAATTGTTTCAAGACTCACTAACGTCAAAGCTGATCGAAGTATTCGGAGAAGTTGATCCGATAAAGTTGTTTGTTTGTTTATGAGTTCTCATTGGGCTCGCTGGGGGGAACTAGTGTCGTGTTAGGTAAGGCTGCGCGGGCGCACGTGGAGCTTACATAACAGATAGCAGAGGGCGCGTCTGTGTCGGGGTCATGGGATGACCTGATCGAACATTGAGGACCTACGACACAACGAAACACATTCGAATCTTGGAGATGGAATTGGTCATCACCCTTTTGAGAAGAATAATCATATCTAATGTGTTGTTTTGACATAAATGATGACCCGAACTAAGACATTACTTTATCTTCATACTCCGGATACATTTAATTTCTTGCAAAATCTGATCATTGTTAATTATTATTATATTTTATGTATATTATAACGTTATCTTCGGTCTCGAGTTGTCAATGGATCACTCTAATGTCCTGTACGTTTATAACGTGACGTTATACAAATGTATTCCTGCCCCAAATATTAACTTCCTTAAATTAACTATAAAGAAATAAATAAATAATACATATAACGGACTCAGGTAATCAGTAAAATAATGTAGAAATGACATAGTGACTCTTGCATATTTGATTCGAACGCTCGCCTTATAACAGTTGAAAGTCAGAATATGTATAAAGTTAAAATTCTCTCAGTGCACACATTTGACTCACTAAATTATCTAAATAGGAAGCTGCATTTTGTTTTATTCATATACATATTATCTCGACACTCGCCGCTTACAGCACGTTATCACGGCGATAATATGAAAAGTATAATTCGAACATTTGTTGCAGAATTATCATACAAGCAAATTATAGAGGAAAGTTTATTAAGAGAAGACGTCCGTCAGCAATGTGTTAAACGATGCGGTCATTATTAGGGGATAAAAATAACGATAAGTGGAGTGGCCAGGAGCGGAGTGTTCAGATAACACGATAACCCGGTAGGCTATCTTCGGAAGATAGTTTTTATGAAATGCAAACAGCGTGCCCGGCTCACGGGCCGGCTGTTGAGTGAGGTCGGCTCGCAGCATGGAGCTCGTGTTATGGCAGGTCAGGCAGCCCGCCGGTTACTTTCATTCCGCTCCACGCTCCACTCTCGCCGTCTCATCGTGCTCGTCTTCTCCGAGTCGTCTTCCGAATCTCCGCCTGATGTTTGTTTGTCTGTCAAGTCCTCCGCCCGGTGTCGCGGAGTTTATCGAGGCCCAGTTTATTGTGCATTCGACCTCAAACCGTGTATTGGGACGCGGCGAAGGTGATACGACACGCAGAGTTCGAGAACCTCGTTTACGTAATGTTATATTATGTGCGAGTGTATCACTCGACACTTTGTTTATATTATAATATTGTTTTTATTTTCAACCGCACCGACACATCATTGTATAATATGTTATGTGGAACGGCTCGTAATTACGAGCTGCGCCATCATGACCGCTCCGTACAATATGATGCATTCAATGAGAGTATTTGTATATAGTAAATTAACTATCGACGTGGTAGCCTGCGTCCTCGCGCCTGTGGCAGGGTGTCAGTGTGGGCGGCGGTGGTCGGGTGGTGACGGGGGGGCGGGGGAGGGGGCTGTGGAGCTGTGAGCTGCAACTGTTTGCGCGGCGCATGGTCAATGACACGACGACATTGCATCAACGCGCGAAGGTCACTGCTCGCCCCCGCTCCCCCCGGCCGCTCCCCTCCACCGCCGCGGTCCTACTCGATCCCCCCGCCGCGCCTCGCCCCTCGCGCGTCCTCCGACGCATTGCAAATTCCTGCACTTCCTTGAGGGTCGCCATCTTGGATCAATCGCTCGGTGAATTGGCTATTGGGAGAAGTAATCATTGGAGGAGCTCCGACGCTTCTTATATATTCTAAACGATCGCCTCGGCCGTTTTGTAATCAAAATCAAAACGAGTTATCGTAACCGAATACATTTAAATAATTATCGATGTAAATCAAACAGTTTAAATGTTTTTAATGAGCCGTATGCTGTAGTGTGTAGTGGAGGCAGTTCTTAAATCACGTCGAGACTCAGATCGCGTGATGCTCGAGAGGTTTCGTCTTCCCTTCATCTAATATTTATTTCCGGCTGGAGTTCTTCCGCCGGGGTGTACGTACATCGAGGACGCGCTTTTTGTTTACTAGTTTGTATATAGCGTGTTAATATTCGTTTTACTAATCGCTTTAGAACTGCGAGTTGTACAATGATTACGAACAAAGGCAGCGTCGGGTCCAAGTTAAACGTTAACTGTTCCTTGCCCTCACATATTTCATAGTAGAACGTGTTACACGAAAATAAAGTGTACAAAGTTGTATTTCAAGACGAAGGTTAGATACTAACTTTATTTATGAAGTAACATTTATTAGCGGTTTCACTTGTGTTGTTATTATGTTCTACCTTTATAAGGAAAATGTCTGTATTTCCCAAATGTACAAACGGCTAGCAATGGTCAAGGCATCCGATGTCTTATTGCTCAATTCGACCCTGACTCCTCCACCGACTGACCAGAACGGAACAAGCCACTGATTGTTGAATAAACTTCTAACTGGTCACAATACGACTAGCTTCCAATAAGAAAGTAGTTAAGATGCTCCGGAGTTATTTTATTATTAAAATCATTATTATATATTCTCAAAAATTAAAAGGTATTTTAAATATTTTCTTAATAAAACCGATCCATTAGGTTATAACTAATCTTCTAAAGTACATTTCAATCGTCGAGGGATCCTAGTTCTCGTTCGACCCCGGCCTCCTCAGTCACTCCTAGTTTAATATATTAATACTAAAGTTTCTCAATCCGCTGGAATTTGTATTTGGCAGCTGGAGTAAACATCGCGGTAACATTTGTTTTCAGTCCGTATTCTTTCAGAACACTGAGCGGTATATGTGATACAATATGTATGTAATACTTGTCATTTGAGTTTACTTCTATTTTTAACGTGATGGGTGATGTTATAGTAGGCATGTATTTTAATGTAACCTGTCTTATATTTCCTTTGACATAAATTTAATAAATATCTCCGAGATGATCTCAGAGTGCAGGACAGTGAAGGGTCGGTGGGGGGCGAGGGAGGGCGCGCGGGGAGCGCGGGGAGGGGGTGGTCTATTTACGCAGCGCTATGCGCTCTAACACTGACCCCGTTAGAACACGCACAAGGATGCCAACCTGATATCTCCTCTATAACACAACTATACATGCCCAGTGTTCCTGGATCACCTCATTGAATATATCGCAACGTTATCGGCCGTAATGCTCACCTCCCGATAGTGTACAGTACTTCTAAGGGCTAGGGCTCTATTTAGAGAGGAGCTTCGAAGTGTAAAGGGCGTTCTTGCGCTCCGTCGGGAATGAACGGATAATTTTAAAACGGCTAGGAGTCCAGTGGAGCACGAATGTGGGACGACTGAACCGGGACGGGAAGACGAACCTCGAGACGTGGAGCGGTTCCGGGATACTGGTGTGAGAGGAATGAGGTCGAGATACTGACTCAAATGACGGCTGACTCCTTAGAGTAGTTATCGAATTTAAAAGATATTATTACTGTCAGATATCATTGACCTGGTTTAAAAATAGTTGTACGTAACTTAAATATAGTAACGTTTGTCGAGTGCATTGTAGACAAAAAGTTGGAGTGAAGTCATTTCATCTCTCCAGTGTGACTCATGATTATTTTAGGACATGTTTCGATATGTTTGCATCTAGAGATTCGGAAGGAAGATGCCAGTTGTGTGAGTTGTGTAAGATGTAAGAGGCGTGCAGTCCAACGTGACACACTCTTAGAGACGGGCTCGCGGGCTGTGATTCATGGTAACTACACTGCGGTTTGTTGATAGCTGACGTCAGTAGGTTCAGGTCACGTACGCACATGACCCCATTCATCACGGATGTACCTATCGATTTTAGGGACTGAGATGTCGAGTGTGAACACTACGAGAGCGGTGTTTACAGTAGGAAGTGCAGGCCGGTCGCCGTGTGTGAACGCGTACAGTCAGTTCAGTTAGTGTGCTATATTCCGGGAGCCGGCCGGTCCTTTCGCTTTCAGCGCTCGTTCGCTGCGCAACGCTCAAGGTCGCGGGGCGTTCAACTCGGATGCGACGAGTGTTGCGACACCCAAATATGTAATTGTTGAGCAGTCGAAGCGTTTGGCAGCGGCCGACACGCAACTGGGTCGACTTGCGCAACGGACACCGGCCGCTAACAGATGGCGCTGCCTCTGATAGTCGTGGCACGGCGCTTATTGGAATTCTCAATCCATAAAGGTCACTTCACAAACACCTCCGTGACGAGGGAGCTGGTGACGTGCCTCTGAACAGGGGACAGTGTTACGAAACAACACTTTCAGATATATTCATTGTCATTAATTACGGTTGTATCAATTATAAATGTCGAGAATGTATATAAATTGTACTCATATCATAAATTACTTCTAAGTCGTATTGTTAGACTTATTTTTTCCTATTTGAATCGATGTCGAAAACCCGTCCTCGTTTAAAATACGAATGTTATTCACAATGTTGTGTCGGTACAGAAAATAAAAACAACTAAACCTTTTGAATATGAAACGAGTACATAATATGAACAGGAAAAGTGTGAAGTGTGTCGTAACTCTGTAATGTACGTTTTATTTGGAAGTTTGCGAATGTCAATAGTAACGATCCGTTCCTCCGGCGGTGGCGGCGCTGGCGAAAATACTCACTGACTATTAATATGAGCGCGCTAGCTGCACTGCCCTTGAAACGGGGCGATCACCTCGCTCACACACACACACGCACATACACACACACACATACGCACACGCACACACGCGCTCCTTATCGCGACCCCGCGCTGCAAAATAGACGCAACCATTTTAATTTCCATTTCGTTTGTGCAAATATGTCACGAATACACACACACATACTCACACACGCGCGCACAATTATAAGTAATTTTATATTGCGCATGCGTGGTCTTAGTTTATGTGCAATCTCCACCTGTCATGGCAGCCTCGATACGATGGATTTGGGTCAATATGATAAATAGAAAAACAATCGTGATACTGGCCGAGCTCGGCTGGAGCGAGTCACGCAAGACGGTGTTAGATTACCTGTAATCAAAAAACCCAGGGTCCACGGACGACGCATTATTTATAACGAGCGACAGTGTACATGTGTATAACGGTGTACACGCTGGTGTACACACCGGTGTACACGCCGGTGTAAACAATAATGTACAATACAAGCGGTTGGTGACGCAACACGCGGCCAGGTTTACAATGGTTGTGATGTTCTGTGTTCTGATCTCTCGTTGGAGATCCTCGTCCATTTGGTCAACACCTGATGATTCTACTCGTATACCAGGGGTCCACATGTACCAGCTCGCGAGTCCTCCTCCATGTGTGAGAGGTGAGCCCTGTTCCGTGTTGCGTGTATCGTGTTTCAACAGACGCCGTCCACTGTTCGCCGGCCACGGCGTCGGAAGGTCGAATGTTTCGCCAGTGACAATGGTGCCGATGCCGTTTCGACATCTGTTTGCAACATCGGATATTCGTGTGTTCTCACTGCAACACGCGACGCGCCGCTCGGTGTACACCGCACACGTCACTCTATACATCATGTACACACGACCACGAGGAGTACAATGGCTGCTTCATAAGCTGTGTTTGCGAAATCTCCTGAGATGAACGTACGGAGTCGAGTCGAGCCGCTTATTTCGGAATCGCGAGGATTAAGTCTCGTTTGAGCCGCGTCTGTTATAGATCGTAACTATACAATACGTATGTAGTGAAAGTCATCGGGGTGTTAATGAGAACATTAGGAATTTGTGAAACAGACATACGTACATAGCGTAATGAATGTAGGTCGCTGTGTGTTATCGTCTGTAGATGTGTGTGTGTATTATATTCATATACATCATGTAATATATATGGAGAGGACGTGACACATTCAAGTCCCTCTCCCGTCATTTATCGTGTTTTGTAACGGTCATCTTTTCCGTTCAAATTGTGTTATTAAATATAATATATTTTCAACGCCGACTTTATTAATACAACAAGATAAAATAACACGTAACGTCAGAACAGCAACAATTATTAATAATATTTTATAATAAGCAATAGTATTAAACAACAATAATAACTTTAGTGTAATCTACGTTCATGTAAACGCGGGAATGGCTTTTTATATAACTCTATTTTCGATAACAGTTTCAGGGTGACTCATATAATACATAGTACTTCGGTCGAGTAACGCAGCGGTATAATGTATGTAAAGTTATGAGAGCCAAAACACCGTCGATATCACCATATAATAGAGCGGCCAACAATCGAAAGTGTTGTTGGGATGCGTGTGTCATGCGTCCGGCACACACGCGGCAGGCGGCGGGCGACGGACGGCGGACGTTTCTGCATCTTTATATTAGGAGCACTGACCTTGCACAATGTCAAATAGCTAAGGACAGGCGACCGATGCATCGCTATGCCAACTGGTTCCGCTAGGGATGCGCACCTCGTCTCCACTCGTCTTTGTATTCGTTTTTTGCTCATATTAAATGTTTGTTAATTAAATATATTATGTATTTTTATTTACGTCCACCGGTTATACGTTTACTGCTAGATTACTGGTGTGTTTGAAAGATACTATATAGTATAGAGGTATGGTTTAATAATTAATTAAAAAATATATATTTTCGTATTTCGTTCTGTCACGACACATCCCTATGTTTTACAAACAACAAATATGCAATGCGAACGTTTTCTTTTATTTTGAACGTTTTGGCAGGTCTTATTATTACTGTGTGTTCTTAGTGTTCTTTATATAGACGAGTACAATAATACGTCTTCATACTATGTACGACCGTTCAGAATTAATTTTACTTTCAATACGACACGACTGTCAGAGTCACATATAATATATATTTAATAAAACTTGTGTATAAGCATGCGATGAGCAGCATATTAATGTATTTATATGTATGTGCACGTTTATCCTGGTATGTTATTTTAATCTGAAAGCTATAACTTTCATGAGCATCAAGACCATAAGCCGGGTGTTTAATGTAATGAAGATGTTTTCTGGAAAAAATATAAAGAGGACGTCGGGGAGTCGAGGTCGGTGTATCTGAGACATGATGCTACATCAGAATTAATTCAGAAGATACTTTCATAGTTGTTGTTGATCATCACATAGAATTATAACACGTGCTTTGGTACAAATTGTAACAGAAGTGTGATGAGGGTGTGTGGGTGTGTGTAGTCGTGTGGGTGCAGGCCAGCTGGCCGTCAGCCAGGGTTCCTGCAGCATCACGGGGGAAACTCAGTTATGGAGTTAATTTGGCGTAAACATTTTCATTTTTAGGATTATACATTGATGGAAGAGGGATCCTGTGAAGAGGTATCCTTTGCTCGCTCAATGTAATGTATGTTCGTGATGCTGTATGTATGACAGTCATATCCAGATGATGTAACATGTTCTCCTCCAGCCGGCGTGTGTTCGTCTGTGTCCCGACCCCGCCCCGGGTCACCTTCCTCGTGGTTCGTTCACCGGTCACCTTCCCCGGCACACCATTGTTGGAAGTTCTTTTAATTTTCATATTATGTACACTATTAATCGTATTGTCTCATCGCTTTTGTTGTCTTCGATCGTCTTGTTTGTTTAATTGTTACATTCGTTTCAACTTCTGATATAAACGTTCTCGTTATCTACACACCGGAGAGTCGTTACTTCACTCACAGTTATTACGTAATTTATTATTAATTTTAACGAAGTCTCGATGATGACAACTCACAGCGAACTATATCATGTATATAATATGTTTCAAGACAAATAAGATCTTGTAATGATGTAGGTAGCGTCGTACGTGCCGGATAATTAAATATATTATTATAAAGCTTAGCGCTGATCCGACCGAGCCGTCTCCAAACGGTTCCTACTGTAATTGAGTATTCTGTTCGATTGTGATGTGTTCAGAGTAACAATGAGATGGACCTATCAGCAGAAGACGGTCGATTTGTAAGTTAATTTCGCTCCGGATTATTGCTATGTGTTGAACGTGTGTTAGGTATATGTGATCAGCTTACCGGGCGGCCTGGGGTGGGTGGCGACGTGATGCTGCAGCGAGGAGGCGATCTGATGGGGCTGGTAGAAGGGCAGGAAGGGGGTGTGGAAGGGCGCGGGCTGCGGGGGCTGCAGGCGGGCCTTCAGCTCCTCCGCGGAGCCCGCTCCTGACGAGGACGACTCAACGTCCGAGACACCGCTGTCCGCCGGAGAAGGAGGGAGGGAACCTGAGAACAAACACACCGTACAGAACATATACAATGAATATAACACGGAGTGTCCTCAACGACGGTCATGTTTGAGATAAGTTATAAACATTTATGACCGAGATTTATTATAGAATGTTGCGGTTCAAGGAACGCAGATTAAACAATGAATAGTATTTTTATTGTTACTGGAAAATTTATAAGTAACGATTGCATCATTGCATTTAATACGCCACCAGCGTGATGTGTGGATTTAGCTCGAACACTCGTCACCTATCATGTTGTATATTTCATTATTAAGAACGCTGTGGGATCATCTGAACCGTTGCTTTTTATTTGCATACAGAGCGCATAAATCACAGAGCGCACTGTTCAATCTGTTCTAACGGTCATCTTGCACAATGGTTCGCATGCACCCCGCTAATGACCGTCTCTCGCTAAGTCCCAACGGTCAGTCTCAGCCCTAACCCTTACGAGTCGCTAAAATGCACTTCCACCTGACCTGTTCTGACGCGTGGGAATACTCTCTACGGTCACTTCCTATTGTCATGTAAAATATAGCGTATATTTTAATATATCATTATGCAGATTTTACTTTCTTTGAACGAATAGTTCAAGGGTTAGGGATGTTTTTTGCATCACAAATGTATTGTCATCTCGGTATGTTTTCGTTGCATAATTACCTATTTTATATGTAAAAATATAGTTCGTGCTTCTATTATATACGTTAAGAAATATTTATTTAAAGTTTGAAGACAGTTAGATATCAAGTGGAGCTGGATGCGGTGTCAGATATGGAAATGAGAAGACGGTGAAAACTTTCTCATGTCCGAGCCCTTTGTAATAAAAAAGTTTGACGACTAACGGCTGTCGGGTATTTAAATAATATAATCATGCAACTAGGAGTTAAGAAAGAAAGCTTTATATTCATACGTTTCCTTGTCCATTGAAACTATGACTGGTATTGAGTCAGCGGTGACCATTTGACCGGTGCGAGCCTCAATGCGCTGTCCGCACCCTTTTGTGACCATTGTCAACCCTTCAGCGTTGGACAATGGCTATGGGAACCGGGAAGCGAGGTGCCCTACTGGACCCTGGCCATTTTTGACCATTTAAATCGAGAATAGTATAGTGTTACAGTATAATCAACAAAACGTAATAGTTCGTTCAAATAAATCAAGTTTTGTTGTGACCGAATTAATTCAGGAAGTGCCCGGTCGGACTTCGATTGTAAATTTGAATATAAAAGCAAATTAATAACTCATTGGACTAATGGGTTTGATGAGAAGCTACGTATAAAGTAATCTTCAAATATCCTAACTGTTGACACAACGTAACCTAAAGGCGATGAGATGAATAATTTCTTCAAGCATAAAAGCTATAAATATCTGGTTCGATATAACCTTGTGTTCATGAAGTTCCCGTTCCTACCACGTTCCACGACCAGTCGCCGGTTCGTCCAACGGCCAGGAACACGGAATCGCTTCCATTGTGAGCCCCTTTCATCTCACGTATCAAAATAATAATAAATTATCAATAAATAATGCTAACCAAGCCCCTCCGGAGCAGCTCTACCGGCCGGCGAGGAATGCGGTCCCATTAGTAAAATATCACAATACGGACAAAGATATCCCACCCTTTTTTAATCAGAGCATCTTTATAGACTGACCGCTGTCCATCGCCTTTGTGCCAAAAGCGGTGTTAGACCATAATCCCTGCGAATGGTTACTTTGAATATTTTTTGCATATGAATAATGATGCGGTGATGAGGAGTCGGTACGGAGCACGTAACACGTTACATTAACGGCGAGGACCGTACACGTGGAGATATTACACATTACACTGAATACTGATCCCATACTACACGCACGCACACACACACACACACACACACACACACACACAAACACACACATATATACGTATTATATGTATTGTATATTTATAGTGTTAATTTCTTGGTTCTTCCCCGTTTTATTTTCTCTCAATATAGTACATTGTAACTATAATACTTATTTATACGTTTTCAGTTTAGTAAAAGATTATAATGTGTCAATGTATTCTTAAACCATTGTATACAGGTTAACAAATCTGTTAACTATCATAAAATTATAATATATAGTATAGTTTAATTTATATTCACATTTTCTATGTATATATAGTGATGGAAGTGTTGTATATAACGAGTAAACAATGAGTTAACAATAAATAAAGACAACATCAAACCGCGGAGCTTCAAGATATTTCCAGTTTATTTAGAATCTGTTGACCCTTACCGTCCTGCCCTTAACTACTTAAGGCTATTTTGATGGTAATATCTGCCGAGGACCCCTCGCCATTTAAACACGCCGTTGGCCATCTTGAGGGCGCTCTTTAAATATATTATGCGACAGCGCGGGGAAGATTAATCGAATTATATCATAATTAAACAAAACGATGCTGTATACCTACGCGAAACCTGTTCCGTGAACGATACGCGAGGTAGCGATAATCACAGCGACCTCACGGTATTTAAAGCTGAATATGACAAAAACATCGTTCATAGGAGCGGGCTGCCTGGCTGTCTCTCACCCACGCATGACATTCTAATTACATAGTGTCGGCATTCAGCACCGGAAACCGATTATAACGAGAGAGATGCAGCCATCGAGCAGTGAGCCTGTCACAGATTAGTGTCTATTGTTGGTGACGGAGAGCGGGGCAGCGCAAGGTGCAGCGGATCCCATTTTGCATAAAGGCTTCTAAGCGATAATAGAATATCACGCAATGTGTGCAACCATCTGCGATCTAATGTTTGGTTAGGATTTAAGAATGTTTGCGGTCCGGCGGGCCCGGTGCTGTGCAAGGGTTACGTACGCTTTGTGACGCCGACGATATTTTGGATATATTCCCTTTTTTTGCACAAAGTTTGATTTGTAAAATATCCGTCAATATCGGATTACCGACGACACATACCACTGACACACATTTAGTTCGAGCACACCTCACACTAAACAAGGAGCGTGTGTCGGTATGTGTTGCCACGAGTAAGAACAAAAATTATATTACATAAGTAAAACTGAATTATAAATCGTACAAAAGAAAGTGTTTCGCACGACACACGGTACGTATTGAGTGTGATACGTCGCAATGAACCGTGACGTAATATATCAGAGCTGTCAGGGACGGACAATGGAGAAAATGAACCCTTTAGATAATAATAATATTAAGGGTACTTTCTATTAGTTGAGCAATCACCGATTAATACACCCACATGGCCACTGAAGGGCTGATTTGATGAAATTGCATATTTTGCAACATTTGACCCTTTCTACCATCTGGCCAAGCTGTTAAAGTATTAGTATTGTTATAGAACAACTGTAATATATACATACATATTACATATGTAGTACGCGTACGAAAACGTATCGTCCCACCAAAATATATAGATATAAAGCATATAATATGTTTAGGTTTCGGATGTTATTGTAATTATTTAATTCGTCAGGTTAATACGAGACAGAGCAACGGAAAGCTCGCTTTATGGACTAATAAAGCCGAGACCGATGGTTACGCAATCGTTTTACATGTGTTGTACGGGAGGCTCGGCGTGTGCGTGAGCGGGGAGTCGGAAGGAGTCAGGGGGAGGCGGGGGTGGCGGGAGCAGGCCGCGCTCTTGACATTGGGAGGGATCAGCTGAGGGTATCGATTGCCCCGCACTTCCTCTTTGTTCTTTATGAATTTTTCATGCTCGCCTCCTTCGCACTTGTTTTGACGCGATCTTATTTCCTACGGGTTAACAGTTTATGTAAAAGAGGAAGATTTGAAAGTCATTACGGAATGCGAAATACTAGTGAGCCTTGAATACTAACGACTACGGATTAGGTTCAGCCGACTTCACAGAAGAGGAGCACGTTGTTCACACCGTGGACGTATGTTGAGTATTGATAATATACATTGATATAAACTTCAAAGTTGATTGTTATTGCACTTTAATTTCTTTAGTGTAATTGATTAATTATTTATTTCAAATATTATGACTTGCAAAAGAAAGACGAAAAAAAAACGTGTGATGAATGGGAACTTTTTGCTTTTTCGCCCAATTAAAGGGATGGCCGCATGTCATAAGGATTACAAACATCCGACATGAAATATGTTCACTTGAAAATATATGAGATTACGAAATAATATTGTACGTAGGTATACAAGGAGGTAGCAGCCTACTGCGGAGGCTTCAAGGTTAGTCCGTTCATTGACGAGGAACAACATTACATAAGGATTTTATAAAATCGTATTACATTATAATCGCGACCCCGATATCAGTTATCTCTTCCCAAAACTGAATATCACCGGATGACGGTTCCTCTCTACACGCTAATCGGACGTATTTTTTAAAATAATATTCATTACTGGTATTCCCATTAAATCTTTGAAGACAGGACGATATTGTGACGTCATTTTTTCTTTAGAGAAATAAAATCAGACATTATATCGGTGGATGTGTAATTTGGGGTACAATACGTGAGTCCTTTCAAGCGGCGTGGACGGAAATTGCAACAACTACTGAACAAACATGATGCCTAATAGAGATGTGAGCTGTTCTCATCGTCCCTAACTAATATCCGTTGTGTCTGGTCTACAACACAACTAATGATTTCTTATTTATTTGTTGTACATTTTTATTATTCTCTGTTAAACCGAGTGAACGTTTCTCAAAGTGAATGTAAAGAATCCCTGGCGTCGTCATGTTAGTTCGCCTGCGGGAGCTCTACTCGCCGACAAAGGATATCTGACCCAGAAAAGAGCAACCCTTTCATCTATTTATACATGTATATATTCGTCTACATATTGCTTTAATATTTCTACATAATTTCTTTGAAATTATTAATATTTAACAAGATACATATGTTTAGTTTGATAACAATTTCTCTACCATCGTATTCCCTTATTGAAATAAAGTATAGTCTATATACATATTTTTTTTATGTTGTTTTGAAAGCTTTTCTTCAAGTACTGTATTTAAAGTGTCACCCTGTTCTTCCGTCTAAGTGTATGTATGTGTGTGTATACTGACCAGTATTGGGCGCGGTGTACAGCGGGTGTCTCGGCGCGGGCGCTGGTGCCAGCAGGCCGTGGAGCAGCGCTCGTCCGAGGGAGCCCCTCGCGCCCAGGGTCAGGGACGTCGGCTCACCGTCCACTGGAACAATCACACACCATTAGAATATGGATCAGGAATACATAGAATTGATTACTTGAATGTCCTTAAACCAGGAGGTATGCTCATCCTCTTCATAGATCTATTATTATTGTTCAGTAACCGTACAAGTTGTCCGACGGTCTCATCTCGTAAACGACAACTATATAATATAACAGAAGTTTCGAGAGAATTACAAAATCGATATTGTATAATGTTTAATGATACAGCAGCCAGACGCTTCCGTGCGGCAACCTTGAGCCCCCTGCCCCTCCCCGGCGCCCCCTCCCCCGTGTCCCGAGCCACCTGTTGCGCCCCCAGCGACCCCCGCGACCCCGGCGACCTCCACTCCACCCCCAGAGCTCGTTCCCTCAACAGTGCGCATGTTTGGCGCAGAGGGAGACGATGACTCTCCCTTTCGTCCAGGTCGAAATGTCTAGACGAAATGTGAACTCTTAACGGCGTGTACATGACTACATACCGACCGTTCGATGCAAATGTGGAAACTGGCACGACACTGATCGTGTGCACCAATGATAAGCGTATTATATTTATAACATATCAGCTACAACAAAAAGTACAAGTTTAAAGTACCGTCGATACATATCTATTATGAGAGTCGCCGCCAAAGTTGACTCACGAAATGATTTTAAGAACAAATCTTGTAAAATATAAATCATCAAACAGAATCTAAGTTAGCCCTTTATTCTAAATACTTCAATTGAAAAGCCAATTTAAATTAATTAAGAAACATTGTTCATTTAAGCAGATTGTTGTAATATCAATCAGCGGGGTCCGAGTCTCGACACTCAATTCGATACTTTATTTCTGAGAAGTCTCACGCCGTCTTCTTTGTATACTTTTCAACCAGTTAACGGACTATAAAATGACTATTCGAGCCTGAAGGGTCTCTGACGTCACTACTCACCCTTCAAATGTAGTTTGTAAACGACTAGAAACGTCTTTTTGAAAATGTTCAGAAAATTTTCCTTCAACAATTTTGTGTTACTAGAGCCTCGGAGCCTTTGTCTGACAAGCCTTTCATGTTAGGTTTAGGCTCAATTGAAGACACGGAATTTCGGTACCGTTTTTAGATGTTAAATGATACTTTGACTTCTTTTCAGGTGGAAAATGTAATAATGAAATGAAGCTCCTCGCGTCTAATATACATATACATATTTGAGTTTTACTTGCTTCTTAATAAATTGAGATATTCTTTATGTACGATCTCAATATAGTATTAAACAAAAATATAATACCAAGAATAAATGATACGACGTTGAAAGCAGAAAGTTGTTAATACTGCGGAGTGTGCATTATAGAACGGAGGTACGGAGGTGAAGTGCAGAGGTCGACGGTATCTCTGAGGATTTGTTTCCATTTGACTAACTTGCACTTGCACTTAGTCTGAATTACTTAAACAGCGAGATGAGAAACATTCCTTTGTCTTTATAATCATGTATTATACGAGACGTATATATAGAACAGTTTTGAATAGTTTAATATAGAGCTATGTACATGTAGCCTCCTAAAGCAGATCCGGCCGAACGGAGCGAAATACTAACATTATAAAGGTACATAATTTATGAGCAGCGAGACGGCTTTAGGCCTCGTAAATCGATACAAACTGAATCCAGGGCACCCGGCCCGACCTAGACTTCCGCTTACTTCCCACAATGTCGGCACAATGTCAACAACGTCACTACGGCCAGTCTCCTACAAGACGAGGCGAAACTATCTGTTGAACTAATTGGTTTCGTATCTTACACGATACGGTTACAGAAGTACTTCCAATTATCGATGTACAAATCAAACATGTTTCAGAATGTACCGACCCTTGGAAATTCGATTGAAATGTTTATTAACTTGGATTGCGTAAGGTGTGTTATCAATACTAAAGGAACCCTAGAATATTCGACGCTGGAAAATTACAAATTTTCCCTCAAACGAAACGTCCGAAAGTTGTTTTATTCTGACGTGAATAATTTATTTTATAAGAGAGACGTATCGCGGAGTTTAACAAGCTCGAGTCGGGAGATAATGCTGTACAACCTGCGGGCATCGCTACCAACCTGAAGTACCTAGTCTTTGTGCTCCTCCTCCCACTTTTACTTTCCTGTTTCTCTGAAACATTAACTAACTTGCATAGGTAATGAGCTTCTCCCTCTGTGGCGGAGTCAGGTGAATGCACTCCTCTCCCTACACCCCTCCACAGAGGGGGTCTTTTATTTCAGTGGTACAATAATGTTAGTTTTATGCAGTTCAGTGTACGCTACGGCCCCCGGGTTCCGCGCTGTTATGTTAAAACGTCTGGAACACCGCTGATGAAAAGAATTTCATTACACTAAAGTGAGATGAAACTCTATTACGTTTTAAATAAATTCAAATGCAAAGTTTTAAGGCAATGCACATACGAGGGCATCGCCGACCACGTTTAGTAAACCGACTATATGTATAGTATATTATATTGATACATGTAACTTTTTATGAGCTGCTCCCTGGTCACATTCAGGGTGTTGTGATGCGTGACACAAGAGTGCATTTTATTTTTGCTGTCGGTCATTATTTCAAGAGAGATATTTTAAGATCGGCGACGAAGAGCTGTCGACGGTTTCACATGCGAGGTATTAATTAGGAACTCAGGAAAAGATTCGACAATAATACGTGGAGCAGTGTACGAGTGTTAGAGATGAACGATATAACAATACGATCGAAGTATAATAGTGGAGTATCGCTGGAACAATTAATGTGAGAAGTATTGACTAAATTAAACGGCACAAGAATTTATTTTCCACATTTTCCTCATCACATGTACACATGCGTGCAGCTATGTGCTGAGAACGATCTCCGTCACTTATTGTGTTTATCGATTAAAATGAACAGCACTCTCATTACCAGCGGACGCTAATTGGAGACAGTCAACATATCGTACATGATGAGTAATGGACGTCTCCGAGGAGATTTAACGACGAATAAAACACGAGGAGACGTAAAGATCACAAAAATGTGTTTTGTATAAAAAGCCAAGTCCGAGACCAGTTCTCAATGTGACCGCGGCTGAGGAAGTGGCTCGGCCGATGACGTCACGTCTGGACTACACCGACCACGGCCCAGGACGAGAGAGGTGGCGAACACACACACACACACACACACACACACACACACACACACACGTATTGTTTAAGAGATATTATGAAGTGGAAGACGGACAGTTATGTGTAGAGAGCGACGATTTATTATGATTTAATTTAATATTATATTTATATATGTATCTAAATATAGCTCGCGGTGATTTTTTATTACTCCATACATTTAAGCAATAAGGAAAATGGCGGACGATAACTAATTAATCATTTGATATATGTTTCCTGGCTCATCCGTTTCGGTATAACAGACATACACACAAACATACAAAAGATACGACGCGGCCCGGTATGTGAGACTGCAGGCTTATACTACAATATGTATGTGTGTGTGTGCGTGTGTGTGTGTGTGTGTTTGTGTATGTGTGAGTTTCATCAGCGAAATTCATTATTATATACATATAACGAGAGATGTATAATTCGGTATCCGCCGTACACCCCGACTTTGGTATCGAGATATTGTTTCACAGAAGCATTTCATAAACTCGACCGTATTTGACTCAACGGAATCTCAAAAGGTACGAAATTTTCAGGAACAAAGTGGCCGAGTCGAAAAGTTTTTTTTGTTTGGTTTTCTTCAAAATAATTGAACGGTTTTATATAAACTCGTGATGGCCGCCGAGCGATTCGCACTCGTAATAACAAACAATTTAAAGGAAGTTGCTATACATAATAGCCCGGAGGCGCGAAACTAAAATGGACTCTATATTTTTATGGTTAAGGTGCCATTTAACGACATTTTGTTTCGGTTAATCTTATGAGATGGCTGACGTCAAAGTACATCCGGGAAGCTTCTGCTATTTCAAACCACACATTATACAGTGGACCGCGAAATCCCTGATAATATATGATACGGGGGGTCTAGCGTGAGTGGTCGAGCCAAAGTAATTATATAGGTATCCATATTAAGTTAGGACAATGATACACCAACACAGCGATATTTGCTTGAGAGAGGAAGATACAAGCTATCGATGGTGATGAGTCCAGCTCGTTTGTTAGGTGTCTATTTCCAATGAGTCCTGGTCTGAGCCAGATATGACCCTGGACGCCATTCGTGTACTTCGTTACTGATTTAACATTAACTTTATATCTTTACTCGACTGATTGTTCGACCGAAATAGTGTGACACCTGTTTCTACATGACACAAATAACCTTTTAAGATCATTATTCCAACCGCTGTATGAATACTAACCATAAAATTAAAAGTACGCTACATAAACATCTAGATCCCACAAACAGGGAAAACTATCTAAGATGGCGTCGGAAAAGTCGCGGACACTTTCCCCCGCGCGGGAACTGAAGAAAGTCAGCGGCGCGAAATGGAAATCGGCTCGATTATTATGATAACACGCTTTAATACTTTAATAACCCGCTCGAGAATATACACTCTTGGAAGTAGACATACCTCATATATTAGAACATACATTTAATATAACGAATAGTACAATATTAAATAATGAAATCGGTAATACATTAAATAGGATGTGTTTAATGAAATTCCGTTGTTTGTTTATGCTAATGTAAGAGGCAGAGGTTGCGCAACTCGCTCGTGACTCATGAGTGGAAAGGCCGCCGTCCTAACATTGTTTATCTGGTCAGCTCACTACCAAACACTCGGGTTACAAAACAACGACGACGTTTGGAAACTGTGAAGAGGCAACTGCGAACAGAATTATATGCACGACCACCAGGTTGTGTAGTGACTAGTGGTACAGGTGGAGGTGTCAAAGGAGTACCCAGGTATTATGAATGTGATGTTGTGACACGCGAGCGGGCTGAAATAGATCTGTTGCCGGCTGACATGCGCGCGCGCTACGAACTGGGTCAGCGGCGAAGGGCGCGGACCCGCTCGGTCCGGGTGATAGGAACTGTTATATACAGGAAACTGACCACGGCCTCTGATATCCCTGGACATAACCAACCTCACGAACGTTCGAACATTCCAGTTATTTTTCAATGACTCGGTTATTAGTCATGTTCTAATGGCTGTATCATTTTTTGTCTCCTTGGAGAGGTTCGGGGTTCGGCAGCCTACGTGCAGCCTCGGTCGGCCGCTAATGCTGCTCACGGCCGACCGATCAGCGACTCTTGAACAGCAACAAACGCTGCCGTAACAATTTAACCTCTATGTCGCTCGTGCCCAAGCGTCAGTTTGTTTCGACGGCTCGGTTTGTACAAAAACAAGTCAACAGATATATTATATTTTTCTCGCTAGTCAAACGACAAACAAAATATTTACAAAATGTTATGTTTTATAGGTCATGATTTATTTTAGAGAGAAATTTATTTTCTCGGAATAAATGTTGAAACTCCGCCGTCAATTATAAATAGGCATGTAATATTTTAAATTACTTTATCATAGTCTCATCTGACAACTCGAGGTGGAGGTTTGGTGCGAATCAAAAACAACAGCCGGCCCTACTAAAGAGAACAGAAAATGTTCAATGATGATCTATTGCATTACAACGATAAGCTACTAGATACGTTATCACGAGCGGCCGTAGGAAACAAAAATAGGGACAAGGGTACGGTTGCCTTAGATATGTTTGTTATTGTCATATTCCGCGCACGTGTAATCGTTGCAACACATCTCTAATTCCTCCGCGGCCTTATTACTCTCCACGATCATGTCACATTCTGTGTCACCGTCTAAAATTAATATCGATACAACCGGAAAACCTTAAATTGTGTCAACGAGAACGAACTATAACGTCATAGGTCGGCCATGTTTGGTGCAGCGCGCGAAAGTGAGATTTCGCGCGAACGAGCGGTGCATCTCGGCTCCCTTGACCTGGTTGTAGACCGCTCCCCCCCCGCAGCCCCGCGCCCCCCCGGCCTCCTCCGGCCTCCTCCCCCCCCTCGGCCCCTCTCGGCAGTAAACAGATAGATGCCAACCGCGAGTTACTATTAACTAGAACTGCAGACTATTTATGTATTATTGACGTTAGACATTCGCTCTAAAAATACATACATAATTAAAATATCAATTTGTTACGAAATATATACGTGGATCGTTAATAGATCTGTTATCTGATTATCATTTGGGGAAATACGACATGACATACGATATGTACACAGTCGATGAACGGGCATTTTATATTTATTTAGGAAGTACATTCTGAGCGATGTTCTAATTACTGCGGAGCGTCGAGGAGTTCGGAGACGGAAGCGTTATTAGATCCATCAACAAGTGGGCGGGTCACAGGTATCGGATGGTCTGACAGACGTAAAGACTTCTAGCATGCATTTATATAGGTGTGAGGTTGTTTTTAATGTATCTGGTCGGGAGTCCGCGCTGACCTCGATCCCACCACGGCGAGCAGTACGTTATCTGTGCTCGCTGGTATGAACGGCTGGTGAGGCAGCGTCCTCCGCTCTTTATTCAGAGTGCTGTCAGTTTTCCTGGTGGCTCGTTGTTTCGTAACCGCCACAATGTGTTCGTTGGGTCGCTCGTGCATGTGTAGGTGACCACCGCTCGTGTTTCACAATACTCCGCGCCACACTCGCGCCGTCCTCTAGTCTCATTGACCTTAGACCGTCACATCGAACGTTCTTTTCTTGGAGTCATGCTAATCGTTGCTGAAACATGCTCGTGTTGTGTACATAGAATGTGTTGGGTCGTCACTCGCCAGCGGCCGCGCGGATGTTGCGCGCGAGATGAAGGAAACCCGATATCGGCCGATACAATAATATCGTGATTGTTGTGTCCAAACAGCGGAGGAAGTGTCGGAACAATATTATGTGTTTGTTTGTTTGTTGGCGCGCGTGCTCTCGCCGCGGTATTCTGTAGTTTCCGGCGGTGGTGTGTCCCGCGTGCTGGCTCGTTGTTTTGAATGCAATGAATGTATGTCATAATCGATTTTAAGGAAACAGTAATGTGTGACCTCGAATGTAACGGCACATTACATCGATCATTGTACGCCGCTTGAGCAATATATAAAAATACCCAAACATACGACTGGCATATGTTGTCATTCATTATTATCGGTAGGTAATTACATATATTGATATAGTTACATACATATATATGTATATGTGTGAATGTTTTAAGGGTATGAATCTTAAAGCAATAGTGTTATTAATTATAAATCTAGTTCGGCCGGATGTTGCTTCACACACATACAGGAAATCGACTCGTTCGCCGTGTTTTAAGCACATTACATTTTTTGTACGTTACTACCGAGATATGGGTTACGTTTTTCTTTAAACACACTTGGATATACTTCGTATTAATTATATCGATATATATTAAACATTACATAAATCTCTCGTACGTGACGTTACACAACTCTGTGACCTACGCCCGTCAGTTGTAAGGTTCATTTTCGTCGGCCGGTTAGTATTTTTACAACACGGCTTACCCAATATCCGCATGTCGCAATTCTCCTTCACACGCTATCACCTGTATTGCTATTGCGGTAAGGTTCAGTTTCTGAATCACCTTGAAAGCCTCCGTCTCGCTAAATCCTTTCCAAGTTTCGTCGGTCGTTTCCTCATGTTCCGCGGTACCATCAGCTTGTGACTGTAACAGCTTCGTCACAGTAACTCCGAGCCGCTCACTCGTCAGTTATCATGGCGTATATAATATTAAGTCACAGTCCCATAGTCATAAGGCGAGCGATCAATTGTAATTCACGTCGCCCGCGTAACGTCTGCGTCTAGAAAGCTGTGACCTTTAGGACATTTTGTGTGGAATGAGAAATAAAACTAACAACTCAACAAAAAACCTCCAACCTTCACACAAACATACTAATGGTTGTGTTCAGTCCACACCCTGTTACTTGTTATATTATTTATTGTCACCAGTATATAGACTTCGATGTGACCTGACGTGCCTCGTATTAATGTTTGGGATACAATGACCATTACGATAAGAACACTAGTAGTCCTGGCAGATGGAAAGTAACAGTGTCTAAATGATTTATCGACCAGCGTTTATGTTATGTTAATATAAAATAAATAACCGTTTCGTAGGAGTTATTGAGACGGTCTATAATAAATGAATAAATTACAGTCCAGTCCTTTATTGTTTTAGGACTCAGGTATTTTTGTGAACTATGGAGTTATCTTTAGCACGGAGCCTGTCGAAGTTTTGGTAGTTTAGAGGAGGAGAACGTTGAACCGAGACCTTCGATAATGGACGAGATTATTTTTAATCAAGTAATAATCTGACGACGTCTTGAGAAATATAATATTTTTGTCAAAGAAACAATTTGTAGACGTTCACATCGGACGTTATTGGAACGTCTCTATAAAATAATATGTTGAAATCAATAGTAATGATACGAATGATGTTTAAATATTACTCCACGTTTGAGTGGAGCACGTTCCCTGCGAGCACGGAGGTTGCTCTCATGAATTTACATTGTTTGCGGATCGTCTGGTCTTAACTCTGAAACATCACTTCTCGCTGTTCTTACGGGAACCTAATTTAGTGTTAAGTTTATACAAACACCGGCTTTGGTTTGAATTAAAAAATATGTGCGGGAATTAAATGTATTATGTTTTTAATCGAGTTACTGCAGGAGGATAACGGCCGGAAGACCGGTGACATCACACTCTCATGACGCACTACTACTAGACTGAGGTTTGTTGAGTCCATTCAGACTGGACGATAATTTATTAATAATTATATTATGAGTATTTCTGTTCACACTCCGTGAGATACGACTTTTATTACGATCGACGTTGTTCCTGCTAGTGACGACTGACCATTACGACTATTTTTATCTCTTGTAAGGACCGCGTGTCCAATTTTTTAAACACACAATATAAATTGTAAAAGAAAGTTGTATATCAAAGTATTGTTGACAAAACAGAATTCAAACATTTGTCTGAGAAACAAACGGGGACCAAAAAATAAATAAAGTGTTTTTTTCCAAAATTTTTGCAAAACCATCTGCGAATAGACAAAAGCAAAGGTACCGTTGCGAATACGAAACTCAGTCGTAAATTTTTTTCGCGATAAAAAACCGCGAGTAAACGTCGACACCCGCACTAAACAACCGTTCTGTATACTAATGTTTTTTGCACGAGGGGTGTAGGTACGCCGTACCCGCTACCGGCAGGTAGCTTTTTTATAGCAAACGTTTAAAAATTGGGTTAAGTATTTTTTTCTATGACAGATGAACTGAGCAAGGTGAACGGTTTTAGGTTACGGAAACCGTTTTTTACTTTGACCCTATTAACTATTTCCAGTTAAAGCACCGCAAATCACATGTTACATTCAAACTGTGTCAATTTTTTTAACTCAAGATATCGGTAAAATAACAAAGAGTCGTATGGCTTGAAAACAAATAAGATATGCCATTTCTTCCTCATATAGAAATAGTTATAATACCGTCTGTAATCGTTACCTATAATATTGATAATAATTAATATAAGTGTAGTGGGTCCTTTCTTCAACTTGATTTTTTTTTTGTGAACAGTTTGATCGTGCTACCGTTCGGACCGCGGGGCCTCAATCTAACAGGTCTGTTGTGAAACGCGGGCCTTGCGCGACGGGTGAAGGCCGGCCATCGCTGCGCGTGCGCACATTACAACCGATTCGCACTTTACAGTTTTTAAAAGGTACACAGACACAAACGCTCTTACACACTTTTATTACACAACCTCCTAATACGCTCCGAGCTCGTATCGTACACTATCCATATGAATACGGCTGTTAGTTTTTTGCGCACTTTTTTATTGTGTTTTCGGAAGTTGTAAAACAGTTTAACATGGTATCAGTGTCGTCTTTGTCCGCGAGGCTCGCTCGTTTATTAGTCAATATCTATAAACGGATGTCATTTGAATACTGAAACTGCATTAAAAAAAATCTTAGCTATCGCCATCTCGCTCGTCCGTTACATTTCTCTGAGGTGCGAGTGAGACGACACGGTTCCAGGAAGTCGTTCAAAAAAAAAGGACAACCCTTCCTAACCCTCTCCTCGCATACAATATAGAACATCAAGGAATCTCTTAATCTATAATCGCCTCTGTAAATATAAACGTAGGGTCAAATTTTAAAAAGGTATATCGTTTATAAGATCGTAATAGAAATGCTAAAGAAACATATAAAATTCAGGTTTTGTTTTCAATCGGACGGAACAGGTAGACGCGCGAGTCACTCGGCTCGGTATAAATATCCATCGACTATTAATAATTGACTATTATGTAATAAATGATACACGTAGTGTATATATTTCCGAGAACCTCAACCTCCGAGCCTCCGAGGGATGTTCGTTTGGGAGACTCGTCGGCATCGTTTTGGTCCGGCCTCTGTCTCATCTTTGACATTTGTATATAAATATACCGTCCGAAACACATGCCAGTGATAAGAGCGTACGCCGTTCAGTAAGAGGTGGCTATCATTATATCATATTAATAAAGAGATGAAGACCGGGGAGTGATACCAAGTGGATAGTCTAATGCTCATTATACATAGTTACAGAGCAAGTGACTCCTCGTCAGTTATCGCGGTTCTATGGTGTGTGTTTTGGCTCGTGTTTGTCCGATACTGTTTTTAATAATCAGAATGCACTTCGTTGTTGCCGCGGCTCGCTGACATCCGTCCGTAGTGTCGCCGCTAACCTTTTAATATTAACATTTTTTACTATTCACTTGTATTGTTTTGGTAGTTTTTGTCGGGTTTCAACATTTTTTTGCCCCAGAACATGTCCTGAATTATTCTCGGTTGTATATCATCGCTGTTGTATTCGACGACTATATAATTGTTATATATTAATTGATCTAGCATTATTATTTGTATAATTTCCTGTGTAACCTCTTCGATGAAAGTTCCGGATAGTTTTTTTTATAATTTTTTGGAAGCCTTTCTCTTCCGCAGGTACCGTGATTTGTCAGTGCGTTATATCGTGGACAGCTGCGCGGGCGCATGTATCCTGTACCAACTCTTCGATACTCATGGGAATGAGGAAAGCCGATCACTTCCGAATATTTTTTATTAGTCATGAACGGGTACGGTCGACCCACATCAGACGGATACAGCCTTCCTTAGTGTTGTGTGTGTGTGTATGTTCCGATATAATTTGAGAGGCCGTGTTATGTGAAATGACAATCGATTGTAATGCGATATGTATTAAAACAAATCGTGCTCGCTCATCATAGACGTATGTCCGTACTCGGAACTAACCGGGCATCGAACCCGCTACCGCGAAATGATGATGCAGCGATCACGAGGAGGAGCTATCATTACGATGTTCCACTAAGCCTCTACTCACTACAGAATTATATATTAATACAACATTTTGCATCGTCAGCGAGATGTGTCTTTAATGTTGTTGTGATAATTTTCTACTGGTTGATAATTTGAACGAATACTAGAATGTAAGGGAATATAATATTAAGAAAAATTCTGTTATAATATGCGTAACTTCAAGCCGGAAAATGTTACCAGTGGTTTTATGGAAAACTCTTAAAAACAGTTTTGCGAGTGACACTCACGTGAATGTCGTATGAGTATATAAATAAGATAAACTAATCATAACACCAGTCGGAGGTGGTCAGAGAAAGTAATACACGAACGACTCCGAACCAGAAGAGACTCGCCACATACTGGCTACACGTACGAGAGGTACCGACGATTATACCGACCAATTACTATAAAACAGTTCCTTAAAGGTACGCACGAGATGTTATACATAGTACGATCGAAATAGTAAGATGTGAAGTCTATTGGCGAGTTCTTTGTTTCAAAATAATTCATATTTATCATCCATAAATACTTTAAATTTTAAAATTAAGTAAAGAATGTATTAAGCAATCATTACTCAACTACTGACTAGCTTCAGTTAAACTTGTATTGAAGATGAAATCCAATCCAGAACATTAAATTATTAATGTTAGTTTATGTTTACTATTTTTTTGTTGTTATTATATACAAAACGAGAAAAAGAAACTCTGAATGAATTGTCTTATAGCCTAATAAAGATAAGTTGCTATTTAAAACGATTAAAAACTTTTAAAATTGCATTCATACAAACAAGTATACTGAACATATTGTTGTAATGGTAAAAGTGTGTGAGGAAACTATATATGATTTTATTATATATATAGTGTAGTGGAAGCCTGTTTCTATATATATATGTTATGACTGTCTGTGGCGTGATTACATTGTGTTCATATTAACCGTACGTCATCTATTGTACGGAGGCGATGCTCTCCTTCCCTAACTGTGATACAATATTTTATAAGTAAGGCTTCCTAATATTAAAATATTTAAGCTAATATTGTTCTGTATTTATTTCCAAACGTTTGAAGTATTTCATTATAGGCGTGGTGTCGATGTACTATATGTATGTTACCTCGTATGCGGAAACATTTGAATGCATGCTGACATTTATTTTATTATTAAATGTATCGAATGTACGGCTGTAAGTACAGTAGTGATGTAACGCGAGGGCCAGGACTCACAGACAGACAGAGACACTTATAACATACATTATGTTACTTAACTAAGTCACACTATTACTTATTTAACTTAAATATTATTGTTCTAATGTCGTCACCATTCAAGTGTTTCCTTGGAGTGTATTTTTCATTGTAGATACTTTTCTAGAACTATTGTTTGATAATAATTGTTGTTTGCGTTCTACAATGATGTTTACTTAACTGTATCCGAATGATTTGTTTAAATAGGATTTAATGTTTTTTATGAAATAAATTATTTTATTAATATGAATCTTTCCTTTTATTATAAGTTATCGAATTCGTTTACTTTTAATTATTTTGTTTTAGAATCTCTTTAACGAGTGAACAGATTACAAGACATGAGTCAATCCTGAATGAGGTCAGGCCAGTATGTAACATGCTAACTTATATTATACGAGTCAATACAAATAAATATAATTATGCTCGCGTTTGCATAACACCGTCCTTATCAGTACGTAGACACACGTAGACCCTCTACGGCGTAGACGACAGGTTTATGTGCAGTTATGCTCACTCTTACTTTAAGAAAAACTCTCGAGAAAAATAAAAAACATGATGGACAACATTCTGTTATAACTGATACGAGATAATAATAACATGATGCTAACATGTCTCTGGAGATAGAGAGTTGGGAGATTGATCGTCCGAGGAGAGCGGAACAGCTCGAGGTATGGACTTACTGTATCTCTTCATGAGGGATTTCTTGTAGGCCTTCCCGGAGGTGGGGTCCTCGGGGCTGAGGCGGCCCGCGGAGTCGTCGGAGTCGGTGCCGGAGTCCCGGCCCGGGGCCAGGAAGTCCCTGGACTGCCTCAGTATGGCCTGGGCCCGCACGTAGTCCGCCGGGTCCGCGAACGGGTGGCGGGCGAAGTCTCTGACGGCTATCTCCTTGCGCGTGTGCACCGTGAGGTCCAGAGGAGCGTCCCCGTCGTCGTCGGGGTAGGCCTTCCGCGCGGCCAGCGTGCGGGGCTCCGAGTCCGCGCTCATCGCCCGTCGGTCCGCGGCCGAAGCCCTGCGCGCCTCCGGGCCGGCGCTGGCCGGTCGACTCTCCACAGCCATCATGGTGAGGGTCGCTTCACTCGGCCGCCATGGTGGCGGCTCCGGGTTATGTCACTGAGCGTGCCTGTGCGGCCTGTGCGGTGTGTGTGCGGCCTGTGCGCTCTGTGCGGTCTGTGCGCACGTCCGCCGTGTATCGCGTCGTACCGCGGACTGATGTCCCACTTTCGTCGCTGAGTTCCACTGACTCGGTGAGCTCGGCTCGGCCGCCGTCGGCTCCGCTCGGACACTTTCGTTTTCGACGCCGTCTTCGTGTGCGTGTCTCGCTACACGCCGACACACACACTCTCACCCACCGACACACACACAGGCTCGCGTCTCGCCGTGTGTGTGTGTGTGTGTGTGTGAGCTTTTTCCACTTTCGTCGGAGAGCTTTCCTCAGTTTCCCGAGTCGCTAGACAGGTTTTCACCGAGCCCCGTTCATTGTATATAACGTGAGGCGTCTCTTTGATGTTTCATATAATTTTCAGAGGAAATTTGTTTTCGAGTTTAATTTCTTTGATAAATTTCTGTTAAGGAAGGGTTTCTGGAACAATACTGTCCATGTTTCGCTATGATCCTAGTGTTCTAGATGTGTCCTGAGGGTCGGCCGTCCGCCGCGGGGGTTCATGTTTTTCGTGTAATTTATTAATGAAACTAAAGAGACGAGTAAACAGAAATGATATGATACGAAACGTCGAGAGTACGTCGGAGCAGCCTCAGTCCTTTAAGGATTAATTACAATAAACAAACCTAATTGTATCACTGAACGACATTTGCGTAACGAACCACGTAAACAATTCGTATATTTTTTATCTAATGTACGGGGCATTGACCGACATTACAAATAATGTTGCGCGTGCGCAGACCACGTGACACACTCACTGGGCCGGTGTAAGCTGACCTCCCCCGCGCGCCCCCGCTCCCCCGCGCCGGTCCCGGAGCGAGCGAACAGTTTCCGCACACGGATCACGTTATAGTGGTCTGAGTGATAGAGTCTTTACATTAAATGTAGAACCAATGTCACCGTTTTATTGGGATCATTATAATGAATGAGGTGGAGCGAATGTGGAAAACTTTGATAGTGACTGAGAGGCACACATGTGTTGTAACAGTATAGTGTGAGGAGGAGTGTAGGACGACTTTGACTTCGTAATTACTGTAACGTATGATGTAAGGGACAGAAGTGAAGCGTTCCAGGTGTTGGGAGCAACTGTATCGAGCCATGTCACCTGGGCCCAGGTCTAGCCTGTCTGACCTACATGTGTATTGATCACGTGTGTATGTAGGATGTACATTAGGGTGTATAATAAGTGAAGGAGTCCACACACCGTCCATCTAATGGGTTATGGGACGGAGATGTCCAGCGGTTCCAAGTGTTATCTAAGATGCCGGGCCGGTATCGCGGGTCAGCTGTTATCTCATCAGATCGGTCATCGACCCCGGGGGAGCGCCGCTGGCTTATCGGAATTATTATTGAGGAAAATTTACATAATCTCCTTTCAAGGTGAAACATAGAGTGGACGGAACGACTCCCGGTGATGATTAGGACTCAATCAATATGTACCATTAATATAACGAGCATTAGCTTCCTTAAAACATATGTATCGTTGTATCGTTCTGTTTTGGGACTGAAATTTTAAAATGTCCTCCCAGCGACAATGTCAAAACAACAAAGAAAACATTAAAATATAAAATTAGAGGTGTTAATGTTAACAGATAAGAATTTTTGCATATGTTTATTAGTGAGAATCAGGTTTGGAACTACTCCAATGAGAAGTAGGAACCGACGGAGATACATAGTGTTATAACAACAAATAAGATAATGATTGTGGAACATACATTGTTATAGTTGAACTTGAGATAATTTGGTAATTATCAAATATGAGGGGGTCGAATAATACGCGATAGTAATGTATGGTTCATGGGCGGGCCTGGCGGTGACTAGGGGTCGCTCACGGTGACCACGTTAGGACACTCCAAACATATACTATACTTAGAGAACTAGTCATATATATGTAGACTGATATTTGTACTTTTTAAGTGAACGTATAATATGGAAATAGCTAGTAGAAGCAGTCTCTAGTAACATGCCTATACTGGTTTTAACTTAAGAAGAATAAATAATAAAGATATTTTTAATAATGGTTTCTAATAAGATATATTATATTGTCGTAATTTTTTCCATCCCCGTTACATTATAAATGAATCTATGACAACATCTGAGGCCGGTCAGTGTAGTGTGTAGTTGTAAAACAGTTCTATTGAGAATATAATGCGAGTGGTCGCGGTCATAAATAAGCTTCTTATAAGACGCTCCTTGTATTGAATACATGAAATTATACAACTATAAATAGAAACGACACAAAAACTAGCGAGCAACGGAACTTCAACGATCATACTACGAGTACACGAGTTAGTTGTGAGGGTAGGAGCGGTTTAATTCTTAAATCATCAATCTTTCTCTTCCTCCGTCAATTTATCCGCGAGTGAGAGTGACCGCTGTATACGGGAGAGAGTGAGAGGGAAAGAGACGCACGACCCGGTGGCGGTGTACAGTAGATCCTCACGACCGGATACTCGTTACGAATAATGCAATTATAAACTTGCCTCGTTCGAATATGTATGATATTATATTAAAAAATAAATATTTTTTATTTTTTCATATTAAATGTGAACCAAAATAATTATAACTCTTCAAAAAAATTCCAAAACGTCTATTACTGCCTCGTTTACAATAATTTAATTATGTCATTGATTGTGATATTTTGAATGTTATTCGAAACCCTGTAATCACTAACACGTCTATTTATCTTTTTATCACCAGATGTAATTATTATTTGTTTATCAATCATCTATACTGCACAGTATGTCCGTGCATGGTCGTGTTTCCGAACACACATCGCATCAAGTGCAGTCGTTGGACGGGCTCAAGGTTACACACACACTCGCGCGCCTGTAATTGGCAGCGATTAGCACAGGAAGACTGGTTGTTGTGTGTTTTTTTTTGTAATATAAATAGTATACCTATCCGGTGGAGGCGCCGGTTGGATTAGGTTATGTTTGGTTACTTCATTCTTAAACTAATTGGCGGCCATTTTTGTTTCGCGACGGAGGCGTTTACAGTTGTCGCGGTGGCTTTTTGTTTTTGTTTGTCATCTCGCGTGCTGCGTGTAATATGCACATATCTGATCATGTTTGACCGTCCCAACAAAATAGAAATTATATATGACGACAACAAAATATTAGTATCTATTCGATCTCCGGCTCCGCGGACCGTGGACTGTAATAAACCATAGACAATATATTATTATTTTGTAGATAGTATTGGTAAGATTGTTCTGGAATGTAATATCGAGTCCTACTTTATTTAAAGGTGTAGTAACAGACGCACGATACCTGACACGGAGTGTTTACTGAAATCAAGTGTTTACCTCCTCACGGACGGAGGCGGTGCTGGAGACGAACTAAACAAACGGAGATATCACAACCCGCATATTATAGATTTAATTGAGAAATTTATTATATATTAATAGTTGGATACCGCGGTTTCAATCCTCATACATGACACTAATAAACATTTTTATAAAAACTAATTGAAAACTCTCAAAGTACATGTCAATTTTACTTCATTAGTCAATGATATTATTTTATTCCATGTTATCTGTCCGTACATCATCATAACATATATTCGGCCCCAGGCCCGCTGTCCACTGATAGCAGTGTTCTCGTGGTCCAGTGATCTCGTGTATGAGCGTGTCGTTCAGATGCACATCACAATGCAGCGAGTGAAAAAAAGCGCGGTAATGACGGCATTTTCACTTACGAGAAGTGTATAGATAGTGAAAACAGGTAAACAGAACGAGTTACGATATGTACGGTGCGCGGCGCGGGGAAAGTACTGCCGTCAGATTATAATGTATATTTACTAACACTGATATTCTACCACCACTTAAAGAACGTTAAAATGTTCCATATTAAATCTCTAATAACCTATTTATATTTCAAGTTTTAGTATTTCAGTTTATTGAAGATAGTTTTGTTATTTTTCCGCCGACTGTACCAGTCGCTCGTGTTTTTGCGACGTCAGCGAAACTGAAAGTGGAAACCGGAGCAATTATGACATTGTTTTATAGAAAAACTGTCGTGAGAAGAAAAAGGAAAAGCAGTCCGGAGAATATAGTGTGGAGAGTTATTGATTAGAGTGAGTATAGAACAGGTATACAGGGCTGTTCTGATGATTGATGACGTGTTGGAGGAAGAAGACGCGGTCGAGTGCTAGTCTGTGTGTCAAGCTCTAGCCGACGAGGGATGTAGTGTAAACGGCCGTATATTTTCAATATGAATGATATTTTTTGGGTGAGCTCTCGTCTCCGGCCGGGATCGATATGGAGCGATATATATTCGTGTCGCGTATGTTAAAATAACACTACTTAACATTATTTTTGCGGAGAAATGTGACCGTTTTAACCGCAGTCACCTCGCCGACCTACAAACGATATTTAGTATTGCATAACGAATCACTTAGAATCAAATAAAAAATGTTTTTGAAGGATTCATACATGATTCAGGCGAGCTCCTCCCGTCTCCCGCGGAACGTGACTCCCACTAGCAGTGGAATCTTTAAGCATGTAATATTTGTGTAAATCTGTTAATAACAACACAGATTCGTGCTAAATTCTTGCATACCTGACACTAAGATACCTGTGATAAATATACTTTAAGTAATAAATTTCATTGTCATGTCTGAAAAGAGATTTTGGTTCGATAAACCTGTATTTTAAACAGAGCTTCACCTACGACATGCTTCTGAAACGTAATTTTTGGTATGAATTCTTTATAATAGTTAAGAACAACAGTAGTTTTAGAGTTCTAACTCTCTTCACGCCTGTAAGTCCTAGTGTCCGCTCCTAGCGCGTCACAGATACTCTAAGTCATTATAATATTATTTACTGTTGAGTCTATGTCAAGTTCCTCTGAATGTAACGCTAGTATATGTATACATCGCCATGAATATTGTAGAACGTTAAATCATTATCCAGATACACGGAGAGGCGGCCTTACGAGGGCTGTGTTTGTTGAATAAATAACGTAGACTCGTACAGCCTGTGGGCTACAAGGCCTCCGAGAACTACGTCTAGACTGTAATCTATTTAGGATACCTAATTATTAGCACAAATTTATAGAATTTCTCAGTCAGTCGCAGACATAATCAACGTAATGAAGTCCAATTACAAATATATTGAATTTAGATCTCATTATGTGTTTATAATTATTATACTATGATGATAAATAAGGCCGCCTGTACACAGTGTATATAAAATAATAAGTAAGATAAAGATGAAAAGAAAGGGAAACGAGACGCGCTCGAACGATTAGAGTTGTACGAGAGTATGCGTTTAGGATGTATGGTCTCGAGATATGATGGAACATACGGGATATAAAGACGAATCTATAATGTGAGACATAGTAATATCGTATAAAACCGATCCTAAAGTAAGCTACAAGTCCTGTGACCACGTTTTAATCGTTTTCCTAACACCCGATAACTCCCCGATGTCCGTAACATGTTGACGTCACAATGTAAAGTGTGTCAGATGTGCAGCATCTCTGTAGATGTCTTCATCAGTGTTGTCGTGTGTTCAATGTCTAGTTTCCGTGGCCTAGCGGCCGTGCAGAATGCACTTTCTTCCTGCACACACAGACATCGCGTGTACATCTTACACACACACACACACACACACACACACACACACAAACTCGTACACGAAAGTTGTCAATGGACCGCGGCTTCTTTCAGACGTAGTCCGAGGAAACAGTCGATGTTTTAATGTTTCAGTATATATAAAGTTCCCTATATAACTTCATGAACGTTTGTATATTATATATTCGTAAATAAATTATTCTATATATGAATACTGGAGGCTAAACAACAGTACACTAATATATGTATGAGAACCGCCCCGAGCTGAATCACGATGAAATTCTGTCAGATATACAGAGAGAAAACAGTTTCAGACATGTACAGTGAAGGTCGCGAGGGTTTGTCGCTGTTCCAGACAGGCCTCCTTGTAACTAACTAACGACCCATTACAATGTACGTGTACCAGCCTACAGACCGATAATGATGACTCTTAATACAATATAACCTTTGTAATTGTAACTGCATATTAATAATAACTGTTTTAACGTTTGAGTAGACTCACCTGTTTGATGTGAAAAATGTTCGTTACGATTCTGAAGTAAGATGTAATGTTTACCTGAAACAAAATTTATATCATCAGTTTGGTTATAACAGATACACATGTGAGAGACCCCGTAGTTGTCTAGTTATTGTAACAATATATAATACAGAGATAGCTCCCACTAGTACAATGTTCGAACGTTATATAATATAAGGTTTCAATGAGCATGTAATGTGATTTATTTTCTGTTATCCTAGTGCTGGATGTAGTGTCTTTCTTTTGTTATAGACCTGGGTTCATCTGAATAGTCCCGTCTCCTGAAGACAGGATTCTAGTCATCATCAAAAGATTACATATCTAACATTTAATCGTGTTAACCATTAAAAATATCTGTTGCTATGCATAACAAAGGAATCGATCAGACTATACATATATGTTGTGCGTTCTGTAGTTTATACATTAAAATGTCACATGTTTTACGGCCATCTGGATGAAAGTATGGAAATGAGAAATACTTCGAAATAATACATATAACAAATAGTGACGAGCGTCTCCTAATTCATATTATCATAAACAGGTCGACTGTACTCTTTATACGAGAATTGATTTATTAATGTAACTACGTGTACATAGGTAACTCAGTAGGTATAGCATCCAGGCTCCTAGTAACAGCTCTAATATAACGTCGCTAACATTTACAGTTATTTGTAATATCCACGAGAGCTCGGGAGCTTCAAATAAAAAGCCGACGAAATATAAAAATAATAAAAGTAATTCTGAAACAAATTTAGATAATTTGATACGTTGTTATGAAAACGTTACCCAACGATCATAGAGGAGCGGCCCTGCTAGTGTGGATCACACACACACTGACAGACTGGGAAGGGAGGGGGTAGGGGTAGAGGGAGAGGATTTTTGGAGGTTCCAGGGGTGTAGACGGAGGGTGAACGGCCTCCCGGACGACCTTCAGACGGAGGGCGGTGGGCGGGCGTCTCGGAAGACTCCGCAGGGTAAGGAACGGCTGGTGTACACGTCTGGGACACGCCGGCCGGCTGGTTCAAGGGTTACGGACACGGGAGCACAGACTACGTATCATTGGTTACAGTTCAAGGAGTCTGAACACTTGTACCGACATCACTGATCGAGAATACTTACACTTTTAAAATGATAAGTTAGAATTAAAAATTAATTTTCATCTGACGATTGTGCTCCTGACAATGTTTAACAAAGGGCCGATGAATTACAGCGACTGGTACTGATAGGTGGAGTATGTACGGTATTGATCTGAAGCTCGACTGACGGGTCAGATGAAAAGCGTGCACGGTATCAGGGAGATAAAGAAATGGATTTAAAAATAAAGAGATTCGGCAGGACTACCCTTCACAGGAGAGATGTGGTGGAAAACAAACAGACACACGGCACAACATTATGTTTGACACACACACAGACGCGGCCGGCTATGTACAAGACTGTGTGCACACTCACGCACACTCACAAACATTCACACACTCTCGCACATTTACATAAATTATTATTCCCGTCTAATTCGTCCCGACCGACCAAGGACGAACCTAGCCATGCCGGGAGACCTGGAAAGGCCTAACTCTCCGATCTAGCGACATTCGCCCTTAATCCAACATGATAGAATTTAATTTCATATAAATCACAACAGTCATACACTCTTCTGAAACAGTGGCTCGGAGCTTCGAAAGCGAAATTTATACCTGACGTTCGTGTCGAGGGAATTCGTGTTTTGATCCGCGCCGATAAGAACGGTATTCGATCGACGGCGAGACTTGAGAGGGAAGATGAGGACGGAGCCGTGAGTTGGAGGGAGACGGAGACAGAGCGGTCCGTGACCTATCCTACTCACGAACCACGAGTCCCGCCAGTCCCGGAACATCGCAGTTTAACAAGTCGTCTAGACGCCCGCCTCTGTGTGCGTCCGGTGTCTGTGTGTGTGTAGGTGTGGGTGTGTGTGTGAGCTGTCGGCACGGGCCCCGCCGGTGTGTGGGTGTGCTCGGCGGTGGATGTGTGCGTGTAAATTATTAATTACCCCGCGTTTAGGGAGTACTCGCGTTAACCCGACAAATGGAGTCGTCACGCTCATAACTGACGGCTTTATGTAAGATGAGAGAAAAATGGGTCACGAGGAGGTACATAAGGAACCTTACATAACACGTCCTGGGAATATATAAGGATTACAACAACACATGTAGCACGAGAGGAAGGCAGCGTCTGAAACTGGACGTGGAATGAGTTCCTAACAGATGCATTTTTAAAGTTATGTTACATTGATTGTTAAGTCACACAACAATGGAGACTCAGTATCATAGTATGTACATGTAGTGTTCCTGGTCCGCTTCACATGCGGTTCGATATGTTCTCTAACGCGTCACGCGGAGACTTCTCTCCAGCATCAGAACGAGAATGACAGGATTTAACCGACTCAGAAGAGAGTGATTCTGTTTGTTTCTATGAATCAGTTCTTTATGATTTCTTAAGAGTTACACTATGTATAAGGATAATATTGAATAAAAAATGCTTTGTCGAATTCATTCTGAATAAAATGTAAATGTTTTCGAGTTATTCTAAACTGTAACGTCTTTCTAAACTGTATCGTGAGTTATATAAAGTATATTTGAATATCTTTAAATGAGATAATTAAAATAAAGTAATCCGCGTTCTCAGACGCAGTGAGGTCATATACTTATGAGTTATGAAAGTATAGAATTAGAATTATTTCTGTGTGAAGCGTGACGTGGTGGAAGGTCGATAAGTCATTGATGAGAACTAGAGTTCACCAGTAAGGGGGATGAAGGGTAGTTTAGAAAAATTACCGCTTTCAAGAAACGAAAGCATTTAATGGTAACATTGACTGACCGACAAATATGAACTTGGTTCAACTCACAGCGCTTAGTACAAGTCTGCATCGACACACTACACACGTAGCGTTAACAGTTTTTCAGTACATTATAAACCTAGGTTACTGAATATGTCACGGGAAACGAGCTAACGTTCGTATGTAGTGTGACGATGGAAACTCAGACTAAGCACACGAGTTATGATTTAATCAAATCTCTTTGGGAATATTTTAGTACGAACACTTTCTAAGAAATATTATAAAAATAATTTTAATGAAATTAAATATTCGTTAATATAATATTCTCCAGACTTTACTTTAAGTAGTGATGTAAACTAATATATTATTTAGTGTGATTTTCGTATGTGTATATTTATATATAAAGGATTTCATCTGTAGTCCGAGTAGGTACATACATGAGAGTGTTCCCTACATACAGGCCTGAGTTATATTGTAACTATATTTTTAATAAACACTATTGACTTTAAATGAATACTCGCGAAAGTAGATCTTACTATTACCTGTACTATACGAGAGTGTAACTCACTGACTGTATGGCTTATATACATGAAACTAATATTATTTGGATTACTACAAGAATTTCATTATTTTAAATACTATATACAACATAACCGAAACGTCGGGCGTACAGTTTTTTAAACAGTAAAATAAGCGTAGTAATTCAAATAATATGTTTAATTTATATGAATACTCGATAAAGCTCTTACTCATTGTATGGTTTATATTTGACTAAGCTGTACAGAATATATTGTTATTACGTAAAATTTGTAATAAGTTGATGTGTTAAATGTTTCTGGAAGATTTTTTTATGTTTCATGTATATATGTATATTCAGTTGTGTGTGTGTGTATGTGTGTGTATGTGTGTACATAACTAGCGACCCTAAACAAACACGGACCGGACATGTAATATTCAGGAGGCTGGCTCTCATCCACTGAACAGAACACATTTATTGATTACTAACTGTTGTCTCTGATATATGTATAGTCCACTGACGTTCAAAAATTATTAGTCTATTTTAATTACATTTTATACGAAAGATTTATTTTTTCCAAAACTTTCATATAACTCTATATTAGATCAAATTATCAATATATTTAAATAGTGTCCCAGCATCATCTTCACCTGTAGAAGGCTCTATATCGAAACACGATATTAACATTGGTTACGAGTTACGAGTTAATTGGTTTAGTACAAATTTGACAGAACCTTATCGGTGTGATGGTAGGTCGACGGTCGGAAGGAGACGGGGTGAACGTCATGCTGAAACGACACTACAGACTCTACACTACTGACTACTTACTACATTGTGTTGTAATAAACAGTAGTCATTAGCTGTAATAAAGACTACTGTATCACGACATTTTTATTTATTAGGTATGGCCGAACCTGTTTGTGTAACCAACCGTATAAATGATGGGTGAATGAAATGTTTGAGGTGTTAATGATGGAGGAGTGGCCTTCCAGGTCAAGTGGACGTCTGGACCTGAACACACACACACACACACACATATTACAAGTTGTATATTTCCGGATGTATATTATTTGTGTTATTATTGTCCGTTTCATTAATTTGTTATATGAATAGTAGTCCCAGGGGGGTGGGGGGTGGTGGCAAAGTGACCTCTACGGTTTAGAGGTCGAGCTACGCCGTAGAGGACGCTCTACGGGCAGCTACTACACTCACTCGGAAACTACAGTGCAACGACACGACGGCTTAATATGAACACAACTGCTATATATATATACATAACTGTATATAACGTAGCTATATGTAAATTAAACATTTTATAATGATAGTTATATTGTAGTGCCAATCATACTATTAGTAGTATCCAGTGCCAGTAGTATCACATCGTTATCATCGCGTCCTTCGTATCTCTCCATGTCATATTCCAGACGAAGGTTCCTGAAGGTCGTCTGCGGCCGTCACCTGCCCGCTACTAACTCGCACTTTAAATATTTATTACAGGATCGCTTCATAATTATTTACGTCGCGTCTCTTGTTGTCTATCTCTTCATATAGACGAGACCCAACAACACTATAATTAATATTGTTCTCTGTAATAATTAAGCTGATGTTTATTTCTTTAACTGAATTTCATTTGTATTTATTCTATTATTTTATTGTGTACGTTCTCTACCCCGTTGTTTGTATCTTGTGTTATTTATCGTTCAGTCAGTTAATGTTAACCGTACAGCTGAGCTGCAGTCATTCAGCTTTCAATATGGCGAGGTGGTTACTGGATGCGTTGAACCCTGGCCCCCCAGGCCCCCCCAGGCCCTCCCAGGTCCCCCCAGTCCGCTCGTCCTCCAGACGAACAGTCAACGACTCCCCAGTGTTATGCACGGGTGTAATGTAATACAGTATCTGTGTTATTTAATGAATGTTACTTCATTATTATTAAATATTATGTTTGAAGACTAACCCTCTCTTTATATAATGTTTTAGATACATTAACTTGTCGAGACGCGTTCAGTATGTCGAGTGACTCGTTATACATAATCGCTTCCTTTTATTTAGTATCGACTATTCCTTTGACGAATTATAAGCACAAAAAAATCACATTACTCTTTAAATCTTATGATTTTTGGTTTATTATTATATATTATCCTTTAGAAATCTATCGATCGAGTGGCATATTTCATGATGGAACATTAAATTCGGTTTTTATAACAGTGGAAAGTTCAGGTATCGTGTTGTCACCCATACAGTACAGAGCAGCGTGTGTGTGTGTGTGTGTGTGTGTGTGGTGGGTGGAGTGGTAATATTATAATTGAGTGAGGAACGCCTTCTGTTGTATCGTGGTGTCCTCTAGACGGAGAGATCGTCGGCCCGTGAGGAGTGACGTCCTTCAGGCTCCTAGACTCCGACTCCAGGAATAGACCTTCAGCTTTATATCAAACATCGGGTCATGTAACTCACAACTGTACCGTCTAATATTATTGCACAATATTACAAGTACTTTATGATACTTTAAGTTTTGTGTGTTACAGTTTTGATTATAAGAATTAGGGTTGATTTAATACGTCTTTAAATTGTTAATGATAGACTGATCATTTGAAGTGTGTAAAAACTATTTCATTTCTCAGTGACGCGCGTAAACCCGGGGGAGGGTTATAGTTTCATAAAGGTATTGACGTGTCTTTGTGAGTTGTGAGAATTTTGGAACTTGTATAATGAGTTGTTAAAGAATCTATCCGCAGTTTCAGCTGTCGTGAGTGTTTGAATGATTGATGTACGAGTATATATTTATATATATTCCCTACATATTACTGTGAAATACAAAAAACTTACTAGATTTACTGTATGGTATTAATATATAAATAGTCTGTAAGTCTGTTTGTTTAAGTACATTGAAACGTAGAAACTGTTGATATATGGATTTATATAAATATAATAATTACTGGAGATTCAATTTGTTTCCGATCAAGAGTGTTCAATAGCTAACAAGTTGAAGCGAAGTTGCGACCTAGACGATTAATTTTATTTGATAGATAATATTTTTTACACTTTTATGTTTATACAAATTAGAATTTAGTATTTCTATAGTTTTTATTACGTTTTCTTTTGAATCAAGTCGTTTTATTGTCAAATTTTACAGAAAAAGTATCGTATAATGATGTCGAAAATTGTAATATTGAGAAGTTTCGTACTATTAGCGTGGAAGTCTATAAAATAATATTTGACGACAGTTGTTTCTATTATAAACTAGTAGATAATGTTTTTCATCTGGCGTCTCGTGTTATATATGATCAGTAACCTAAGCTAACATTAAAATGTCCCGCACGCCGTGTATTATTTATCGAGGAATGTTTGAATAGCGTAGTAGTAGGTCCCGAGTAACAAATAGAGAAGGTAATCGCGATAGTAATGAAGTGTTAAAATTGAATAATACGAGCGGCCTTGCAGACGCTCCGTTAAAGTATCAACTGATAAACGAGATTGGCGAAGACGGCCTCTGGCGGCTGCTGAACCCGCTATGTGGGTCAATGCAGCGCGCTGACGTCACGCCCTCGCAGACACGCGGCACGGGGACTGGCGCAGACACACGACACACACACAACACTGTTATGAATGTACTATTTATAATTTAATATCCTAAGTGTTCTAATCTAAATTCATCTTCCTTAAAATTTATTTCTGAATATTTAAAACAATCATTGTAGGTATATTTTTTTTCTATTACAATATTATGAAGAGTCTTATCCATAGCGTGATATCCCAGAAGCTGAACGTATATCAGTACTCGCGTGCGATGCATTTCAATTACACTAGTGACGCAACCCGGCTTCGCTTGCGACATATATATTTTGTTTCTACTTAAACTTTATTAATGGATCAAAAATAATATATGTAGCAAATTTAATGTGAAATATATTATTTTCAATATTCCTTTAATATTTTCCTCAATAATAAATATATTCAGATCATTTCATTGAAACAGAATTTAAATGTATTGAGAAATATGATGTGTTGACTCAGTTCACTGTTTATAAGAGTCTGGTAAACAATTTTAATTATTTGTCTGTTTGTTGTTCATATATAAGTTTTTTTATTTCTGATATATAGTGGCTTCGTTTCTATTGATTAGATTGTAGTTATCCGTTTTAATGTATAACTTTAACAAACATATGCTCGTAATAAGAAAGGTTGTATAATAAATTAATCCATTGAAAATAATTTGTAATATTCAGCCGCGGCTGTATTTACGGAACTGTACAGATCGAAGCCGATTCGTAACAGGCCATCTGTGTTACGACACCAGAAGTCATACCGGTTCGGTAGCCGACCTTCCGAACATTTGGAAACACTGAGCGGAGAACGTTCAACTATTATATAGAATATTAAAATTAAAACATAGATGGGAAGGAAGGAAACCGCAGCCGCCGCAGCGGTCCGCAAGCCGACTAAGGACAAAGATCAGCGCCCTCGCGAGGTCGGAACATGTAAATGCAACTCTCAAGGCGCTCGCCCTAGATTCTAAGCCGGTCACGCCGCCGACCCGTACTCGACCTCATCGCTATGTATTTAGAACTCGTTTTCGCTCGCAGCCGCCGCGGCCGTATCCGACTCGATCGATCGCTCGCCTGCAGTCGTGTGATTCCTTATTCCTGGTGCGATAAGGTCGTCATTGCCTCCGCCGCCGCAGCCTAGAGCCGGCGACACGAATGCTCCTTTTTAGTCTAATGGCTATAAAAAATGATTGGCCATATTGAATCCGTTCAGAGACATCGTGATCTTTATTCGGCGGTATATTATTCTGTTGTTTTGCAACATGAGATGAGTTCCGAGAGTCCGCCGGCCTGATGCTGTTAGCGTGGTTACTTTTATCCGAAGGTCGTGTATGTACATTCGCCGGCTCCGTGGAGTAGTGTTTGAGGTCAGTGTGTGTTTGTGCCTTTCATATTGGTGTATGTTATGTCAGCCCGCGTCCTGTCCCACATACGGAGGTGAACCGGTCCTAATGCACCGAGCGAGATCCTTACCATAGAAATGAGCCTAATTTGACACAAATCACCTATAGCTTTGTCACTCACAGACAATTTATAACATGTGAACGTAATTTAGAAACTTTTATGCTTCAGATATAACTATCAGGACCGCTTCTTGTAAATACCTAGCATGGCAACTATCTTCTATCACAATCGTCTAGTATGACTTTATCCTGAGTTGTACTTCTGATTACATAATACATATATTTTTTATATAAGAACACATTCAGCGACACCAGCACAGAGAAGGAAGTTCCAAAGATGGGATTCTTAAACCAAACAGTACACCTTTAGGCTACATATAATAATAATCTATGCTCAGTCAACTTCTATTCTATAAAGATACGTGGTATGAGAATTAAAGATACCTCGACTAGCATTTTACTGGCTTTAGGTTTTAGGCATAGATTTTTTAATAAAAGTCATCCATAGAGTGCTGTTTTAAAGAGATCTAAGATTTTCGCGAAATTTGTTCATTTAAAGGAAACCAATATTTTTTCCTACATACTACGCTACGCTACTATGTAGTAGGTATATCCGAAAAATATTAGTTTTATTTAAATAGACTGTTTTTCCTGGGATATTTTTTAGCCATATTAAGGATGTTAAAGTTGTAGTTTCATGAGGATATTCCTGATGACGAGAATATTAAACATGATGAGGATCAGTCCTCGAGGAAGGTGGGAAGACGCAACCAGAACTCTTGATCACAACACCGAAGTATGCCTTAACCGTCCGACTCACTTGATCAGATTCCCATATAAATTTGAATGCATCGAATTTGGAAATTACTAAAAGATTAAATGTTCAAGATATGAATGTGTTCTGGTAATTGTTATAATACATATATTATACACAACTATGTGTCTTTAATAATAATGACATGTTGTTGCACAAACTTGAAAGTCCAGAACGTACGAAAATAAACGGACACATAAGTTGACCGGACATGTCGTGTTGCGACATGGACCTTGGACGAGTGTGTGTGTGTGTTTGATACGAGCCTGTGGACTGTTGCATGTACCGTCCGCAAAAAATATACTGAACTAGTGTAGGTACAGTAAAAACACACGAACCGACCATCCTTGTATAGGATGGCGGTGTTACAATAACGGCTCATTGATTATATATGTATGATTCCCGCGCTTACACTGTTACTGGCAGATAAAAATAATATTCAGCTGTAACTAAAACAATGCAACTTTTGTACACACATAGGTTCATGATCGAGAGTGAACATGTATGTATATTGAGTGATCAGCAAACATTATACCACAAAAAAATTTTCGTCGTTTATTGAAAGTTCTATGTTAGAGCTGTTACCGATGGTTTAACTAACTGATGGTTAGTCTAAAAGTTTAAATCAAACGAGTCGTTGGAAGTCACCAACCTTGTAATAATAAAAAGAATGTTACCATAAGGAAAGCCTGCTTATTTAAAATTAATACAATACTTGGAACATACGAATGTTCTTTACTAAATCCCGCGAGAACAACCCAATCTATATGGAAGTTATTTTTTATTAAGATATCTGTTACTTGAATAATAAATAAACGACATCGTGATCTTTGCTCGACGGGACTCGCGAGGGAAGCCGGGGGAAAATCTAGTATCGTACAGAAATAATATGATCGTTGACGTTAAGACATTTAAAATGAAAATAATGAGTGAGATTGTATTATGGTTATGTAGCTGGAGGATGTGTTTTTGTCATTTTTTTCCTCTTCGCCTGACTCGCGATTGAGATTTTAACGAAATTTATCAACATGATATTTGAACTAGAAGGACCATTATATGAAACGAATTTCATAAACATCCAACAAACAGACAGAACAAATTAAAATATCGAATTGCTTGATCTGGTTTTATGTGAAAATTATGATAAAAATTATATGAAATGAAATCACAATTATGATCTTTGCAAGTAGTGCATCTCGAGCGACATTGTGTCGTCGTATTCACATAGTTTTATCGAGCATTCAAATAATAATCACCCACATAGTGTGTGGTGCGAGTGCGCGCGAGCACTCATCTACTAGGTCACTCATTATGTAACTCCAATCTGCGCCGGCGCAGATTTTCCGTCCGGCCATGACACACATGGGACAAGTGCACTGTACTGACAGCCAAATTATATATGTGTATATATGTGTAGGATACATTAGACCACATACGGTCCGACCGGCGTCGTTATACATTACATTACTTACTGAACCGCTGCTCGGTTTTACTCACCTGGAAAGACAGAAAAAATATGGTTAGAACAAATGATTTACTAACGTCCTGCGAATATTATTTACTAAGGCAATAAATATTTTTCTTGCGATAATTCCTCATAATATTGGGTCACTTCCAAAGCCACAAAAACTGTCGAATACGACACTAAAATTCATATAATTGGTTAGCGTGAAATTTTGTAGCATTCCCTTCAGTGGGCGTCCGCGTCGCTAATAGAGCGTGACAAACAAACACACAGCCAACACAGCTCACAGCAGCGCGCTCTGTACATGTGGTTTTTGTTTTCGTAAACCACACCGTTAATTTTAACCTTTTAAATGGCGTTTATAAATGATGTGTCGAATGTGGCGGACACGTTTTAATTGGTATCGTATCCGGTACGACAGATACGACTATGTAACTATCGCGTTATGAAAAACTAATTACATCAGATTAACATTTAGATATATTTACTATATTTTTTTCTATATAATGGTTGTCAATGTTCAGCTACTAGTGAAGTGTTTAACAATACAATAAATATTATATTTACAAATACAGTTACGTTGTACAGAATTCGAAAAGGGTATGAGACTAGTTCGTGTCTTAAATAAATTCTGTTTAATGAAACACTTATGATATATGAATTATATATTTAATCGTTTTACTACATTAATAGTGACGGCTCTCTACACAATGAACATTGTTTTGTTTGTAAATTATTTAACTTAAAGTTGACAATAAGTCAATATATCAATTACATATATTGATGGACGATTATATAATGTGACAAAATACACACGTGTTTAAACAGAGACCAAGATATGAACGATTATAAAAAACATATTAATGATGAGGGCAGCGACACGAAATACGAGCGGAGTCTTAAATCATAACCGCTGTTAATGAAGTGGAAACCTTACAAGATGCTTCCCATACCTTTAATATTTGACAACTGATTCTGCTCGAGCGTGGTTTGTGTTATGTGTATATGCAAAAACTTGTGAAGTCTTTATTAATGCGGAGAACTCATCCACCTCTATCTCAAAGAATGTGTTACTTTAATATTTTATTTACATTTACTTGAATTATAATTGAAACCGAGACAGAGATGTGTAATGTTTAGTGAAATTATAAGAACTATACGATTGTGGTATCAAGTAGTATACATGTATATACTTGTATATACTGTATATATACAGTATATACACGTTCCCAACTGAAGGGAGCACCTCAATATTCACGTATTACTGTGTAAACAAACAGATAAACTTTTAATTTATAATAAGGTGTTATAGCATCGTTTCCTACTGAGGCTGTTTTCGGAAACGGAATTTTCAGTACCTTTTTGGATACAGATATGGTATTTCCTCTCATATTTGTGATTTTGGATACTATCGATTAGTAATTTAAAGTATCATATCGTCAAGCACGTCAGTTTGGTGTAGATTGTTCTGTCTGATCCAACAAACCTTCTAGATCGGTTTAATTCCATCAAATTAATCTTCTATCAAATATTTTCCTAACATTCATTAATGATCTATTTGTTTTAGAACTTTGTGCTATACAAAGTGTTCATAATATTTTTTTATAACCTCGTGATCTCGACCTGCATCATCTTTACAGGTAGACGGACCATCTGCTGTTCAGAACTGATTTTCGTCTCGTATAAATATGTAGCAGTAAGTGTTGTGACACCTCGCTGTAACCTACACACATACAGTTAAGTAGTATTCGTTAAATTAATGAAAATGGTCCAATGACTGTATTTGAATACATTCGGGTGTCCGTTACAGCTAGTCGCGACTAACAAACATACGTAACAAACACTTAAAGGGAGGACAGACCGTCATACATACAAAGATAATATTTTTTTCATAGATAGATATAACTGTTTTTAAAACACACTCTGTTATAAGTCATCGAGATTCGTTTAGTAGGAACTGTAGGTATGTTTGGATAGATTGTAGGGACAATCATGTTAACGAAGTCGATCGTTGTTCCTACCACCAAATATACGCGTATTTTAAAAGTTATCTCAAATCTTATGACACATCTCAATAGATACAGTCTAACCAGCTCCTCACACTATATATATTGTGAGGGTCTCAGCGGAGCCTTAACAAAATCGTTCAAATCTCAAAGAATGAAAAGAGATTATAATGATTGTATCCGATCGACCTAGTTGAGTGCGGAGTGCGGAGTGTACGTAGTTGCGACACTCGCTTCCCTAATTCACTATTATACTTGCAGTGAATCTTGATGACCCTCTGTTTGTACATGTGTAATGTATGCACGACACATCTGTTACTTGTGACTCCGACACACTAAATCATTTTTACTGATACTTTGTATTCACGGCGCAGAGACAGACGCTCGTTAGATATATGTAATGTAGGTAAAATCTTTGAATTTAATAACTGAAGTAATACTGTATAGAGCATGATAGTTTGTATGTGATATGGAAGAATCGTCAGAACTCCTAGGGTTTATATGTTAAGGTTTTATCAAATAAAATGAAAGTTGAATGAAGGTATAGATTGTTTAACCATTTCCATTATATTTTAATGATATCCATTTAAGAGGACAAGCCTCAGATGAGCCGGTACAGCGTCTGTGTGCTGTATTGAGACTAAACTAATATTTGCCGGCGGCTGTACGTGACATAATTATATTATTTAATATCTGACAAACAATCTATCTACACATATGTGTAACGTACTCGAGGGTAATTCAATTTAAGCTCCGGCCATAAACTAGTGGAGATACTATCAGCACGCTCTCCACGGTGTGTGTGTGTGTGTGTGTGTGTGTGTTGCCATTGACACGGATCAGGTTGTCGTACTGCCTCAAGGAGCCCGCACAGGTTCCGTACAGCCTACAGGCGACTAATATAAACTGTACAATAAATACATACAACATTATATGCAATCATATTTTATACGTTAACAACAGTTCGCCGATGTTTTTTTAATAAATTCAATGACTATAATGTATTCCTCTGACGTTACTCGTACGTAATTAAGGTAATATCGTTGTCGTATTACGTTTCCGTCCACCGTCCGTACTACGTACGGCTTACGGTAGGTCAGTGTATACACACGTACACACACACACACACACACACACACACGAGTCGTATCCATCACCAGTATCATAGGACACCTTTCTAAAACAATAGGCTTTAAATATTATTTGTATTTCATAAATAATGCGAGAGATTTTATCACAGCTCTAGGCATTAATTCGACCTATATACTGAAACATTTATATACAGAAATAATAATTAAATTAGTATATAATGAATCGCTGATAGAGCATTCAGTAGACAAATGTATCTAGTAGATAATTCTAGATTATTTGAACATTAGATTAGACATATATTTAAGGAGACAGATATTGTTCAGTATAATCGTGTGTCAGTGAGGTGAGTACAACACTCAACACAGTGTTATCGCGAAGCCGCCAATGTTTTTTTGTGTGAGGATCGTTGCACTTCAAAGACAAACATACACGTTATTGATAACGGACAAACAAACATCAGATATAACAGACGTGACCGACGAACTAATATGACACGTAAGACTAGGAGATAAGGTGCAGTTCAGCTTAATTGTATGAATTACTGTACGTACAGTCAGCGAACAGTTGGCAACAACGAAATAAGTTAAAGAAAATCGCATTTTATATGTACAGTACATACGGTTGGTATTCGTGTGTATTATGACTGATGTGAGGACGAGTGTCGGCCGGGTTGTGTAAGGTCAGTTACAATACGTTTGATGTCACATTAGCATTGAACGAATATTTGTATTAACAATAATCGCGTGGCTTGACGAAATGTATTCAGAGGTAAGATACAGTAGGAGGATTAGATATGGTTCTATTTAAATATTAAGACTTGTTCAGGCTCAAATTTAGTTTTAGAGTATGGAGAGAATTCTCTTGTAAGGATGGTAATGTAACACTTTTAACATACGAACACAGAAAGCCTGTTTTGGTATGTGTTCTGTGTGTTACAGATCAGAACAATGTGCTAATTTATATTTCTTTTTATTTACGACGTGTGTGTGTCTGTGTACATGGGTGTGTGTGTGTGTGTGTTTCTGTGTGTGTACACAGTCCTAGCGGCGAGTGCAATCTGTAACACTGAAAGCGAGTGGAGTGCGGCGTGCGGATACTAAACGAGAACACGACTGATGTGTGCTCTACCTACATTCACATTATATTAAGATATACAGTATGATATAAAAAATAATAAGTTGAGTTATTAAAGTTGTATAGTGAATCATTATAACATTTTGAAATAAATAATGCAGACATTATGACATTTGTTAGAAATTAACATATATTGAAAAGGCTCGGTTTAAATTATAACTCTCATAATATATATTTTTCATCCAAATATAAAAATCGTTTTAAAGTAAACTTTTTTGTAAAATATAACATGTAGAGCACACTCCAGGTCGTGGTCCAGTCTCATCACGAACGCACGTTTCATCTGGTGTGACATAACGCACGTTACGATACACTCGAAACGGGGTCACGGCTCGAGCACACACAGGCACAGGCGGACACACACCGGCACAGACGGACACACACAGGCACAGGCGCACAGACACACACAGGCACAGACGGCGTGCACAATATTACGGATGCGCCCCAACATAGACCAACTTTTAACTTCAATAATCACGGTGACTATCCATTGAGCTGTCACCTACTCTGTGTGTTTACGATACGAATGATAGTCCAAACTATTTAAACTTTAGTATTCGCGCTTAACGCAAGTCCCCAACGGTGGCTGTTAGTTCTAATGGCTTTGACATCGTCACTTAGAAGAGGAGATTTTCGCATTGTTATTTGTTTAATTTGCAAAAAACCCACGTTAACATATGACGTTCGAAGATAAATGAATGAATAAAGGAAATATAATTAACATGGTGACCGTGATAACATTATACATTAAATAATAAAATTATATTAAATAAATGAAACTAATATTTTCGGATTTACTGCGCGTTTTTTTTATTTTCGACTATAAACTACATACTAAAGTGAAGTAGCCGAAACGTCAGGATTTTCATTTAAATGAGTATTGAATAACTGAACCTACCTTTTATTACGTACTAGTTTTTGCCCGCGACTTCGTCCGCGTTAGTTTGGTCAAGAGTAATATATATAGGTATAGCTGACCAGGCAGTGGTGGCCTAGTGGTTAAAGGGCCCGCCTCTCGTTGCCGAGGGCGCGGGTTCGATCCTGGCCCGGGCAAGTACCAATGTGATTTTTCCGAGTCATATGTACTTTCTAAGAGTATTTAGACATCACTGATTAATGTTGATTCCCAAAGAGAGGGTTGATGTCAGGCAGGCGGCCGGTCGTAAAAACAAATAGCCAAAACTATTCACAAACATGTAAGGCAGACCCTGGCTATAGCTAGGAAATTGCCAGGTAGAAGAAGAAGCTGACCAGGCAAACTCTATTCCGTCTTAGAGGCCATAAATAATCAGGTTTTTCCTGTTTCAATCAAACAGAATGATTGACATATTAGTTAATAGTCAAATCTAATGTCAAAAAAAACGTTTGTATGGGAAATAGAAAAGGGCTGTTTTTAGGGTTTTCCCGACAATTATTCCAATTTTTCTCACCTTTTAAACCTTCCCTGGACTTCCAGGAGTATTTCAAGACTAAAATTAGCCAAATCGTTTCAGCCGTTCTCGAGTTTTAGCGAGACTAAGGAACAGCAATCCATTTTTATATATATAGAAGATTCAAGATTAATTTTTCGTCTTGACAATTTCTTTTCCTACAAATATATATCAACGTAACGAAAATTAAATAACGAACGATTTAATTTAGATCAAAGTCTTGATATAATATTAAATAATGATGTCTTTTCAATTTTGAAATCAAAGTAACATATTTATTTTATATTATGAATACAAAAAATTGGGAGGACGTATGGATGTTTGTTACCTTTTCACGCAAAAACCGCTGAACGGATTTTGATGAAATTTTATAAAAATGTAGCTTAGATATTCGATTAAGATATAGCTTTGTTTTATTTCGTAATTTCCAATAGTTTTCGTGATCACGGCGATACAGTACTGATGTCGCTACATTTTTTCTAACATGTCTATTGATTTACTACATCGACATATTTCTCTCTGAGTCCAATGTATAATAATAAAAATAAATGATGTAATATTAATAATTTAGCATCAGAATAACCAGAGTGGTCACAGTGGTTAAAATACAAGTCATCTTTGATGTTGAACACATTAACACGACACACCATGACATAACAAAGAGGACAAACAAACAAATTAATATTAGTTGTAAAGTAACAAGAAAATAGTAATGTTGATATATTATATGAATAACCACGTTCAAAATAAGTAGGTACTGTTATTGTGAGTGTGTTGTGTACCAACTACCACTGTATGGGTGATGTATTGTATCTGCGGTTTAGACTGTCCATTGTTCAACATAAAAACTTTTCATCTATATTATAGTACAAACATGGGCTCTTTATATATGATATTTAACTTTTATTCGTGACTTACGTATGAATGACGAAAAATATAGGTATACTTATAAATGAAATAACTTCATAATTCTATTGAAATAGTAAATTAAATTTCATATATGAATGTTTACATTTATTACATTTATTTGTATTTCAAATGTAACTGTTTATTTAATAAAACAATGTTATGACACTACACGTGAGGAACCGTTCACCTCCTAAACGTACTCATTTGATTATTTAATGAAATATATATAACAATACAATTTGTTTGTTTGTATATATAATGATGAAGCAGGACAATTATAATAAAAATGTTTAACCACAGCATCAATAAGGAGTGTATTACGTCTGAGAGCGCGTCAACAACACTACATATACGCCTGTTTCCTGTTACACTTACAACAATATGTGTACTAAGCTTACATAGAATATATGTGAACACTTCGCTTTATACAGTAGTATATATCGAAGGACCTTTCAAAATACTTGTACAAAGTGGTGTCCGTACTAGTAGCGAGGCCGCGTGACTCCGAGCTACCTTGACACACTGTACTATATAGATTTCGCGCAACCCTTCTAGGAAGAAACATTCAAACGCCACGGATTTTCCTATTGATATATGAAGTATGCCACGTTGAATCATACGCTATTAGAATTCCACTTAACAGTAACATTAGTTTTTTGTTAAACGTTTCTATCACTTAGTGTCTGTAGTCGCTCCTCGGGCCTCTAGGGACCTGGGAGACCGAACGGGAGAAGTGACGACCAAAAAATATAAAGTGGAGACGAGTCCTTATGAAAAACCAATTAACGTAACGGACTATTTAAAAAGTAATATGGAATAGTTGAAACTTTATAAAGAAATATATTAAAATGAAAAGGACATTAAACGATTTATCAAAATTAATTAAAGAATCAAATATTTTTTAAGCATTATCAGTACATAACGTTGGTACAAATAATAAATTGTGAATTTATCAAGAAGCTTGCGAAAAGATATCAAAAACGTATTATACGGAGAGGTTGTATAGAGATAAGTAGCTATTAGAGAAAGCTGCCGACTTAATACAGCCTGTCATGTTTATTGAGCTTTCACTTCCGGTCGCGTGGGGGCGCCACTCGTACACTACAACATATACTATGAAGAGTTATTTATTATATTAATATATAAAAAAGATTAGGGAACGATTTATATCGACGGCCTGTTTTAATAGAATGTACCTAATGAAAATCAATAGTTATATCCTTCACTTGTAGCTTCAAATAAGACGGATTTATGGCTTAAAGAAAACTAGGAATAAATTCTAATAATGCGACGTTAATACTACATAATAAAACGTGGGTAGTTTAATGCGTCCGAGTACTGTATACTGTATCGTAAGTTATAATTTTATGATTAGCTTTCTAGTAGCCGGCGGCTGATCGTTCGGTAAAAGCCGTGGAATCAGAAAGGAAAATCGCACTTCCTCAAGCGGAAATTGAAAGTGGATTGTGGTCAAGAGAAAACTGCATCGTATATATGAGCAACCGGTGCATTGATAGCGGGTGCATCTGTGACGTTACTGTGAGCGCCATCTATTATTACAGTACTGAAACTTACGCGTTTCCTAGCTAGTGACATCTATAATAGTAATAGAAACAAAAGTTTCTGTTATGTTACGTTTTGCTACTAGACAATAGGTGGCGCTGTAAATAATTAAAACAAACTACAATGAAATCCCTACCTTTTCCTCCGCCAGCATCGTGAACCTGAGGCTTCCCACTGGGCACCCGCTGCATCGGCGAGGCGTTCCCGTAGTTCATGCCGGTTCCGTTGTAGTCGGAGCTCATCGGTTCCTGCTTGATGCCGCTAGATGTCGCCGCCAGCTTCTCCGCCAGCAGTGGGTTGGCGGAGGCGATATTGTATCGTCCGTTGTTAATATTATTGGCCACCGCGTGGTTGATGGCGCTGGTCCCTGATCTCAGTAACTGCTGTAGTCTCTGTTGACCGTTGTTGGGTAGCGAGAGCTGGCTGCTCTGCTGGTAATATGAGTTCTGTAACTGGCTGCTGGACGCAGACGACACATTGTTGTTCTCTTCCTGCTGGAATTGCAGACAAAATTTCGGTTTGAATGGATCGAGGAGTCAAACTTAAAATATAAATATTCTCATTATCCTTGCAATTGTTACAGTTCTTCTTGACTTAAAATTTTAAATCATTCAAAAAATAAAATCGTGTCTGTAAGGAGATTTTATATTTGTAAATATACATAATATATGTATATTAATCTAGCCTTAGCCAGCTATAGTGCTTTTGATTTAAGCTGAGCTTTGCATTTGTGTGACTGCACACGGATAGTGTAGGTGTGATGTAAAATTGTTGAATGCCACGTTCTTTTCTAGTTTGGAACCAGTTTATTCTGCTTTTACTTCGCCCCGCACCTTCCTCACTTCACCCCGTGTACTGATAGCAACTTCAAATGTTGAAAACGCAATATCAAGTGAAAAAAAAATTGTATTGTTTTTTCAAAATTTATACTTTATAATTTATTACTTAATTTTTTTTTCCTTAATATTTCCATTTGACATTTTAAAATTTTTGCTTATTTTATTTTTAATGTAGAATAGATCTAGCACTTATGTTATGTATCTATTTAAAATATAATAAAATTGAATTCCAAAAGTTTTTTATCTAATTCTACTTTTACTTTCTCTCACGCAAATGCAAAGCTCAGCTTAAGTCTAACGGACTATTCCAGCATTTGTGAGTTTTTCCAATACTACGTATATTACAATAAAGTATAATAAAACTGTCGCGGTATCTATACTAATGAGCAGTACCTTTATTTCCACAGGGGGCGCGGAGGTCGCCGTGGAGTTGGTCAGATCGGTGAAGAAGGTGTCGAAGTTGTCGAAGGCCGTCTCCCCCAGTTGTTTGAGGATGTCGTCGGGGTCGGCGGCCTCCGAGCCGTCCGCCTCCAGCGTGAGGCCGCCCACGAAGTTGGACAGCTCGGCCTGGGACAGCTCCCCCAGGGACGTGGCCATCTGCAGCTGCAGCTGGGTCGCCGTCTGGCCGCTCGCGGTCACCGCGTCCTGGAAGCAACGAGCGGGTTCCTCTATATCGATACTAGGTGGCGCTAGTCGTACAATCCTTTAACGTGTCTGTATCATCGGTTCTTTAGATCAGAGCGGGGCGACTGACCTGAAGGCAATTGGAGAGATCGACCATCCTGCCCTCGTTCCCGGCGGACCACCACTCGTCTTCAATAAATGGCATCGCCAATGGCGCCGAGGCATGCGTCCCCGCCACCTTGCACTCGACACACACACTACTATAACACTAATAAATTCGTAAGGGTTTGGCCGTGTCCGGACGGATCATACATTATTCGATGTATCAGGTCTGTAGAACAGGGAACATGGAACACATGGTATGGTGGTATCCCGGGCCAGGTTACCTCACGCCCCGCACCGCGCTCCTCTTCAACAACGACCTGCGGATAAACAAACAGTAGGCTCTCACGCATTTCAACATGTCATCCTAACTGATGGCTGTGATGCAGCTCTCGTGAACAATAAGAGACTCTCGGACCTTATACTAGACTAATATTGTTTCTGGTAACTTTCTTATTTGACAAAGATTCTCAACAACTTGTAACCTATGATGATGATAATGTTTATGTACAGAGATGGTGTGAACAGTAATATCGGGTGGTGTGTAGTGTAGTGTTAGTCGAGGTCACCTGGCGACGTCCCGATGTATGTCGAACCTGCGCTGATGCGGCATAGAGGCAGCGCCGCACCCTCGTGCTCAACACTCACCGCTCTGAAACACACACTAGATGTCACTACAGGCGACAACTACGGAATACATAACAAAGGGCTAACACTAACAAGGTAACTTTCACTCTTAAAACGATTCATATCTTTCGTTGGACGGTCAGTGTACTTTCATCAAACTCGACCAAATCTAATATTGAATGTAAATCACACCTCAGATGTCGAACGCCATTAAAAACATTTCTATCTAATTTCATATTCCTATTTTTGTAAACGCACGCAGCAAGAACTAACAATTAATACAACAATCGACGGAAGATGAGGAGGCTGATGGAGAAAATGACTTCAAACAATATGGCAAAAAGTCGACAATGGAAAAATACTCTCACTGTAATTGTAGGCTTCTGTTAATACTTTTGTTTCATACTTCCTACTCACTTTCGTCTACATTGTCCAATTAATGGCACGCTGCTGTCAGTTCTGTGTAATTATTACATCACTGACAAGTCTTTATATCAAATTAAGTAAAACACACAGTCACACTTATATACAACACACACAATATTAATATATAGTTACTTTATATTTCAATAAGGCAATAAAATTACCTAAAAATAACTACACTAATAAATAAATAATAAAGTCTACAACAGATATCAGCCTGTATAACAGCGTATTTGTTTATGTTACGAGACGCGACGGTAGTAATATTAAACTATAATCGGGTAATCTTTAAAGTGCAAGATATACCCTCGTTAATATTTTTCTGTACAAATAAAATATTATGTAGTATTAGTAATTTATGTATAAATTATTATGTATTCTTTTTTTCTTTTGTATTTAATTGTATCGAATATTTTTATTTTATTTTATCTTATTTGTTTTGTTTGTTTCTTTAGTTATTCTAGTGTTATGCATTAGTTATATAAGTGTAAAATGTAAAATTGACGACACTGGTGTTCGGAAAAACTTGAATGAGTTTATGTTAACACCTTTAAATGTAAAACCATGTTTAATACGCACTCTTTTTGTAATTAACTAAATATAAATAAATAAATGATATAAAGTCTAATGAGTTTTAAACACCATATTATGTAGGTATTTAGTGTTCTGTTTGTCTGTATTTCATACTTAGTATATACATTCATGTTACATTATCTAAGACGCCAGTATTTTATGTTTAAAATACAGAAACAAACTCTTTAATTGTATAAATTAAAATTCATAGCGAGATCATCTGTGATAGACTGTTACTTAAAATTAGAATGATCGCCGAAACGCATTCAAACGGGAAAGTTAATTGCGCAATCGATCGATTTCACGGTAAGAGAAAAATTTACATTATTCGTATGAATTTTTAATTATAATACTGTTAGAGCGCTGTTACGTAGGAGAAAACTTGAAAAGTGAAATGAAGCCGCTGTTTATGTGAGATGGCGTGACTGGGACGTTGACTCGCCAGTCGCCGCCATTGCTGGTTGTCATGGCAACGAGCGCGGCTCGCGGCGTGCGGCGTGCGGCGCGCGGACCGGGTTACATAACGTTACGTTGTATCGAACTCATTTGAATCATTTTATAATATATCTCCCGCGATCATGAAGATGATTATATGATTAATACATATTATAAGAATAAAAGAAAGTTTTGTATACAATAAATTAATAAAATATGTAGTATAAAAAACTAAAAAGTTCTCACAAATCATAGAGAAAAAAATATTTTTAATCCTATTTATCTTGTTCATGTTGATGAAAAGCCATAACATTAAAAACTTCTTCAATTCGATAAAAAGGTATAACGATCAGAAAAAAGTAAATGTGTGCCGTTTACAAGAATTCTCTAATGAGTTATGTAGTAAACGTAAGATGCTGGGAAATGTGTGAGGACGTAGTGCAGTCCAAACTTCTGAGACTGACTCATGAGTATTTTCAAACAGCTAGAATGCATTCTTGAAATTACTGTCGCATATTTGAACCTAGTTAACTCAATTACATCATTAAAGACCAATCCACATATTGTAAAATAGAAATATTTTGCTAGGCTAAGGCATACAGCCTGCAGAAATAATAAAAAAAATCTTTCAATGATATTCAAAAAGTTTGAATAGCAAATACAAACATCAGAAGGGTTCTCAAAATTATTGGATTGCTTTTTCTACTTCATTGTTGTAAGTATAGTTATTACATTTATATTAATTTTTTTTTATTCTAACATTTAACAAGTGATCTGATATAGGTACTTGCGAGAAATAGTTAGTCTTTCAGCCGAGTAAATTAAGCAGTAAGCTAAAGGCATGTATGATTTTAAAAATGTTCCTTTCTATATAAATTAATTTTGTTATTTCATAATGTTTTTCCCTCGCGGCTCACGCATTAGATAGAGTCTAGTTAACCTTGAGTGGTTACTTCCTACTGCATACTACACTACTATGAAGACCTTGTTGTACACTATCGCTACATTGGCAATGAGTTCGACATGTCAAGATAATATTTAATTTATTACAATTATAACTAAATAAAAATATTTATATTCAACAATGTCAAATGTGTACAGATATAACACAGCTGACAGCGCCATCTGCTTTTGACAAATATATGATTAGTGAATACATTCAAATTATTTTTTAAATTTTGTTTTGTTTTTTGATTATCCAATTTTCCACTTCACGAGTGACAGCTTCTCATTTAAAAATAATTAAATATATAAATTAACAACATAATTGTATAAAACTAAGTAAAATAAATATTATTCAAGTGTGCAGCTTTCATAATGTCTGTAATTATATATACTATTAGAGTTAGGAAGAGCCTTCAACATTCTATCACGAGATCGCTATGACTGCAATGTCTGTATAAAAAACATGTTTCAACTTAAACAACCTATGAACATTTTGATTTATTTCTTGTTTGTTCAGATGCATTATTTAAAACTATAATCACTATAAAATACAACCAGGTTTAATGATAAACTACTAAATAAATCAATAAATGTCGGAAAAACGAGTTAACTACTTTATATTAAACAATAACGCTCCTATCTGTTGGTCTTTGTTTTTATACTGTGCTATAAAATATAAAAAATAAATTTCTTAACGTTAATTCTTTCAAATGAATAGCAACAGAACAAAAACCAAACGCTACTCGCCTGTCAGTATGATATTTGACAACTGTCAACGAGCTGTCAGTCTAAATGTTTACTATTACGTACATATTTTGGTTTGTTGTTTATAAAAGTAGAAAATGTCTGAAGGATCTTCATCTGAGTCGGAAACCAGTGCTTGTAGTTCCAAATATGATCCCCTAAAGGCACTTTATTCAGAAAAACCCAAGTTGCCAAATAAAAAGGCGCCGATGTACGAGAATTTAGTTCAATACGAGGCCGCTTTGAAATACAATGATTCGCAGAGTTCTGCTATTATACCAGTGGGTCAAAATAAACTCGTACAACAGCGAGAAGAAGAGAAGGAACGAAAAAAGCAGGAACAGCAACGATTACTTGAAGAAAAGAACAAACAGCGCTTTGCTCAATATGAAGGTACGTTTGGAGGTTATGTTTTATGATAGGTTTAAAGAATTGTAACATTTATTGTATTAAATCAATAACTTCTGTGGCTATTTTTATGTTTAGATGGATTTTCTTATAGTTTTTTTATGATCTGCATATATTCCTTTAACATACTAATGTTACATCAATATCAGAAACTTTGACATTATAAGTATTGTGAACGGGCTGAATTTACCTATTATATACTATATTTCTATACTATAGCTTTGTAAGTAACTATGTGAAGATATTGTTTGAACTCCTAATTTACTGATTACTATGACTTAAATATTTTGTTCTCCTTTAATATGAATCCCGGAAACCAAACTGAAGAAATCTTTAGTCCCTTAATCATAACCTTTAATTTGAAATTATTGAACTTTTTACCATTTCCTGCAAATAATAAGCAAGAATATTATCATTTATTATACAAATACATCTGAGACCCAAAAGTATTTCAGCTGTTCCAGAGACTGATGAATAGATTGTCTTTGAGTCGATGTGAAATGAGTTTATATTTATAGGCTACTGTGTAAGCTTTTATAATAATAATTGAAAAACAATGCAAAGTAACAATATATCTACTAATATATAATTCTAGTATACAAACAATAATTTATTTTTCTTTTACAAGTAATGTTGTATAAAAGTCCAAGTTTTTATTGTGTATATAAGTTTCCAGAAATAACAGTTCATTTTTAGAATGTGCATCACAGGTATGCCTTTTAGGTTCATTTGAAATTTGGTTAAGTAGGGAAAGGAGCTTCAACAGTGCAGGTGAGTATTTAACGCGCGTTAGAAAGGTATCCCTTAAACCTACACCTGGGTCGCAAGTCCCAGTCGTTGTTGAAGCTGCTCTCACTACAACGATGGACCCGACACACACACTGTGAATATATGAAATGCTGAGAGGCTTTGTCTTGTCGTCATTTAAAACTCAGTTATCAATTACTTGTTGGAATCGAGTCAATTATAAGTTACAAGGTTCCATGATTAGTTTCCTTTCTTTGTTGTAATGAAACCTTAATGTAATTCATTCTTAGTTATTATATTTACTTCATTTATCATAGAATTATTTCAACAATTCAGATCATTAGAGCCGGCTCTCATTCTGAGATCATCAATTTACCATATTATTTCTGATAATTAACAAATAATTAAGAGGACTTCCTTCTGAAAACATACTTTACTGATAAATAAAAGTTATAAAATTACCAAATAAACATTAATCATATTTGATTTACGCCATTTAATAAATTTAGTTGTATATTTTTCTTAATCTACTTGCAAGTTTTGATAAAGTTGCTCTTATTTCTCTATAGAAATTACTGAACTACATTCCAATAGTTCATAACACATGCTTTAAGTTAATTTGCCGTCAATAAGAATGTAAAGCTGGTGCATGCTAATAGTTTAATAATAATCTTATTCTGGAAATGCAATACTGAAGCCAGTTTTATTACCGGCCTATAATACCACTCAGTGTACACCTCGCCGTAACTGACCATACTAGCTCACGCCGCCGGTTCTGTCCGCGTTCATTTGCAATAAAAACTCCTCCCCGTTAATGAGCTGTAGTAGCGCATGTATTAGAGTGTGCACAGTTAGGATCCGATCAACCCTTTCCCACGTGGTCAGGCGGGGTCACGCACGAGGTCACGCTAGGCCGTTCAACGCTCTGTGTCACCTACGGTCGTTCCCCTCGCGCCTGTGCTCCTCCACGTGCTATAATTCGGGAACGCATTGTATATTCTCAATCGGGTTCCACAAATAGCTTTTGGCGTTTTATTTAGAGTTCGTGTAATAAAACGTTGCGGATGTCCAGAGTTCGACACGCCTTCTATATCTCGGAGGAACGGTACTCTGTTTTGATGATTTCATATGTACCCTCCTGGTGCTGAACTACATACATAGTAAATGTTGTGTGAACTCTGGTGTCGTGTGTAATGAGTCGCGGAGCTGTATCTTGTTGAACGTTCCGTTGACGGGTTTACAGTTAACGTATTGAAATCCTTTAGTTTTATTCAATATATTACGTCTCTTGTTTACACCAGCCACTGGTATGCTCCAGTTTTAAGTTCGCTAATAATTCTCAACAAGTGTAGAGTGGTTTCAACTTTAAATCGCGCGTTAAATGCTCCCTTGTGTTCGTCTGACTTCTGACTGAGAGATTGATGTTCAATTGGACATAAAAACTTTTTTATGAGCAAATTTTGATCATCGTTGACATTTTTTGTGAGACTTAAATTTCATTTTAGTCACTTGGAAATTTTTAAGTTGAGATGAAGTCGTAAAACATGACGCTGGAGAACGAACTCCATATGAAAGTATGTTATATTTCTTTAACAAAACCTATAACATTTGTTTAATATAATTGTCTGAATAAATTACGTATTAGTTCATCTTATTAGAAACTTGGTTTGAACAAATCATACTCAGCATTGCCATAAAGTCATCTTTTATCATTTGAAACGTTTCAAATTCACATTAGCGTTTTATCTCCGTGCTTCTCCTCAGCCTTCAACTCAAAAAGAATTTTATAAGTTTATCGTCGATGTCTGTCTGTTTGTTATATCCCATCTCTCAAATGGATTAACTAGTTTCGCTGATATTGGTTTTAGCAATTTTTGGTGAACATCTGACCTACAGTATATGAGTATTAGACATAAGTTCTTTTCCAAAATGATGTAAGGCATTCTCTCAATGATCACTACTTTACGTGTGTTAGCGTAATAAACAAGTCTCGTTTTTTTTGGTTCAAGAAAATAACTATTAGTACATGTATTGCTTGATGTGTGGAAATTTTATGTTGAGTTAGTTAAGCTATGCAGACAATTCTCACTAGCCGCGGTCCAGACTATTATATATATTTAACCATGAATCATGGAGTCTGCGGGCAAGATGCAGTTGTGACTGCTGTAGCGAGTCTTTACATCGGTTTAAAATTGTCATGTCCATAAGTAAGAACTTTTTTAATTCACACTAATAGATTGCAATCAAATTATTTGCAAGTCAATGAAATACCACATATACTAAGTATGCTATTACGTTTTATTTATATAAATAGCTGGTTAACATTACAAAATCTAGTTTGACATCAAATGATCTATTTTATTACGGCTCCTTTGACTAATAAGTTCGTAATTTTAATAGCTCTCGTATGTATAGAAGACGAAATAAGATGAAGAGAAGTTGAAGACAAAGTCATTGATTTGATTCAAATAATAAAAAGTAGTGCCTATGAAAAGATTTTCGATAGCCTGAGCTCTAGTGTTGTTAAAGTTATTGTATTAAAGAGTGCAGTTCAGATGTTATAAGAGTGCCCAGTATCCAGCAAGCGGTTCAGTCGGGGTGACGTATCATATTAACAATAGCGTCAGCTATTTGCATGGCGCCCGTGACCCGCACGCGGCCTTGCCTACTACACTGTTTATCGAACAATTATAATAGATAAGAGTTTTATTTAAAATACACTCAGTAATACCGTGCTCGAGTTTGTTGAGATAGAAGACAGATGGATAAATTGTTATTAGTTCTCATATATATTTCGACCATTCATTTGACGAAAACGGAGTTTGAAAGTTGAACGGCGACTGTAAGGAACGCGCAGCTGGCCGTGTGTTGGATGGATTTTATGCAACCGAGACTCATTTGAGGCTTTCGATTGTATCAAATGTTTAATTACAATGAAATCCATGGCGAGCGATAAGGAAACGAAACTCAAAGAACGTCGGCTCTAACGCAACATCGCCTCGTTGTAGATCGACCGCGTATTGAAATGGAAACCGACTGGCGTGCTCTGAGAGCTCGCGAGCTATCTGTGAAACGAGTCGATCGTTATCACGGTCATTAATTTAATGATCTCGATCTCACTGACGCGGGTTGCGTTATACGCCTGTAACGCGACGTGTGACAGTTTGTAAGGAATCCGTGGTGTGCTCGGTCATCGGAGCGCGAGAACCTCCTATATGGTCAATGCTTTAACCTCGCCTGAGTTTCGCGCGGCGTGTTGCATAACCGCTTTCCACGCGCGCGGGACGGCTCGGGAACATCGGTCGTTGACACCACATATTCGATGTCCTTTAAAAAACCCACCCACGAACTCCGTTTTCTTGATGTATATTTTTTTTGGGATAACTCGTTTCCGTCAATGCGTTTCGAGCTTAATGAATTCTGAAATCGGAATGCACTTAAAATTGAGTCGACGTTTTCGAAGAAGACTAATTATGATACAGATGGCTACTTTATAAACAGCTCGTGTTACTAATGTTTTGATACCCGTGTTTATGTTTTTCATCGGCCGATCTTATAAACTTATTGAAATATATAAGAATGAATTGGAAAAATTTCAAGATGAGAGAGGGTGACATTAATTCTCTATCCACTGTTATAATTATTTAACCATTGTTATTTTAACTGCCTTGGAATGTTTTATATGCTGTGTAAGAACAGTGTGAACATTTGAATAAAAACAGTGTAAGAGAAGAATTTACCCTCGATAGGAAACTTTATCGTAATAAAACATAAGTTTTAATATTAGATCGTGGTTGACAAGAACATATCAACATTACCATGAAAATTTATATTTATAACTATTTATTTAACGACCGTAATGTTTTTTTTTTCTTTTTCTTTATTTAAATCTATTAAAAATATATTTTTAATTATCTCGATTTTTCCATTCGATATCAAGGAATCACTATAGTATGTAAACCGTAGAATGTGACGTTTAATAGTGTCGGGATAAAAGCGATAAAACATTATAACTGGCGTGTAATTAAAAATGAATGAACTCATTTACATATTACATCATACAACAATAGTAGCGTGCATCGGCGAGCCTCGCGCCTGCGCGTGCGCACACGAGATCCATCTTATCCGAACTATATTTGTGTGTGCAGATAGCATTGCGTTCCTTCCAATGACCATCCTTAAATTAGACCCAGTAGGTTAGGAATACACTGCATTTACAATGAAACTTTATGAATGTTTGAAAAATATTATAATTAATATTCCTTGCCGCCTTTACGATTACTAGTAGTGTAGTATATAGCTTAGGCCATGTACTATGTGTATATTATTTTTAATCCGTACTCAAATATATCATATAATGAAGCAATAGTATTGGATCGTATATATAAACGGCGGCGCGGTCCGCGTCCAACGTTCCGTTCTATCGCTCGTGATGTCGATCTGTTTGATATCTATTAATTAAAACATGTAAATGGGCACGTGCTACTACGTAACGAGTACGAAACGGAACGCAAACGGAAGTGATGCAACTCCATTCGGCGCGCATCTGTGTAAACATGGCGCGTTCTGAATGGCGCGGTGGCGTTTCCCGGCCGGCCGACGACCCGCGTCGAGCCGAGCCCGCGCCCGAGCTCGAGCCCCGCGCCGCCGGTCACCGCCCGCGCCCGCAGATACTACAGTGAAAGTAAATCGCGACCAGCGACCGGCGACCGGCGACCGCTCGCGAGCCGAGTCTCCACTAGAGTCCAACACATTTATTATTCTGTTACGTCTGACGAAACAATTACATCCATGTTATTTGTTTAATGTATACAGATTACAGACCGAACGGATCACAACCACTCACTATACATATTATATTAGTATCGCGGTGTGTACGAGATGAGATCTTTGACCGAGTCGACGATTGTTCCATTATTGATGTCCCCCGAACCGATCGCGGAGTTTCGTATATTTTTTTCGTTTCTCTTAAATAATTTTATTACTCGTTGTATACTAAAGGTTGATGAATTCGCTCTGAGATCAACGACTCTCGAGCAATGAAAAACACCTGTGGAAATAATGAAAATAACGAACGAGGAGAATTTATATGAAACGGATTCTACGGCTAGTGTCGAGTGATGCAGTCATTACATTTGACAATATCTGTTACATACATTAAAAATGAAGTTATACCTCGGAAGGTTTTCTTTAAATAAGGTTGATGCCTACACATTATGTATCAATATTACAATAAATAATCAATTTAAGACAAACAATATAGTCTAAAACACATACGTACATTTCCATACAAATACTATTAGGGTAAAAGAATTTGAAAGAAATAAGAAACAATTCTATGTAATTTTTGGTAAGATTACCGTTAGTCATGTGTATTACAAAAAAACTATTGAAGAATCGATATTGTACAGGTGTATTGGGATACTCGATTCCAGGAAAGCTTTGTAATTTAAATCGTTTCATATATGAAGAAACTGAACAAGGACGTCAAAAATATAATTATAGAATTGAATTAAAAAATTGGAATTAGGATAGTGTTTGAAAAATAAACTATCAGTTATTAATTTATTAATGATATGAGAAGAAAATGGACTAAGTGCGTATATTAATTGCTTATAATGTTCTAATAAAAGCTCGGGTCGTTATATTACATTCATTGCACAGTTTCTAAACTCCGTAATGATTACTATACGTCATAACAATAAAGTTAATTTTAATATTCTAAACTTTGATACATGTGATTTATGAAAAATATTTAATTAATTGTTTAGTGTCTATGCACACACAGACTGTAACATGTTTTTTGAACATTAAAGACATCAAACAAGCAGCTATATTTTGTTCCCATCATTACCACATATTAAAGCCTACGTGGACATTACATTATGTAATTTAATTAAAATATCCTATGATAATACTTAATGTTCCTGGTTAAGTTACTCAATGATGTATATCTCATCAAATTTTATGTGTACGTTCATGTGTATGTTTGTTTCAGTACCGGTTCGCAAGGAGAGGCGAGTGAAAAACGTTCTCACTCGTATAGAAGGTATACAGGGACCTCTGGCCGCTCTCAAAGACTGTGTCGACTTGGAGTTAAGGATCAAGGTAACGTTATGGAGATCATTAAATATATATAAAACAATATCTTACACCTTATGACTATATCCTTAAATAGGTCTAACACATGGGAGTTTCTTTCTAATTAATTGAATGTGAGTACTCTTTCAGAGATACTTTACTTATTATATGAAAGTATACCAATACGGTGTATTGTTTCTGAATAGTCCTATAAACTATAAGTCACTAACTGTGCGAGGGTATCTTCTGATTGTAAAACAACAGCGACCCGTCCATAAACCAATATTTCATTCTCAAAGTGATCCAACAATAGCGGTATCATAACAAAGCCACCAAATAGACGAAGCGCTCATTTTCTGGCTACAAAGGGCCTTTGTGTATCTGGCTGGCTTCCAACGAGGAAGACTGCGCCGAAATAGAAACTATGTGTGCTAATGACTTTAGGATATAGACGAATGTGCAAGTGGACGAACCCAGACCCTTCATGCCTCATACACAACGAATACTTGGTGAATAATCGTTTGTAGGCGGCTTTAGTTAGTTATAAGACGAAAAATTAATAAAAAATCCTTTCAGAGTTTAATAAAAATGAATGATCAAAAATACAGTAATAGTTTAATTTTATTACAAACTTTCAAGAAAATATCTATCTATGTTTTATTTGTTCAACAACTATTGAAGTCATTATATAAAAAATAAATGTATAATAAATATATAATATATGATTACGATGAGTAGGCATCATATATTTATATACAAATGATCGTCGCTTGCCAAGTGACTCACTAGAAAGGGCTGAGGAAGAGCCTTGCTCGCTCTATTAATGGGGTTGTAATCTCCTCTTTATAATATTATAAAATAAACGTCTTATTCCATATGTTAACGACATTTAATTTTGTGTTTATTGGGTAAACTATATTATAAATAACTTTACAATGAGCAACAATATAGATTGTAACCACAGATTTAGATATTATTGGTATGTTTTGATTAAAATTGTAATAACATTCTCATATAAAAATAAGTTAAAGTTCTATTCAATACTTTGGTTTATTACTGTAATTGGAAAACTTTTGCTTATCACTGACCCATACCGAATGTCTCTTAAACACATGTATCTATTCGTCTTAGTTCGTGCCACTTATCGTTTGTCATACTTGTGTATTTTATTCCTACTAGACCGTGATTCGTTGAATTGTGTCCAGTTTCCTAGATGATGTTGTTTATTGGGTATCGCCTGCATTATATTTAGTGTGGACAACCACAATACAATACGAATGCTCGATGAAAGTTTGCTGTTACAGATAAACAAAGAGAAAGGGAACAAGCCGACTGCCTCTAATTCAGACTCGCTGTTATTTTGTGCTTTAGAGAAATCGGCTTCAGGTCCATACGCCACGGAATCAGTTGGCTGTAATAATTTTCCATTTAGCCGTCCGTCTCATAATTTACAGCGTGACCCATATAAAGGGACCGATTTCCCTGAACCCGACTCCATGTCCAAGTGACCACTGGACAAGTTAACTGTAAGAGACATATCTTCCATGCTCTGTCAGCGGCAGCTAATGGCGAGCTGTACCCCACAATGCTCATAACTCCAGCTTAAGCCGTCCGCGGTAATATTTACGAGCCTTTATAAATCATTTGTCTAGTATTTTTGGATTATTGCTCTCGTGGATTTAGATTTATTGCTTTGAATAATGTATCGCTGCGGCGTCTAGGCAAATTTTAAAATGAGTGGTGCGATTATTTTTTCTTTCGATTATGTTTTTGGTCTTATAATGTTAATTGAAATTAGCTATAGTCCTCAAAATATATGTAGGTACGTTATACGACTCCAAACATTATTATTAGGATATCTTCCCAACATCTCTGTTGTGATCGAATCAAAAATAAAAAAGTATGGCCTAAAACTAAAAATCATTCTCTTTTAAATCCCGTTAAGCTGTTCTATTTTTCCAACTCACAAAGTGCTTCAGCTGGCGCGTTCTCTAAAGTTTTAAAGGCATGCATTAAATAACAATCGATGGAAGATTTGTGAGTGGTGCGATTCCCACAGTAGCTGTGGCTGTTACAAAACAGTCTCGGATCAATTATTACATTTCATAATAAATAATGTTTGAATTAAAAACAATTTTTTTCTGTTGCATTAATATTAATTTAGATTGCTTTTAACCTTGACGCTATACAAGCTATCTCATTGCCGTTTCAATTGGTGTGTGTGTGTGTGTGTGTGTCTGTCTGTGTGTGTGTGTGTGTGTGTGTGCGTACTAACAAGGGCCCGCTAGGACGAGTCGCTCACGACGCAGCAGTCCGTCTCCTAGCCACTTCCTCGTATACATATAGTAGGTATGTTTATCGGTCGTCAGTTGTTTTGGTCGCTTACCTTGACAGATCGAATATTTCAGTTGATAATCATTGATCGACGCAACCCTGAACGTATGTCTGCTTTTATTTGGACTCGTTTGAGATAAGATACTGTATCGGAGCGAGTGTTATTGTTTATTTAAACAAAATAATGAGCCTTGATGATGTTTTGGTGGAATCGTTCTAACGAGTTTACTATGTTATGTATACAACATATACGTGTATACTGGATCCATATATAATTTGTTTGTTTTTAGTTTATTATACTCTAGACTGTTCCAATGCTCCATGTATAGAGGTTTGTATTAAATTTTGATAGTATCTTATTTTTTTTTATTTTTACAGTGAGGTTGCTTCTTTTCTATCATATCAAAGAGACATTTATTTCATGAATGCCATATTAGCCTAACCTCATTAACTATCAAGAGAGTACATGTTATTTATCTCCGTCACCCCTATCATATAAGGTTGCATGTGTTCACCCGAATTCTGTCCCTCAAGGTCGTCTACATTCAGAGTACTCTGCGTATCATTAACTTCACTCATGTCTCTTGGCGTTGGACCTGTTTCAGTCGTTTTTTTACAGGCGTCTGTTTTGATCCACTTTTAAGCGGCCGTAATTATCATATTTAAAGAATGTCAACTATTTGTGTTTTAATTCTAGTTTGTTCTATATAGACCAGACCGTTTAATTAAGACTTATGAAATATTTGTTATACTCACGAGCTGTAGCAGCTTTCAGCGATCATGCGCAAGCCAACACTACTGGCCCCTGGACATTATCTGAAAATTAAATAACTTATTAGTTTTTATTATAACCGACTTTAAGCAGTTGATCTTTCATATAAATTTAATCTGTGTAGGTGTCTATGGAGTTTTTTAAACAACAGTTTATAGTGTTATAATAATGTTCTTCGGCATTACTTTTTTTAAATGAAAATATAATTTACAAATAAAAGAGTTCAGAATTTTGTATCGTATCTTAGTTAATACAATGAGCCATCACAATAATTACCTAACCTCGCCTTTATCGCTTCGTCTCTACCTTGCAAGGATAACTGAAACTTTTAACATGTTGAAACTAAATAAAGATATTACTCATTGAGTAACTCAAAGAATGTATTGAGAAGAGAAAGAGAGATGAAAACTGTGAAGATTCGACAAATATAGTATTTAAATTCAATTGAGCCAACAATGTCGTCTATGCAATTGTCGCGAGGATCCTCGTTCCTTATTACGTCCCACTTTCTGTTTTCTTTATATTATATATAGTAAATATATGATATAATAATATATTAAGATAAACATATATTAAAGAAGTACAGGCGACTTATAAAACTCCTACATGGAAGTCGTTTAAAGAGTCTTTGTCTGTCAGCAAGGTTTTATGTAGTGTGATATCGCCTCACACTGTTTTTTATCGTTCGAGTAATCTACAAGGCTTCTGGAAAAAGCAAGTCGATTTCAATAATGATGGAGCATGCGAGTGGTTGGTGGTCGGTGGTGGTGTGGTGGTGCCGGTCTATGTATTCGGCCTCGCGGGTAAACAGACGCTAGATAGTGCTAGACAAAGACGACGCGAGGTCATGAGCGTAGCCTTGTGCGGGTGCGGGCGCGCACGCTTCCGCCTGCCGACACACGACGCTCAGCGCTCAGTCAATGCTTGCACGTCGAACTATATGCACGCCTATATGATACTAAAATATTAAATATCCAACCCTACATTCATCTATTGCATGCTCTCATTGTAATTGCACTCTCATGTATAAATGAAACATTTTCATTGACTACAAGGAAATGTTCAACCTTGAAATTCGTTTTTATAGCAACAAAAAATATAACTCGTACGTGGTATAACCTTGCCTTGCACCTTCACTATTTTTTTTTTGTATGAAATATATTTTAATAGTTCGGAATTATAATAGTTTTAAATTCGTTCAGTTTATGTTCCAAAAATAATACTTTTAATATATGTAAATGTTAACACTGTAATGTATGATCGTATGGCTGAATTTATTTAAGGACACCTTATATAGTCACACTACTCACTACGTTTGTTAAAAGAGAACTACACGTGCTACGTAGTTTTTTGTTTTTTAATGTTTTAAAATTTTAAGATTAATATTGAGATACTTTAGTCTTACAGAAAACTCCCTCTCCATATAAGATATATCTCGGTGACTACCGTAATTTAATCCTGACCTGTTTGTTTTTTATAGTAGGATTCGTTGCGTACTAGTCCGTAACAAAAGAATATAAAGAAATTTAAAGGCTCATTGTCAACTGTAATGTTTTTTGGCGACATCAAAACGGCGCTCAATGTCGTCGGCAAGTTGAGGTAAAAAATTCGGAAGACACCGGTGACTTAATAGAATGATTGACATTGACCTTTACCCAGTGGCTCCGGACCGAGACCTTGCGCCTGGAAACGTGATGATAAGGACATCGTTATATCTTATTTATTAGCTGATAAAGGGCTCGCCCTTGTCGCGTATCTCGGAGGCCGCGGTTTGATTCCGGTTCGTTTTTTGGGCTGAATTTCATGCATCACTGAGAGTTCCGCCTGATCTTCCTTCCTCATTAGAATTGAGTTCATGTACAAAGTGTTTGGTTAATAATGAAAAGAACAATCATTCTTGAGATTAAAAGTTCTCGGATAATTTGTTGTATTTTATTTTTCTTTGAATTACTTCGAGGCCTCTCGAGTGACTGAATCACGGTGGTATTTTCAACCTGGTTTAGTCATAATGATGTTTTAAAGTATTCCATTAACATACGTGTCCAGTTTCCTCTTTGAGATATGACAGACGAAACTCATGCGCCATTTATTTTTATAAAAGAAGTTGTTTGTATTTTTCCATGTTAACTTGAATCGCCTCCTTCCAGCTCAATACCACTCGAGTATGTGTTTAATTGTAATAGCCGATAATAAAATGAAATTCGTATTTTATTACTTTAATCGTTCGAATACAACAAATTGATTGCTTTTCTGACGGTCAACTGGATCTGCAAAAAGTGCGGAAGTCACGGCCTATGAGCTGTAACTCACTCTACTCGTTGCATGCAGTCATTGCCAATTCTCTGGACGATTCCATAATAGTTGAACTTTATGAGTTACAACCAAGGCAACGTTTTATGTTTATATTAAACATTAAACGTGAACGCTACAGACCTTCTATAATTTCATATAATGGCTTTGTTACAGTTTTATTCGCTTCTTACGACAAACGCTGAATAACCGGTTCATAAACGAAAAAAAGATTGTTAAACGTAGCAAAATATAAGTGCGAAATAAATGGCGCTCTGGATTAGCCAAGGTAATGACAACGAAAAAAATATAACAAAAACAACGCAGCAAACAAGTGTCCGTGACCGTGGCTCGCCGAAACTGAGAGTGTCAGATGTAGAACACGACTTGCGCGAGTTCCGACACCAGACACCAGACATCAGAGAGTCGGCAGTCGACACTCGCGGGCCGAAATAGACGGTGTCACGGTGATCGTTCACCTCGGATTCCTTTGTTTTATATTTAACATTGACCTCTTAGGGTTGACTCGTATGTTAAAATTACACGCAAACGATAACACGCTCTGCGAAAGGGAAATCACAACCGACATTCATTGTTGTTCTCTACGAAACGAACAGTCTTCAGTTACGTTTATATAAAGGAAAAGAAAAAAGTCCGATTGTATCATGTATGGAAATTCGCGCGGGAAATTTGTTTGGTTGATGTCAGAAAAGGCGATAACGTGATAACTTCACCTCGGCTACTACGATACGCTTCCGTATGTGACGTCACCGTTCACTTTCACTGAGACGACTCGTGGGGGGACAAGCCACCTGACTTAGACACTATACCATCCACTGTATCGCGTACTTCACAACATTGTACCTTACGAGCTTTGATTTAAGATTCAAAATTCAAGGTCGCGGAACCTTGAAATTTTGACTCATCCTCGTACGTTCCGTCTAATTGACACCGTCTGTGAATGACCGTAAGGTACAGTTTCCAACGGCCAGCGTGTCCCTGAAGGCCGTCCACACTAGGTCTCCCGTTGTTTACTTTCTATAGCGGTCAATGGTCATCGTGTTAACGTTTGAGTGTACGATTTCGGTGTTGTCAAGGTCGAGCTTTTTGCTCATCGAGATACTCCGCCTGTTTGTTATTTAATTAAATAATACTATTTGATAACTCATACAAAATAACATGTTACAAGACCTTGTACGTTGAAGCCCATTAATCTATTCATTTGAGTTTTTTAATCAGTGACTATAAATAAAATTGTATGTGTTTGTGTTAGTTTGTAAATAAATTATTGATTATGAAGTCGTCAGTGTTCTCGGTTCAGTCCGTAATGTGTTGATGTAACGTTAGATATGTTCCGATGCGCACGCGCAGCGCGACTTGCATATTTTGAACACTTTCTCTTGGCACTCGTGGGACCGTCAGGTGTGGAGGTGAGGAGCGTCTGTTGGCGTCGTGACTACCGATGGCTAATGTTTATACACCTCAACTAGACGATGAGATAATTTTAGAACTCAATCCGTCACACGATGTGACCTCCAAATATATTATGTATTTCAATAGTTGTCAAAACTAAAACTCGATACATTAGTTTTCTAATGGGTGATCATAGTTTATGTGTATCATATTTAACTCGGCACCTCGCTTCCTAACCCGCTCTCATTTTGATACAGAACTTACTAGATACAGGAGATTAAAACTGAATATTACTAAAAATATTATAGATTTTATTTAAAAGAGACGTTAAATCGCGAAAAGCTTCTTTCAAAATGAAATTCTTAAATCTTATAACACTTAAATTATTTATTGAAAATATACGGAAATCATGTGAAATTTACAAGAAATACAAAGTGAGTTCCATGTACACGAAAGCCTTTTGACAATACACACTAACCAATACAAATAAAAGATCAAAATATAAAACAAAAATATACATAACACAAATTAATCTTATTTTGATTAACATGTTGTTATGAGAACTTTATTGTTCAACAATTTTAAATACCTTTCCTTTTTATAAATGAAGTTTCTCGACACAATAGTTGCTGACGCGAGAAAGTTTTAATAATATTTCATGGCGCTAAAGTTGCTACAGAGTGAGATGGGAAAGATATCCGCCGAAATAGATAAGCAATGACTTCTATATAAAATGACTAACATATAACAAATCAAATATTAAATGTTCCTGACCAATCCGAGCCGTCCGTGGTGTGTTCACATGAGAGGGTCCTTTGCCTTGCGCGTCGTTCACGGCTCCAGTAACCTTAGACTGTTATGAAACCACCACATTTTCCTTACGCGCCGCAGCAATACAAACAACGCAATTATCACGCACGACCGAAATCCAACTCAATGCTTTCAGATATAAGGCCTAAACTACATCGTATCGAATCACTAAGGAAATACAATCAAATATACATTTAAATGGAGGTCGTATGGTGATTTAATTTGTAGGCTATTGTTGATGACTTCAGTTTTATTATTCAGTTTTCGTCATTTTATTTATTCAATTAATTTTCTAACAGTTGTCAACATTTATTGTGCCGTGATGCAATGAAAACGTTATAACTTGAGGATTAGAGATAACAATATTAATGACGATGACGTCTTGAAAATACTCATTGCATATATCTATACAAAATCGTTCCCCGCGTGTGTTCTTTGATATGCTCGCCTCTCCTTGGGACTCTCAGTATATGTGACAGCCAAACGTACGTTAAAATAGACTACTGCTCCATGCACACGATATAAATAGCTGGATATAGGCCTGTGACGAGCGGATCGCGAACTACCTTCAATAAAGTTTCCTTACTAACATGTTCATATAAACTAACAAACAAAAGCTTTAACACTGCGAGTTCGATTTTAAAGTGTTAAATCTTTGCCTCAAAGGAAATATACAAGAATATCGAATCAAACTGTAGTAATAATAATTGTATTTGGCTCGAGGTATCAAGGCGAAGGGCGCTGGGCGAGGTCCAGTGACGAGTCGCTTGTTACGCCGTATGATGTAATCGTCTTATTATTGAACTGTTCCTAACGCGACCGAACCTTGTATGGCAAATGATACTCGGCTCGTCCTCACAGACGATACGTGTTCCAGATCATTGTCACGGCCAGGGTCCGGGCGAGTCGAGTCCAAGTGTACAGATTTCAGTAATTAAGTTTAAAATGCAATGTATTATTTATCATTGAAGTGTTTTTATCAGATCCAATCAGCGCTGACCTCAGCGATAACATGAATGTCCTCTAGTCGTAGTTAATGGCTTTAATAATAAACTACTCCACTTCCTTGTGGCGACATCGGCTCCGTCAGGGTTACAGCGTTATAGTATTGACACCGGGATCTATGGAATGTTCCGATCACACACAACACTTTTTATATTTGACGAAAGGCAGAACGATGTGGAAATAGCTCTAATAAATATACTAGTTTCATTGAAGGGCTCCGTTGTGATGCGATTCGTTCGGTCTTTATTTATAGTCCATTGCGTCACGCGTCCCGCTCATTGCTGTGGGAATGATTGTAGGAAGAGCATTGAGATGCAATTTTCCAATGATCGTCGGGACACTGTGGATTACAACAGGTCCAGGTGAAGGGCCGCCCACTCTGAGGTCACATCTGCCACGAAGGCTGACTGGACTCGCTGTTTCATTGGAAATTACCTTGTTTACCGCAAGCTGGGGATTTATTATGCATGTGACAGAAAATCCGTTACCTCCAGGGCTCACTTCCTCAATTACTTTTTATAAACTTTTGGCAATATTCATATATATGTATTATATATACTGTAGGTACTCTCTTGTTTCTTTAATCATTTTAAACAGTAAACAGCGAAGCTTCCCTACCTAACTTATTTACTAGCTGTTCCAAAGTTGTTGTTATAAACTTATTCGATTGTTGCCAAATTTTATTGAATTCTATCTATAGAGTTTTGCTTATTGATGAAATTGACAAAACGACTAATATAATCTTTGTAAATAACGTTCCACCAAATAACGTTGTCTCTTCGATATGTCTTTAATAAAATTCTTTAATTATTTTATTCAGTATGTTGCAGAATATATAATTACGCTTATTCCTTCTAGAATATTCCTTATACAGTTAGCTTGACCATGATTTTTTGTAGGCAAATTATAATTTAATGTGGTTTTAAATTGATTTAGTTTAGGACCTTTATAGACATGAGTGTATAGTTGTTATATTTAAGTAATAAACTGTATAATATACGAGCCACACGCGGTGAGTCTCGTTGTGCTATGTGTCTGCGGTGACGAGTGTAGCGCCCTCGCCTCCGACCTTGCGTGGACAACTTTCCACCCGGAAAACATCCAGCCTTATCACTCCGCGCCCTTTTCGGATACTTGTTTTTTGTTTGACTTTTATTGAGAGTCACTCTATTCACTAATGCTGTTGAGGTCGAACAGCTGTTCATTGTTATGAACTAAGCTTAGAATTTTCTTTATACGTATCACAATACATGGAATGACAAATTATTTTTAGCCAAAGCATCGTGGGTAGAAGTTAAAAATTAAAGTATTTAACGATCCCTACTAATATTATAAATGCGAAAGTAACTCTGTCTGTCTGTCTGTTACGCTTTCACGCCTAAACCACTGAACTGATTTTAATGAAATTTGGTACAGAGATAGAGTTGACCTTGAGAAAGAACATAGAATAGTTTTTATCTCAGACTTTTGAAAGGTTCTCTTGGAAGCGCGATATAACCGAACTCCACGCGGGCGAAGCTGCGGGCGGAAAGCGAGTATTCCATATATTTTATTCATAACAATTGTGACAGTCCAAGTGATAAGCGAGCGCGGTGTCATCGTCGTACCAATAACAAGATGTCTTAAATGTTTTTATTGTTTGAGTTGTGTTACGTTTACCATACAACCTTCGTCGCGGATTTAATTAGGCGTCATGTACGTGATACTGGAGCTAATTAAAACATATTACTCATTACATTAGACAATAAACGTAACCGAATATCTGTTGAGAAGAGATGTTTGGGCTCGTTTGAGGGTAGATATATCTTGGCGATCGATCCAAGGACGTTTGTATGGAGTGTACTGTTGTTGGTTTCAATTCGCGGCCCGTATGTTAATGTAGAGAGACCTTCGTCGCGGCCAACTCAGTTCGTGAGTGCGGTCCAAGGTTCCGACGGATTCGGCTGTTTATATATAGATGTTATAATTTTCCACTCTATAATTCCAACGTGGCTTAAACGTTATTTAAGGAAAATCATTTCGATTTATTTACAAATTTTTCAACAATATTGATTTTGACGTCGTATCCCGTTTACAATATTATCTCTTTACAATAAGCGTCTACATCCTAGTATTTTGTACATATTATAATCAAAACATTTTCGAGACTACTTAGGTTTTAAAAATAAATTTGGTGTTTCCTTCAAGTTCTTTTTTTCCGAAGAATGATAATTTTGTAAATTAGACGTATGTCCCCTTCCCATTAGAATTCTTATGTTTCATGAATAATATATTTCACTGTTATTAATATTAAACTTATCTTTTGATATGAATCAGTCTTAAGTTCATTATATTTCACAATGTTTCAAACTTAAAGGCATCAATGTCGTGTTATTCGTATTTTTGTTTAATAAAAAAAAAAAGATTTTATTTTTGTTTTTCTTAGTATTTTAATTATGTAGGTGATAATTGTATTTATTAATAAACATATTAAATTATGATTGAAATATATAAATTTACATTTAGTTAATTTGTGCCTGTTTCTTAAATAACATTTACACATTAAATTAGAAAACATGAAGGGATTGTATTTAAAAAAATAATTTATTTTAATTAATGTATTTAATAATCTCACTTCGTTCGTTTCTAGTTTGTTTTAAAAAAAAATCTTACAGTTTTTCTCTCTTTGTAAAGAAAATATAAATAATTAAATATAGATCCCCAAATCCAATACAGTTACGAGATTTGGTTTGCACCGCAGTTCTAAGTGATTACAATGACAAAATATGGCTGGCGTTGTTTCTGTTGAGGCTGTAACAACTTAAAAAAAAGTTTTCTTCTCCTTTATAAAACTATAACTCTATCTAAACTCTAATGTACCTATATACGTCTCTTTATATTTTGCCCTTTTTTGAAAGACAAAAAGAATTAAACCTGCCTTTGTAAATAATTTTTAATTTCTTGTAATCAACACTTATATAGTGTTTCCATGTATCCAATATCTATATAAATTATAAGTGATTTATAATGTGAATTTTTATATGTTTTATAACATTATACTCCGTACCGATAATATGTAGTTGTGTTATTACAATTCAATAATGTGTCGCGTCTAGACGACATATGAATGTTGTATGACATAATATAATATAAATTAATTGTATATATTAAAAAACTTCAACCTCAACATAAAGACGGATATAAAAAGCTGTGTTCATAACAATTATTAATAATTGAACAAATTGAAAAAATAAACTGTTTGTTTATATACAAATATAATTCTATATAATGGACAGTTAAATAACGTTTTGAACTTAAAATTTTATTTAATAGTAGAAATATTATAATATTTCCTGCATGTTATATCAGTGTTGGATGATTTTGAAGTTTAAATTGTACCAAAATTATTAAAAATATATTTAAATAATTGATTTTATTAAACTATTTTTCAGAGTGAGTTGCCTTAGTATTAGTATGAGTTAGTAAGTTGTTTGTCGACTGTACTCAATTAACAACAAAACGGCTGGCGTATAACATCATCACACTTTGAACTATGCCTTCGTACAAATAAGTAATTTATTGAACAAGTTATATCATTAAATCCGCACTCTCGTTAAAATATGTTTAACTGATATTTAACAATAAGTATTAGTTATTTTTTGTTTTAATCTCTTTTGGATTGATTTAATGTTCCTTATGAATAACTTTCATGGCTTTCATCTCACACCACCAACACAGGATCTCGCGATTTTCATAATCATTAAAATTTATTTATTCCAAACATTGAATACGACTAACGAATTATTTTGTTCAAATCAAAAGCTCTGTGTTTTATTTAGTGTATGTATGTATATAATACTCACCGTACAATAAACTAGTAGTATACAGAATGGAGGGCAGGTTAAAATTTGAACACATCTGGCAGTGGCTCGTTGTCTATCACTGGAACAAAAATATTGTATATCAGAAACTGTGACTACAGATGAAAATCAATGAGTCTACTTTACATTCTTATAAGGAATCAAGTCGTATAAATAATTGTCTGTAAAAAATCACACATAATTCATTTTAATATATGTAAAATGTATTTGGTTTTTTTAAGAATAGTTTAAAAACAAAACGTTTACAACATAACCCATTATTAAGTTTATTATTAAAAAACTTAAAGGATTTTTTCCCATAATCAGACTTGTATAATGAATTTTGTTTACATAGTTTGATTCAAGGATCGAATTTAAAGAAACATAAAGATGGGGTCAGTAAGAGAATGTGTCTTGTATTCGTAGGTGATAACGAGACACGCGACCGGTGTCCGGGGGGCACTGTACGGGACACTGGTGGCCTTCGACAAGCAGTGGAACCTGGCGCTACGAGACGTGGTCGAGGTGTGGAAGAGGAAGGCTCCGGGGAAGAGGAAGATACCGCCCGGGTTAGGTGAGTGACAGACACCGAGTGGACTATAGGGAATACACCATACGAACGCTGAGTTTCTTTCGCCGGTTCTTCTCAGGTCAGGGTATTTTCTTTTCCGAACCGGTGGTAGTGTCTCAAGTGACCATCAATAAGAAAGTGTAATGCTTCTATATTGAATAAAGTTATTTGAGTTTGAGTGTTTCCCTTCAAACTTTGAAGGAAGTACTATCGTTAAGATATTCCGTGTTGTTTGTAAAGGTACTCCTGTACAGAAAGGTACTGCGACCACCATATCGCCCGTGCCAGTGGTGACAGAAACTCCGCTAGGTGGTGGCAGGTGGGAGTGCACCAGACATCTTCCCCAGGTGATGGTACGTGGGGAACATGTGGTGTTGGTGAACGTGGTGGAGAGGCGGTGACGTCACCAGCATGACGTCACTATAAGAAACATCGTCGAGTCGTTTTATAGTGTTTCACTATTTACATAGCAGTGGAGTGACCGGCAACTATGTTGTAGGATTGTAGAGGTCGCGTCAGGTCGACGTGTTGAGTGTTCAGACTTGAGATATGTTGTTGTAACATACGACAGACATACATACAGCACTGCTTGAACTATGTATATGTAGCAGCGTTTTATATATAGAGTAGGGCTGACTGTTAGACGGTCTCGCTAATGTACTAATAAAATAGACGAAGACAAAAAGAGATGAGTTAAATTAATCTTAAAATATATCTGAAGATATATCGCATGTATGTAACACACCATACTCTCGTAGTATTATATGTTTTTTATGGATGTTCATTTTTATATTAAATTATTTTAGTTCGTATGTTTTATTTTTCCCGTATATAACGTGTCGTGTGTGACAGTCGGATGCGGCGGTTCATGTTTTAATATAAATATTTATTTGGTGATGATGTTTGTTATGTCACGGAGATGTTGATCCGTGAACCAATTTTTCTCATTATTGTGAAGCTTCATAATGAATGGATACAATCCATACAGTCTATACTGTGAAAGTATCTGATTCTCGGACATGTTATATATAAAAGAAGGCCTAGCTAATAGTGATGTGCTCTTGCTAGGAACTGTGGAGGACTAAGAATTATAGTCAAGTTACAGAGTAGACGTTAACTTATTAAGATGAACTATATGTATCTATAAGTATTTCTTTTGTTATTTAGAAACAATATTACTTTTTATTATTGATCTGTTATTAAATTAATATTAGTAATATACAGTGGAGTTATGTTCTAATACTCTTTTTGTAAATGAATATATATTCTATGAAGCAAGTGTTAGTTGTTTTTTGCGTACATTGTCCTTCAACCCCCAAACCTGTGTCAGTAATCTCCCGTGGGCCGCTGAACCCGATCTGTATTGTGTCATAATACATCAAAATAGACTCTACGAATACTCATTATCATCTTTACGTGTTCTGTTTATATATTATTAAAACTATATACAATTAATATAACGTTTTTTAATTCACACGTTAATAATGAATGTAGGTTGTGTTTAGACACACACTTAAGATTCCCCGCCAATAAAATTACTTCCCTTAATCTGTAACTTTTCAAGAGATGGGATACTAAAGACGTCATTTAAATATCATAGTTCCATACATTATTATCTGTCAGCCCTTCGTCGGAGTTTTTAAGAAAACCCAGTGAACGGTGTGAGATCTATAGGACTGCGTGTTGCGGGCCGCGGGGTGCGGGGTGCGGGCGGCCCGGGTAGGGAGGGAGGGAGGGAGGGGGGGGGGTTGGGTCGATGTACGGTCGCCTTCGGTCACCGGGGAGCGACGGCCGCCTGAAAATGGGAAAACAATCGCCGCGAACAATGCGTGAGCTTCCGCGTGACAGGGGCTGAGAGATTTCCCTCACTACGACTTACAACTATGTATTAGACTTGGACAACAGTTCAACATAGAGTTGACACGGTCATGATGGTGAATATTGTTTAACATGACGAATAACACGATCTTATAAATGTTGAAGTCGGAAAATTAACACGCCTAGTATAATACAATACATAATGAGATGTAGGTATAAGATTTTCGCGAGTATTCATTTAAATGAAACTAATATTTTCGGATTTACTAAGTGTTTTTTTATTGAATTAAAAAATCACGTATTAGTTTTTTTTTAATACAATATGAATTATGTAAATATGTGTTCCTTAATCTCCAGTATGATTAATAAGTACTAAGTACATTATTTTAGATATTTTTTCATCGTCACTATTTACGTGTAGTACGTTAATGAATTGTTTTCTTCATGTAACGAACACTGTTAGTTAAAAATTCTCTAATAACGCTTCTGATCTTGTCATCTCGTTTGAATCGACCGCTTTTGAATTTTGAATAGGATTGTTTGGATTTCGATTTCTTCGGAAACGACCAAAATATAGGATAGTAAACTTTAGTTTCAATAAATTCATAACCGGTGAAGTTAAAGAAAAATATTTCGTCTTAAATATACACTAGGCCCGGATGTGAGACTAAAATAAAATAAATTTATAAAGAAAAGAGGAAGCGAGAGTATGCGAACCTTCTGTGTAGTTCCGCGGCGATGTTAGTCAGTGGATGAGTATTAATAGGATAGATGCGTTGCGCAACATGCAAGATGCACTGCGGCTCGGCTGCAACGATTAACGCTTCGTCTACAGATAACTCTCACCACCCTCACATACTACAATATAAATATTGAACGAGCCACTAAACAGACTTTATACGACTGTAGTATCATGTTGCACGACGCTCATGACAACATATAACAGAGTGGTTCAGGTAAGGCTAACGAGTCGGGAGACACTTCCGTAATGTACATAATATATGTACAATATATTATTCAAATTATATATACGGCGCGGCCAATGTCAGTCACTATTCTTTTAAGGCGGCCAGCCTTGATCGGTTGAACCCGACTATCGGCTCGCGTTGCTGTTTTCGGTACAAAGATAATTCGTTTTGGATGTATATCAAGCGTTAACGGTCCGTTTGTTTTAACCGTCCGTTTAGCTGATCCCAGTTTAACCGGGCGGTATGCGCCGGCGCGGCGTCTCGCTTTACTCTTTTTGTATTCGTTGTTACATCTAAGTTCGGAGCGGCTTGACCTATTTACTGCAAATAGACGCAGCCGGGACTCGAACCCGCGCCTCGCACGTGCCGGCTTATAGCCTGGTGATTCATTATTTTACAACATATTACATATAAAAACAGATCCTATAATGTTAAAGGTACATAACTGAACGGTTCTTACGTTCGTGATCCGCGTAAGATTAAAAAATGTTGTATTCAATGAAACAAATTAAGCCTTTTTATTATAGGATCATTGAAATTGTTAATCTAGACTACGATGCAAATAACTTAGTTACACATATCGATACGTCACACATTAAGTTGAGCTAGCATCATGACCATTTAACATAGAGTTTTCGGTTAAAAAATTGTTTACAGGAACGTTTAACCACTTGTTATTTTCTAAATAAACTACATTATGTAATATTCTTAATATTAAACCAGAGCTCTAACTCCCTGGCCAGTATGTATGTAAGTGTTATAACACACTCCTCTTAAACACAACTCACTGTAACCGGTGATTGTTATAGTTTCAAACGATTCATTCCTATGTTACAACTATAACTTTTAATTATTCATTATAAATAACTGCAAATAGAATTCTCAACTTTGTTGCTAACTAAGATTTTAATTTACGCATTTCCATACATTTACCTGATGGTAGGTAATCATTTAAATTCGATCCTTTATTATGATCACTGAAATTTCAAGAAGAAATTTCTAGAAACTTCTAGAGAATTAAAGCAACATATCTAACGATATTAACTAACACAAAGAAAGATAAATTTGATGTTGTTGCCAGTCAAAACAATCAACGGCTTTAGTGTCTCGATCTACTGGCGATAATTTGACAACGAAATTAATATATAAAAAACTGACAAATGTCAAATGTGACGATGACAGATAGTACCCGTGTGGCCTCTTGTATGTGTGATGTAGAGCAGCTTGGAACCTTCACACTGACGCTTTAAAATATAAATACTCAATTATAGTAATCATTCAATATGCTTTGGAAGAAAGACAATTATTCCTACACACCTTAAATAGTATAAGTGCGAATGGCCTTTGTAATGTTTTTATTTAATTATGATATAATTAGTGTGGCCAAAAAAAAGCGAGTACGCGATGTGTGCGCACGCGCATCGCTTTCACCGTCGTCTTCCTAGGTGCGATCCACACACGACACACGCGACACGTTATTTGCCTTTTTAACATAATTCATGTCCGCAATCAATGCATTGAAAACTTTGAAGAAAAATCTTTACTATAATAATAAGAATATGTACACTGAGAATCAGTGTAGATACAAGCATAGTCGTGTAGCAACAGTAGTACATATATATTTTCACAATGGGTAATGTATAACAAACAAGAACAAAGTAACTGAGATACTTTTTGTAATATTTTAGATTTTAAAGTTCATGTTTTAAATCATTTGTATTCTTTTTATAACAACCTAGAATTGTTTTTTATAAAGTGCCTAATATCGTTAATTAAATTTCATATTTATATATTTGAAGTATCTTTTAATCATCTCTATTTTCATTACTCTCCGAGAGTTGAATATGTTTAATGCCTATATCACTAATGAATATATTTTTCTAATAGTTATGTAATGGTCAGGTTGTTTCATAGCGTTTATCCTGACTTCAGTTTTAGCTCAACCTTTTTCATGTGTTATGATCATTTTATTAGATATAAAAGTACAGTTCTTAACGATTTTCTATTTAAAGTTCAATAGCATGAACGTTGCTTCGAAGGTTTGTAATAATTATTAATTAATCAATATAAAACAAGTAATTAAAGTTTCAATCTAAGTTCTCGTTGAAGCGTCGTTGTGTCACTCTTATTGTACATGCAACTTACACATTACAAGTCTTACGACACCGCCTGTATCTAACGCGTGTCATTCACTCGCTTTAATATTTAATTCGTCTTATTGATTATAATTAAACTAAGATTCTAAGTCGTCGGTTCTAATAGGACTCTCATGTTTGATGTTGGTAACAAAAGTTTTAAACTAAAAACCAATAAAACGTAGGAGGGCTCGCACGGATTACGACGAACTAACAATATCAATTAGTGTTGTTTTATAAAGCACTCGCAGTCGTTGTACATGTACTCGTATGTATAACGTGTCTAACATCCCCGGAGTGAGTCTCGAGTCCTCCTCGCCGCAGCACACAGACTCAAACCGTCAGCCATTAGAGACTCGCATGCGCCGGCGCAGTGAAAGTACTTTCGCGGGCTCGCTGCCCCGGTCGTCGACCTCGGAGCGGGACGGCGCTATACGAACGAAAGAGACGGCCGTAGTTTTCTCAGGAAAGCCGTGAAAAGCCGGGTGCTGGGCGCGAAAGTTAGTTCATCAGGAAATCGCCGCAGTAATGTTGGAACCGAATGATTTTTATGCTCCAGCCTTAACTGCTCGTAAAATATTTATGGTCGGCTATTGTGAGGTGACCTGCTTCTGACCGGATTTTCTCGATTTTTCCCGAAAACGGCGTCCAGTTCTCGGTTCCTGTTTGATCTCGCGTTTACGAAGAAAGTAAAACGACGTTACATCACCCGCCGCATCGCGCGGAGGAGATAGCGTGTTGCTTTATTAACGTTTTATGATAACTGTCGACAGTTAACTTTACGCGGGCTGTTAAAATGTTATGTCGTTTATTTTGGCTGCACTATTTTGTTATTACTTTCAGTCAATACGAGGGAGTCGATCCTAGAGTTATATTATCCCCTCCACGATCCTGTACAATGATCGATCATGATGACAGGTTTCTCTCATTATTTTTCCATTAAGGCAAATCTTTTTCTGAGTTAAATAATTAGTCACATAATAAGTCGGTGGTAGTACGCATGAACCAACCAAGTGTCATGTCCCCGGTCGGTGTGTTTGTTTATCTAAGGTAGATATATTTAAATGCTTGTGACTCTGCCAAATATTCTATTGGCACCAACTAATATAATGCACCGGGATCGATATCTGTTATTCAATTTGTTTATAATCGGTGCAGTTAGAACTTTTGTTTACTCTGAAACAAACTACATATAAATGAAACTAATATTTTTGAGATGTACTCCCGACGTTTCGGTTCCTTTACAGCAACCGTGATCACGGGCAGACGAGATGTGAGTGTCTGTCATTCGGTCTTGTTATTTTATCACCTACCTAAACCACATATATTTTTCAAATATACAAGCTGTCCTACACATAATACGTAACAAAGACTTTCTTTCTGACAAGAGATTCCCTACCTCCTGACATCGACATATATGTAATATTATTAACTTATTTTACTATATTAAAATGATCGTCAGCTCGCAATAGGTACTAATAGATGTATCGTCAAGTCATGATTATAAACAGGACAACAGATCAGAAGGTAAGGTGTGTTTTGAATTTATAAATACATATGTACCTGACAATATTGTTGTCCTACACAGGGAAGAGTCTTTTAATCAGCTATCAATGTTCTGTCACACAAAACATCTCCAGTACATAGTTTTTGAATTGAAGTTAGTTAAATGTTTAGTGATATTTCTTATATTATATGTAACTATATATGAAAGAAAGTCGCGTTACTTACACTATTTATAACTGAAGAACAGCTGTAGGGATATGGTTGAACATTGGTGGAGAGATAGATAAAAACAGAAAGATATTTAATTGTCTTCGATCGAAAAAAAATACTAATAATATATCCGATATCCGATTATTTACAGTCTCTAAGGCGAACTGCTCGGTTATCTATACATAATAATAATTCCGAAATTAACGCAAACGAAGTCACGGGCAAAAACTAGTATTTTTATAATATTGGTCAGTCAGCGAGGCGGTCGCTGGTAGACGTCACTCTGACAGTGAAAGTGTAATGTTTTTATTAACACAACAATAAAACATAATATTAGTCAGTCGTTATTTAAAGAATATCATTTAATTTTTGCATTATTTTTAATTATCATTAAAAATCCTTGACGTTTAATAAAAGTTTATATATATCTGATTATACGAATATACAATTTTCCTAATTATTTCCTTTGAATTATAATGAGACTTGTTTATTTCTCAGTCAATTTAAAATAAAGCGGAGCCAACTTTTTGTAAATCTAGTTTGATATAGAAAATTTTCTCCAGAAGATAATCATTATTACAGCTGTACAGCACATGAAAGTGTTTTTAAACCAAAAATGGTTTATTTGACCCGATGTCTAAAAGCATCACAAAACAATACCGCACAAGTTGGTGAGCCATTCAACTTTCAGAGTTAGTGGTATGACGCAATGCACAGATCACACACAGACAGCACAGATGAGAATGAACAGCACAGATGACACAGAAGAAGTGGGCTGTAGTATAGTAGTGATAGTATTAAGACAATAAATTAATTTATACTTTTATATACATGTGTATGTTGATCTAATATGAATTAAAAAAGCTATCAAAATGTGTTTAATGGACCTTACAGGGTAGAAAAAAATGGACTTGTATTAAAGAAAAATTATGTATATAATTGTACTATTTCCTAAATATTTTATACATGAGTATGTCAATAATAGCGCGGGTCCTGGACTTGTTCCCTGTCACGCGCTGGCACGGGGGGTGAGTATCGATCTACGGCGTACTACGTTAGCGTGATACTACGCTGTTACGTTAACGATCACGTAGATGCTACTGAATTAGGTTTCCGGGTGAATCGTACACAGCGAAAGTTTCCTATTATTTATGTTTTCCAATGAAAATGAAAGTATAAGCCTGCGTCTTAGATTACGGCAATATATCGATTATCTTCAGTTAATGAACGTTTTCTTTAAGATTATATTTATAATCTTTCATTTAGAAAACACAATTTTAATGTATATGTTCTTAAGAAATCAATAATAATTAGTAATAGTTTTCACACGTTTTCAAAATATAAAATATAGTGTAAATTATACTATGACCTTTTCTATGTAAGTCATTGATACACGTGCTACCCCCCCCCCTCCCTTTCCCCGCGCCCCTGAACCCCCCTCAGCCACGCCGTGTCGATGATTCTATGAATGGCGGGCCGGGAGAGAAGGCTCCGAATGAACAACAGTTGAGATATTTAAAACTTATTATATATATACCGCGGAGGCTCTCCCATAATATTACAAATGTACAGTCTGAACATAATGGATATATATATATATAAATGTTTGTTTATCACATGATATTAAAAATAACGAAAATCCATTAACTGGAGCATCAATAAGAAACTTAGTAAGTCACCAGCATGACGTCACTAATTAATAATAGATACATATTATTCAAACCTTTATCTATAGAACATATATATCCGAACTCTTTGTTTTCATCCTCCTCAATATTTCCCAGTTCGTGTATCACGTCGCCTACAGTCCGCCACGTGTACCCCCTCCCCCCGCCCTCCTACCGGGACCCTTCCCCCCTTTCACTACGAGGCTTTTATTTATAATTCCCGGTACTATTATAATTACTGTATAAATTACCTCTAATGTAAATCGACGACGTACACTTTAATTTTTTCTAATAAATATATTTCATTTCAATAAGCTATCAGAAGTTTTATTTGTAATGTACAATGGTAGTTCTAAGCTCTACGCCTCGTAGCGAGGCTCTGGCCGAGTGCCACGACGTAGCTCCGTAGACCGGACGCGAGGCTTCGATTGAATGAAGAACTTCGTTGGAACATTCTAAGACTCACACGTTTCAGTTAGTACTTGTAATTTATTAAAATACAAACATTCTTGATTTATCACTTATGTTTTGAGTGAGAGTGCTTCACTCACTCACAAACCTCACTTATTACGTCATATATTTATAATATATTCATAACTCCGCTTATTATTAACATTAATATATAAAAGACGTCGGAAGTACGAAATGGAAAGTTTAATTGGCCATTCATTATGCAAGTTTTCTTATATTTTCCCTTCAACACTAAAGTTACGAAGCATATATTTAAATAAATATTTTATATCTTCCTATTCAATAAACCGATATATTTTATATATGTCTATCTCTTTCCCTCACAGGTGACGTCATTAAGTCTCATGGTGTCAAAGTCGAGCCTTGTTATATGAAAGTGAGAGTGGAAATTAAAATAATATATTATTGAGGATTCAGTCTCGCTATATGTATAAAGGATAATAAATGTATTATATTCTATATATTTCTTATTATTTGTATCAATATTATTATATATAGTGTGACGTCATCGCATCCTTACCGCAGACCTCTCGATGCGCCTTGATACCAATCATAGTAACTCACTCGACGGTCTCACATTGAAAATAATATTTATTATACTATTATTGATATACACTACATTACTATATTTATACCAAAAAAATTTAAAACAACAAAAGTATATTTTCTATTAATAAATAATATCAAAATGTAATACGTAATTTTTATTTATTCCTAAAATTTGACATAAATGACAAATGTCAGTGATCACAAATGGCGCGCTGTCTATTTTTAAATGAGCGAGTGACCTCAGTGCATGAATGTAGTGCCAATGTCACAATATCTGGGTCTATGTCAGTACGGACGGCCTCAACGCGACTGAGGTTGGCTCATTGTGGCCTTATATGGATCTTTATGTTGCTTATGGAATTTTCGGTAGTGATACTTCAATGTATGATAAGAAAAATATATGTATGTGTTGTTATACTCTAGTATTTATATGTAATAAGTTTTTAATCTATTGAAGTCATTGATGTATAATTGACTCTTCGTGATTATTTTGTCTGAATTTTGTAAATTTCCTGACACTAGCGCATATAAAAATAAAAATTTCGATACGTTAATATACTCACGACATGAAACCTTAATAAATTAAGATAATAAACGACAAAAGAACCAAATTTTAGATTACATTTTTATTTATATCAGCAATATCGATCACTTTGTCAAAACTAAACAATTTTATAAAAAACAGTAAAACCAACACGGAGATCCAAACACACACCGGTTTCTAATTAGGTCATATTACACTTCATTATAATAAATAAAAAATAAATAAGCTTAAAATAATCAATAGCCGCCAATAATATTCACGTAATTATCAAAACAGGTTCAACAATTTATAATATTGCAGATTTAATCGGTTCTAGTATAGGCCCAGCGCTAGTGTCATAGCGACTGGCATTGAGCGTAACCTTGTTATATCTATCCCGCTCGCTCCTATGGTGGTTTGTATCTCTATCTCGCTCTAATTGTGTAGTTTATGTCACTACCGGATTCCGAACGCGTTGAGCTGTTCACCTAAAGGCGGATTGTACTCTGACTTTCGGGACATTATGACTTTGACATATTAAAAAAAAAACATAAAAAATATTATCTTTTAAATATTCAATTATATTTTTTGATATTAACTAATTGGTCTTAATTATATATCTAAAAATATATTAAAAGAATTTGGCTGTATACAACGGAGTAGCCTCTTGTCGTATACCCTAAACTGTCATCCTACTAGCAACAAAGTTAAAAAAAAACTTTTTGTAACCTGTTTCAGTTAGAATTTACAAGTTTTGCATAAAGTTAAAAGCTATGTATAAGCTTAAACAAAAAAACTAGTTTTCTATTGTTATGTTACTAAGTTCACCTGCGCGTAGATCTTTCACGTATGATTAAGGTGGCGAGTGTCAAAAAGTGGGACGTATTGTGAAATAAGTTATTGTTAAAAGCGAGTGACAAACGCGGACGCAGCTATACTTTCGCAACGACCTGGTTTTTGATATAAAGTCAACGTCAGCGTATGACTCGTCTGGTGAGTATTGATTTAAATTGGAACATTCATACCACAAACAACCAAACAACATTTACAGAAACATTACAGTCTTGAACTTGGAGTTTAAAATAGAACAATGATTTATAATTTCACGTTCCGATATAACAGCCATCGAGCCAGAAATACGATTTCGAAGAAACGATAGGAAATTATAAAGCTATCAATCATTAAATTAAACCTAAACACTTGGGTAATTGATGATCAACTTCTGATCATAATTCCATCGACGTGAATGATCGGATTTTTCGCTCTGGTATTATTTACATTAAAATTGGTTACATTTCTATTGGACAGTCTATTGATATACTGAAAAACATAGATTAATCGATTTCCACGGGAAAAGCTAATAAAATGACTCCTATAAGTTACCCCCCAAATGTACTATAGTCAGTGGGAAACCCCATCTTGTTCGGTTCAGTCGATTACAAGGGTGCGTCGGAAAAACTGAAAGACATACATACAGACGTTTTGGGATCTTGTAAATCCCAACATTTATATTTAAAAGTATTTAATTGTAATTTTAATGAGGACTCCAAGCTGTATATCAATAAATTAGAATTAATTCTCTGAAGTTTCAAAGCGCAAGTCTTAACGATTATAATAAATATTACAATAGCATGCACTACTCCCTCCCCGCGTTACGTTACGTTACGTTGCGTTATAATTAAAAGGTAAAAAATATATATATGTGTAGTGTTGTAAGATCGCTCGTGGCCGGGGACCTTCGCTACCTGCGAGTGACCCTCGAATCAATTTAAACTTAACCCACTGATCATGACACACATTCAGCGATTACAACGAGCCGAGCGTGCGCCCGCGCTCGATAAATACACCAATTTACGCCCCTCGTATTTCGGTATGTGGGTCACATACTCCCGACACTTTTTATACAGTCGTCTGCTTCAGTTTATCCACTTCAGTTCAACCTCCAGTCTGAAAATTTAATTTTTATCTAATTCCCGACTTATACCGATCTGTACAGCCCGTGGAAAGGAATATAGGTATATAAAATGAGAACGTATGGCAGTGTTTGACTTTATTTTAGTGTCTTTATAAAAATAATAACGTTCAAATTGATTCGGCGAAGGCGGAAAGAGCGGACGCCAGATAGAGGCAAGGCCAGCCGTCAAGGTCTACGAAAAATAATGGTCGAGCAGACGTGAACCCTATAAACATACACATAGAGTCCTGTATCACACGCTCCGTGCGACGCTGGAAGACAATGATACGCCGCTTTAAATGCAACATATTTCAATAGCTAGAGATCAAGGCCGTCACACAAGTGAAGCCTGACTCCTGAGGGTTCACTGCTCACACTTCATATACGATGATTCAATATTTATGACGAGCACCAACTAAATGTTTGCATTTTAAAAAGTGGGGAATGAAAACAAGCGAATCATTTGTTTTCGTTGCTCCACTTCTTAGTGATGGTGATTTGTTGATTCGCCAGCTCGTACGTGTGTGCGCTCGATCTCAATATTAAATAAAACGCTTTCATTTTCTTTTACATGTATATTCACTTTATAATTCACTTTATATTTAGGACTGTAGTGTTAATAGAATCGTAGATTATATAATTAATTCTTGCTCCATCATCATTAAAACTTTTTTAATTACCAAAAATGGCAAAACAAATACAGATTAAACAGAACTAGGTCAGGGATGACCAAACTATTTTTCACAGCGAACCCGACCGACGCGGCGACGGAGACGGAGATAACAAACGGCCAAGGAGAGAGAGGGACGGAGATACATCTAGTAATACAGAGTCAATGTTCTAAGGACATTACTTGGCGGCAATTTATAATAAAGTGTAGGATCGGTACCGTGTTATTAATATAATTACGAAGTAATTGTATCTGTAGTATGTTTCAATTCACTATATGAATAAAATGGAGAGTTGGAAAATATTCTGAGTGATCGTAGAAAGTTACGAAAATGTTAGTTACGACATTAGTTTGGTGTTCAAACTTTGAACCGAACGGCCTCGTAAAGTTTGGGGATATTTGTTTAAGATGAGTTTAGGACATCAAAAATGACTTAAACGGCGTTGAAAACGAATTGGTAAAGACAGTGAAGTATTATTAATAGCTGATGATAGTCACACGTCCAGGTGACGAAGGATATAGGTTGTGTGTATGATCGATGAATGAAATAGATTCGGGCGGCGTCTATTAGGAAGTCGGTATCAGCACATCCGAGGGGCGAGTATCGATGTGGGCCAAGGTTGACGTGACGGACCAGTGCAGCCTGACCTCCGAGATAGCAGTATCGCACCCACCTTTATTGGTTACAGCGACACATGAGGGAGCCGGGGAACAGGGGGGGGGGTCAGCTTAGATTAGTCTCCTATAATGCGAATAGACAAATTTTACTATCGGCTTGCCAATTTTTTAAGATACCGATAAATTTCATTACTTTAAAAAATTACAAGGAGTATTATTATTGTTCTAGAATGTACAGCATCAGTGACCTCACAAACAAACAGTTACTTATAACGCGTCCCTAAATAATTTGGTGAAAGATTTTTACGAGCGGCCATAAAAGAAAGTTTTTTAGAATTGTCTCCATCACAATCAATAGATTAGACAATAGTATGGACGGCCGTAAAAATAATAAAAATATGTTTTCAATGGCGTCAACCCTTTCAGTATAGAACAACAGGTTCGGGTTACTGTTATTTATAATCATTTTGTTTCAAGTTTGGGATACGTCGGAGTTCGGACATTTTATAAAACACAAACGAGCGTTTCGACTTTCGAGATAGGTAATTATTCAACATTGAATTACCTGTTGAACATTGGCAAACAACGGACGCTGAGGTCATACATTATAATCATTTTAAACATTTCATAGTCTTGCTGAAATCTTTAAATTATTCTCTCAAAGAATTCTCTCCAGTTTTATTTACAATACATATAAATAATAATAATATATGATTATTCAGTCAAAATATCGGTTTCTTAATTAGTCGACATAACAGCCAACAGTCACGTACGTCGTGAAACGAGTTTCTTAACCGCTATCGAAGTGTAATTCGTTTCGCGACGTTTATTAAAGCATAGTTTTTATTATAAATATGTAATGTTGCCATATAATATTAATAATAATAAATGTTCGCGTTAATCATCACGAGTGGCAACACTCGCGTTGCCCTTGTTTAGTCCGTAGCATTTTTCGCGGTGCGTAAGTTTTTGTGTGCGCATCAGCGATGTGTGTCAAGGAGAGCGTTATATTGGAGAAAAATTCGCAGACCTTGACGTTTGTAGATTAGAATTATTAGGACCGTCCGACTTGTATTATTATGTGGGATTCTTATTTTGGGATTTATATAAAGACGCTACATACACAGTGGCCTTCAACTGACTCATAGATTTTCTTTGATGACTTTTAATGTAGGTTTCTAGTGCGTTGATTCAAAATAAATTTATATAATATTATTATTATTTTCAGTAAATCTAAAACGTGACTTTATTTTTGTTAAAATCTTAAATTTTTGGATATTTAATTGTCAATAATTTGCCACGTTTTCGCCACGTTATTTATTTAAGCGATGATATCGAAAAAGAAACACGTATTTCTCATTCATGTTTAGCAGTATTGGTGTTTTGGGGAATTCCAATAATTCAAATAATATACCAAATATGTACGCTAGTCTAATTATTTTAATAATATTTCTTACTAATATTATAAAATATAAATGATAAAGTTGGTGAGGATGGATGTTTGTTGATCTTTTACATAAAAACTACTTTATGGATTTTCATGAAACTTTTCAGAGTTGTAGCTTAAACAACAGAATGAGACATAGGTTATAATTTATCCCTTTATTCCATTGAGTTCCCGCGGGATCACGTCATAACTGTTGTATGTGGTATAAACTAATATGACAGATTATATACATATATTGCCTTAATATACTAACTCATTTCTATGTGAGCTTTATGCTAAGACTAAGACTAAGACGGACAAAGCCGCAGGCAAAAACTAGTATATATTATAAATATCAAGAAGTCTAATACAACATGGTCCATGGAGTGTCCACGTGACGGTTACTTCATTGATAAACTTTCATTGATAAACCTCATGTAACCTTTCATCGGGGTCAACGAACTACTCTATTTTCGGGTGGTCAAAATAAATATATTTTTTATAACAAAACGATTGTTACACCACATAGAGAGACGCCGTATATTGTGTGTTGTTAACTCATTAGTAAGAAGCGTATATATACAAATAGTATACATAAGCAAGTATATATGTATGTGTAATGACATAAGTGAGTGTTCTGTTTAATAACATAATGAGAGTCAATCCTCGCTTCACTTTCACTCTCCGCCACTTACTCAATTATTGACTATTAATTCGTGCGACGATCCCTCTATTATTATAGCTTATAGATAACCCTTCGTACTATATACCTATGTAGATATTTTCTTCTATTTGTTTGTCATTTTAATTCAGTAAATTTAATTCGATTTCTCGTAATTAATTCCAGGATGAAAATAATTTAATAAATGTAAATTTTCTACGAATATTCTGAAAATATGTTAAAGAATGTTTTTTTTATTTTGATGGAAAAATTATGTATATGATTATTTTATATGAGCAAAAGTTTTTTAACCATCCGAATAAAACACCGATGACACTATTTTTGTAACGAGATAAAAGACGTATGTATAAGAAGAGATCAAGCAGCATCACTCTCAAACAACTTAAAGAGACAATGAGATCTAAGGCTTTCGCGAGTTTTATTCATTCAAATTAAACTAATATTTTTTGGATATACTACTCTTACTCTATATCCAGGCGTTACGCCAGAATATTAAGAGGTAATGGCCGTAGATGATAAATAACAAGACGGTTGATGTAAAGTAGCCGAAAAGTCAGGAGTATGTAGTTCTCATAAAAAATAAAGTAATATTCGAAAAATATTAGTTTCATTTAAACTTAAAGAGACTCCTACAAATGATCTCATTGTAAGAAAGTGGAAGTTAATTACAACTCTGGAACTAATGAAGACGATACTACATAATTGTATGTATATAATTTAGTACATAATATACATATATGTATTATTGAGTGTCGAAAAAGATCCATGTACAATATTAAAGACGTTTCTGTTGAATCCACTATCAGTAACATAAATTCAGACCTTCAAGACAGTTGGATGTCATGTGTCCTGATAAACCGTTTTTAACAGTGACCCAATTAGGTACACAAGGATGGATGACGAATTTATTAATATATTACTATAGACACTATTTTTGTTTAACATATATATGTCTCATACAATGTACCGTCTGTCTGTCCGTCTTAGAACCTGGCTAAACCGCGGAACATGCAAGTGAGGACGGAAAGATAAGCAGTTATCACACGATGAGCGACCTTGCCCTTATCATAGTTACAGTACGAGTGACTTCGTCCCTGTTCCTCCAGCCCCGGATGATGAGGAGGAAGCGAGATGGATGAATGATGACAAGCACGGCTTTATAATTATAGTAAAATTGCAATGATACTGCTCTTAGAAGCTTTTATTTAGGAAAATATTGAAGGACATAGAATAATGAACTGAAACATGACCTTACTTGGGTTTCGACAATCAAAATAAATGGTGGTACCTGCTGTAGCGAGAGTTAGGACAGGTATAAACATTCGAATATTTTCGATCTGTAAGTAATTGTTATTAATTATAGTTTGCTAATATGCCTATTCCTTTATGACGTCACGACCTTACTCTTTAATTATCGACGTATTAGGAAAATTTGGATAAATACTGCCAATGGAAAAACTGTAAGATATAAGTTAGTATCGGAGTATGTAGTTTGAAAAGCGCGGGAAAATATAGTTTCAAGATGGCCGGTCCTCGGAGCGAGGCGTTATATGTATAAGCTGTTACTCCGCAAGATGTACGGAGCTGATGATTATCATTACAACACTGACTGTCGTTTAATGAACCTCTCCGTCAACAACAGGGCTAGCCTCTAGCGAGTATTAATGTGTGTCTGTTATTGTATTATGAGTTGCCTAATACCATTACGTGACCGACTGACCCTGTGGAATTGAAATTATGAAATTTTATATCAATTTTTTTTTCGTAGCTAACGTGTTATTACGCTTTTATTATATGTATTACTAAAATATACATTTTTAAGCGATTTTACGTCTTATACGTTATTATTGAAGCTTAGTGAGTTTGTTTATTTTTATGGATTATAATAAAGTGGCGACAGACAAAACAATATATTTCAAATTATGATTTTTATAATATAGTCTATATGTACTTGCAAATATTTTAAACAACAAAACGAATACCAAATGCGAAATGGTAATATAAGAACTATTTTTATTTTGAATTAAATTTAATAAATATGTTTATTTAGTATACGTATCAACATGTTATTGGTATGTCTCAAATTTTTAATATTATTTGATGTAAGTAATGTATCTCATTTAATATAAATCGTTCAGTATGAAGAACTGCGCAGTGGCAGAACAACACAAGGTCGGCTAAGTTCGCTTCTTCATTCATCAGCGAGCCTCACGGCCTTTGTTTTCTGTACCTTATTTGTTGATGTTTTAAAAATATTCGTCATACTCATATTGTTATATACACACATATAACACGAAATAATCATTAAATATTATTCATCTCGCGACCGAATAAAATATAAACAAATTACAGCCAAGTTTAAAACACGACAAGTGTGACTACGGACAATATAAAAATATAAATAAAAGTGAATGTCAAGGATCCGAGATCATAATTACTATAAACTTTATGAAAAAAAACCTCGAGGTCGTGAATCCTGGAATAATTTACAAGGTTCCGCGTAAACGTAACGCGAACTCAGACAACAGACCCGGAGACTATCAGGAGTGTACAATTATAATAACATTAGTTCGTGAATGACACGGCCGTAGTAAACATGGCCTCTGAACTCACCGCATCCAAAATGCAATCCAAATGCACACATCCGTCCACAAACACCAAAAGAATCAATATAATATCAATACGATCATTCAATATATAAAATCCGATGCACGTAACACTCGTCACTGAGATACGGCGCGCGTGCTCCTCGCTCAACGTGCCTCGAGTCACTGAACGCCGAGCCAGCCGCCAGTCGCCAGTCGCCACTCGCCAGACGGCTCACGGCTCACGGCTCACGGCTCACGGCTCACGGCCTGAACGGTGAGCCGCCGCCCGCCGCGGAACCCTGAAACACCTCACACTCACACCCCCCGAATATTCAGGTGTCAATGAGATGAACCACCATGTGACATTATACAGCACGGACTTAAGACGTACATATATTGTGGAAAAAAAATCACTTTTATTGTATTTTAGGTTTATAGTAACGCTAAATAAAACTTAGTGGCATTTCATTGAAGTCTTATAATTTGATTTACATCGAAAGAACTCTTCTATATTTATGATAACATAAAAGAAAATGTTTTGAAAAATAGTTTTATTAAAAAGTTAATTTTGATAAACAAAACTTTTGATTTGGAGCTGAATTTGTTGTCGGTGAAATATAGTTACAGGAAGAAAGTTAATTTAGTATTTGGTCTTAAATAATTTCTGTTATAATTTTGTTAAGAGCCTCCAAATATATTTTTCTACAACCTAACTAGTAATATACATATGTATCTTAGTATCAGTTCCACCTTTTGTAGCATTTGTAAGTGAAAGAAAGAAAATAAATATATTAGCAAAACCAATTAAGTACATTCGACGCTTAACTTTTAATTTTTCTTATTCAGGTAACATTGTAAAGAAGACTTTATTTTTACTATGCTCGTTTTATATCACACTTATAAAATTTTTCTAGTTTTCCACTTCAAATCATTTTTCCAAATACATTCTAATCTGTAATATAATTTTCTTTTATTTAATCAAACTTCCAATATCCTTATATTATTTAAAACTAAATTTTTTCTAAGCTAGAAAGTATGATTTTAAAAGTTTGAAATATATAGAAATTAATTCTTACAAAATATTATGTAACATGTTACCAATACTTCTACTTTCAACTATTTTAAATTATTACGCACAGCTTGTAATTCGTGAAGTATATATTATAATGTCGATCCGATTTGCATCGTCACTGATACTGATCACAGAAACATTAGCTCCTTATACAGATTATAGAAAATAAAACAGACAGGAGTTAAACTGGCGTTAATAGACGAGGAATAGTTAGATGGATCAAAATGAATATAAATATGTATATATATTTACTGTTTTCTATGTTTATGTCCTTCAAAAACTATATGTATAGATATCTATTAACTGTACCTGCATTCAAAAACAGTGGATTAAGGAGGAAAAAGTACGCTACTTTAATTATATAAGAATAAAAATCACAAAAAGTATGCGAGGTTAAATTTGCAGATTCAAGTTAATAGCAACTGAGATACAACGAAAGAACGAATAAGGGATAATTAGTGACGGCGTCTCTCATCAACCTCCGAGTAGGGAACCCTAAAAATGAATTATGCTCTCATCAGTGAAATAATGTAGCAATTACTGTAAGGCCTCGGCCTCGAATCTCGCGGGTAGCGGGGCGGCAGCGGCGGCGGCACGGAAACGCATACTATTCTCCAAACTAGAGGGGAGGGGGCACGGAGAAATGTATGCGTTTTCGTGCCGCCGCCGCTGCCGCCCCGCTACCCGCGAGATTCGAGGCCGAGGCCTAAGGACGACCGCCGGGTCCGACGACGGCCGACGATGACCGAGGACACCCGACGACGACCGAACATGGCCGAGAGGAGCCGAGCGCTGGCGGCCGCGAGCGAGGCTGCGGAAGCTTGTCAAGGTGAGTTCTTTTCCCCCAACTACGTCATCAGTATTGTGTACATTTAATTAAATGAGAGCAATTAATTTAATATTAGATTGCCTTAAAATGGTTAAGGATTACCTGCTTGAATATAAGGTTAACAGTAGCGATACTTAAGTAAGTAAGTTCGACAGTTTAGACATAACCATAAGTGTTTGACACACGGACTGTGTTGTATGTATGTCTGTCACACTATTGTACCTATATAAAATTAAACGATACTTAATAATAAAAAAATAAGCGCGTCTTAACAGCAATGTCGTCACTTACGCAATTAAAACATTTCAAAATAAAATAGGAAATTATTTAAATTATGTAATTCAGGAAATGCCCATGTATATCTCTAATTATCATAATCAATAATATCTTGTATAGTTGTAAGTGTTCATAGTTTTTAAGTTGTTGTGAACAGAGTACTCACTACTCACGTACGTAATAATTATTTGCACAATCATTAACAGCACCAAGAGATCAACAAATCCGAGATCTTTTAATGATTTAGATTTCACTTGTCTTTTCTCTCATAAGATTTTTATAATTTAAACTTATAATTATATACAGTGTAAACTCTATATAACGACACTGAAGGGACCGTGCATTTTAGTGCGTTATAGAGAGTTGCCGTTAAATAGAGGGAAGAAAAATCAGTATTAGAAAAAGACAAAGTTTGTTTCAGACTACTGTTAGTACTTATGTACATAAAAAAGAATGTTATGAAGTCTGTTGTTTTTGTTTGACGTGTTTTGCTGCACCAGTAATGTTGTTGTATTTTTTACGTATTTTATTCATATCTTGCGATATTGAGGCATATTGGTGAAGAACGAATTTCTTAGAAAGTTTGGTATGCATGATTACGACAGTGGAATTTATTGCGGGCTAGGATAACAAAGCGACAAAAAAACGTACACAGCTGCGCATTTTTTACTAATTTTAGCAACTTAAAGGGTACTTTTTATTACTTAATTTTGTCGTTATTGAGAGTGGATGTGACGCTATATAGAGTGTATCATTGTATGGTAGACAAGCTAAACCAACCAAAGTCAAATGATTTCGACGCTTTAGAGAGTTTGTCGTTAAATCGAGTGTCGTTATATGGAGTTTACACTGTATATAGAGACGTAACAGATCTTAACTGTTACAAATAATTATATATATAATTATATTAGTCTTTGAAAGTGTATTGTAAGGTTTTGTTTAAGGCATCAGAAACAAGATGACACTCAAACTTATCTTAAATTCATTCTGAGATATTCAATATATAATCACAGTCTCAATTACTATAGTAGGTACTTAAGTCAAATTTGAAGAACTGACAAACCCAACTCTTACCAATAGTCGGCGTTTGTCACGATACGTAGAGTTAATAGTTTTTCATTCACATAGCTATAACATGTGTGAAGAATTATAAAGAATTATAATTGATTTACAGTAAACGTTGAGTATGTAGTGTGACGTCACAACTCGTGGTAAGCTTCAAATGAAAACTTGATAGCTGTATAATATAAATTATTTTTTCACCCACAATTTCAATACTATATAGTATATATATATTTAGGTTCCACAGTCCTCGGCCTGATCCAGACACAATGTGCAATTCTAAAGTGAAAGTACTGTATCGCTGCGACCCTGATGTTAAAATATCCCATACACACACCATGTACACATTCAACACCATGAGTGAGATCCGCTCACTAGATGTGAACCTCCATCCTGACCTTTGACACGTGGTAATAGAAACATATTACATGACTTATTAGTTTGTCATCGAACGCGCCATTAATATTTAAACTGTATTTTGGACATCCTTAATATGTTTGTCGTGTAAGGCTGACAGAATATTGTTCCAGAATCATCTATAAATATGTACATTAATTCAAAGAAACGCTGTCACGATCAAGGATGGCGGGTTTTCCTTTTAGCGAGCCGGAGCCGTCGCCTGCCCACATATAATATTACCATCGGAGTAAAGAGTCCAACACAGTCAGCCATGAGGTGACCCTCGCTACTGTTTGACCCGCCTCCACTTAGCACGTTCGACGCAAATTTTTAAGGTTCAATTGATCGTGCGAAGTTACGAAAGTTTAGTGCACTCCGACCTTGGGTAAGGTCACCGCGGGAGGCCGCGGGGAGGCCGCGTGAACCTTGCTGCATATCAGAAAAGGGCACCGCTTAATTACTTCCTCACGCCGTTTCCAAAATTCACGTTCCACGAATACACGGAAAAATATGTATTTCATACTTTATGACTTATAAACTATTTCAATGTGAGTTGTGATGGAGCTCCACGTGATAATAAACGTCGAAGTTCATCTACATAGTTAATATTCAATACAAATTGTGATATGATTGGTCAAGTCCGAGCTCATGGTGACGCCAAATCAGAAGGTCATGTCACATTCTGTGATCGACTGGTACCGATATATACCACCAGATGACGATACGTACTATGGCTATACTAAAACAAATAGTAAAAAGTGTTTAATAATTAATAATTGCGAGGTTATTAAAGCCACAGGACTAGCTAGTCTGTTACTATAGGGTGTCTCACGGAAAATTTCGAATTTAAAAAGGCTATAAAAAAAGAACGACTCGATAGATTTCAATGATCAAACATTTATTTGAAAGCATAATTCATGACATTATTTGTGAAAAATTATCTCGGTCAAATGTCCACCACAGCTTACTTGGCAGTACCCTATTCGATCAGTCCAATTTTTCAGTACATTTTCAATTGTTTCCGGCCTTATGGCAGCAATGGCAACTTCAATTTCATGTTTCAAGTCATCAATCGTGCTTGGCTTGTTGGCGTAACAAACGTCTTTGACCGCTCCCCAAAGGTAATAATCCAATGGTGTTAAATCGCAGCTTCTTGGAGGCCAATTCACATCACCATTTTTGCTGATTATGCGATTTTCGAAGATTGGGCGCAAAACATCGACCGTAGCATGGGCTGTATGGCACGTAGCCCCGTCCTGTTGAAACCAAATATCGTCCAAATCATACTCTTCCATTTGACCGAAAAACCAATCAGTTAACATAGCGCGGTAGCGCTCGCCGTTGACGGTTACGGCGGCTCCTTCATCATTTTCAAAAAAAAAATGGGCCGATGATGCCGCCGGACCAAAATCCGCACCAAACAGTCACTCGTTGTGGATGTATCGGTTTCTCCTCAACGACGTGCGGGTTTTCTGTGCCCCATATACGGCAGTTTTGTTTATTTACATAACCGCCGAGGTGAAAATGAGCCTCGTCGGAAAAGATGATTTTTCGATAAAACTCACCATCTTCGGCCAAACGATCTTCCGCCCAATTTGCGAACCGTAGACGTTTCGGATGATCAATTGGCTTCAGCTGTTGGGCCAACTGAACTTTATATGGCTTCAGGGCAAGATCTTTGCGCAAAATTCGGTGCGTAGTTGACCGAGAAAGGTGCAACTCTTGCGCTCGATGACGAATCGATGTGGATGGCCGTTCACGAACACTTTGTTCCACCGCAGCGATGTTTTCGGTTGACCTTGCTGGAAATGGACGTTTACGTGTTGTTTTATCCAACAGTGATCCAGTTTCGCGCACACGATTCACAAATTGCCGCACATATGCCTCCGATGGCAAATCTTTTTTGGCAAATATTTTTTTCAAATTTCGCACAGTTTGCGTTGGCGATTCACCACTTTGGAAATAATTTTTTAATATTTCCCAGCTTTCCTCAAGCGAATAGCGACCCATTTCGTAAATGTCAGACTTATTACTAAATATGTGACACTTCTCCGATGACAGTTGACGTCTCCAATGTCAAATTATCGTTAGTTCAAATTCGAAACGCTAGATGGGACACCCGTTATTAACAGTGACTTTCTGATAATAATTCTATATTATATTGGTGTTTCTTGAAATAACAGAAAGAGTACCGACATTCTAACATGATAAAACAGGATTCTGCCTCTAGGACCGCCCACAATAAACATCTTAAAAATGTCTAACTTCGCACCTCTCAGATAGCTTAGAAAGAATAATGACATCAAAAAAAAATGTCATAGAATTGAAACCGGGAGAGATCTAAGAGTTTTGCAAGTGTTCATACCAATTTCGCGATTATATATGTCATCATCAAAGGTCTACCGAGTCATAGTACGGGAGTATTTACTTTGAATAATAACATAGTATTAAATCCTCGTATATATATGTTTATACATATATGTCAGTTATAACAGTAGCGTACTCCGCGTCCGTAAACTCACACCCAAACCGCAGTCCTGAATTACGACTCCCACTTACATAACACACTCTGAAGATGTGGAGGATCATTAAAAATACATTCCTTACAGTGATACGTACAGACACTCATCACATACAAAACTTTAAACAGATGTGATTGTATAATATTTAAAATATATTTATTTATTGATTCTCAAAGAGGGTTGATGTCAGTAGGCGGCTTGTCGTGAAAACAATTAGCCAAAACTATTCACAGCATGTAAGACTCTGGCTAAAGCTGTTAAATTACCAGGTAGAAGAAGAAGATTTATTTAGTGATTATTATTTATAAGCCGTTTGTTCATTCGAGCTGTGTAAATATATACGTATATATTCCTATTAAAAGCTTTTCGAAAAAAAATTCTTATAGTTCGATGGCATTATAATCGTAGAATCGCTATCAGTGCAATACTCTATTCTTCTTAAAATCTTGATCGTCCGTACACAAGGTATATATATATATATATATATATATATATATATATATATATATATATATATATATATATATATATATATATATATATATATATATATATATATATATATATATATATGTATATATTATACATTGTATATCTCAAATCATTATGTATAATTCGTGCTGAGCCGTGACCTGTGACAATAACGAATCATTGCTCTTTTGAGATTACACAGAGTTCATGTTCAAACTTTCCATTTATTAAATGTTATTCCTGAGACGAGGAGTTTTCCTTTTACGGTTAATAAGTTAAACTCATAAAAAATCTTAATATCAATGAAAAAGTAACATAAATGATACGCTTGTGTACTCATTTAAATGAGAATTATTTTTTCGGGTTCTACTCGTTTTTTTTAATCAAGTAAAGTGATTTTTTCATCGCCTGTGATCACGGTTGGTGTAAAGTAACCGAAGCTTTGGGATCATGTAGATATAAAACTAATAAAAAAGTGTAGTATTCGAAAATGTTCGTTTAATTTTCCTAAGTTCGTTGTTTAATATATAAGTTCTAAAACACACTGTCTGATTTTCTTATTTTAATGATTTAAAGAATAAAAAGTGTTTTCTTTATTTCAAATAACAATTTCAATACATATAATGTTTAAAGTACATACAAGGTTCAGTTGCAAGCCGCCAGTGGTTCGTGTTGTATATGAGTTTAGTTTTCATAGCAATGTTGCATTAGTTACATAAACGACCGAGTGAAAGTACTAGCTCCATGCAAATCATGCTCTCCTAGTACTCCAAGAGGTTATTTACTCATTGTGAATACTGCTTGCTCCCATACAACCAAATATAAATAAATATATTTATTTATATAATAAATAGGTTTAAAATAATAATTACTAAAATACTGGTAAAATATGGTCTACAGTAAAAGTTATTTAAATAAAAATTCTTCATACAATAATAAATGAAAACGCCCTAATCTCATTAAAAAACATATATGTATTATATAAGTCTAAATTTAAATTTTCAACGATATTAAAAATATGTATATCTTAAAAATAATAATATAGAAAACATTAATTGTTGTTCAATTAGAATTAGTTCTTATATTAGTAGTTTTTTTTTAATAATAACATTCAATATACATATTATATATATGTTTTATTATGAACAGAGGTCAGACGAGTGTTAATGTTACCGCTCATACATAATTTAAAGTTTTTAAAAATAGATATCTATACTAAACCTAGGTACCTTATATTATAATATACTTTACTACGAAATATAGTTATAGTATAAAGCTTTTGTATAAAACATGAAACAGAATAATATATAACACATATACGATACTAGCTTTCCACCCGCAGCTTCGTTCGCGTGGAGTTCGGTTATATCGCGTTTCCAAGAGAACCTTTCGGAAGTCTGGGATAAAAACTATCCTATGTTCTTTCTCAAGGTCAACTCTATCTTTGTACCAAATTTCATTAAAATCAGTTCAGTGGTTTAGGCGTAACAGACAGACAGACAGAGTTACTTTCGCATTTATAATATTATGTAGCAGGGATTTTTCCCAAAAGAGGGTTGATGTCAGGCAGGCGGCCGGTCGTAAAAAACAATTAGCCAAAACTATTCACAACACGTAAGGCAGACCCTGGCTATAGCCGGGAAATTGCCAGGTAGAAGAAGAATATTAGTAGGGATAAACAAATAGTTCAATTGTATAGTTTAAAATATATATATGAAATAAGTTAAGGAATGGAACACAAATTTGGGAATTTGGGAGTTCTAATCTACTTAGTACTTCCAAATACCCTTACCCGTTTATGTCTAAAAACTATACCTGCTTCAGAGACGTGTTTAGGTCACATTTCTTCTCATCAACAGTTGTTACAAAGGAAAACATGACGATCCTGATGAACAATCGAACCGAAATTTGTATTCAATTTAAATATGAAAAGAACTTAAATCATTAGTAGTAAATAAAAAATAATTATAGATTGATTTTAGTAAGTTATAAGCCTCGTTTTATTATTAACTAAGTCTGTGTGGAGCGAGCAGCAAGCTGTTCTACAATGTATAGTTCTCCATCCTAAACTCTTGTATGTTGTTTGAAATTAATTTACTACATCAGTTAATAGATTAACCGGTTGTACCTTATTACTGACTTATGATTTTGTGATAGGAGATGTTCAAGTTTGTATCACTGAGTAAAATGTTATTATATCTTATATAGATTTTTATACAGAAAAACTGTCTCCTTAATGTTGATAGAACAAATTGTACGTTCTGTTCGTTACAAATTTACAAAAGAGCAAGTTATTTTGAACACTATCAAATAAAATATGTCATAATAAAGCCCTAGACTCTTTGTAGATACGTGACGTAACTTGATGAAAGAAATAAAATTCAAAATATGGAGTGAAAAGATCATAGACACGATCAGGAATCGAATCTAGGAAGTAGGGACCCTGGAATGAAGATGAGTAACATTACATTGTGTTATTTCCACTTGTTACTGAAGGTAAATTTAGTTAATTAATACTTGTTGACATTATTAAGATGCGGGGTCTAATACAAATGGGTTTACAGACATCGACGTAAGGTAACATGGAAGCATTTAGTCAAATGATATCTGGGTAACCGGCTCCACTTAACAGAGCCAGCATTGTCTGTCTTCCTCGCATTGTCCGAAACCAAAGCTGCATAAACTATATCTAAACACATAACGACGAGTACCGCAGAATAAGCTATTACATATTACGTTCTTTCTTTTAATTCTGTTCATGTTTAAGTTTAAAGAATTTGAACGAATAAAAAATATGTATTAAATTTCTAAATTCTCTTCTCTTCCTTATCTTTTTCTACTTTATCGACTTTTTATTTCATATATTCGTCGTAAACTTTCAAAATGAATGAACACTTCTTCAATCATCTGTGAATAACTTTGCATACGATTCTTCCCGACCGTTCGATCCTTCCAGTTTCTTATTCCTAAATATGTTTTTATCTAACTCAGTCTCGATGAATAACAATTATTTATAATAATCGTTCTATCGTCAAACAATCGATCGAAGATTCATCGCAGAAAATTAATATAACAAAAAAAGTATGTACAACACGAAATAATTTCGCTTACAATGTACGCGTATGGATGTGTGCGTCTAATCAACGAGTAGAGATGCAGTACACACACACACAGACGAGCTGCGCGAGAGCAGCTTACATAACCGGCGAGAGTGCATTCACTCCTCGGAGGGTGACGGGGCGGGGGTGAGGGGGGTGCATCGCTGAACACTCACACTAACACGTAATGGATTATGCTTAATTGTATTATCTTGTGTGGAAACTTGTGATTTATTTTATATAACAGAGAAATTTATACAAACATAGAGTACTGATGACCATTACATACGACGACACAAGTCATAGAAACATTACATTTACACTAAACAGAATGAAAAGATGCTTTTCATCTCCTTCTCCTGCTCTCAAATGATATCTTCATTTATGTCTCATACTATTCAGTAGTTTCGATAAATACACTATCTTTATAAACAGAGAATACTTGCGTATCTAGAATGTTCAAATCAAATAAACATAGTCATGATGTACATATGTTAAACAGATCTATTATATATAAATGGTTCAATTCGTATAAAGGACCAGTTCAATCATCATCCCCAGTTATAATTAAATGTGACCGTCAGTAAGATGGGAGAATATTAAATAAAGTATCGAGTGCTTTCTAAGTCTTCTCAGCAACAATAATCGAGCCGTGCAACTCGACACTAGCCGCGCTCCGTCTGTGTGTGAGCCGCACACACCAGATCTTACTTTCACTCCGCGAACTATTCCTAGGGCGATTTTATATTCGGAAACTGAAAGTTATGATTTTATGATGATCTTTGAAGCTTCATCGTCGACTCGGGGAGTATAAACTATACAGTATACGTACTGGACCTTACTTGTGAGAGAGATTTCGATCTTTTATATACTAGTGTAGTTTTTCAAACAATGATTGTCGCATAATAATGAAATACATAACAATTGCTTCAAACTTAAATGCATTTAAATATTTTGTCATTTGTTATTGTTGAATACGACTGAGTAAATAATAAGAAAGAATTCACTCAAATGTAAGTGAATATCTCCATGGGTAGTCAAGGATAGTGAAGTGCATCAACTCCTAGATCAGTCCACAGTGTGACCACGGCCTAGTGCATCTATTAGTTGCGCCGCGTGTAGATGTATGTGTGTGTGTGTGTGTGTGTGTGTGCGTGCGTGTGTGTGCGTCTAATGCATCGCTAGATTATATCACATAGAGCTGGTTAGATTTGATTTATTACCTCGACTACAATACATGCCTTAACACCACCTTCTATTATTATTACGCTACGTCTAGTTTTTAAACACATTAAATTCTTTCTCATTACGTCTCCACAGATCACTCTACCTCACTCATCATCAGTGTGAACACTCGCTGACAGACGTATGCCTCACATCCATCCGTCACACATCTACGACATATTTTAACGAAACTAATTTTAAAAACATTGCTATTATTTTCGGAAGCTGATTTAGAGTCATCCAACATTAGATCACGTGTATATTTATGTGCCTGTAGGTATGCATCATTGTTTCTTCTGTCGTATATCATCAGCTCGATGTGGTGCCGGTGCGTGCGGCCGGGGGGTGCACGGGGAGTGTCGCGGGGCGGGGGGGGGAGCCGCGCAAAGACGTTCGTTGCTCCCGCGCAGGTCATCGACTCTTTCACCGGCGCACGCGCACGCGACCGCTTTCGCGCGATAACACCCACTTTGTTCATTTGGAGAGGGACGGACATACAGCCAGCGGCCGGCCAGACCGGGACGGACGATAGAAAAATGTGACTAATTAATCTAAGTGTTGCGTGCACTGATACCAATAAAGTTTTATAGTTAACACGATGCCCGCTTGCCGAATATCACCGCGGATCTCTCTTTCGATTGCTCGCTAGTCATATTTTTTATCAATTATTGCACAGTTATTAGCAATTGTAATATGATTTGGCTCGTTAATATCTGTTCTTCTCCGTTCTGCTGGTCTCATCACTCCAGTCTCCGTGGTGTGCTGGTGTGCCGTCGACCTGGCTCGTGTGATCGTCAACAAGTCTATACAAACATTATAACAGTAGGATGGTTTGTTGACACAAATGTTGTTCCTTCAGATAGATAACCTTATATTCTTATAATATAATCTGTAACATTACATACTCGATAAACAGAAATATTTACATGACAATTTGCACTAAAACTGACAAAAGTATTGTGATCTTTCTTTCCTTACACTCGCGCGATCTCCTTAATATCTATAGTATTATTTAATGATTACGAATACTTTTCTTTGGTAATTGTATTCATTCGATTTTACTTTTATTTCTTTCTAAAGATCGTTGATCAGTATGTAACATCATCTCGTCTGGTTTATATCGTTATTATATACATTATGTATGTATTATTAAAGAAAAAGCCATCATAAATAATATCCTTCACGTTCATGTTTACTTTTATTTGTATTAAAAATGATTTCAGGAATTATATTTTCGTACACATTTCAAACTGTACTCTGAGTTAGCGAACTTTATAAATTATATTGAAGCCTTAAAGAAAGAGGATTTCTTAATTACATTAATAATATTTATTTGTCATATTTTAATTAATAATCATTTTAAAAGAATTCTCTCAGTCTTCCCATTTCGATAAGTGATTTAAGATCACTTTTACTCTCTAATACACACGAGACTTAACTACCATACTGTCGTCTTAATACGTTAGTTATTTCATAAGTCTTAAGATCTGCTAGGAGAGAAAATAATAACAATTTGATTGACTTAAAGACATCTTCCATTAACATAAATATATATATTAGTGTATTATATTATCAAAAATATAATGATAGTAATGTATTGTAACACTAAACGGCGGACTAAGTTTACTTTATCAATGAATAAATTGGAAACTATCTCGGACGTCACACTGTCGCTTTCTGTCACGCGTCGGTGAAAGGAGCGGCCATGTTGACGGCCATATTGGCGGCCATGTTGGCGGCCATGTTGCTAGCGTGCTTGGGTTAGGTTAGGAATTTTGATACTTTCGATGTTCAGCTGGCTGTTAGATAATATTATGTTGTTGCTATTAAAGAACGTTCACATTCCGCGGGAACATATTATTACTATACTACGATTATACAAGTTGCGTACATCATTCTTTACTGGCTTCTGCACACGGATTTACTTGGATAAATATTATCTTGTACCTATTACGTCTTTGCATTAATATTTCCAGTAATATGTACGACTTAAAATTATTATATTGTTTTTGATAATTCTTATCATAAAGTTCTAATAATTTAGATAAAAAAGGATATATAAATTTTTGGTAAACAAAATTAATGGTATCCATTATTTCATCTCACCTCATTATTTCTACGAAAATAATTTGTAACCTACAATTTAATTATCAAAGTCGGTTAAAGCATCCTAGACTTAAATAAATACAGGTGTAAATAAAATATAATTTATATTAAAATATATTTATTTTCAATCCAAGAAACATAACTATCACCGTATTACGTGGCTTGTTACACATTTTAGTATATAAATAATATAAAAGAACATATTAGATACATATAAAGTTTATTTCTTGATTAAATAGCAAAACTTTACTGCTGACAGCTTCTAAGTTATAGTTTCAGATATGTGGTGACTGAAGATGGCGCATTGAAATTGTCAAGAAACATGGAAAAAATAATTAGTTAACTTTAATTTTAACAAATAATTATTACAATCATTCAAATTACTTTTACAAGGTGTAAATTAGTATTATAATATTAGTATCATAATTCTGTATTCATAGGAACTCAACCAAATAAATATTATGAATTTTTCCGACTCTAAGTTCTAACAATTTATGGAGATTAAATAAAGTGAAGCAGAACTAAATCATTCTTTACCTCTTAGAAGATTCTGTGTTAACAAATATAATTTTTTTAAACACAGCTTTTTTATTAAATTCATAGTAAGTAATAGAATAATCATAAACCATATTACTTTATACAAAATACTGTAGATGTTTCTCAGTAGTATTTCTAGAACAAAAATAAGATTCAATATTATAAAGGAAGTTGTCTTTATATTGTTTTGATAAATTTCTCCTAAATAGATTGGGTTTACACTTCGACTCGTAGTTTCGGAATATTAGATTTATATAAATTACTCTTTCTTGTAAAAACGATAGGATTATGATATATATTTTTATATATTTGGAGGAAAAAATATTTTACTTTACTTTACTATATCAATTACGATATTAGTTCCAAAGCTGTGTGTTACGTTTACCGGAGGCGTAACACCGTAAGCCTTATAAGAGACAATCATAAAACTCGCGGTATAATATATGTTTGGAGAGCCTTCTTCACAGCCTTATATACAGTCAGCAAGGACGTTCATCATCAGCGATGGGATTACCAAGTTCATACTTGTCTTTTCATACTATTTCAACTTGTCAGTTGTCATCAGCTAACGAAATTTGTAAGTTAACCCTTAAGTAACAAATAAAAATGTTGCCCATATTAAACTACATCGTTGAGATATTTTTATATGGATTTTTTTATATTTAAGGATAACGCGATAAAAGTTTTTTTATTGATTTTTTAAACAATATGTAATATTAATATTTTTTTAATATAAAACTTAGGAAAGATGACAACGCATTTGAAACCTAGTTGTCTGTATGTTCACACGTAAAATAACTAAAATATAAATAGTCATCACAAATTAAGTCGAATTATTTATTAAGAAAATATTTTCTTACTGTCTTAACTCTGTAATATAGTTTTAGTTATTAGTCTGGTCATGTAAAAAGGTTTTGTCAATATATATTTTTCTAGTTTAAATATCCACTTCTCCTTTGTTTATTCTCCAATATTATTTAATTGTATATTATTTTAAACATATATTTAAATATCAAGCAGTAGGTCATTAGTTAGAAAGGTTTCAATGAGCCGACCTCAGTCCTCACCGTGTCCAAACAATACAATGTCACGAGTGCGCGCCCTTTAATGATATATTATGTATTGTTATGTACATGTGCTGATGGTTGGCATTCATATGTACAAAATATACATTAACTAAAGATATATATATATAAATATAAATATTAATAAACTTCTAAGTAAAGTTAACCAAAAGTTATGTAATTAATTACGCATCGTATGAACACCCTACAGATTAGGTATACACACACGCACACACACACGTGTGGCGGCGTAGTGTTGTATCAGCACGCCGCCGTACGCGTCCACACTTGGAACACTTGGAACGTGTACACACTTTATTTATTTATACGGAAATTTGGTCAAAATTTAAGTACCTATTTTTTTTACATAATTCGAATGAGAATCATGTACTGAGTATGCTCCTTAAATATTGATAGTAATTCACCAGTCACCCTGTATACATTTCGAATTATGAAACTAAGGCTGACAAAGTCGTGGGCAATAGCTAGTATATTTATAAGAAGTACTTTTGATTTCATTATCTTTGAGACGGAGGTTGGTCTGTATATAATTTATTTACCTAAAATTTTACATTAGGCAAAATATCGCCAGTATATTGAGATTAATGCCTTGCTTCACTTAAAATTTTAAATTTTAAACTCATCCTTTCTATGGACCAAAAAATTACAAAATATATGTTATATATACAAATAAACTGACCAAACACAAACTAGTTGCTGTAAGATTTAACTCATCCCATCTAAGACAATCGAACCTTGACCCTTGACCGGACCTTCGACCTTTGTATATAGCGTGTGTTATAATTGACTTTAGGCGAAATATTAACAATATACATACATTAATTATTAGAACACGTATAATCTTGTAGATCAGAATTCATTAAGTTGAATCAAAGAGATCAAATCATGTCCAATGATAATTAATACATTATATATACAGATTAACAGAATATATATTATGTTTAATTATACATAACGGGATATATATTTTAATAATATTGTTGACGTCATATCATATTAGTTTAGAAAAATAATAATTACAAATTATAACTAATTTGAAAACTGGTACCTTGCTAGCCACATAATATTATATTTATTATAAATGGCTTCATCGATTTTCATCTCAACCATTTTAAAATTAAGGGTCTTTTTAAATTCAAAAACTAAAATAATACAAACTTTATTGTGATTCAATCACAATTTCAATATTAGTTCGTTGTTTTTATATGTATACGCGCGTATGTGTGTGTGTGTGTGTGTATGTGTGTGTGTTCCACACAGCCGGCCATATATTCCATTAGTTTCGTGTGATTATCTTAACCTGATAATCACACAATGGCGAGGTCGGCTGTTGCATTGTTTTTATTTTATTTCTTATGTTTAATAGCCAAATATTATTTCCGACCGCGCGAGGTCGCCACTCACGACCCTCGCCACATTCAACAATCCGTCTGACGTCCTCACTCCTCACAGATCTCCGTATACAATTAGAATCTTAATTGTCCACGAGACGCGCCTTCACTTAATTTTTTCTAAAATTCTGTTCCACATCGATACGTAGTAGTGTTGGCTGTGTAAGTGTGGAGCCCGCACCGTGAAGGTCGGAATACATCAGTTTTAAGCAACTAAATAATATATGCGACTATATAGTTCACTCATATTTTGATTATTATTATATTTACTATATAATGTACAATTAAAACAGAAAAAGTATTCACTGTGGAAGAATAATTTAAAAGGTTTTAAAAATCGTACATAAACTGATGAGTCCACGTTACGTAAATGTGCCATCGTATAGAGTTTTCATTGGTTTATTATTTATTTATTGATTGTTGAAAAACAATAGGTCGCTGGCAGTGAGTCAGTGGGTCAAGGTCGCGTCCTACTTACTCAGCCCCGTGCGCCGAAATTCGCGGGCTTACGAGTACGACTGACAGTTACTAACCTCAAAACACAGTAGGGAGGGACGGAGACACGCATGCGTCCAAATAACCGCGCTTAACAATCAAAAAGACATCGTTTGAACTTTTAAAATTAATATTTAACTTTAAAAGTCTTACATTGAAATATGACGACCTTTAAGAATTGCCTTAATTCGTTATCTTTCGTAAAACCTTGCCGAAATTGGAATTTAAGTGATATTTCCGGATTTGTGTTTAAAACGATTCGACCATAAGCGAAACACTTCCTACCAATTAAACACAATTTTATGTTGTTTACATTTAACGAAAATAAATATTCATATCGATTTTATGACCTCAAAATATTTTAATATCAAAACTAAGTCCTTCATAATATCATCTTAACATGATAGACATTTAAAAGGTGCGTTCAAATTAAATATATTCGATCTGACATCTGTCATAGAAGTGTAACAAGTGATCCAAGCACATCACTAGTAACCGAAAATTACGTTAGGAGTTACGTAAGGCAAGTTTAAGGTCGATAAGATTTCGGTCGGACACTTGCTAGTGAATGTTAGACCCACGCGGACCACGGCCACAGCTCCGAGGTCGCACCACCAGCTCTCATTGGTGTGACCACGCGTGACACATGTGTATGTTGTGCGTGACATATGACAACATACACACATTAATACAACTTACATCCTTGGACATACAGTAAAGGGAAAAGCAAAACGGCCTTCTTCTATAGATGATTTAAACACAGATAACTGACATCGAGACCCGATGTGACGAATTACTTGACGTTTTAGCAAATTAAAGTCACGTGCTGAGGAATATTTTAATTGATTTTGGTATACACCACAAAAATTTACTATATTAAAAGTATTCTTAGTAAATAATGTCTTTATTGTTAATGAAGTGACAATGTTTGAAGCGCCTCTAGCGAGCAGCAGTAGGAACTTATCTGCAAACTGAAACAATAAAATTACACTCTTATAAAAGTTGTCATATTACTTATAATGGGAATATTATTATTCTGATATATTAATTTTCACTTTATTCAATATAAAGTGTAACCTTCTTAGTTAAAAATTGATCTTGAATTTTGAAGGCAAAAAATATACATTTTAAATATTTATTTAAAATATATATTTATATTTAACAAGTTAAACCTTGAGCCCGTGTAATAAAATAAACGTATATAAATATATATGTATTTTAATATAGTTTTCCTTGACAATGCCATCTGTCGGTGAGTAGTTGAACTAATCCTCAGTTTCCTAGCAATAATTACCAGCTGAAAGTTTTATGAATTATTGATAAAACTTTTAAGTTCAAAATGGACGATCCGGATAATAGGATCTCTGTTCTTTGTCTCGGTCCTAAAGGCTCTGGGAAGACGACGTTATTGAAAAAAATACAGAATGCTGAAGGAATAGATTATACTTACAGCCCCGTCCCCACTATTGGAACGAATATTTACGATGTCCCGTACATTAACAAACAGGGAAAGAAACAAGTTCTCAGCATTAGAGAAGTTGGTGGGGAAATGGCTCCTTTATGGAGTAATTATTATGAAGGAGTGGAAAAGGTACTGTTTTATACGGTACAAATTTTGTTTTTAGTTTACTTTACTATATGACGCTTCATGTATATTTATTCCATTTCAGGTGATATTCGTGGTGGACACTTCCAATTTATGTCAAATTTCTTCTGCGGCGGTTATGCTTTACACCCTTTTAGCTGAGCCGAAATTAAAAAAAGCAAAGGTATTTTTGTTTCATTAATATAAATTTATTTGATATTTTTGATAAACGAAATTGCTTACAGTTTATTCTGGTTTTGAGCAAAATGGATGCAGCCTACAGGCAAATGCGCAATGAGGCGTTACTTATGCTCCAATACACTCGGCTGTGCAATGAACTACCGAACGCGCCGGTGTTACTTGAAGCGTCTCCTTTAACAGATGAGGGACTGGATATTCTAAAACCATATTTAACCGAAACAAAACGAGTTACAGTCCCGGTGCCCGCTTTGAAATAAAATTATTTCTTGTAACTTTGTGTTTTAATGATATTCCTTTGCTGCATGTGTATATTTTCATTTAGATAAAGACAAAAAAATAAATGCTGTACGTTTGCAAATCTTTGTAGAATATAATAATTATTTATCAAAAAACTGTATATTTATGCAAGGGGCTTAAAAATATTGTCATTTTTGGTACATCTGAACGCTACCGTTTTATGTATTTTGACGTTTAGTCGTCGAAGTTCAAACAAACAAAATAAATATCGATCACAACATGAAGAAGTAGTAGTTGTAGTAGAAGGATATATTCCTGTTTTTACTTCATCATGGATATTTCTAAGTTATGTCGTTGTTGTATGAAGGAAGTTGCGTCGTGGGAGAAAGAGAATTTTAGCGCTGGAGTCGTTGAAATGTTTTGTTTTTGCACAAATATTAAGGTGATAAGATTTAAAACTTATTTCTATTTGATACTGAGTTAAATAAATTTAAAAACTTACAGGAAGAAGCTTTGATTTTATCCATTCATTTATTTAATTTTTTATCTTTAGGCCACCGATGATGAAAAATTACCGAAACAATTTTGTTACGACTGCGTTATTAAAATCGAATCTTGTTACACGTTTATAAAAGAAGCACAAAATGTAAACATAACTCTCAAAAACATGGCATCTCGAAGTGAAACTAGAATAATAATTAATCCAGATAAACTACAAAACTCTGAACACCAAGAACATAATAAATTAAAACTAACATTACCAGATTACAAATTATCTATTGGAGTAAGTAATTATGAGCAAACGATACCAGAAGTAGACAAAAATATATCAGCTCAGGTTGAAAATAACCAGATAGATTCTGTGTCGGAAGACATACAAAATGATTTGGTGCAATTGAAAACAGAGGATAAAATTCCCAATGATTCCAAAAAGAATGTATGTCCAGTTTGTAGAAAAGAATTTATGTCTAAGAAATGGTTTTCCAAGCACATGGAGAAGGAACATTCTGGTCATAAATACACATGCTCACATTGTCCAAAAAGTAATTATTTAATTATTTTTGTGATATGAATATAAACATTTCAACATTGATTTTGTTAATTCAGAAACTATATTAAATAATATAAGAATTTGGAGTATAAATCAGATTTCTACACAGTTTTTTTTTTTTATATTTTTAATATAAATATCTGTACAATGAACAGAACGGCTCCGACATTAATAAAACTAATTAGAAATTTTCAATTTAGCATACTAATTAAGAATGTTATCATTTCAGCATTTTCAAAGCCGTTTCAATTAGCTTATCATTCCACAACCCATTCCGAGGAGCGCAATTTCCCCTGTCTCACCTGTGGAAAGAGTTTCAAGAGAAGGAAACAGCTCACCATACACATAAGATCACACTCTGATGTTAGACCTTTTGCTTGTGATAAATGTTCAAGAAGGTTTGTCATGTTTTATATTTTTTTAAAATGTTGTTGTTCTTGTTTAATATTATTGTTTTAAATATTGTGCAGGACTAGCTATTGATTTAATTATCTTCAGATTACAATAGATTCTTCTTGTCATGAAACTAAGATTCTTTCATTTTAATATATTTTAAAGGTACATTCAATCAAACAGTCTGTTTTACTAAAAATAAAAGTATTCATTGTCAACTCTTTTCATTGCAGGTTTAAAGATAAGAGTGTTCTAAAATCTCATATGAAGGTACATGACAATGTGAAGCAGTACCTGTGCTCATACTGTGGCTGGAGCTTTGCACAAGGTTTAATTATTCTAAATAACAGTTGTTATTTTTATCATAAATTAACACTAAGTATTTATGTTAAAGCTTCTTTAATCTATACTGCATATAAATAAAATTGGAGTTTATGTTTGTAATATTTAAATAACTTTGATTATGAATATGTGGAAATTTAGGTTTTTATTAATGAATATGTGGAAATATATACCGTCAACCGTGAATAACCAAATTATATTTTTTTTACTATCTTTGTCTGTTGGTCTGTTTGTTCTGGCTAACTTCTGATATATGTAACTACATATTTCGATTTTGACGGAATTTTTACTGGCAGGTAGATGATGTAAAAGGATTAATTCAAGCTACTTTTTATCAAGATCGCGAGTGGAAGGCGGGGCGGGGCGCCTAGGGAGCGGTTAAAAGATTTTTCTGTTTTTTTTTTGTTATGCAGGCGGAGTCGCGGATAACAGGTAGTTTAAAGTATATCACACAACTCCATATACTCTGGCCGTAACGCCAAGTCGCTCATTCCTATAAGAACGTATCATCGGTTTCAAGTTATAATAAACATTCTATGGATCTGTCTGATATTTATCCAGTGTTAGTCACGCCATCTGTTATTATAATTAAAAAGTTATTTATTTCCAGCCAGTAACTTGAAAGTCCACCTCCGTACTCACACGGGCGCCAAGCCCCACGCGTGTACTCAATGCGGGTTCCGTTCGTCCGCTGCTTCTTCACTAAGGAGACACCAACGTCGGCACCAGGGAGCCCGGCTGTATGTGTGTGAACAGTGTAGGAAGGGCTTCTTTGATGCTAGTGGCTTGGTGAGTACTATGGTACTATGATATACAATCATTATGAACCTAGAGTGACGTCATTTAAAAGAGCTCTGTAGTTTATTGTTATGGAATCTCTCCGCCCGCAGCTTCGCCCACGTGGAGTTCGGTTATATCGCGTTTCCAAGAGAACCTTTGAAATCTTGGATAAAAACTATCCTATGTTCTTTCTCAAGGTCAACTCCATCTCTGTACCAAATTTCATTAAAATCAGTTCAGTGGTTTAGGCGTGAAAGCGTAACAAACAGACATAGTTAATTTCGCATTTATAATATTAGTAGGGATATAGCAGAAATGAAAACAATGCGGTTACATTATGTCATTCTATACAATGTACGTATTGAAATCTAAGATTTTCGCGAGATTTATTCATTTAAATGAAATTAATATTTTTTCGGACGTTTCGTTACTTTTTAGCAACCGCGATCACGCAAAGAATATCCGAAAAATTTCAGTTTCATTTAGATGAACGTATGTATTGTTTCAATACAGTCAAATTAAATATACTATCAACTGCTAGTCATAAAATAACTACATGAATGTAACATTTCTTATATATTTCTACATGCCAGGCTCGCCACAGTCGCACACACTCAGGAGAGCTGCCCTACCAGTGTCCGGGATGTACTCGCTCCTTCCCGGACAGCTGGAAACGGAAAACACACCTCATGAGGGCTCACAGGCTGCCACTACAGGATATACCGCGCATGCGCAGTGATGGAAGGCCTATTTAGGGGGGGAGAGGTCTATGAGCCATGAGGTCCTAAGGAACACTTAGAGAAAAAGGAATATACAAGAAACAAGTTGACTCTCCTACAGTGTTGTTATTAGTGTGTTAATGTTGTTAGTATCAAATTGTTTAATAGTATGAATTATTATTATTCTAATCCCAAAGATGTTTCAAAATACTGAAACATTTCTAGGTCTAATAGAAAATAAGCCCTAGTCAAACTTCTAGTCAGAATTTAGAATATTGTTGTTTTAATCTGTAAGTAATTTAAGAATGAATAAAACTACATAAATAAATAAATAACAGTATATTTGTTTGTACATTTTGTAACATAGACATAAACTTTTAATATCAGAGTATAGAAAGCACCGACTATGTAACACTAATCAGGTCAACATTTGGAAATATAAAACATGGAAATATCAACAAACACTGATAATGAACGACCAAAAAATTTTCAGCCCGGGTTTACATCTAGAAACAGTATTAAGACAACGATCTGAGCAAACTATTATATATGTATAACAGTATCTTGGAATATTAAACACTTGTAAAACAATACTATAGAAACAGGAGATGCATTGGAAGATATTGACTAGTAAGTTACACGGTTGTTTGAACATTTTGTACTATATTTGACCACTCCACCTTGGATGGTACCAAGTAGAACGCTGGCGCCACCTTCTGGCCACACGGACACTTGCAACCTGGGAAATATAATAATAATATTTTTCATACAAATGACAGCTTGAAATAAATCATGTTAACCGATAAATGACAAAATAATTTTTTTTTTAAATAGATCTAATTGTAAATAGCAAACATTGCGAATATTAAAATTAATGTTTATATGTCGTAAAGCATTGTCTCTTTCACAAGTGTGCTATCCTCATTTAAATGAGAGACGGTATTACATTCTTTATCTATATATGTAGTTTCTCATGTATCAAATGACGCACTTTGTATATTGACACCTGTCAACTGACTATCTCATCATTCAATATTATTTCTCATTTCTCACCCATAACCCAGCTGTAGCTGCCTATCTTGGCTCCACACTTCGGACAGGCGAGTCTCCCTTGCGGCGAGCTGGTGGCTTTCATCCACGACATCGGCTCCACAAACCACATCAGTCTACAGACGTTAGGTCCCAGACGACAGGTGGCGCCATCTACGTTATGCTCCATATATTCATCACCAGTCTGAAAAATAGTAGCGGCTATGAAATTTGTTAGTAGGTAAAGTCTATGTAGTTACAGCAAAACCAAGTTAGATTAAAGATCTATGGTTATCTCAGTTTCATGTATGAATTTGTTAAGGGTTCTGAGTGAAAATCGTTTCAAATCCAATTAACTGACAAAAATTTATCTAAAGATGTAGTAGGTGATCGTAAATTACTGTCATCATCAAAAGAAACTTCAACTAATACCATCCAATCTTTAACAAGTTCGGTTAGCTTTAGAAACTTGATGAATTTCATCAACATTAGTTCATCACTATCAATAATAATCAAGTCATACATGAGCCCCGTCACTATCCTGGCCACTCTCCTCACTCCTCCCTGGACTGTCATCATCTGTTAGTTTACTCTCCATCATCTGACACGCTAAATTCTTCAGTTTCTCTATCAACAGTTGTCCATTCTCTGCACAGTTCAACCCTGTGTGTTTATTGGGCGGCGGTCTCATGTTCTTCTTAGCTAATTCCACCTTGACCTGCTTTGGTATATGAGGTATGATGTTACTCTGGCTAGCAACGATCCTGCGACACTTCTTGCAACGGTATACTATCGGGTCCGGCCGCTCTCTTATCAATCCAGGATCTGGTTTTATCAAGTCCGCGAAGCATTGTGGCAGAATTTTTACTAGAAAAATACACATTAGTTTGAATAAGTAATACTTATTGATAGAAAATCATTTGATAACATTACTGCAGAAATGGACATCAAAATACTTAAGGGCATTACAGTATCTTTTTAATCTTCAACTAACAATTTTTATATAGGTTAATGTCACATTTATTTAGTTCGTTAATAGTTTAAATACAATCTCTTATAAGTATTTGCAAGAGTTTAGCTTAAATGAAACTAATATTTTTGGATTATACTACGCGTATTTTATTATTGTAAAAACTACTTCCAACGTTTTGGTTACTTTCCAGCAACCATGATCACGGGTAGACGAGATGTAATGATCCGAAAAATATTACTTTCATATAAATGAATACTCACGAAGGTCTTAGATATATATGAGCTTACCTTGTTTCAATTTCTGTCCAGCCATTTTCAATCTGAACTGTTTATATCTGGGGTCGTCTCTATTCAGTCGGTACTCCATATGTCCAAACAGTTTGAGCTGAGCCACAAACCCGTTGTTCGGACCAATGAACCTTCTCTTGGACTTGACCAGTACAAATGCATCTTCGTAACACAGCCCATATTTCTCCATAATGTATCCTATCACCACCGCCGCTGATCTTGACACACCAAAGTAACTGTAACAAGTTTTGTGAATTAATTAGCATTATAAATATATATTTTTTAGTATAAAGGAGTATAAAGTTAATAAAACTTCATTCTAAAGATTTTATAAACTTATGTGATCTCGGACTAAATTATGGATATATTTTTAAAAACTTTATTTATATTGTCCTAACTTTTTATCTATTTATTACAGATTGCAATACAGGCAGGTCTCTTCAGCTAGTTATAAAGAGTTTGTATTGGTACTGAAACATTCAAGCACTCTATAATATTTGTGATAGAAATAAATATTGGGTGTAATTTGTAAAATACTTTTATCAACTAAATAAACATTATCAAATACTCCAATATGTACATTGGAACTTAAATTTACTTTGAAACTATCTTTAACCTTATAAATGTGATTTAATTTTCGTAATATAAAAAATGTTAATGTTGTTAAAAGAAGTGCTAGTAGAATATATCTTACATTTGTAATAAAGACAGATAAGTCTGGATAAGTAAGACCATTATCTTTTGTTATTTTATAGAGGTTTCTCACTAATCCAAGAGTTTATTTTGGATTTTATAAAAGAGTTCAGTCTTATATACAGAGGTCTATAAAAATATAGCAATTATGATACAAGTAGAAATATATGTATGTTGAATATTATATTGAAATTACATATCCATTAAACTCACCAATGTACCAAAACTTTTCCTCCATTTGCGATGGAATCCTTAATAAAATCATTACATTCCGGCAGATGAGTGATGAGGTCTTCCTTTGGTACATCTGCCACTGAAAAATATAACATTAAATTGTTATTATTTGATAATATTAAAAGCATAAAGATGTAAATCTAATCAGTCTGTTACAAATCAGTGATCTTTATAGATATTTTTGATAAAATGGTTAATGATAAAAATGTTTTGTGAAACAAGCAAATATGTAGGAAAAAACTGAAATAATTGTTTAGAATTTATATTTTTAGCATCATACTCACATTTTATATATTTGATAATGAGACTGGTTTGATCCAATATCGACCTGGGAAGTGGCACCAGGTCAACAGTAAGGATGTGAGTTACACCCAGCTGTTCCAGAGTCTTGTGATCTCTTGCACATGCTAGGTTACCTAGATAGTAATTTAAGTTATTTTTCAGTCTCATAACAACAAGAAGAGCTTCTTATTATTAATATCACTAAGAACTTTAATTAAATCAAACATTGATAATAATATACTTTATATTTGAACGTTTACAACATAACTTACCTTGTCGTAACTTTTCTTACAACACATACCTAAATACAATCCATCGTCAATGAGATCGACACTAACATCGAGATTATCGTCCTCTAAGTCTCGAGTGTCGCTCGCGTGAATCTCAACATCCGCGATTTGTTTCGCCATTTATTCTAAAACAACAGACACGGCTACTAAAACATGTAAAAAAACATCTTCGACACAAAATAAAATGATAAACATAAGTCCTCAAAAAATCAATACTTGTAGCACATATTTTCTACTACATACTCACCTTTTGGAAATATGTCAATAATATATATTGTCATACAAGATTAAATGTTTTATAAATATAAATAACTCCACTCTAATTAACAACCATTAATTATTATCCCAATTGTGTGATACCGGGCGCGAAATTAAATTCAAATTAAATTTTATGTTTTGCTATCAGTGACATTGACAGTTAAAGTGAGTGATACTGAAATGACAATATCATTTTGTATCAGAGGCGTACAGTCTTAGGGTCTTAGTCTTTAAGTAAGTATCAGGTTATATTAAAATAATGGTCCTTACGAACCCAGTCACTATTTATTATTCCTTACGATTTATACCTTTTTACCGTAAGAATTTCGGTAATAATCCCTATCTTACAAAAATATTTGCTCTACTTAAAAAAAACGAAAAATGAGAAGTGTTTATACATGGTTGCCTATAAGTAAATATGCATGTGTGAATATATGCATATTTACATTCATATTTATTGCGTTAGATTCATATTTTGATATTCATTTCAAAATAAAACGTCAATACAAACCTTGGAATTTAATTTAACAGATAAAGTAATGCAGATATATATTTAATAAAGTCTACATTAAAGCTACAATTTTTTCTTTTTTGTAAATTCTATAAAATAAAGTTAAGTTTGTTGTCAAGCTACAACCGATTTAAAAGTGCCTGAATGTTAGGAAGAGACACAATGAAGAAACTCAACTGTTGCTATTCTTAAACCAAGATATTTATAAGTTAAATTAGTAAAGAAAACTACAAGTATAATTTGCATTTTTATAATAAAACATTAAAATTATCTTAAAATATTTATTTTATTTATTTACTCTTTATTGTACACCAATATAGACAGAAATAATAAGAGAAAAACAAAAAAAGGAAAATGTACAAATAGGCGGCCTTATCGCTAAAACAGCGATCTCTTCTAAAATATCTTATTTAAAATATCTTATTCTAAAATATCTTAATTAAAATATCTTATTTATATTACAAAATATTAAAATTATCTTAAAATATCTTATTTATATTATTATTACATAAAACTAATCGTTTGTCTCGGTAGGCTGCCTATCGTCTAAGGCCTGTATTGTAGTTACCAGAAAATTACGAGAAAGTAATTCAGATAACTAAGTCGTCGGGATCGGGTGTGTTGTTTGAATAGGGTCTTTTGGTTATTGACTAACCCATCCGATTGCGATCCTTGTGGAACTTGCAGTGTCTACTAGACTCTTGATCTGGACCTGAGGATTTTGTTTTGATTCAGGACCCCTCTGGCATATAGAGTGTATCGCACAGCACTCCAGGCGAGGACTCGTTTACTTGAATCATTTATTGAAAGTCCTGAAGTGGTTCTAATCGGTATCCTTCAGTGCTGATATTTTTTTAGGAGATTTCAATGCTCATCATTACTGTTTTCAGAAGATGGCCGAAAACACTGGGGGTTGACTGTGGATATTGGCTTATAGTCTGAGTCTTAACTCTTAGAAGATATAAGATAAGGGTTCAAGGGGCTCACAAGTCACAACCATGACGCCAATTGCATAGATCGTCTCTTAATAAATGTTCCGGACCACTGTGTGTCTAAGTATGTATCGATATATCCTACTCCTAATAACTCATGTCCACCGTGAAAAGAAAATCTGTGTGTAGAAGTCAGTAGTTTGGAGCGAGATGCGTTATTTCTTTGTATCTTATTCGTGTCGGCAGATATGTTTCTATACTAAATTTCCGGCGAGACGATGCTATTACTGATACGTCATATGTTCTTGAGATAGTACATTCACATTTAACGGCGACATTTTTTACTTATCAACAGGTACCTAAGATGACAATCAAGTACTATTTTGTTAATTAAAAAAATGTGAACAAAGATTTTTTCTAAATAAAACATGAATACTATAAGCTTGGTTTTGTATACAGTGTTAGTATGACTAAACTGTTAACCTCATCAGAATAATGAGAAGCTTTTTATGACGAATACCTTAGACTTGAAGAATGCCTTTAGGCCGTGGACCAGTCTTAACTTTGAAACATGATTAAAAATTAAATCACTTCCATTATGACGTCTAAAAGCAGTAGTTGTAATAATTTATTATTATAGTTTTAAACCACTGTTATGTTCGGAAAGTTGAATAATCCTTGTACAGAAGACAGAATTAACCCGTAACTTATCAGACCTCAAGACTGGGACGAGTTTAGTATAAGTTACGGAGAACTTACGAAGATTGAACACTCGGGAAAAGACGGAAGATATTCTCAAAGGTTATCATGAATCATATCGCTTAAATCTGCTTGACGTGTAACCCTCAACGATCTTCACAAAACATACTACGACTGCAGAAAGGACATTGAATTGTAAAAGATATATTAGCATCCAAAACATATTTTCGACCAATACAGCTTTCTACAAGTCTATAGTCCATAGGTTTTGAGCCTCACATATTCAAATGCAACTGATTTTCGGATATATGTATTAAGATGTTAACGGTTTCTATAAAGTAACTTAAAAGACGAATAAATTGAAGAAGTTTATCCGAAAATCATAGTTTCATTTAATTTACGAAAATCTTGTATGTCATTCTTTCACACCTTCCGTCGTTAAATGTCTTAATGAGATCATTACATTACTTTTTTGGATTAAACAGAAAATATTTAATGTGTAAAAATGTACTTTCCAGTAATATTAAATACAAACATTCCTTATAACTTTTTTAAACTGTGTCCAGGTTTACAATATTGTGTTATTAAAATTGAATTTCTTTTGTGGTTTAATTCTTTTTGCTTTCGTACCATTTCACTCCCGGCGCTATAAATCCATTATTTCATTATCAGTTCTCATCGCATATTCACCCTCATTTTGTTTCATTTATTCTCTTAATATAATCTATAAAAACTTTCGATATTTGATACATGTAAGTTATCTTTGCAGCCGATATCTAGAACAATTTCGCAATGATCCTACAGAAGTTACCTAAGATAACAAAACTGCAATACAACAATCTTCCACCTCTTGGTTCTATATTTTTCACTGAAAACATGTCAAGAGTCCCAAAACATATATTAAATTTTAGTTTTGATTACTTTAAGGTCTTATTATGAAGGGCGTCTTATCAAATATGATAGGTAGAAAGTACGCAAAAATATGCCCATGCTATTTTAGAACAAGGCAATCAAACTTATAGGAATGAAGGCAAAAAATTCAGCCAATCCTCTCTGCAAGTCAACCGCCATTTCAAAATTGCCTGTAATCCATCTCCGAAGCGGACTTGAGTATTGTAATTACGGTAACAATCAGATACATATCTTTAATCAGCTGTAGGTATCTCACATACCTTTCGTATAACGACCCGGGTATTACCAATTACCCGGCCTCGCGTATCGCCATAATATGCAAAGAACCAAAGCTAGTTTTATGAACATTCTGTATATTTTTATCAATTATAGCCTATCAAGAATAATACCTGTCGTTTCTGTTGAAACAGAATTTCTCACACAGTGCCCTTTGTAGTAACTAAGTCTATTATTATCTCCCGTATATAGTAAGGTTAAAACTTTAAGCCCGTGTTGTTTTTAATTTTGTTCTTGTTTCATCGTCTTTGTTTTAACACGGAACACAGGTCGCGTGTTCCATAATTCTCTATAATTACATAACCGAGATAATCGTATGAGAAGTTAAATCAGAAATTCTACTATTGAGAAATAGTTGAGAAATCCTACAATCAATTAACCAAATACATTAAAAAATATTTTTGATATTTTGTAATATTATTTGATATCAGATTTAACGTCCACCATTTCAATCCTCAGTCCGAGTATTATCCGAGCCCACTTTCTATCAGCGGCCACATGTATTGTTACGTAACAACGACGCAGAGTTAATTATACTTTCGTAAATTTAAATGTATGGGATCTGTTACATATATTATGTGAAAACAACCTCCTTGGTATGTTAAACGTATAAATGATAATTACATACATATCTGTCGAATTCAGAAAACCTACAACAGATGGCGTTAGTAGTAAACTTAAAAGTCACACATGAACAATACATACGATATTAGATAATTGACATTAATGAACAATAGAACGATTCATCAGTAATTTTTCTTGAAGTTACTTAATTTATGACTGGCTTAAGCTTTACAAATTATTTTTTTGTGTACATCTGAAGCAACATTGTCAATCCTGGTACTGCATGAGACTCGAAGTACTAACTTCTCCAATTCGATTTCAACGAGCTGAGGCTAAGTCATTAAAGCGGCTAAGTATTAAGTATTTTCTAAGTGTGTGTTTGTCCTTTATACATTGTATACAATGGAGAATGTTGTGTCTCGCCGCCGTCACACCTCTCATTATTGTAACAACACTCGCCAGGGTAGAATATCATCTACCTGGATGCATTTAATTAATTGCCATTCTTTTTAAGCAATATATGGAATAATTTCCCCTGTAAGGTTTTTCCTGGCGGATACAATAATGGGATGTATTAAATTCAAGGCTACACCAAAAAGATCACGGACGGTAGTTTATTGACATCAGGAGTACTAATTGATGTGTTACTGGGTAAAGAATATATAAAAAAATAATACAACAAAATCACAAATAATAAAACTAAGTTGTAGATAATTTCATTCATGATTATTATCATTTTGTTATTAATTATTTAAAATGTTATTTTATCTCGCCGGTCGTTAGTATTTTTTTCTGTTTTATAATTCACGCGAAGTTATGAAATATTTAATAAAACTAACTTTCCAATGCTCCTTATTACTGCAATTCGTTAATTGGCCAGTGTTGTAATGAGGAAAAATTTCTTTGAAAACAAAACAAAGATTGTAATTATTCAGTGTTGCATGCTTAAGTGTAGTTTCGCTTGAACCTAATTTTTGTGGTGGTCGATATAAATGAAATTAAAGCAATATAAAATTTCCCATTTTGTAAACTGAACAAACAAAATCCTTTTATACGATTTGTTTTACGACGTGACACGTAACATTTGTAAGAATTACGCAAAAAATTATAAATCCATCGAACTAAAACACGATGTTTTAAATTTGTATCGTTAAATAACATTTTCCTCGTCTGTCGAAACCTCGAATGTGTTGTGATTTTTATAACGAGATTATAATTTGAACACCATGAATCTGGTTCAGGTCATCGTCTACTTATGTATTAAAAAATTCGCAACACTCAAGTATTACGTTGTAATTTAAGTAAATGGGGACAGATATAACATTATAGACAAGTATAGAGTCTATGAGGAAGAACAATAGTGCAACAATGCATACAACAATGAATTTTGATTATCGTCCCAGCTGTCACAAATATGACATATTATTTGATTTGACAGAAATCAAAAGTGACGTAAAAGGGTTTCACAATGAAAAAGAACACTTCCTTGTATGTGAATATTCTTACGAGTTCACATTTTCACCCCAACTGAACGTTTCGTCATTTTTGATTCATGACACATTAAATATAAATATAGCTTTGTTTCAATGAATACATATGTGCTTATGATGTCTAAGCTTGGAGTAAAGCTACTGAAATCAATTTGTAGCTTCAGTAATACCTATTGTAAATATCGGCTGTATTAGAGTTTGTTATTAATAAATACTTTAAAGATACTCCTTACAATTTTGGTTCTATACATCGGCTGCATTCTTTTGGCGAAGTCTCTTACGGCTACATGTGCAACTCGTTGCAAATCTACATATTACAATGTAAAGTATAAAATGGCAATCATTAAGTTTAAAGATAATGTTTCAAAGCTTGATTTGTACTTCAAAAAATTAGGTTTACAATTACTAGAGTTTGAAAATCTCTCTTTCTTTTTCGTCCTGGTAATTTCCCAGCCTTAGCCAGGGTCTGGCTACTACTAAAATCTCTCTTTGTAATTAACATTCAATTCAACTTGCTAAACGTGGATTCTAAATATGTTTTGTAATAACAAAATAAATATAATATATAAGACAATAACTACAGACATTACAGTTAAGTGAAATATCACACAAATAATATAAAAAATACTAATCATGTGTGCATTAAAAATTGTGTTAATAGAAAATTTAATGAACATTATTTATTACGTACTTATATGTAATATATATCTGTATTAAATATATTAAATGTACAGTGGGTAAGTGTAACAAGAACCCTGATCGCTCCCAACAAGTTGCAAGAGTTCTTCCGCGGTGACCTTTATGTTCATGTAAATAAGAGCGATCAGCTCGTGTTACCAGCAGCCTGACGTGCGAAGAAAGTAGAAGAAATCGAGACAATACCGTTGTGTAACATCGGGAGATATAATTAAATGAACAGAGCATTATGTAACCAAATATTGTGCAACTGGTTCCCTTACAATATGTCATATATATACACGAAAACAAAGACAAGTATATACGTTCTCAGAATTAAATTGGTAACGTTCCCATGACCCATTGAAACGTTAAAAGAAATTCGATTCACAGGATCGTTTAAGTTAAGTGATTGTTGAAATATTTTATGATGTTAGTCGTAATAATACTATTATAGTTTTGAGGTATTATATTTTTATTAATGCGAATATCACAGATTTTCAGGGGCCTTTGAGCAGAGTTTAGTGACCAGTCACTTAATCTCAGTCACATAGTCTCGTTTCTTTTGTGCCTCTCTGTATATAGAGCCTTTCATCAAATTTTGGGAATTCAGAAAGCCTTAAAGATTTTTATTTTTCTTTCTATACAATTCTATTATCCTCTACATCTTGATTATACTTAAGTTCCTTCTTTCAATTGGACGATGCTAATTTTCTGTATAGAAAATAGATGATCCCATGCATTGTTATAAAGTACACAAATAACCTAAATATTTTATAAGTTCACTTTTCATTCGTATCTGCAAAATACTCTAAATTAAATCAACTCCTAACTTCATTATGTTACAGTATAAACTTCAAGTAGCAAGAAACATAGAATTGATTCAGATCTCACTAAAATTGAATATCATATTTTAATAAAGATTTGTAAATCGTGTTTCTCAACGCCCTAGAAAAATATAAATATACGTATGAAACATACAATTATGGCAAATTTAATATTTTCTTTTTTCTTTATACTTTGAAACACACGACCCAGTCTGAGAATCATTTGATAGAAATATAATAGTCAGTGTTGGAATAATATACAATTATAAGTCTTATAAACTTAATAAGATTTGCAATATTACTTGCAAGTTCACAGTGACAATAACTGATTTAAACCAATGTTAGTTAAAGTACAAGACACGCGAGTTGCTTTTAATCTAATCTACTTATATTGTCATCAAAATTTTAAAAGTAAATTTGAGCGTTTAAACTCTAACATAACGTTAATTCAAGGAGAGAAGCATAACTAAAGTCACTGAAGGATGTTGGTACAAATCATTAATATTATAACGTATAAAGTCCAAGGGCGCGCTGCGTCTTCCTTGACAGGATGCGAGCTCGTTCCGTTGCGAGCTGGCCCGTTCCGTCCCGTCCCGTGAGTGGACCGCGGCCCGCGTCAGCTCGACAGTGAAAGTGACCGTCGCTCGTACCTCGTAACCACATTATGTCATAGGCACCGCCTGGCCACCGTCTCAGTCATATCGACTATGCCGTCGCGAGCGCACCTTTGACTCCTATAATACCGAGCCTTAATCGTGCTATAAAAATAACTTTAGACCAGCATGTGCCTGTGATTCAAATTAAAATGTATCGTGTGTTAATTTTTTTAGTTTTGACAGCCCATGTTTTCGGTGTCACCCCCGAACCCGATACTAGGGAGAGTGCACGAGAAGAGAAATTAAGAAGCGCTCTGATAGACGCTTTCCAGAATATAAAAAAAGCGTCCGGCAAAGGTGGCCTGGATGATGACCTAGCGTCGGACCTCATCGGCTCCAGGATCGCCGTGCCTCATATGAGCAAGACGGAAAAAACGACGGCTGATAGCTTTGATTTGTTCGCTGATGACGATGGCCTCACGTTCTCTGAGGTCTTCGGAGATGTCGAGACCGAGAAGAGAGTGTCGACTACGGAGAAGTCACACAACGTGCAACATATAGTTAAAACGACGAAACCAATGGAAATAACGACGATCAAACCGAACGCCGTGGTCAAAACTACAGTCCCCGTGCGACATGTGGTAGAGACAATCGAACCAAAAATACAAACTGCCGAGCTAAATGAAACAGTGATGATGGGCCTCGAGAGCATGTTGCGAATTTTGGATAGCGAAATTCTGATGCAGCAGTGGGATAAACTCAAACATTCGGTAACAGGAGACTGTAGGAAGAATTTACAGGAGTACGTTCAAGGACTACACGAAAGACGGCTCTGGGCTTTGAAAAGTAAGTTCTTAACTTTAAAAAGTCTTTCTGATGTTTATAATTAATGATACGATTATTATTATTAATATTATTATATACAGTAGAGAGCCAGCTTAAGTCGGTTGTCGAGAGATTTACCGTTTTACGTAAGCGGTACATTTGAATACCATTACATAAATTTCGTCTGTTTTCACCAAAAACAATGTAATGTTTTAGAAAATCACTATGTTTTATCTGCCAAGCGATCAAAGGATTTTTTAGAATTTTCATTTTTTATACATAAACAAGTCAAAAAAGTTACACATTTTTTGTTCCAAACCGCGGGCACACATGTGCAATTTCATAACAGAATTGAGTAAGCAACTCTCCCTTTCACGAAGGCGCTAACATAACTTTCGTCAGGCAGTTGTTAAATGTGTACCACAGGGTTTAAATATATGTAATTATAACTACTCTATAAAATATAGTTATTCTGCATTACATATATCGATTCATTTATCAACTAATAACATAACATAAAAAACATCTACTTTTTATATCTCGTTAACATATTAAGTTTTAGCAAAAAAAAACTGTCAAGATTATGTAAAAAACATGTAGAAACTTCGTTCTGCGACAAAAAAAATGAATATCTAAAGAAATATAAAATACCCTGTACGTATACAGAGCTTTACTTTATTTTTTTTTGTTAATAATCCATATCATTCATTATTTAACTACATCGAAATGCCTTCAACGACGTCTGTCGTATGTTTACTGATGACATATATGTTCGTATAACCAGATATTTGTCTTCATTATATTTAAAGTAAACATCGGATGAGAACTTCGAGTTAAAAATAAAACCAAAGTCTATAGATCTATCGTGATGTACTATTTAGAAATATGTTGTTAAAACGAGGCCTATGAAATTTTTCCTTCTTTAACTACCTACTACTTAGAAATTACAGAAGAAATCTCTAAACAATTTTCTATGAAAAAAATGTTTAGGTTATAAACCATATTTATAAGGGCATTTTCAGTTTTGTCCTAATTATGTATGGTCATAACTGCTTACCATAAATTTTCGTTAAAATAGCAAATCTTCACTGTCTAAAACCTCGAGTACGTTTTCTTATCAAGTAGCTGAATATTTAAATAAAGTTTCATTATTAACGGAGTGTTAGAGTACAAAAGACTATATTTCGTGTAATAACAAATTTGTTATTATTACGAATTGTCAATATCACTTTAACGAACCTTGGTTACAAATTTCTATAATTTCTCAATCTTTTTTATAATAAGTAGGTACAACCTAAACATAAACACACAGCATTGCTGAGAAATAGACTGTGACCAAATATATTTTAAATATTTAGCAAAAACGTAAACGATCTGAAAACATGATTCATTCTTTGACTTTGAATAATAAGATTTACAAATATACATAAATCATCTGACACTAATAGAGGAATTTATAATTTTTTTAAGACATTCTTTTAAAAACATAAACAGGTATTTCAAGTCGAGCTTCACTCAAGCGGATATAATTGGTTAAAGCTTATTAAACTGTGTATTTTTAATCGTAGGCTTTATTGAAAATAGGTTTTTTTATTCATTTACTTACTTGGGCATAGCCATAATATTCAAAAATATATAAATGAATATAGTTAATTGGGAAGCGGTGAAGACGACAAAGCTAAGGCGGCCAACTTTTCGAAACCTGAATGCGGGACTTTACTTGAATGGCGGGGGGGGGGGGGGGGGGGGTGTTAGGAATTGGGAATGTCATAAAAATCTTCGCAACTGCTCATATTAAATTTAAGTACTCTCTTACGCGTCACGAGTTCAGAAGAAAGAAAGAAAACGAGATACGCCTGTCCCTATCATAGGTAAGCTGTGTTCCTACACTGTTGGCCGTGGTATGGGTGTTGTGTAGAAGTGTGGTAGAAAAATAGGAATGCGGGACATGCGGGACGCATACTACGTTTTGCGGGACTATTTAACTAATAATTTCAAAGCGGGATTTCGTCTAGAATTGCGGGACGGTCCCGCAGAATGCGGGACGGTTGGCCGCCTTAGACAAAGCAATCTTAACCACGATCAGAGGCTTCTTGAGCACATAATATTACGTCTTAATACTACAAAACAAAA